>CM038681.1:484789961-485989961 GCA_021605205.1 Aegilops longissima | reverse complement strand
CCCATGGGGCCCTCCGGATAGGTGGCCCCACGGTGGACCCAGGACCCTTCCGGTGGTCCCAGACAATACCGTGACCCCAAAACTTTCCGGTGGTCAAACTGGACTTCCTATATATAAATCTTTACCTCCGGACCATTCCGAACTCCTCGTGACGTCCGGATCTCATCCGGACTCAACAACTTTCGGTTACTGCATACTAATATCTCTACAACCCTAGCGCCACCGAACCTTATGTGTAGACCCTACGGGTTCGGGAGATATGCGACATGACCGAGATGCCTCTCCGTCAATAACCAACAGCGGATCTGGATACCCATGTTGGCTCCTACATACTCCTCGATGATCTCATCGGATGAACCACGATGTCGAGGATTCAATCAAACCCCGTATACAATTCCCTTTGTCAATCGGTACGTTATTTGCCCGAGACTCGATCGTCGGTATCCCAATACCTTGTTCAGTCTCGTTATCGCAAGTCACTTTACTCGCATCAGTAATGCATGATCCCGTGACTAACCACTTAGTCACTTTGAGCTCATTATGATGATGCATTACCGAGTGGGCCCAGAGATACCTCTCCGTCATACGGAGTGACAAATCCGAGCCTCGATCCGTGTCAACCCAATGTACACTTTCGAGATACCGTAGTGCACCTTTATAGTCACCCGATTACGTTGTGACGTTTGGTACACCCAAAGCACTCTTATGGTATCCGGAGTTACACGATCTCATGGTCTAAGGAAGAGATACTTGACATTGGAAAAGCTCTAGCAAAACGAACTACACAATCTTGTGCTATGCTTAGGATTGGGTCTTGTCCATCACATCATTCTCCTAATGATGTGATCCCGCTTGTCAATGACATCCAATGTCCATAGTCGAAACCATGACTATCTGCTGACCAACGAGCTAGTCAACTAGAGGCTCACTAGGGACATGTTATGGTCTATGTATTCACACGCGTATCACGATTTCCTGATAATACAGCTTATAGCATGAATAAAAGACAATCATCATGAACAAAGAAATATAATAATAACACTTTTATTATTGCCTCTAGGGCATATTTCCAACAGTCTCCCACTTGCACTAGAGTCAATAATCTAGTTACATTGTGATGAATCGAACACCCATAGAGTTCGGTGTTGATCATGTTTTGCTCATGAGAGAGGTTTAGTCAACGGATCTGCGACATTCAGATCCGTATGTACTTTGCAAATTTCTATGTCTCCATCCTGAACGTTTTCACGGATGGAGTTGAAGCGACGCTTGATGTGCTGGTCTTCTTGTGAAACCTGGGCTCCTTGGCAAGTGCAATAGCTCCAGTGTTGTCACATAAGAGTTTGATCAGCCCGACGCATTGGGTATGACTCCTAGGTCGGTGATGAACTCCTTCACCCAAATTGCTTCATGCGCTGCCTCCGAGGCTGCCATGTACTCCGCTTCACATGTAGATCCCGCCACGACGCTTCGCTGCTTGCTGCACCAGCCATCGCTCCACCATTCAACATATACACGATCCGGTTTGTGACTTAGAGTCATCAGATCTGTGTCGGCTTAGCGCCGATGTAACCTGCTACGACGAGCTCTTCGTCACCTCCATAAACGAGAAACATGTCCTTTGTCCTTTTCGGTACTTCAGGATATTCTTGACCGCTGTCAAAGTGTTCCTTGCGGGATTACTTTGGTACCTTCCTACCAAACTTACGGCAAGGTTTACATCAGGTCCGTACACAAGATGGCATACATAATAGATCCTATGGCTGAGGCATAGGGATGACACTCATCTCTTCTTTATCTTTTGCCGTGGTCGGGCATTGAGCTGAGCTCAATCTCACACCTTGCAATACAGCAAGAACCCCTTCTTGACTGATCCATTTTGAACTTCTTCAAAATCTTATCAAGGTATGTGCTTTGTGAAAGACCTATGAGGCGCCTCGATCTATCTCTATAGATCTTGATGCCTAATATATAAGCAGCTTCTCCAAGGTCCTTCATTGAAAAACACTTATTCAAGTAGGCCTTAATGTTGTCCAAGAATTCTATATCATTTCCCATCGAAGTATGTCATCTACATATAATATGAGAAATGCTCTGAGCTCCCACTCACTTTCTTGTAAACGCAGGCTTCTCCATAAGTCTGCAGATAAACCCAAACGCTTTGATCATCTCATCAAAGCGAATGTTCCAACTCCGAGATGCTTGCACCAGCCCATAAATGGATCGTTGAGCTTGCATGCTTTGTTAGCGTTCTTAGGATCGACAAAACCCTCCGGCTGCATCATATACAGCTCTTCCTTAAGATATCCGTTAAGGAACGCTGTTTTGACGCCCATCTGCCATATCTCATAATCATAGTATGCGCAATTGCTAACATGATTCGGACGGACTTAAGCTTCGCCACGGAGAGAAAGTCTCATCGTAGTCAATCCCTTGAACTTGCCGATAACCCTTAGCGACAAGTCGAGCTTTATAGATGGTGACATTACCATCCGCGTCCGTCTTCCTCTTAAAGATCCATTTGTTTTCTATCGCTCGCCGATCATCGGGCAAGTCACCAAAGTCCACACTTTGTTTTCATACATGGATTCTATCTCGACTTCATGGCTTCTAGCCATTTGTTGGAATCTGGGCCCGCCATCGCTTCTTCATAGTTCAAGGTTCATTGTTGTCTAACAACATGATTTCCAAGAAAGGGTTGCCGTACCACTGGTGTGGAACGTGTCCTAGTGGACCTCACGAAGTTCAAGAGCAACTTGATCCAAGTACCTTGATCATCATCATGAATTTCCTCTTGGTTGGTGTAGGCATCACAGAACATTTTCCCGAGCTGCACTACTATCCTGTTCAAGAGGTAGTACTTCATCGAGTTCTACTTTCCTCCCACTTACTTCTTTCGAGAGAAACTCTTTTCCGAAAGGATCCGTTCTTGGCAACAAAGATCTTGCCCTCGGATCTTAAGTAGAAGGTATACCCTACGGTTTCCTTAGGGTATCCTATGAAGACGCATTTTTCCGACTTGGGTTTGAGCTTTTCAGGTTGAAGTTTCTTGACATAAGCATCGATCCCCAAACTTTTAGAAACGATACTTAGGTTTCTTCCCAAACCATAATTCATACGGTGTCGCCTCAACGGACTTAGACGGTGCCCTATTTAAAGTGAATGTAGCTGTCTCTAGAGCGTATCCCCAAAATGATAGCGTAAATCAGAAGAGACATCATAGACCGCACCATATCCAATAGAGTGCGACACGACGCTCGACACACCGTTCTACCGAGGTGTTCCAGTGGCGTTAGTTGTGAAACGATTCCACATTTTCTTAAGTGTGTACCAAATTCGTGACTTAAATATTCTCCTCCACGATCCGATCGAAGAATTTTATCTTTCGTCACATTGATTCTCTACTTCATTCTGAAATTCCTTGAACTTTTCAAAGGTCTCGGACTTGTGTTTCATCAAGTAGACATACCCATATCTACTCAAGTCATCTCGTGAGAGTGAGAACATAACGATATCCTCCATGAGCCTCAACGCCATTGGACCGCTTTACATCGGTATGTATGATTTCCAACAAGTTGGTTGCTCGCCCATTGTTCGAGAGAATGGAGTCTTGGTCATCTTGCCCATGAGGCATGGTTCGCATGTGTCAAATGATTCATAATCAAGAGACTCCAAAAGTCCATCAAGATGGAGCTTCTTCATGCGCTTGACACCAATGTGACCAAGGCGGCAAAGTGCCACAAGTATGTGGGACTATCGTTATCAACTTTACATCTTTTGGTATTCACGCTATGAACATGTGTAATACTACGCCGAGATTCATTAAGAATAAACCATTGACCATCGGAGCATGACCATAAAACATATCTCTCATATAAATAGAACAACCATTATTCTCGGATTTAAATGAGTAGCCATCTCGCATTAAACAAGATCCAGATACAATATTCATGCTCAAACTTGGCACCAAATAACAATTATTAAGGTTTATAACTAATCCCGTGGGTAAATGAAGAGGTAGCGTCGACGGCGATCACATCGACTCTGGAACCATTCCCGACGCAAGCATCATCACCTCGCCCTTCGCCAGTCTCCGCTTATTCCGCAGCTCCTGCTGTGAGTTACAAATATGAGCAACGGCACCGTATCAAATACCCAGGAGTTACTACGAGTAATCGGTAAGGTACACATCAATTACATGTATATCAAATATACCTTTGGTGTTGCCGGCCTTCTTGTCCGCTAAGTATTTGGGGCAGTTCCGCCAAAGGACCCTTCCCTTGCAATAAAAGCACTTAGTCTCGGGCTTGGGTCCATTCTTTGACTTCTTCCCGCAACTTGCTTACCGGGCGGCAACCTCCTTGCTGTCCTTCTTGAAGTTCTTCTTGCCCTTGCCCTTCTTGAACTTAGTGGTCTTATTGACCATCAACACTTGATGTTCTTTCTTGATTTCAACCTCGGTGACTTCAGCATAGAGAATACTTCAGAATGGTCTTTACCATCCCCTGCATATTGTAGTTCATCACAAAGCTCTTGTAGCTTGGTGGGAGCGATCGAGGATTCATCAATGACCGCCTCATCGTGGAGGTTAATATTCACTGGGTCATACGATTGTGCAACCTGGACATCTTGAGAATGTGCTCACCGTGAACTATTTTCCTCCATCTTACAACTATAGAACTTGTCGGAGATGTCATATCTCGACCCGGCGTGAGCTTGAAAACAAGTTTCAGCTCCTCGAACATCTCATATGCTCCGTGATGCTCAAAACGCTTTTGGAGCCCGGTTCTAAGCTGTAAAGCATGCCGCACCGAACGAGGGAGTAATCATCAAGACGAGACTGCCAAGCATTCATAATGTCTTGGTTCTCGGGACGGAGCGCCACCTAGTGGTCCTTCTAGGACATATTGTTTCTGGCAGCTATGAGGATGATCTCAAGTTCCGGACCCAATCCGTATAGTTCTGCCGCCATCTTTCAGCTTAGTTTTCTAGGAACGCGTTGAAGTTCAAGTTGACATGAGCGTTGGCCATTTGATCTACAAGACATATCATTCAAAAGTTTTAGACTAAGTTCATGATAATTAAGTTCATCTAATCAAATTATTACAATGAACTCCCACTCAGATTAGACATCCTCTAGTCATCTAAGTGATACACGATCCGAGTCGACTAGGCCATGTCCGATCATCACGTGAGACGGACTAGTCATCGTCGGTGAACATTCTCATGTTGATCGATCTTCTATACGACTCGTGTTCGACCTTTCGGTCTCCGTGTTCCGAGGCCATGTCTGTACATGCTAGGCTCGTCAAGTTAACCCTAAGTGTTTTGCGTGTGTAAATCTGTCTTACACCGTTGTATGTGAACGTAAGAATCCATCACACCCGATCATCACGTGGTGCTTAGAAGCTTACTTAACTTTAGCAACGGTGCACAGTTAGGGAGAACACTTCTTGAAATTGTTGTAAGGATCATCTTATTTACTACCGTCGTTCTAAGTAAACAAGATGTATAAACATAATAAACATCACATGCAATTATATAGTAGTGACATGATATGGCCAATATCATAAAACTCCATTGATCTCCATCTTCGGGCTCCATGATCATCTTGTCACCGCATGACACCATGATCTCCATCATCATGATCTCCATCATTGTGCCTCCATGAAGTTGTCACGCCAACGACTACTTCTACTTCTATGGCTAACGCGTTTAGCAATAAAGTAAAGTAAATTACATGGCGCTCTTGAATGACACGCAGGTCATACAAAAATAAAGACAACTCCTATGGCTCCTGCCGTTGTCATACTCATCGACATGCAAGTCGTGATTCCTATTACAAGAACATGATCTCATACATCACAATATGTCATTCATCATTCATCACAACTTGGCCATATCACATCACATGACAATTGCTGCAAAAACAAGTTAGACGTCCTCTAATTGTTGTTGCATCTTTACGTGGCTGCAATTGGGTTCTAGCAAGAACGTTTTCTTACCTACGAATAACCACAACATGATCTTGTCAACTTCTATTTACCCTTCATAAGGACCCTTTTCATCGAATCCGCCCAACTAAAGTAGGAGAGACAGACACCCGCCAGCCACCTTATGCAACTAGTGCATGTTAGTCGGTGGAACCGGTCTCACGAAGCGCACGTGTAAGGTTGGTCCGGCCGCTTCATCCCACAATACCGCGGAAGCAAGATAAGATTAGTAGCGGCAAGTAAGTTGACAAGATCCACGCCCACAACTATATTGTGTTCTACTCGTGCAATAGAGAACTACGATAGACCTAGCTCATGATGCCTTTGTTGGGGAACGCTGCAGAAAATTAAAATTTTTCCCACGGTTTCACCAAGATCCATCTATGAGTTCATCTAAGCAACGAGTCATGGGAGATGCATCTACATACCACTTTGTAGATCGCGAGCGAAGCGCTCAAAAGAACGGGGTTGAGGTAGTTGTACACGCCGTGATCCAATCACCGGAGATCCTAGCGCCGAACGGACGGCACCTCCGCGTTCAACACACGACGGTCAGCGTGGACGTCTCCTCCTTCTTGATCCAGCAAGGGGAAGGAGAGGTTGATGAAGATCCAGCAGCACGACGGCGTGGTGGTGGATGCAGCAGGATCCGGCAGGCTTCGCCAAGCGCCTGCGGGAGGAGGAGGTGTAGCAAGGGGAAGGAGGTGCCAAGATGCGGGTCTTGCTGCCCTTCCTCCCTCCACTATATATAGGGGCTAGGGCGCATGCCCTTGGAGATCCCATCTAGATGGGGCGGCGCCCGGGCAACGGCCCCGGCAACGGCCCCTTTAGGGTTTCCAACCAGGCGCATGCCCCTCGGGGCAACGCCCCTAGGGTTTCCAACCAGGCGCATGCCCTCGGGGCAACGGTCCCCAACCCTAGGCGCCTTGGGCCTTGGGTGGGCGCACCAGCCCACCAGGCTGGTTCCCACTCCACTTCAGCCCATGGGGCCCTCCGGATAGGTGGCCCCACCGGTGGACCCTCGGACCCTTCCGGTGGTCCCAGACAATACCGTGACCCCAAAACTTTCCGGTGGTCAAACTGGACTTCCTATATATAAATCTTTACCTCCGACCATTCCGAACTCCTCGTGACGTCGGGATCTCATCCGGACTCAACAACTTTCGGGTTAATGCATACTAATATCTCTACAACCCTAGCGCCACCGAACCTTAGTGTGTAGACCCTACGGGTTCGGAGATATGCGACATGACCGAGATGCCTCTCCGGTCAATAACCAACAGCGGATCTGGATACCCATGTTGGCTCCTACATACCCTCGATGATCTCATCGGATGAACCACGATGTCGAGGATTCAATCAAACCCCAGATACAATTCCCTTTGTCAATCGGTGCGTTATTTGCCCGAGACTCGATCGTCGGTATCCCAATACCTTGTTCAGTCTCGTTATCGCAAGTCACTTTACTCGCATCAGTAATGCATGATCCCGTGACTAACCACTTAGTCACTTTGAGCTCATTATGATGATGCATTACCGAAAGTGGGCCCAGAGATACCTCTCCGTCACACGGAGTGACAAATCCCAGCCTCGATCCGTGTCAACCCAATGACACTTTCGGAGATACTGTAGTGCACCTTTATAGTCACCCGATTCACGTTGTGACGTTTGGTACACCCAAAGCACTCTTACGGTATCCGGAGTTACACGATCTCATGGTCTAAGGAAGAGATACTTGACATTGGAAAAGCTCTAGCAAAACGAACTACACGATCTTGTGCTATGCTTAGGATTGGGTCTTGTCCATCACATCATTCTCCTAATGATGTGATCCCGTTGTCAATGACATCCAATGTCCATAGTCAGGAAACCATGACTATCTGTTGACCAACGAGCTAGTCAACTAGAGGCTCACTAGGGACATGTTATGGTCTATGTATTCACACGTGTATCACGATTTCCGTATAATACAGTTATAGCATGAATAAAAGACAATCATCATGAACAAAGAAATATAATAATAACACTTTTATTATTGCCTCTAGGGCATATTTCCAACAAGAGAATGATGTTTCACAAATGCAATATACTGACAACTTTCCAAGCAATGCGACGTGTCATTACGGTCGGGTCATTATTCGAACCGTGTTCCCCCAACCAGCCACAGCGCATATTGCGAGGCGGTTTCCTTGACACGTCTTGTCAAAGCAGAGATCGTGCCCCCTTATTACGGGATTCTCATCAATACGGGCATGGGTAATCCAACCGCACCGCTAATCGCGGCGAGCGGGAGGCAAACGGGCTCAACCAGGCAAATGGGGAGGCGCAAAAGGCACTTACCGCCCCTATAAAGAGACAAGGCCTCCATCTCTTTACCCACGCCTTTCTCCTTCTGCTCGCTCATTCCCCTCTTTTCGAGCCCTAACGCCCAAGCACTCTTCCTTTCCACCAACGAGAGGCTTTCCAAAGATGTCCGGATCTGGAGCAGGAGGCAGATGGATGGCCTCTACTGTCCGGGAGAAGGATATTAAGAAGCTCCAGGACGCCGGGTATCTGGCTCAGATGATCGGCCATCGTCTCCCCCCGGCGGGACAGGTCGTCCCCACTCCGGAACCTCACGAGAGAGTCGTGTTCCTTCCTCACTTTGTCCGCGGGCTTGGGTTTCCTCTGCACCCATTTGTTCACGGAATCATGTATTACTACGGGATCGATTTTCATGATCTTTCCCCCAACTCCTTCCTCAATATCTCGACATTCATCATCGTGCGAGGCTTTTCTACGGATCTCACCTCACTTCGGCTTGTGGCTGAAGATTTTTAATGTAAAGCCCAAGGTGGTGAGCGGCGAACACGCCGAGTGCGGCGGCGCCATGGTGAGCAAGATGCCCAAGGCCGTTTGGCCGAAGGGTGCTTTCAACGACTCCATCAAGGATTGGCAGCAGCAGTGGTTCTATATCACCGAACCACGCGGCAAAAAGTGGGCGGCGGCTCCAGAGTTCAGATTCGAAGCTCCACTACGGCTCACGTCCTGGCCCGAGAAGGGCCCGAACTGGTGCTCGTCCCATGAGATGTCAATGCTCCAGACGCGCCTTCAAGGTGTGGTCGATAGGGACGTCAAACTTGTGGACGTAGTCCAGGTGATGCTAGTTCGCCTGGTTCTCCCTTGTCAGCGCCGAGCTTGTACTCTGTGGGAGTTCGACCCAGCCGAGCACCACACCCTTCGGGAGCTTTATGATTCCTCCCACAAGGATATCTGGAAGGCGCTCTTTAAGCCCAGCAAATTGTGGCCGGGTCCCACCAAGGACCGTGGGTATCAGTCATCCCATTCTCCAACCTCGGTAAGTCACCGTCAAGCTCTGTCTATTCATGCTTCAGTTGGCATGTCATGAGGGAGACATCCTAATCGTGTCTCATCGTGACCTCAGGGATGGATAAAGAAAGTGGAGCGGATACATTGTCCGGCCCCATTGCTGGAGGAACCGGCCAGACCTCTTCTGACGAAGATGCTGGTCCCCGCGCCTTACAAGGCGCCAAAGAAGGAGGCCTCCAAGAAGGTCAAGAAGACCCGGAGTGGCCTCCGTCACCGCGAGGCTTCGGACGCAAATTCCGAAGACTCAAGTGACGCTCCTTCTTCGGAAGACGAAGAGGAAGAAGCAGAAGAGGGCGAGCCTCATTCTGGAGGTGGGAAGAAGCGCGTAGCTTCCTCGTCCCTGGAGGCCGAATCGCCCAAGAGGAGAAAAGGTTCCCTCCCCGAGGCATCCACCACGGCTGCCGATAGCAGTCCGAGGGATCCTGGACCCAGCCCTGGAGAAGTCGTAAGTGTACAAGATCCGAACATGCATATGCGTCCGGGATTGTTTTTGGGTATAATAGTTTTAACTGTTGCTATATTTTGCACAGTCCGGCGAGGTCCCGCGCCGGCCAGTCCTCATCCGAGGATTCGCTGAGCTCGGACGCCTTGGCGACCGAGACGCCTCCAGAGGCCCCTTCCCCAAAGTCCCGGCGCGACATTGAGGTGTCGCATCAACGGGGCTCGGACCAGGGGGGGCATATCACTGGGGCCGGACACACGGGAGCGATGGCCCCGGAGTGTGCCGTCAGCAGGGCCGACCTTGGGTTCGGCCCGCAGCCGGACAATGTCCGGGAGACCTCTAAGGCCCCCGGATCGGGCGAGCAGCCACCTTCAACGGTGGGAGGCCTTCCTACTCCGCCGGCAACCTCTGTTCGGACAGAGCTGCCAGGCGGTCTATCGACGATGTTAAAGAACGCGTCTATCGTCGATGAACATCGGACCCTTATGGGTGCGGTGGTTGAAAAGATTCAGTCCGCCGAGAGCGGGCTAAACGAGTCCTGCCTTGGCCTTATAAAGGCCTTTGAGGTATATTTTCCAAGAAACCTTTGAGGAATCATCATTATATGAGTAGTAGCCCCTGGTACACTGTCCGGCAAAGGAGAGGGAGCCGGGCAGGGGATCAAATCCTCTCTTGTCGTGGGAACTTATGTTAATGACATGTACCTCTTTGTTTGAATACAGGCATCTGCGGAGAGGACGACCGCTCATAATGCGGAAGTGTCCGAACTGAAATGGAGCCTGGATCGGGCTGAGGAAGAACTTGGCCGCGTGAGAAAGCAATTACAAGATAAACAAGGTACGATAAAACATTGTCTTGCATTAGGCACAAATAAGTAATTGTGCTTGTTCATAAGTATTTGTGTTGTACGCCCTAGGAGCGAGTGCCGAATATGAGGCACTGAAGAAGGCTGTGGATGATGCCAACAAGAAGGCTGCCGCCGAACAGGCACTTCGTGAAAAACACGAGGCCAAGGTTGTCACAGCTGAGCCGGAGCTCCAGGAGGCTGTGAAGAAAAGTGAGGGCTTGGAGCAGAGTGTAATAGAGAAAGAAGCCGAACTCGCCCAAGCGCTCCAAGCTGCGGAAGATGCCCGGGAAGAAGCCTGAGGTGGTGTACGGGACATTCAAGATGCCCAAAAAGTTGCGGCTGGTAAGGCCTTTTGTATTCTTAGCCATTTATTCATGATGATGGGAAGAATTCTAAGCGGCAAGATGAATTGTTATTTTTCAGGGGCGTTTGCGGATCTTCCTCGCAGCATATCAGATGCCGCCCAATTCTACCGAACCGAGGAAAAGAAGTCTACGGAGAGGGATTTTTGGTCACAGTATTTGGCACCGAACTATCCGGTGCCCTTTATCGATCAGCTGAAACAGCTGGTCGAACTGAACCAGGCGGCCGAACTAGCCATGAAGGACTTGATTGTCCGGCTGTGGTCGGCGAAGCCAATTCCGAGCAGTTACTTCGGGCTCGTGAAGCGGATTGCGGGCGCTTGTCCTCGGCTTGATGCTATTAAGCGATCAGTCTGCATAGAGGGTGCGCGCATGGCATTCGCCCGTGCAAAAGTGCATTGGGGGAAGCTTGACGCGGAGAAGCTGATGACTGAGGGGCCGCCAGAGGGTAAGGAGCATCGCGAGCCCGAACTGTACTATGAAGGTGTACTGAAGGGGGCCCGCCTTGCGGCGGATAAATGTACCAAAGACATTATATTTCCCTGAGGGCATTCGTGCCACTTTTTGTAATGTGGGATTATGGCGTTTATTTATTGCCTATTTTGTTTGAACATATGTTCTTCCTGAGCGGTTGTTTAATGTATGTAAATCCTGAGAGTTGGCCAGTCGTCGGCTTCTACCCCCACGTAAAAAGAATACTGCGGTGTTCGTGATATAACTGAACGCTCTTTATCCCATAGTTGGGTCCCTTTGCAGAGGCGTTTCTCACCACGAACCAGGCAATCGGACTATAAGGCTTTATTACTCTCACTTAGCCATAGGAATTCGAGTATGGTCGGCGCAGCCCCTAGTGTTCGGAAGGCCGAACTAGGGCCTCTATTGGCGCTGATCGAAGATCGATCCGTCGACTCAAAGATCATAATGGCGCAGCGGAATAAATCTTTAGGGATTTTACAACCTCTCGAACAGCTGACCGGCTCTCGTTGTATCATGACAGTCGGTTTTCGTCTTTCTCTACTGAGGTGCGCGTCCTGCAGATCCGGGACACAATCGCAGTAGTTCTCCCTACGCTACCTTAACCGATATAACGGAACGTAAGGTACCAAAGAAAGGGAGCCGGGCAAACCCAACCAATGACCCAAGACATGATTCGGAGCTGATGCATATAGTGCTATAAGTTCGGGGTGCCGGACGACCGAGAAGGTGGTCGGACTTTATTGCCGTATTATGATGCCCCTGGCGTAATCGGGCGTAACACGGGGTGTCGATGAAAAGCGACGGTCGATAAGTGTTATTGTAGCAAAATGATATGTCTATGCATATGAGTACGATGTATGAGTATGAAAACAGGTGTTTTTTTGGCGGAACCTGTGATGGACGGACTGTAGGGAGTTTGTCAGTGGATCAGAAGTGAATCCGGACTGGCTTCTTTTAGGGGGGGCTCCTTGTGTGTCCTGGCCGATTCCACGTCACCTATCATGTTCTGCGTCAAAGTTAGTTTGTAAGGCAAATACACAGAGGTAGCCGAGCGTCCGCTTGGGGTTGGTCTGAGGGCTCCTGATAGGGCCCTGGTAAACCCAGTCGTCATACCGGTGGGTAGCGTGGACTCCTCAATTGGTGTCCGGATAGTCGTCTATTATATCAAAATCTTGATAGGCATGATCGACTCGCTATTCTGGCAGCCGTATGATATCCGCCCCGAGTGCGGGGTTTGGCCTTGCCCATAGGTGTGATTATATCACATGGTGTTGGCCTGAGTGATTTACCACGCCGGATCCAGCCAACGTGGTTTGTCCCGCTAACATACGGTAAATTACCGCATGGTGGGAAGGTGCCGAAGATTTATTCTTTGGCATAGTATTTGTTTGGTGATCCGAAGACAACCGTTTAGAGTGATGGGCCCGAAGAACTTGGCCTTTGCCCCTAGCATCTTTTAAGAGATGTTGTTGGTGATTTCACACCTGCGGGGGTTTTATGTTTTGTGGAGCCCCTGGTTTGCTATGTCCTTAGGTACTGCAACTGAGTTGTTGTGGTTAGCGTGGTCTGGGGCAAGCGCCCGTACTTATATGTTATGGAGGGGGGGATATCTTGACCAGAAGTCTCCCTTCATTGTTTCCGGCCCGCGGCCAACCATTTTGCTTTCAGGATCCGGCATTCTCTATTGGTATGTTTTGCCGTCCTTCTAGGAGTACCATGAATTTCGCATGGTTGATCTAGTGTGTGGCTCGGGTCGGATAGGTCTGAGCTCTTCTTTGTCCGTTGACTGGACTGGGAGTTGCTGGAGTTAGCACCAGCTTTCCTGACTGGACGCTTGAGACCGTTGCGCCGGGGCTTGAGTATGCTTCTTCTTGTGTCCTTCGCGTTGTTTTGGACTGTAGTGGCGTGTTGACGTCGGGGCAAGCGCCTTGAGTTCTCCTACTTAGGTTGGGGTGGCTGGTTGTGCCTTTTGTCGGGGCGGTCAGGTATGTATCTTTCAGTGGCCAGGACCTTGGTCCATCTTTCCACCAGCCAATCTTGGTCAGCCTTGAGCTGCTGTTGCTTCCTTTGCAGGCTTTTTGCCATGGCCATGAGCCGTCGCTCGAAGCGAGCTTGTTCCACTCGATCTTCAGGCACGCCAAATTCGTCGTTGCCGAGGCTTGCCTCGTCCCTGGAGGGGGCGTATAGTTGTCTCTCTCCAAGTATCCCGCAGTGGCCAGGCCGGCCTTATGGAAGGCACGCCAACTAGGGTTATATTCATCTTCGGCGCCATCCGGATTGATTTTGACTTTTGGGCCGGTATTCCTGTGGCGGGGCACAGAGCGGTGCCGCCGACGCCCATACTTTGCTTTTCCCCCTGGGGGATCATCCTCCGCTGCCTCATCGCCATTTGTTTCCTTTGGAGTGTCCACCATATATATATCATAAGAAGGGGTGGCTGTCCACCGCTCAGTGTGCGATGGTTCATATTCTTCTCCTGCATCATCGTCTATACCGTCGATGTCTTCGGAGTCGAGGTTCAGTGCCTCGGTTAAGTCATCGACTGTGGCAATGAAGTGGGCGGTGGGTGGGCAACGAATTCCTTCGTCGTCTGCCTCCCACTCGAGCCGGACATAGTTCGGAGAAGAGCCTCCTGACAAAGAGAGAGACTTTAATGAGTCCAGCATGTCGCCAAAGGGCGAGTGCTGGAAGATATCCGTAGCGGTGAACTCCATTACCGGAGCCCGTCCTGGCCCGACGGACTCGGGAGTGTGCGGACCGGAACCAATGTCCGGATACAAATCCGGGGGTCCGGATTCACATGCCACTACAGGGGTAAGGCCCATGTTCGGCTCTACCGCCGATGAGTGCGCGATCGGCGGGGCGGGGTCCATCCCTCCGTCCTTAGACGGCGCGGCCTGCTCCGGATCTAGGTCCGGAGATACTACGGGGGCGATACCCCGAGCTTCGTCCGATGACAGGTCTAAGCCGTGCTCGTCGCGACTGTCCGGTGCTCCTGGCATAGGCCCAAATCCGTCGAAGATCAAGTCTTCGCGGATGTCTATCGTGTAGTTCAGGTTTCCGAACCTGACCTCGTGGACAGGGGCGTAGCTGTCGATCTGCTCCAGACGGCCAAGGGAGTTGGCCCGCAGTGCGAAGCTGCCGAACACGAAGATCTGTCCGGGGAGGAAAGTCTCACCCTGGACAGCGTCATTGAAGCTGATTGGAGGAGCCATCGAGCCTGACGGTGACGACACAGAGGAACTCTCAATGAAAGCACCAATGCCGGTGTCAAAACCGGCGGATCTCGGGTAGGGGGTCCCGATCTGTGCGTCAAGGCTGATGGTAACAAGAAGTAAGGGACACGGTGTTTACCTGTGTTGGGCCCTCTCGATGGAGGTAAAACCCTACTTCCTGCTTGATTAATATTGATGATATGGGTAGTACAAGAGTAGATCTAACACGAGATCGTAGAGGCTAAACCCTAAGAGCTAGCCTATGATGGTATGAATGTAATTGTGATCGGCCTTCTAAGGACCAACCTCTCCGGTTTATATAGGCACCGGAGAGGGCTAGGGTTTACATGGAGTCGGTTACAAGGAAGGAAATATAATATCCGGATCGCCAAGCTTGCCTTCCACGCCAAGGAAAGTCCCATCCGGACACAGGCCGAAGTCTTGAGTCTTGAATCTTCACGCTTCAATAGTTCGGACGTTGTACACAGTCCGGCTGTCCGGATACCCCCTAATCCAGTACTCCCTCAGCAAGGAGGGTGAGGGGGGTTGTTTGGTTTGTGACTAACTTTGCCAAAGGCTGCCACATCTAAGGTTAGGCAAGTTTGACTAAGTTAGGTGAGTGTTTGGTTCAAGCCACACCTTAGGCAAGCCCCACTTGAGCCCCTACACACAAAAATGTGGCAAGATTCCCTTAGGCTTGCCAACTTGTGGTTCTCAGGGGCTGTTTGGTTCTAGGCCTAGCATTGCCACACTTTGCCATACTTTTTTGCCAACCTTCCCTAAGCTTAGTTCATCAAAATGAGAGCCACAAGTTGGCAAGCCTAAGGGAATCTTGCAACACTTTTTGTGTGTATGCCTTGTGGGGCTCAAGTGTGGCTTGCCTAAGGTGTGGCTTGAACCAAACACTCACCTAAGTTAGTCAAACTTGCCTAAGCTTAGGTGTGGCAACCTTTGACAAAGTTAGTCACAAACCAAACAGCCCCTCAATTTAATGAACTAAGGGGCTGTTTGATTCTAGGCCTAGCATTGCCACACTTTGCCACAAATTTTGCCAACCTTGCCTAAGATTAGTTCATCAAAATGAGAGCCACAAGTTGGCAAGCCCAAGGGAATCTTTCCACATTTTTGCGTGAATACCATGTGGGGCTCAAGTGGGGCTTGCCCAAGGTGTGGCTTGAATCAAACACTCACCTAAGTTAGTTAAATTGCCTAAACTTAGGTGTGGCAACCTTTGGCAAAGTTAGTCACAAACCAAACAGCCCCTAAGCTTAGGCAAGGTTGGCAAAAATGTGTGGCAAAGTGTGACAATGTTGGGCCTAGAACTATTTTCGCGTAGTTAAAAGTTGAGGGCGGGGCTTTTCCCGGGCAGTACGCGCGGCAGTTTTCACGTAGGCGGTTTAACAGAGAGGCGAGGAGGGTCAGGGAGTAGCAGATTCAACTTAATTACTGCTGGAAAGGTCGGGCTATGCGATTTGATGGTGCATTACTGCTAGAAAGACTTGTGATATGACTACTCACTATAGTCATGAATTACTGGCGGTACAACCGGGGTGATACCCCCTTCCGTTCCGCACTCTAATCTGGTGCATGACACGTATTACGTCGACCCGGATGCTGCTGGCTGTCCCACATGTCGACGAAGTAGTACGTAGTAGTAAGAAGGAGCAAAGAATCATGCGGTATAAGTCTTTCTAGAGATTCCAACAAGTGACTACATACGGAGCAAAATGAGTGAATCTACACTCATGTCTACATGCATCTGTATGTTGTAGTCAATTTGAAATGTCTAAAAATACCTATATTTAGGAACGGAGGGAGTAGTAGTACTACTACTCACGTCGGAGGAGTGCGAACCACGGCAGCCCAGTGAATCGTGATGAAAACAATGTCTTTGATATGGCCATAAAAACAATGTGCCACAGTTACGATTTGTAGCATGTACAGTACTATTCCTCTTTGTTTGGATCCCTGAGTTAGAGCTAGTTTGGGTTGATAGCCTCAAATTATCCAAACAGGAGGGGTTAGTTTGAGCTAGTTTGCTCTAACCCATCTTAAAAAACTAGCCCGGTGGAGAGGTTCTAATTGGGTTAGTTCTCCTCGGGCCCACTAAAAGAGAACTAAAAAATTCTCCCCTGCCCGCACCAGATCACTCCCTCCCCCCCCCCCCCTCGCACGACTCCTCTCTGTTCCCCATCGGGCCGCTCGCCCTCTCTCTCCTCTGGCCGCCCTCTCCCTCCGGCCTTTGAACTTGGCTGAAAGACCCGCAGTGTACAATACTCCATTTGCTACAACCTCTAACATTTACCCCACCACAAATTAAAATATATATTTCTGTCTTGACCAGATGAGCGTGCAAACTAGAATCACCAGGATGACAGGTAGGGCTAGAAGAATATTTTAATCAAAAAATAAAGCATGGAGCCGACCCCAATGATTTTAAGCTTACATGCACGGTACACGCTATCCTAGACTACTCTACACATGAAACTGCCACACGAGCGCCCGGGCTGCGCTTGGCTCTTCGCCTCTTGAGGAAGTCGAACAATGATGGAGTACTACTGTAGTGGAGGAGTACTACAGTATGCTTCTGGCCATCTGACACCGATTGAACTGTTGCATGTCCACCGCGTGCGGGAGGGAGAGCATGTAGCGAACGAAATCTTCTCCTAGTCCTGCCAGCCACCACGCCCATGGGCGAGGGAGGGATGCAGCTTCATTGACTTATTGCTCCTGCCTTTGTGTCTATGACAGGTGGGCCCAACAGGTCGGTGGCCCACCTATCATGCAGCCAAAGGCAGGTGCGGTTAAGGCGAGAGGGCGTTGTAGTAATCAAACTTCTCGGTCTTATGCGAGTTGTGCGACACATCAAAGCACTACACTCGATATATTTCAATAATTTGCATTTACCGATGCATTAATTACAACGCATGCATGCATGCCGTGACTCTCCTTTTGATACTTGCATGTGTTGATTTAATGCACCTTGAAGTAGTATGAATATGTGACGGTAAAGATTTGTAATGCCCCGGCCCTAATAAAGCGAGAGATGGTTGTGCACGAGGAGGGCGAGATCATGCAGATGGAACAGGACCCGAGGATGGAGCTCTCTATGGTCTCGATGGACCTCACCTTGCTCCACTGCCCCTTGTGCCTCCACCCCTTGAAGCCTCCAGTGAATGAGGTTTGAATACACCTCGTCCGTTCGACTGATCGAGCAAGGTGCAGGTTTCTTGATTGATGTGTTGTTCGATTGATTTGTGCAGTGCAAGGGGAGGGCACCTGGCTTGCGCGCACTGCCGCGTCGAGCGCCCCGGGAACCAGCGGCAGCGCCAGAAGTGCGAGCGCGGTGGTGGCTTTGACATGTGGAACACGGCGGTGGACGCCGTCCTCTCCTCAGTGAGGGTGGAGTCCCCGCACGAAGGCTGTGGGCTCTACGTCACTTACCACAAGCTCGCCGATCACCAGAGCGTGTGTCCACTCGCGCCCTGCAAATGCCACGTGCCCGTTTGCGGCTACGAAGGCCCACCGCCGGTGCTCTCCCACCATGTCAGCACCGTGCATCCCATGCCCGTGCACAGGATCCAGTACGGCAAGGCGCTCCAGCTGCAAGTGCCACTGTCGAAGCCACAACTCTTGCTATTTGCGGAGGAGGACGGTCGCGCGTTTTTCTTGGTCGGCGGCGTGCTCGGCATCGGCACGCCTATAGCCGTGTCGGTCGTCTACATCAGAGCAGGGGCGTCCCCACTACCGCACTATGTGGCAAAGCTGTGGGCGAACGGCCCGCCGGGGGAGCCCAAAGGCAGGACCAACACCATCAAGGTGGAAATGGAGGTGACAAGCAGCAAGGATCCCGGTGACGTCGCCGTGCAGGAGCTGACCTTCTTCACAGTTCCGCCCAAGCTGCTGGCCGGGGCTAAGCTGGTGTCCCTCCAGATTCAGATTGAAAAGCTCACGTCCTAAATGATTCTACAGTGCCTTCTATTTATCTTAGTAATATGCTAATATAGGGGTTAGCTCGGTCTACTTTAGCTTAAGAGATGGTGGGTTTTGGTGGCGATGCAGCAATTACCTCGACATCATATCAGCAGTGAAAGTAATTTCGAACAGTCGAATGGATATTTTGTGTCTATTGGATATAAAGATCCTTTGGGTAAGAAGTAACAGCTTATACGGTTTTTTTTCGAAACGGAACAGGATTGTATAATTTTTGTTGACATGCACTAACATTTTTTAAGTTAAATATTTAGTCAAAATTTGGCACAAATTACAAAGGGGACTAATAAACTAGGATGGAGGTAGTACCACGCTATATTTAATTGCAAACCTGTTCACACCGATCACAACCTAAACGGTTTCCCACTTAGGAGCATATTAGTAGTACTTGGTTATAAATACTACTATGCCAAGATGACTGCACATTCCTAATATGTGCCTCCAATTAATATAGTAGTAGTAGAGTACTTAGTCACGTACTCCATAACATCACTGGGCATTGCACGTACAACATTTAGTGGTAGTAAGAGACAAATGCCTATATGCCACGCATGTTCATACTATTTGTGCCTTTCTACTTCACTTACTGTGCTACATTACACAGATTCGCATGTCCACTAGTGGGTACATGTTCGTCTCGTAGTTCCAGTCCCACGTGTTCTTCATATAGATGGGACGATCCTTGCATGACACATGCATGTTGATGCTAGATGTCTCGGGTGTTGGCAGAAGGATGAACAAAGCTCACGTATAAAAAATAGAGTGGAAGAACATAGATTCCCGATGACTGAGAAGGAGCAAGGAACCTCGTGGTGGAGCATCTGCACTCATAATATTTTATATTATTCGGTGATATAAAATCAACCAATCATCTCCACAGTGGACTGGAAGAGTACGAAACATGGCAGCCCAGTGTAGTTACATCATACTAGTACATTGCTAACCCAGGCTATCAACATATTTCTTGGCTTCCGTGCGACACCTATCTCTAGTAATCCAGCAGCCCGTATCGCTTCTCCCTCCTTGTCTCTCTCAAAGTGCGGCGGGCTGGCATTTTTGTTCGTCCACCGCACGTCTCTAACCTATCGAACCTGCAAACTTCTCCTCCGGTTCATCTGTTCGACAGACGTCCGGAACCGGGATAACTTCCCGGATGCTTCCCCCCCTAAACCAGTACCCCTCTTACCACGTTAGGGCACGCCTAGCATCGATTCTTGGCATGTCATGCATCGTTTTGCATCTGTTATCGTGTATTCATTGTTTCTTCCCCCTCTTCTCTTCGGTAGACTACGAGACCGACGCTGCAGCTGGCCAGTTCGACTACAGTGCTGACGATCACTCTCTCTTGCCAGAGCAACCAGGCAAGCCCCCCTTTTGATCATCCCGATATCGCCCATTCCATTCTCTTATTGCTTGCACTAGATTTTGCTACTGTTATTGTTGCTCCTATTCTGTTGCATAGCCTGTTTATTGTAACCTGCTTTGTTACCTACCTGCTTATCCTAAACTGCTTAGTATAGGTTGGTTAGAGACCAGTGATGACCCCCACCTTGTCCTTGTTGCCCTGCTTCATCATTGAAGACCCGATCAACGGGATCGAAGACCAGGCCCCGACACCGCACATCACTTCCCCTTAGTTGCTCGACACTACTAGGTTACTATCGAGTACCGAGGGTGAAACCTCTGCAGCACTTCTGATATTAACCCTGTAGTATAGTTATCCGGTTGTGGTCATCGAGGGTGATTTCCTCTTTAACCACTTCCGATACGACTCTGTCGTGCAACCCCTCAAGTGTGGACCTCGAGGGTGAATCCTCTTATGTTCACCTTGATGACTACATTGAGTGGAATACACCGGGGGTGATTCCTCGTGTTTTCCCCTTGATGTTTGGACTCACGGTTACTTGGACTTTACCACTGTTACTTGGAAAGACGAATTGCGACCACGAGGGTACCAGCGTGCTTAAATCGAGTGATGTGGAGCGGGTTGACTGGAGGTGCCGCGAGATAATTACGGCGTGGCGGGCATTCCTAGCCCTTGCCACAAGTCCTCGAGGCAGGGCAACGGGTCACATCTTCGTGAGTTACGCTTGTTACCGCGTTCCTAATCCACTACGATTTGGATATTTGATCCGAGGGCCTCGGCCCGATAGCACTAACCATCCGTGGGCTAAGTATGGGCGTTCTGCGTCGTATACATCAGCGAAGCTTATTAGACGTCGGCGTCGGGCGGCCTTGCGCCGGATTGGGCTGGAACGCTGTTAGGCTAGGTCTGCGCTCGGCCGCCCTACATAGCGTCTGCAGGAGTTCCGGGAGATGGCCCATGACCCTGGGGGCATAGGTTTAGTCCGTGCTGGCCTCTCTATTAAGCCTAGGTCGGGTTGCGGCGTATTGTTTGACCGAGGCGGGCATGACCACGGAAAGTGTGTCCGGCGGAGTTAAGCGGCGTGGTGGGTAAGTTGGTGCACCCTGCAGGGAAGAAAACATCTATCGATAGCCTGTCCTCACGGTAGCAGACGCTTGGAGTTGTATCGATCGATACAACTAGAACTGGATACTTGAGATGAGACATGGATATGAGCAATGGATTGCGATGAGAACTGGATTGTGATGATAACCGGATAGTATGGCTCGGGTTTCTTTCTCGCAGGAGTCGAGAAAGGATCTCGGCGAGGTTGATAACACCACTGCTACTTTACTTTATGCTACTCTACTCCCTCTGTTGCTGCAAGATGGTGGGTTCGAGAAGATGCTAGTCTTCGATAGGACTAACCCTCTCTATTACGCATTTCGCAGCCCAGTCCACATACTGACCTTCCTTTGATAATGTTGCATCGTAGTGTAGATCCTTGCTTGCGAGTACTTTGGATGAGTACTCACGGTTGCTTTGCTCCCCTTTTCCCTTTTCTTCTTCTTTCCGGTTGATGCAACCAGATGTCGGAACCCAGGGCAGATGCCACCTTTGACGATGCTACTACCCGAGGGTGCCTACTACTACGTGGAGACCGTCGGCGACCAAGAGTAGTTAGGAGGCTCCCAGGCAGGAGGCCTTGCCTTTTCGATCGTTGTTGCTTTTTGGAGCTAGCCTTCTTAAGGCAAACTTGTCTAACTCATATACGTACTCGAGATATTGTTGCTTCCGCTGACTCTTGTGTATTCGAGCTTATGTATTCGAGCCCTCGAGGCCCCTGGCTTGTAATATAAAGCTTGTATTATTTTAATTTGTGTCTAGAGTTGTGTTGTGATATCTTCCCGTGAGTCCTTGATCTTGATCGTACACATTTGCGTGCATGATTAGTGTACGATTGAATCGAGGGCGTCACAAGGGCGACATTGACCGTTTCATGCAGGAAGCGCGCGCTGGCAAGGGAGTATAGGTTTTGAATCGTTTCAGGTGTAGTACTTGTAGTTTGCAAAACTACTCAATTATTGCACTCAGTTTCCTAAGAAATTATGGTAAAAAACGTTACTCCACAGCCCGCTTCCCTTCTCCTTCCTCTTCCACCACCTGCGCATGTCCGTGGGAAGCAACCGGTCAACCCTTATATAGGAGTGCTAGCACAGAAAGATGCATGCATGACCACTAAAATTTCCAGATTAAAGCGTCGCTCCGGCGGGAGTATGGCGTATGTTGTTACCTTTGGTCGGGCCATGGCTATCGGGCGACGACGACCAGAGAAGAGGCTGCGGGAGGGGAATGAATGCAGCTACTGTTTGGGTTCGCCGTTCGGCTTAAATAAATGCGCGGCATCACGTGTGCCCGCGGGTGCACAAATTGTAACATACGTGTCCGCTTAAGTGGGCGTCACGTAACTGGTGTGTGTGTGTGTGTGTGAGAGATTCTGAGATACAGAGTGTGTGTGTGCGACTCTACTCTTCGGATATGTACTCAACCTTTTGCATTGGGATATAATTATAATGGTATTTACTTTAGCTAGTGATTTACGTGGCCATGTTAACGTGGTTGTGTAAAAAAATGTCACTTCCTGCTCGTGATTTGCGTTATATAATTACAAGCAGGATGCTCGTGCATTGCACAGAACATCAATATGCATTTTTTTACAAAACACCTGTTGTGATTTACCCATGCAGGAGTAATCCCATGTGTAAAAACTAATGATATTTCGAGAATTTTATCGGAAAACTGGTATCTCGAGAATGTCATCGAAAAATGAAAGATGAGAGATAAGGTGAGGAGGAGTGGAGCGTGGTGGTGACTGGTGGTCGGAATGGGCGGAGGCATGGGGATGGACGGCGCAGGCAGGCGGCAGCGGCCACCATGCTAGACTGTTCTAGGGACTTTCTTTTTTAGTTGCTCAGCAATGAGGTTGTGGGAGATAAGGATGTGGGGAGAGGTGCGGGTATCTTTTGTAAAATTATCATAGTTTGCTTTCTATCCGTCATATATAGATCAGACGGTCTATATTACAAGATGGCAGACACACCATCATCACCAACTCGGTCTTTTATAAGGGTACAGATGATAAGTTTGCTAACTACTAAAGTAAAGTGGAATTTGTCCATGTTATACAAGTAAATTAAGGTGATTGTTTATCATACGGGTAAGGTTGGATGAAGGGTGGTAGGAACAAATGCTCCGCCTAGAGCATGTGTGTGTGAGATGGAGTCTTAGTGTGTGTGTGTGTGTGTGTGTGTGTGTGTGTGTGTGTGTGTGTGTGTGTGTGTGTGTGTGTGTGAGAGAGAGATGGAGTCTTAGTGTGTGTGTGTGTGTGTGTGTGTGATGGAGTCTTAGTGTGTGTGTGTGTGTGTTTGTGTGTGTGTGTGGGTGGGTGCATGCGTGCGTGTGTGTCTGTGTGTGTCTGTGTGTGTGTGTGTCTGGCGGGGTCCTCGGTGGCGGATGTAATTTAAGTGTGCATGGCTTCATCATAGAGAGGTGATGCATATGGCAGAGGCCACCAATGATGGGGTGCGAGAGAGAAAATGCCCGTAGAGAGGGAAGAGAAGGTGTGTGTGCGTGAGAGGAGTCGACATCGAGAGAGCGTGTTGTTCGAGAGACACCAAGGAAGACTACTATATATCGATGGTGCATGTAGGCGGGAATTAACGAAGGGATGGTCTTATTGGTTTCGGGGATATAGGGGAAGAGTGAGAGGGCGGGGGGTAGCTAGAAGGAGATTGTTAAGTGTGAGTGTGTGTTTTACCCATCCAGGCAGAAGTTATGTGCACACAAAAAGAGAACGATTCGATGTGGCTTTAGGGTTGAGGGTAATGAACTACGTATGGAGACATAGAGAACTTGAACGTGCATGTGTGAGAGGTATACATGTATACGTGGGATGTGAGTGTGTGTGCGCGAGCATGATCGAGATAAAAGAAAGAAGACATAAGTCATAAGATCAACGACATGGGGGAGATGGATCGGTATGACAATATGCATGCATGTGAGAATGCAGGGAAGAAGGCCCGAAAATTGAGCATGTGTTTTTGTCTTTAAGAGATAGTGGCATGGGCTGGAGCATGCATCTATGGCGAGCAGAGGGAGTGAGGCACAATGATTGTGCAAAAGAGATCAACCTATAAATGAAAGAAGGTTGATGGAGAAATAGATAAATAGAAAGATAAAGATGCTAGCTAGTGTGCGTTAGAGATAGGAGCCGAGTGGATCAGAAGGCTGAGTTATGTGTGTGGGTGTGAGAGAGATGAAGAAAGGGTGCAAGTGACTCACATACAAACAAATATCAGAGAGAAATGAGATCTCGAGAGACGGAGTTTTGTGTCTGCGAGAGAGAAATATATTTCACAATGAGAGTGATAGCTAGAGAGACATATGAGGGAACACAAGATATCTCTAGGGAGAGAGAGTGTGTGTGAGCGACATACAAGAGAACAGTGGAGAAATATGAGACCCTGGGAGACAGAGTTTGTGTTTGTGTGTGAGAAATAAATATTTAAGAGGAAGAGTCATAGGTTCTCATACCTAAGGAGCGAAAGATATCTCTATATGAGGGGTGTGCGAGTGGCACACAGGGGAATAGTAGAGAGAAATGAGACCCTGGGATACAATGTTTTGTGTTTGTGTGAGAGAAAGAGATTCCACATGGAGAATTATAGTTAGAGACACATAGCAGGGAGCGAGATATACTTAGAGAGAGATAG
Source organism: Aegilops longissima (assembly GCA_021605205.1). Lineage (NCBI taxonomy): Eukaryota > Viridiplantae > Streptophyta > Magnoliopsida > Poales > Poaceae > Aegilops > Aegilops longissima. Next base: position 485,965,146 of record CM038681.1, on the reverse strand, counting down.
AGTGATGAAGGTCGAGGGAGAGAGTACCGTCAGTGTGTTATGAAGATAAAAGATCATTGTCGACATACAGGTAGCACGAGAGATACCCGAGAGACGATGAACGCGTATAGGTCTAGAGAGATAGTCCTATATAAGCATGAGTGATAGTTATATGAGACAAATATCTGGATTAAATGGGATTCAAATATTTAAACTGGAGATCACGACATCGATAATATCATGACGCAAATAGGTGTATCAAACATGCATATTCATTTCAATTTGGGGACACGTGTAATGTTATATAGTTTATCAATATTGGTGATCCATAGATTCTTTAATTAGAAACAATGCATGGTTTATATGCAATTAATGTCTAAACGGGATTACACTAGATGTTGCGTGTGTGAAACACATTATACATGTTTGAGAAGTAAAAAAAAACCGCATGAAACACACATTAATTGGAGACAGTTAGCGAGGAATGCATACATTGGATTTCAACATAAAGTGGTTTCAAATATTTGAAAATCCAAATTGATGGACACAACCTTATGAATCTGAGATCATGCCATTTGTAAACCATATTTATGTATAAAGGGTGTTGTGCTTTTGAAAGTATATAAAAAATGATGTATATAGAATTTTAGCCCGAAAAAATAGAATACAAACGGGATTCGAATTGAGTTGGCACGGTAAACATGCACTCTGCAAAATTCAAGCAAAGCGGGGAAAGTCGCAGTAACCGCCCGAAACAAAATTCCGCGAGATGGAAATTACTACTGCCTATCCCTGCCACGCAAAGCCTATTCTCTCGATTTCTGTAGGTTTCGATAGGGATTGGTTTGTAATTTCACTCAAACGTGGCATAACCGCCTCTCACCCGGATTCATACATGGTGGGCGCCAAAACACAGTGTGTCCTCGGCCGAAATCGACTCCCTCCCCGATTCATACACGGTGGGCGCCAAAAACAAACTCTCATCGGCAAATATTTGGTGTATGCGAGATTACCGTCCTATCCCCAACTGACTAATATTGTTGTGATGTAGGAGTTTTGAAACGGGGGCCAAGTTTGTAAATTTCCTCGCATTTGAGACAAGCGCGCCCTGAAGACATGGTTCCCCCTTCCTCTCTACCTCCATTTCTCCATTCGTACTCTGTGGGCACCAAAACACCCTCTCCACCCCAGCCTCCTCCGTCCGCCACCCCATCCACCGCCGTCCTCCTCCACCATGCCGGAGCTGATACCCCGACGCCGCCGTCCATTACAAGAGATTGACCTCTCTCATCCACGGCTTCGGACCGGGATCCTTGCATCCTGTCCTCTCGCTTCATCCCCGTTGTCGTCCACCTTGTCGGCGCCTCTCCTACAACTGTCTCATCCACCGCGCCCCACCGCCACCATCTACCCTCCTAGATCTGCTTCCACGCCGCCGACAGCCATCGCTACCGCAGCACCGTCAATTCTCAGCAGATGCATACACGGCGCCGCACCAGAGGCGGTACTCTTTCGTATCTGCTCAACTTATTTATCGCAGCAAGAAAATAGATCGCCACTGCTTTACTCTGATTTCTTGTCCATCACTTACTTGCTGGTTGAAAGCAAACATTGGTTGCCAAGTTGCCTTTGTCCGGTTTGCACCTTCAAATCCGCCAGGGCACGCTAAACACTATACTTCCAATGCTTATGGTTTCCCCCTTTTATATTCCACACTAGTTAAATCACAGTAGACTAAATTTCAAAATTGGGTCAGTCGATTTTTCAGAGCTCGTCGGAGTTCGCAGGTGCGAACGAAGAGGCTCGGGTGGGGACGGTGGTTGTGGGGGGCGGTGGTGGGGCCTCGCCCAACGAAGAAAACTCGACGTGGGTGGGGGCGGGGGTGGCGGAGGAACATAGGCGGTGGGGGCCGGTGGTCCAGCCGGCGGCGGTGCGGTGTTCTGTATGGGAAGAATCAAAGACGAGGAATAAGAAGGGTTAGGAGACGTAGGATCTTCATCCAACCGCCTGAAATGGTCGACTGATCCAAATGAGAAAAGTCACGTGACTTGCATCTTGACATGCCTTTATATTCAGATACCGTCATCATACACCTTCGCCTTGACCGCTCCACGAATCCATGAAGCTAAACAATGTGCCACTCATAATTCCAAACTTGTTGCTCAAGTACGAATCTGATATGATGCTGATATTACTAAAACAGATAACATTTAATTGGTAAGCTACTGTTCCTACTTTACTTTTGAAAAGCACGTGCACCACATATAGAGAGACAGCAGGGAGTTGCTTTCTTAATGCGCTCTGGTTCATCATGTGTGAACGTTTTATTATCCAAAATCTGCTTGCTCTTCTTTAGCATGTTCCTCTTCTGTTATTCTTTAATAAGTACTCCCTCCGTTCCTAAATACAAGTATTTGTATAGATTCCACCATGGACTACATATGGAGCAAACAGAGTGAATCTACACTCTAAAGTGTATCTGGATACATATGTATGTGATCCATAGTGGAAATCTCTACCAAGACATATATTTTGGAACAGAGGTAGTATGATAGTAGTACAGTATGTTCCTTGTAGTGAAGATGAGTGATAACCCACAAGTATAGGGGATCGCAACAGTTTTCGAGGGTAGAGTATTCAACCCAAATTTATTGATTCGACACAAGGGGAGCCAAAGAATATTCTCAAGTATTAGCAGTTGAGTTGTCAATTCAACCACACCTGGATAACTTAGTATCTGCAGCAAAGTACTTAGTAGCAAAGTAATATGGAAGTAACGATAACGATAGAAAAAGTAATATTTTGGGTTTTGGAGTGATTGTAATAGTAGCAACGGAAAAGTAAATAAGCGAAGAACAATATGTGAAAAGCTCGTAGGCATTGGATCGGTGATGGAGAATTATGCCGAATGCGGTTCATCATGTAACAATCATAACATAGGGTGACACATAACTAGCTCCAACTCATCAATGTAATGTAGGCATGTATTCCGAATATAGTCATACATGCTTATGGAAAAGAACTTGCGTGACATCTTTTGTCCTAACCTCCCGTGGCAGCGGGGTCCTAATGGAAACTAAGGGATATTAAGGCATCCTTTTAATTAGAGTGCCGGAACAAAGCATTAGCACATAGTGAATACATGAACTCCTCAAACTATGGCCATCACCGGGAGTGGTCCCGATTATTGTCACTTCGGGGTTGCCGGATCATAACACATAGTAGGTGACTATAGACTTGCAAGATAGGATCAAGAACTCACATATATTCATGAAAACATAATAGGTTCAGATCTGAAATCATGGCACTCGGGCCCTAGTGACAAGCATTAAGCATAGCAAAGTCATAGCAACATCAATCTCAGAACATAGTGGATACTAGGGATCAAATGCTAACAAAACTAACTCGATTACATGATAGATCTCATCCAACCCATCACTGTCCAACAAGCCTACGATGGAATTACTCACGCACGCCAGTGAGCATCATGAAATTGGTGATGGAGGATGGTTGATGATGACGATGGCGATGAATCCCCCTCTCCGGAGCCCCGAACGGACTCCAGATCAGCCCTCCCGAGAGGTTTTAGGGCTTGGCGGCGGCTCCGTATCGTAAAACACGATGAATCCTTCTCTATGACTTTTTTCTCCCCGAAAGCAAATATATAGAGTTGGAGTTGAGGTCGGAGGAGCTCCAGGGGGCCCGCGAGGCGCGCCCTAGTGGGGCAGGCGCGCCCCCACCCTCGTTGCTAGGGTGTGGGCCCCTGGTCTTCATCTTTTGCAAGGATTTTTTATTATTTCCATATAGACGTTCCGTGAAGTTTCAGGTCATTCCAAGAACTTTTGTTTCTGCACATAAATAGCACCATGGAAAGTCTGCTGAAAACAGCGTCAGTCCGGGTTAGTTCCATACAAATCATGCAAGTTAGAGTCCAAAACAAGGGCAAAAGTGTTTGGAAAAGTATATACGATAGAGACGTATCAACTCCCCCAAGCTTAAACCTTTGCTCGTCCTCAAGCAATTCAGTTGATAAACTGAAAGTGATAAAGAAAAACTTTTACAAACTCTGTTTGCTCTTGTTGTTGTAAATATGTAAAGCCAGCATTCAAGTTTTCAGCAAAGATTATGACTAACCACATTTGCGATAACTCTCAGGTCTCATGTTTACTCATATCAATAGCATAATCAACTAGCGAGCCATAATAATAAATCTTGGATGACGACACTTCCTCAAAACAATCATGATATGATATAACAAGATGGTATCTCGCTAGCCCTTTTGAGACCGCAAAACATAAATGCAGAGCACCTTTAAAGATCAAGGACTGACTAGACATTGTAATTCATGGTAAAAGAGATCCAATCATTGTCATACCCAATATAAATTAATAGTAATGGATGCAAATGACAGCTGCGCTCTCCAGCTAGTGCTTTTTAATAGGAGGGTGATGACTCAACATAAAAGTAAATAGGTAGGCCCTTCGGAGAGGGAAGCAGGGATTTGTAGAGGAGCCAGAGCTCGATTTTGAAATAGAGATAAATAATATTTTGAGCGGCATACTTTCATTGTCAACATAACAACCAAGAGATGGCAATATCTTCCATGCTACACACATTATAGGCGGTTCCCAAACAGAATGGTAAACTTTATACTCCCCCTCCACCAACAAGCATCAATCCATGGCTTGCTCGAAACAATGAGTGTCTCCAACTAGCAACAGTTCCAGGGGGAGTTTTTTTTGCAATTATTTTGATTTAGTTTGCTCAAAGCATGGGACTGGGCATCCCGATGACCAGCCATTTTCTCGTGAGTGAGGAGCGGAGTCCACTCCTCTTGAGAATAACCCGCCTAACATGGAAGATAAGGGCAGCCCTAGTTGATACATGAGCTATTCGAGCATACAAAACAGAATGTTTATTTGAAGTTTAGAGTTTGGCACATACAAATTTACTTGGAACAGCAGGTAGATACCGCATATAGGAAGGTATGGTGGACTCATATGGAATAACTTTGGGGTTTAAGGGATTGGATGCACAAGCAGTATTCCCGCTTAGTGCAAGTGAAAGCTATTAAAAGACTGGGAAGCGACCGACTAGAGAGCGACGGCAGTCATGAACATGCATTAAAATTAGTAAACATTGGATGCAAGCATGAGTAGGATATAATCCACCATGAACTTAAATATCGTGAAGGCTATGTTGATTTGTTTCAACTACATGTGTGAACATGTGCCAAGTCAAGTCACTTAAATCATTCAAAGGAGGATACCACCCCATCATACCATATCACAACCATTTTAATAGCATGTTGGCACGCAAGGTAAACCATTATAACTCATAGATGATCAAGCATGGCACGAGTAACTATGATCTCTAATTGTCATTACAAACATGTTTATTCATAATAGGCTGAATCAGGAACGATGAACTCATCATATTTACAAAAACAAGAGAGGTCGAGTTCATACCAGCTTTTCTCATCTCAGTCAGTCCATCGTATATCGTCATAATTGCCTTTCACTTCACGACCGAATGATGTGAATAATATTAAGATGCACGTGCATTGGACTAAGCTGGAATCTGCGACCATTCAATAAATAGGAGAAGACAAGGCAATATGGGCTCTTGGTTAAATAAACAATAATGCATATAAGAGCCACTTCAACAATTTAATCATGGTCTTCTCCTATCGACCCCCAAAGAAAAGGAAAGAAATAAAAGCTATTTACACGGGAAAGCTCCCAACAAGCAAAAGAAGAACGGGAAATCTTTTTGGGTTTTATTTTTAATTACTACTACTACAACAAGAAAGTAAACTAGCTAGAAGCTATTACTATATTTTGGTTTTTCTTAAGGTTTAACAAGCACACAAGAAGAAAACAAGAAAAAGAAAATAAACTAGCAAGGATAGTACAATGAAAGAGTATGAGCACCGACATCTAGCAATGAGTGTGTGTGAACATAAATGTAATGTTGGTGGGAAATACGTACTCCCCCAAGCTTAGGATTTTGGCCTAAGTCGGTTTATTGCCACGGATGGCCTGGCGGATACCCGCAGGTGTAGCTGGAGTCGTACTGAGATGCAGCGGTTATCGCCTCCTGAGCTGCAGCATGGCGGCGAGCTGCCTCCGCCCTCCTCTCGTACTCATCTGCCTCCTCTCTGGTAATAAAATGTCTTCCTTTTCCCTGATAATCAAAGAAGGCAGGAGTAGGGAGAGTAATACGGACAGCGTGACGTCTGTCAAAGATTAAGCGATATCGGAGAGGTGATTCATTCCTCTCGACAAACTGGTGGTAGACCATAGAATTATAGTCTAAATAAGTAGGAGGCAACTCAATATCATCCTCGCAAATGTCCACACCAAGAAAATCAGCTAAGCGGGTTGCATAAATTCCACCAAGGAAATCTCCATTAAATCTATTATGATGCAACCTACGTGCAACAATGGCTCCCAAATTATAAGATTTGTCTCCTAACACAGCACTCCTAAGAATACTAAGGTCAGGGACACACATATGACATGCTTCATCTTTACCATTTATGCACCTACCTATGAAGAGAGCAAAATAATGTATAGCAGGAAAATGAATGCTCCCTATGGTAGCTTGTGTTATATCTCTAGATTCCCCCACAGTTATATTAGCAAGAAAATTTCTAAATTCAGATTTACGGGGTTCACTAACACTACCCCATTGTGGAAGTTTGCAAGCAGTTGTAAAATCCTCTAAGTCCATGGTATTAGATTTTTCATAAAGATCAAACAGGACAGTTGGAGAATTACGTGAAGATGAAAATTCGAACCTCCTCACAAATGTACTAGTGAGATAGTGGTACTGGCGGCATTTGTCTGCCTCAAAGCTCACAAGATCAGGGTTACGCAAATATGCGTTAAATTCTTCCTTGATTCCCGCTCGATCCATAAAGTTCTCTGAAGGCCATTCACAAGGCCGCACCGAAGCGTCCCTTTGTGGCTCATCGTCGGCAACACGCATTGCAAGCCTGCATCCTTGGTTCCTTGAAGAACCACCTCGGAACATTTTCCTAAGCATATTTCTTCCTCAAGGAACAATCTCCCCAAGCAGTTTTGTGATAGGTGCTTTGAGCAAGGAGATCAAAAATCGCAGCAAAATGAGCTAGAACTCGTGCTTGAGCTGGATATTGGTGTTTGTGGGAGGAAGAAGGAGTGTATGGGTGCAGGAATAAGTGGAGGAGGACCACCGTGGGCCCATGAGGCAGGGGGGCGCGCCCTGGGGGGTAGGGCGCGCCCTCCACCCTCGTGGGCAGGTGCTTGCCCCTCCTGCAGTGTTCTCAGTGCCAGATATTCTCAAATATTCCAGAAAAAATCATATTCCATTTTCAGGGCATTTGGAGAACTTTTATTTTCGGGGTATTTTTATATTGCACGGATAAATCAGAAAACAGACAGAAAAATACTATTTTTGCTTTATTTCAACTAAATAACAGAAAGTAGAAAGAGGGTACAGAAGGTTGTGCCTTCTAGTTTCATCCATCTCATGCTCATCAAAAGGAATCCACTAACAAGGTTGATCAAGTCTTGTTAATGAACTCATTCCGAATAACATGGAACCGGAGAAATTTTGAATAACACTATGTTACCTCAACGAGGATATGCACATCCCCAATAATAAGAGTATCATATTTATTCTTGACAGTAGGAAGAGGAAATTCAAAACCTCCAAAGATAATCGATGGAATTTTTCCAATAGAATTGATACTGTGGTCCTGAGGTTGTTTCCTCGGAAAGTGTACCGTATGCTCATTACCATTAACATGAAACGTGATATTGCCTTTGTTGCAATCAATAACAGCCCCTGCAGTATTCAAAAAAGGTCTTCCAAGAATAATAGACATACTATCGTCCTCGGGAATATCAAGAATAACAAAGTCCGTTAAAATAGTAACGTTTGCAACCACAACATGCACATCCTCACAAATACCGACAGGTATAGCAGTTGATTTATCAGCCAATTGCAAAGATATATCAGTAGGTGTCAACTTATTAAAATCAAGTCTACGATATAAAGAGAGAGGCATAACACTAACACCGGCTCCAAGATCAAATAAAGTAGTTTTAACATAGTCTCTTTTAATGGAGCATGGTATAGTGGGTACTCCTGGATCTCCGAGTTTCTTTGGTATTCCACCCTTAAAAGTATAATTAGCAAGCATGGTGGAAATTTCAGCTTCCGGTATCTTTCTCTTATTAGTAACAATATCTTTCATATACTTAGCATAAGGATTCATTTTGAGCATATCAGTTAATCGCATACGCAAAAAGATAGGTCTAATCATTTCAGCAAAGCGCTGAAAATCCTCATCATCCTTTTTCTTGGATGGTTTCAGAGGAAAAGGCATGGGTTTCTGAACCCATGGTTCCCTTTCTTTACCATGTTTCCTAGCAACAAAGTCTCTCTTATCATAATGTTCATTCTTTGATTGTGGGTTATCAAGATCAACAGCAGGTTCAATTTCTACATCATTATCATTACTAGGTTGAGCACCATCATGAACATCATCATTAACATTTTCACTAGGTTCATGTTCATTACCAGATTGTGTTTCAGCATCAGAAATAGATATACCATTTGGATTCTCAGGTGGTTCAGCAATAGGTTCACTCGAAGCATGCAAAGTCCTATCATTTTTCTTTTTCTTCTTTTAAGAAGGACAAGGTGCATCAATATTATTTCTCTTAGAATCTTGCTCAATTCTCTTAGGGTGGCCTTCAGGATACAAAGGTTCCTGAGTCATTCTACCAGTTCTAGTAGCCACTCTAATAGCATAGTCATTTTTATTACTATTCAATTCATTGAGCAAATCATTTTCAGCTTTAAGTACTTGTTCTACTTGAGTGGTAACCATAGAAGCATGTTTAGTAATGAGTTTAAGTTCACCTTTAACATTAGCCATGTAATTACCCAAGTGTTCGAGCATATCAGAGTTGTATTTCAATTGTCTACCAAAATAAGCATTGAAGTTTTCTTGTTTGACCATAAAATTATCAAACTCATCTAAGAGTTGGCTAGCAAACTTAGTAAGAGGGATTTCAGCTTTATCATATCTATAGAGAGAATTTACCTTTACTACCTGTGTCGGGTTATCAAGACCATGAGTTTCTTCAATAGGCATAAGTTTCTTCAACAAGCGGTAGATTAAGACCATGTATTTCTTCAATAGGAGGTAAATTCTTAACATCTTCAGCTTTAATACCTTTTTCTTTCATAGATTTCTTTGCCTCTTGCATATCTTCAGGACTGAGAAATAGGACACATCTCTTCTTCGGAGTTGGTTTAGGAATAGGCTCAGGAATAGGCTCATGAATTGGCTCAGGAAGTGTCCAATTATTTTCATTTGTCAACATATTATTCAATAAAATTTCAGCTTCATCCGGTGTTCTTTCCCTGAAAACATAACCAGCACAACTATCCAGGTAATCTCTGGAAGCATCGATTAGTCCATTATAAAAGATATCAAGTATTTCATTTTTCTTAAGAGGATGATCAGGCAAAGCATTAAGTAACTTGAGAAGCCTCCCCCAAGCTTGTGGGAGACTCTCTTCTTCAATTTGCACGAAATTGTATATTTCCCTTAAAGCAGCTTGTTTCTTATGAGCAGGGAAATATTTAGCAGAGAAATAATAAATCATATCTTGGGGACTACGCACACAACCAGGATCAAGAGAATTAAACCATATCTTAGCATCACCCTTTAATGAGAATGGAAATATTTTAAGGATATATAGGTCGCGAGATTTCTCATCATTAGTGAACAGGGTGGCTATATCATTTAATTTAGTAAGATGTGCCACAATAGTTTCAGATTCATAGCCATGAAAAGGATCAGATTCTACCAAAGTAATTACATCAGGATCAACAGAGAATTCATAATCCTTATCGGTAACACAGATAGGTGAAGCAGCAAAAGCAGGGTCAGGTTTCATTCTATCATTAAGAGATTGCTGCTTCCATTTAGCTAATAATCTGTAACACCCCGAGAATCATGCTACAGTAATCTACCCTTAATGGTGGCCATGTCATCGTGATTACTATGTAGCTTGCCACTTGTCAAAAAAATCAATCCTTTTTCAAATTTAAAATAAGTCAAATAAATTATTTCTCCAAACAGTAAAACAAAAATGTTCGTTGGGTTGCAAATATTCACTAACTAAATTCCATGAGTGATTCAACATCATTTGAGATAGCTAATTTCCCCTGGGAATTAAAACAGTTCCAAATCAGCATTTTTAAATGCTTTTCCATTTGTGAAAAATCCAAATCAATTCAAACTCCTCCCAAACTTTTTGTGGCAGGTGCCAAATATTGTAATGTATTTATTTGGCCAAGTCCAACATTTTACAGAACTCCTTTTGGCAGCTCATGTATTGCATAGCATTTATTCTGTAAAAAGAAAAGAGCAGAAGAAAAGGCGAGGAGAGAAAAGAAGACCCCAGCTCCCCATAGGCCTCGGCCCATCCCACCTCAGTCGGCCAGCCCACCCCAACTGGCCCAGCCGCGCCTGCATAACCTCCCCCCCCCCCCCCGTGGAACCCTAAGGCTCAACCGCACCTACCCCCACTCCTCCCGATCCCCTCGCTCCACTCCTCCCACGATCCCAATCTGGATCGGGACCCTGCCCCCCGGCGCTGCAACAAGGCTGCCCCGTCGCTGGACCCCTCATCACTGACCCCCTCTCCCCCGACGGTAGCCGGCGCCCCCGCCGCCGCGTCGCAGCTCACCATCGTCCGTGCCCCGACGACCGTCGCCACCTCGCCGGACCACCGCATCGCCACCTCGTCCCCCACCTCCTCGACGGACACCGTCCTCGACCTCTTCCCCGACCGGCCTCCTCGAGCCCACTGCAGTCCCCTACTGCTCCTTTGTGAGCACCTCCCCATCTTCCCCTTCCTCTCGACGCCGTAGGATGCGCCCCAGCTCCCCAGTAGGGAGCTCCGGTCACCGCGCCCTGCCTCATGCACAGGCTGCCTCTGGCCGTGCCCCGCACACGCTAGTGCGCGTGCCTGTCTGCCCTGCTGCTCGTTGCTCCCCGTGCGGCCCATGGCTGCCCGCGCCCGTCGCGCCCCGCCTCGTTCCTGGCCGCAGCCGCGCCGCCCATACGCCCGCTGCCATGGCTCCCCCTCTCACGCGCCCACACACCGCCTCGCGTCTGTGGTGTCGCTCGAGCCACTGCAGCGCCCTCGCTCGCCTCCTCCGCCTACAAGCTGCTGCCGATGGCCGCCGCTGCCCCAGCGCCGTCGTGCTCCCGCCGCTGCCCTTGCCCTCACGCCGCCGGCGCCAGCCGTCTGGCGCCTCCGCCCCGATCCGCAAGCCATCGCGCGCGCCCGGCATCGCATCGCTTCGCGCCGGGCTCGCCGCCCCATCGGACGCCCGCAACCGTGCGTGAGACCCGCGCCCGTTCGCCCGCTATGCCCCCTGGGCCTATGACAGTGGGGCCCGTCCCCAAAGCGTTCAAAAAGAAATTGTATTTTTAAAAATAAAAAAATAAGTAATTAGCTAATTAGTTAATTAATTAATTAAGTAGGTAAATAATTAATCTAATTAACTATGATTAATTAGTCTAATTAACTAAATTAGTTAATATAACCCTGTTAGATTAGTTAGGTCAATGACACATGGGCCCCCCTGCTCTGTTTGACCTATCAACGCTATGTTGACTGCTGACGTCATGGTGACGTCAGGCTGACGTCATAATTTCCTTTCTGAATTAAAGATAATTCCAGAATATTAATAAAACTTTGAAAATCGTAGAATATAATCCGTAACTTCGGATGAAAAAGTTTTATACATGAAAGTTACTCGAGCAGCGAGGCGAATCCAAATCGCCTCCGTTCGTCTATCACACGTCCTAGCATAGCAAATGTTGAACTTTTCCTCCGGTTCATCATCTAGAGACGTCCGGAACCGGGAAAACTTTCCGGATGTTATCCTCCTTCGCCAGTATCGCCTAGCGCTGCGTTAGAACACCTCTAACACCTCTTATTGTCTTGTTATGCTTATGGTTGCGTGTATTTACTGTTTCTTCCCCCTCTTCTTCTCCGGTAGACCTCGAGACCGCTGCTGATGCCCCTGTGATCGACTACGTCGACTACGACCCCTCCTTGCCAGAGCAACCAGGCAAGACCCCCCTTTGATCACCCCGATATCGCCCATTCCATTCTCTCATGCTTGCATTAGATTTTGCTACTGTTATTGTTTGCTCCTATTACATTGCGTAGCTGTTTATTGTAACCTGCTATTGTTACCTACACCTTATCCTAAAGCGCTTAGTATAGGTTGGTTAGAGACCCATTAGTGACCCCCACTTGACCCGGCGCCTGTTGGATTATCGAAGACCAGATCAGCGGGATCAAGACCAGGCCCGACACCTCACGTCACATCACGCCCCTTTGTTGCTCGACTCTGCAGAGTTACCATCGAGTGTCGAGGGTGGAACCTCATACATCACTCCTGATGAGATCTCTGTAGAGTAGCTATTCGGTCGTGGTCATCAAGGTTGATTTCCTCCTTAACCACTTCCGATAAGACTCTGTCGTGCAACCCCTCAAGTGTGAACCTCGAGGGTGGTTCCTCTTACGTTCACCTTGATGTTTACATCGAGTGGGAATCCGACAAGGGTGATTCCTCAGGTTTTCCCCCTTGGTGTTAGACACACGGTTACTATGGTTACTATGACTTTGCACTGGACCCTGTTACTAAAGACGGGTTGGCCCTGAGGGGTACCCGCGCAAGCTTAATTGTGAGTGATGTGAAGTCGGGCGGACCTGGAAGGTGCCCGCGAGATAATTACGAGGCGTGGCCGGGCATTCCTAGCCCTTGCCGCAAGTCCTCGAGACGGGGCAACGAGGTCACATCTTTCGTGAGTCTCTGCTTGTTACCGCGCGTTCCTAATCCACTACGATTTGGATATTTGATCTGAGGGGCCTCTGGCCTGATAGCACTAACCATCACGTGGGCATAGTATGGGCGTTCTGCGTCGTATGCATCAGCCGAAGTTTAATAGACGTCAGCGACTGAGCGGCGCGCGCCGGGTTGGACTGCGTAAGCGCCTGCCTTGTTGAAGGAGGTAGCTAGGTCTGCTCACCGGCCACCCTCGCAACATGCAGGAGTTCCCGGGGAGATGGCCCATGACCCCTGGGGGCAGAGGTTTAGTCTGGCATGATGGCCTCTCTATTAAGCCTAGGTCAGGTTGCGGCGTATTGTTTGGCCGAGGTCGGGCATGACCCAGGAAAGTGTGTCCGACCGGAGTTAATCGAGCGTGGTGGGTAAGTTGGTGCACCCCTGCAGGGAAGAGAACATCTATCGATAGCATGTCCTATGGTAACAGACACTTGGAGTTGTATCCCGATCGATACAACTAGAACTGGATACTTGAGATGAGACATGGATATGAGAAATGGATTGAGGTGATAACTGGATAGTATGGCTCTGGGATTACTTTCTCGCAGGGAGTCGAGAAAGGATCTCTGGCCGAGGTTGATAACACTACTACTACTTTCCTTTATGCTACTCTACTCCCTCCTGTTGCTGCAAGATGGTGGTTTCCAGAAGATGCTAGTCTTCGATAGGACTAAGTTCCCCCTTCTATTCTGGCATTTCTGCAGCCCAGTCCACATATACAGCCTTCTTTTGATAATGTTGCATATGTAGTGTAGATCCTTGCTTGCGAGTACTTTGGATGAGTACTCAGGGTTGCTTTGCTCCCCCTTTTCCCCCTTTCTTCTTATTTTTGGTTGATGCAACCAGATGTTGGAGCCCAGGAGCCAGATGCCACCGTCGATGCCTACTACTATGTGGAGACCGCCGACGATCAGGAGTAGTTAGGAGGCTCCCAGGCAGGAGGCCTTGCCTTTTCGATCGTAGATGCTTTTGTGCTGGCCTTCTTAAGGCAAACTTGTCTAACATGTGTATGTACTCAGATATTGTTGCTTCCGCTGACTCTTGTGTATTCAAGCTTATGTATTCGAGCCCTCGAGGCCCCTGGCTTGTAATATAAAGCTTGTATTATTTTAATTTGTGTCTAGAGTTGTGTTGTGATATCTTCCCGTGAGTCCTTATCTTGATCGTACACATTTGCGTGTATGATTAGTGTACGATTGAATCGAGGGCGTCACAAGTTGGTATCAGAGCCGACTTCCTGTAGGTAGCCCCCCTTCCAACTCCTTGGCCGAAGTTGAGTCTAGTCGTGCAAAACTGTTTTACTAACTTGGCTGTGTGGCTTACGGGCCCACATCGCCATTGGGTGGTATTAGGATCTTTTATTCCTTGTCTATACTCTGGGACTCTGACCTCTCTTCTATTCGGGTTAAATGATTTTGTTAACTCTAACTCTAGGTTCTCGTAAATTCTTTCTCCCGGAGAGCCCCTCACTCCAGATGATTGCTTGGTGCACTAGAAGATTCTGAAGATACTCTCCGATGTTTTCCCGAGACCCTTGTAACCTTCGCCGTTGCGATCCCCTACCACCGATAAATTCTTATGAGTAACTACCTACATTGTCGTTCATACCTTCATCCCCAGTTGCTCTTGTTATTACAAGATGCCACGAAGTACTTCTTTTGTCCTGAGAATCCGTTGAGCCTACTGCCTTGTAGTTCTTTGCCACATGAATACCCCTACGGATAATTACTCGTTCTTGTCGAGTATCCGTTCATCCACAGTTGTTCGTGTGTTTCACAAAATTCTTTGGAATGTTATTCGGTCTTCCAAAAATCCTCAGTAGCCTTTTACTCTTGTTCATCCTTACCTGCTTACATTATGGTTACTTCCATATGTCTACCAAAATTCATTAGCATCCTTTGTCATCGAAATTTTGAGCATTTGATTTGATATGATTGTGAATGCTCGCAATCATCAATCACAATTAGAATTCTTCCCTTCGGCTCAAACGTCACCCCGGACATGAGCTGGTGTTCGACAAATCAAGCCTTGATTGATTGTTGATCTATGTCTATTCAACTTACTTATCTTTGATCAGAGCCTCTGCTTCTGATCCACCGTTTTGGAAATCATAATTCCTTTGCATTTGAGCTTTGAATTAGTCAATTGTTTCTATAATCCAATGCCTTTGCATTCTTTCCTTCTTCTGATTGAGTACTGATACTCAAATCAGATCCACTGAGGACCGTTGAATCCTTTGTTGGATTATTATCCAGCAGTTTCCTTCATGTTCAAAATTTTGTGCGCTCTTCCCCCGACACATAATGCCTTTGGTAAATTCTATCATCTGCTTTTGTCAACCATGCTCTGCTTTCGAGCTGGTTTATTTTAATCCTGAAGTTAGTGATAGGTGTTCCTAAAATACCCCTACGGGTTGAACATATGCCCTACCTAATCCGTGTGAACTCAAAAGAGATGTGAGTCTTACTCTTCTTGTAGTTCGCCAAATAAATCTTCTGCACTACAATTTCTTCGAGAACGAGGAGTGAATGAAAGGTTATGCATTGAAGAAGTGGGAGTCGACCTTGAACCTTTGTTTCATGCCCATGGACCCGATGTAGAACTTATCATGGAAGCTGCTCGTAAAAATAATTACCCCTTGTTATAAGTTCATCTCGTATTGGTGAATTGATCCTTCGCAACCGTGATTCCGACCATGATCTTTCTTCTTTGGTCCCATTTCTTGGACAAGTTAAATCACTTGTCTTTTGCAGGTCAATACGCCTGCCCAACCTCTATTATGACCTACCTTCGAGTATTACCCCTGGTATCTCGAGGATATCATGCCATTGCACCAAATCTTATGAACTTTTGATGAACACTACCTTTCCCTGTCATTGTCACTTCATGGGTTCTGTGTTGTTTGTCAACCGATCACACTGATAAGTGAATCGATCCCGCACTCCGATTCAATGACTCTAAGTAAATTTTCATTGCTTGCGAGTTTAATAATACTTCAAGCCATTCCTAGCCTAATCGGCTACATCATTATCGTGGTAAATTTTAATTGTGCTACCTGGTCCTTCCTGGAGCACAATTTTCGATGATGAGCTAAGCTTACGTCGATCTTCCTCGTCATATCATTTCACCTTGAATAGCAAGCCTGATTCTGAGATTGTGTCATATTCGTGGTTCCGATAACCTTCCGCCTCAAAATTTCTTTGACTTGATGTCATCGCTGATCGATTACATCTTCATGAAACCTCTCGACAAATTTGTCATGATCATCATCAACATTCTGAGCTCTTCCAAGATATCAATCGAATTCATGGTGAGAAATGCCATCCTTGCCTCTCGATGATTTGTGTCAACATCGACAACATTCTTGCCTCCCCCCAACACAATTGTGTTCATATCATTTTGGCATTACATCCTTTTGACATGTCGATGGATTGCTGCTGAACCCATCGGTCACATCCTCATCTTTTTCCTGAAATTTTTTTTTTGCATGAGATGTTCTAGAAATTCCTGATGGATCCTTTGTGTTCCGAAGGTCCGATCCTTACCTGATGACCATGTCAATGCTATCCCGAAGCATGGTTGTGGTACTCCGAACATCATTAAGAACATTGGAGGCGCAATGCTAAATGTTTCTTGATCACCTATCCAAACACTGTTGTATGGGTAACGTCATGAATTTCCTCGCCACCTTTACCAAAGTGGTTGTCTACTTGCTGCCCTTTCATGTATATCCTGCTCTGCTTGTTCTTGTGAAGGATATACTCCAAATACTTGTGTTTAATCTGATAATCACATTTTTTTCCTTTCCATTGCTCTGTTAACCTTTCTTGTGATCTATATGATATATGCAGTAATATTTCCCTGCTTATCTAAACACCTCGGTGTACAAATCTTACAGTAAAACTCTGTTACTATTGTTGTTGACATTCTGGTAACCACCGATGGACGAGAACTTGCCTATTGGTCCGCCTCGCTTTGCGAGCAGGAAAATGGTTCTCTTCGTCCCTCGCCCTTTGGTACCAACATTGTTGCCAACATAACTGACAGTCTATCATCTGACATGCCTTGCTATCGACCCACTTTCTACTTTTAACCCACATGGTGGGCCCATAACCCACAGTTCCACAGGATCGGAACCTGACTCCCCTGTACGTCCATGTTTTCCAAAATATTTCCTCACGTTTGGCTTCGTAGGTAATCCACGAGCCACCTTCTTGTGATCTGTTCTGGTATCAGATGCAATACTTATTCTCGATGCTCTGAACCCCTTTCACACTCTGTTTCAGACATTGAACGATTGTCCATCCGCTTGAAGCTTCTTATTGCACCTTCTTACCTTGTTCTCAATGACTTTCTTAAATTTCAACTCGAGAGATGCCTCTATGCCACGTTCACTGGCATAGTCTCCACGTATCTATCTTGTGTTGAGCTCCGTCCTTCCCGAGTCTTTCCCCTTACTCCATCTCTTAAATCTCGGGACGAGATTTCTTGTAGTGGAGGAGATTTGTAACACCCCGAGAATCATGCTATAGTAATCTCCCCTTAATGGTGGCCATGTCATCGTGACTACTATGCAGCTTGCCACTTGTCCAAAAAATCAAGCCTTTTTCAAATTTAAAATAAGTCAAATAAATTATTTCTCCAAACAGTAAAACAAAAATGTTTGCTGGGTTGCAAATATTCACTAACTAAATTCCATGAGTGATTCAACATCATTTGAGATAGCTAATTTCCCCTGGGAATTAAAGCAGTTCCAAATCAGCATTTTTAAATGTTTTTTCATTTGTGAAAAATCCAAATCAATTCAAACTCCTCCCAAAATTTTTTGGCATGTGCCAAATATTGTAATGTATTTATTTGGCCAAGTCCAACATTTTACAGAACTCCTTTTAGCAGCTCAAATATTGCATAGAATTTATTCTGTAAAAAGAAAAGAGCAGAAGAAAAGGCGAGGAGAGAAAAGAAGACCCCAGCTACCCATGGGCCTCGGCCCGTCCCACCTCAGCCGGCCAGCCCACCCCAACTGGCCCAGCCGCACCTGCATAACCTCCCCCCCCACCCCCGCCCTGTGGAACCCTAAGGCCCAACCACACCTACCCCCACTCCTCCCGATCCCCTCGCTCCACTCCTCCCACGATCCCGATCTGGATCGGGACCCTACCCCCCGACGCTGCGACGACGCTGCCCCATCGTCGGATCCCTCATCGCCGACCCCCTCTCCCCCGACGGCAGCCGGTGCCCCCGTCGTCGCGTCGCAGCTCGCCGTCGTCCGTGCCCCGACGACCGTAGCCAACTCGCCGGACCACCGCGTCGCCGCCTCGTCCCCCATCTCCTCGACGGACGCCGTCCTCGACCTCTTCCCCGACCGGCCTCCTCGAGCCCACTGTCGTCCCCTACAGCTCCTGTGTGAGCACCTCCCCATCTTCCCCTTCCTCCCGACGCAGTAGGATGCGCCCCACCTCCCCAGTCCGAAGCTCCGGTCACCGCGTCCTACCTCACGCACAGGCTGCCTCTGGTCGTGCCCCGCGCATGCTAGTGCGCATGCCTGTCTGCCCCGCTGCTCGCTGCTCCCCGTGCGGCCCACGGCTACCCGCGCCCGTCGCGCCCCGCCTCGTTCTGGCGCGCCGCTGTCGCCCACACCGCTGCCGTGGCTCCCCTCTCACGCGCCCACACGCCCGCGTCAAGGGTTGTCGCTCGAGCCACTGCGGCGCCCTCGCTTCGCCGCCGCCTACAATCGCTGCCGAGCCGCCGCTGCCAGCGTCACCGTGCTCCGCCGCTACCCTTGCCCTCGCCGCGCCGCGGCGCCAAGACGAGCAGCGCCTCCGCCTCAGATCCATAAGCCATCGCGCGCAAGGCTAACTCCGTCGCCCGTCGCGCCCGGTGACCATCGCCCGCCATCAGGTGCGAGACCCGCGCCCGTTCGTCCGCTATGCCCCCTGGGCCTATGACAGTGGGGCCCGTCCCCAAAACATTTAAAAAGGAATTGTATTTTTTTAAAATAAAAAATAAGTAATTAGTTAATTAGTTGATTAAATAAATAAATAAATAAATTAGTTAGCTGTGATTAATTAGTCTAATTAACTAAATTAGTTAATATAACCCTATTAAATTAGTTAGGTCAATGACAGATGGGCCCCCCTGCTCTGTTTGACCAGTCAACGCTCTGTTGACTGCTGACGTCATGGTGACGTCAGGCTGACATCATGGTGACGTCAGGCTGACATCATAATTCCCTTTCTGAATTAAAGATAATTCCAGAATATTAATAAAACTTTGAAAAATCGTAGAAAATAATCCGTAACTCGGATGAAAAAGTTTTATACATGAAAGTTGCTCAGAACGACGAGACGAATCCAAATACGCCCTCCGTTCGTCTATCACACGTCCCTAGCATAGCAAATGTTGAACTTTTCCCCTCTGGTTCATCTGTCTAACAGACGTCCGGAACCGGGAAAACTTTCCGGATGTTATCCTCCTTCGCCAGTATCGCCTAGCGCTGCGTTAGAACACCTCTAACACCTCTTATTGTCTTGTTATGCTTATGGTTGCGTGTATTTACTGTTTCTTCCCCCTCTTCTTCTCCGGTAGACCTCGAGACCGCTGCTGATGCCCCTGTGATCGACTACGTTGACTACGACCCCTCCTTGCCAGAGCAACCAGGCAAGACCCCCCTTTGATCACCCCGATATCGCCCATTCCATTCTCTCATGCTTGCATTAGATTTTGCTACTGTTATTGTTTGCTCCTATTCTGTTGTGTAGCCTGTTTATTGTAACCTGCTATTGTTACCTACACCTTATCCTAAAGCGCTTAGTATAGGTTGGTTAGAGACCCATTAGTGACCCCCACTTGACCCGATCGCCTGTTGGATTATCAGAAGACCCGATCAACGGGATCGAAGACCAGGCCCCGACACCTCACGTCACATCACGCCCCTTTGTTGCTCGACTCTGCAGAGTTACCATCGAGTGTCGAGGGTGGAACCTCATACATCACTCCTGATGGGATCTTTGTAGAGTAGCTATTTGGTTGTGGTCATCGAGGTTGATTTCCTCCTTAACCACTTCCGACACGACTTTGTCGTGCAACCCCTCAAGTGTGAACCTCGAGGGTGGTTCCTCTTACGTTCACCTTGATGTTTACATCGAGTGGGAATCCGAAAAGGGTGATTCCTCAGGTTTTCCCCCTTGGTGTTAGACACGCGGTTACTATGGTTACTATGACTTTGCACTTGACCCTATTACTAAAGACGGGTTGGCTATAAGGGGTACCCGCGCGAGCTTAATTGCGAGTGATGTGGAGTCGGGCGGACCTGGAAGGTGCTCGCGAGATAATTATGAGGCGTGGTCGGGCATTCCTAGCCCTTGTCGCAAGTCCTCGAGACGGGGCAATGGGGCCACATCTTTAGTGAGTCTCTGTTGTTACCGCGCGTTCCTAATCCACTACAATTTGGATATTTGATCCAAGGGGCCTCTGCCCTGATAGCACTAACCATCACGTGGGCATAGTATGGGCGTTCTGCGTCGTATGCATCGTGAAGTTTAATAGGCGTCACGATCGAGCGGCGGCACGGGTTGGATTGCGTGGCGCTGCCTTGTTGAAGGAGGTAGCTAGGTCTGCTCACCGGCGGCCCTCGCAACGTGCAAGAGTTCCCGAGGAGATGGCCCATATCCCCTGGGGGCATAAGTTTAGTCTGTCGTGCTGGCCTCTCTATTAAGCCTAGGTCAGGTTGCGGCGTATTGTTTGGCCGTGGTCGGGCATGACCCAGGAAAGTGTGTCCTGCCGGAGTTAATCGAGCGTGGTGGGTAAGTTGGTGCACCCCTGCAGGGAAGAAAACATCTATCGATAGCCTGTCCTACGGTAACGGACACTTGGATTTGTATCCCGATCGATACAACTAGAACTGGATACTTGAGATGAGACATGGATATGAGAAATGGATTGAGGTGATAACTGGATAGTATGGCTCTAGGATTACTTTCTCACAGGGAGTCGAGAAAGGATCTCTGGCCGAGGTTGATAACACTACTACTACTTTACTTTATGCTACTCTACTCCCTCATGTTGCTGCAAGATGGTGGTTTCCAGAAGATGCTAGTCTTCTATAGGACTAAGTTCCCCCTTACATTCTGGCATTTCTGCAGCCCAGTCCACATATACAGCCTTCTATTGATAATGTTGCATATGTAGTGTAGATCCTTGCTTGCGAGTACTTTGGATGAGTACTCATGGTTGCTTTGCTCACCCCTTTCCCCCTTTCTTCTTCTTTCCAGTTGATGCAACCAGATGTCGGAGCCCAGGAGCCAGATGCCACCGTCGATGCCTACTACTACATGGAGACCGCCGACGACCAGGAGTAGTTAGGAGGCTCCCAGGCAGGAGGCCTTGCCTTTTTGATCGTAGATGCTTTTGTGCTGGCCTTCTTAAGGCAAACTTGTCTAACTTGTGTCTGTACTCAGATATTGTTACTTCCGCTGACTCTTGTGTATTCAAGCTTATGTATTCGAGCCCTCGAGGCCCCTGGCTTGTAATATAAAGCTTGTATTCTTTTAATTTGTGTCTAGAGTTGTGTTGTGATATCTTCCCGTGAGTCCTTGATCTTGATCGTACACATTTGCGTGTATGATTAGTGTATGATTGAATCGAGGGCATCACATAATCTCTTGAGCTCATATCTATCTTTGCAAGCTAAACTAGCTAAAGAAGCTTCTTTATCAAAAACATAACCCTCAGGAATAACAGGCAAGTCTTCATCATCACTTTCATCAATATAATCAGTTTCAATAATTTCTTTCTCTCTAGCCCTAGCAATTTTTTCATCAAGAAATTCACCAAGTGGCACAGTAGTATCAAGCATAGAAGTAGTTTCATCATAAGTGTCATGCATAGCAGAAGTGGCATCATAAATAACATGCGACATATCAGAACGAATAGCAGAAGCAGGTTTAGGTGTCGCAAGCTTACTCAAAACAGAAGGTGAATCAAGTGCAGAGCTAGATGGCAGTTCCTTACCTCCCCTCGTAGTTGAGGGATAAGTTGTTGTCTTAGCGTCTTTCAAGTTCTTCATAGAGCTATGCTCCCCGGCAACGGCGCCAGAAAATAGTCTTGATAACCCACAAGTATAGGGGATCGCAACAGTTTTCAAGGGTAGAGTATTCAACCCAAATTTATTGATTCGACACAAGGGGAGCCAAACAATATTCTCAAGTATTAGCAGTTGAGTTGTCAATTCAACCACACCTAGATAACTTAGTAACTGCAGCAAAGTATTTGTTAGCAAAGTAATATGTAAGTAACAGTAACGATAGCAAAAGTAATATTTTTGGGTTTTGGAGTGATTGTAACAGTAGCAACGGAAAAGTAAATAAGCGAAGAACAATATGTGAAAAGCTCGTAGGCATTGGATCGGTGATGGAGAATTATGCCGGATGCGGTTCATCATGTAACAATCATAACATAGGGTGACACACAACTAGCTCCAATTCCTCAATGTAATGTAGGCGTGTATTCCCAATATAGTCATACGTGCTTATGGAAAAGAACTTGCATGACATCTTTTGTCCTACCCTCCCGTGACAACGGGGTCCTAATGGAAACTAAGGGATATTAAGGCATCCTTTTAATAGAGTACCGGAACAAAGCATTAGCACATAGTGAATACATGAACTCCTCAAACTACGGTCATCACCGGGAGTGGTCCCAATTATTGTCACTTCGGGGTTGCCGGATCATAACACATAGTAGGTGACTATAGACTTGCAAGATAGGATCAAGAACTCACATATATTCGTGAAAACATAATAGGTTGAGATCTGAAATCATGGCACTTGGGCCCTAGTGACAAGCATTAAGCATATCAAAGTCATAGCAACATCAATCTCAGAACATAGTGGATACTAGGGATCAAACCCTAACAAAACTAACTCGATTACATGATAGATCTCATCCAACCCATCACCGTCCAGCAAGCCTACGATGGAATTACTCACGCACAGCAGTGAGCATCATGAAATTGGTGATGGAGGATGGTTGATGATGACGATGGCGACGAATCCCCTCTCCGAGCCCCAGGCAGACTCAGATCAGCCCTCCCGAGAGGTTTTAGGGCTTGGCGGCGGCGTGTCGTAAACGCAATGAATCCTTCTCTCTGATTTTTTTCTCCCCGAAAGCAAATATATAGAGTTGGAGTTGAGGTCGGAGGAGCTCCAGGGGGCCCACGAGGTAGGGGGGCGCGCCCCGCACCCTCGTGGCTAGGGTGTGAGCCCCCTGGTCTTCATCTTTGCAAGGATTTTTATTATTTCCAAATAGGCGCCCGTGAAGTTTGAGTCATTCCAAGAACTTTTGTTTACGCACATAAATAACACCATGGAAAGTCTGCTGAAAACAGCGTCGAAGACGGGTCAGTTCCTTTCAAATCATGCAAGTTAGAGTCCAAAACAAGGGCAAAAGTGTTTGGAAAAGTAGATACAATGGAGACGTATCAATGAGCAGGGACTACGGTTGGTTGTGATGGACACTTTGAACTCTTCGAGCCTCTTCGATTCGTAGGATTTTGTAAACATGGGAATAGGATTTGTAGTGGCCGTCCCACTTGAATCCTATAAGAATACCAAGGAAATGCGGGGAGTTGTGTCGCCTTTGAGAGTTACATCGATATTAATGATACCGCACCTTGATTGAAGAGAGCTGGTATCCGAAGCCTTTCTAGCCGTCTCGCAATACTAGCACATATATTCCAGCAAGTTCCACTTTGCTGATTTTACTCTGATGCTTAAGGTTTTCCCGTTATATCTACACTATGATCTGTGTAGCTGCTTTGTGTCGCACTAGCAGCAGTCCACTCTTGAAGCTAAATAGTGCAATGACTTACAAAATCGGCACCAAGGCATTGAGTGCCATTCTGGATGCAATGAAACTCATACGCTCCCCACCTGTTAATTCTTGTTCAGAATATGATCCTAATGACTATTCTAACCTCGAGGAGTCAAAGGCAGATGGCCTGTCCTGTTCACCCATCAAGGTGCATGTTCTAATTTGTCAAGGTTTTATTGATTGCGCGTATCTTGCATATGTTGTCTTGCATTTCTTCTACTTTATTGCACCGCCATCTTCTTAGTTTAATCATCATATATGTCGAGATGCCATGCCCATCCATTATCAATACATATTCCATCTGTCATCATACCATGTGTTTCCACTCAAATGTTGTTCTTGTGCATCGGACATCAAAAGGAAGAGGGTGATTGCGAACTGAAGGAGCACTAGCAAAGTCCTTGAACACGTGGTTGTGCGGAGAAATCGACAAAGACACCCACTTATATTGGTTGTACAACCGGTGACACAAAACGTAGGACTGACTCCAGCAGATTGTACTCCATACTTCACTTGGCCACACCACTAGCCCCACCACACAGGACCTGCATTCTAGCAAAAGGTATGCGATTTCAGTTTCCATAGCACCACTGCGTACCACGAAAAATCCCACTCCAAAGAAAAAGTGCAGCAAGTCCATCGGCGAAGACCTATCCCAACTGCAGAGACGGCCAATTCCTGCAGATTGAAACCCATTCAGATTATCCCTAGTTTAAAGACAATGCTTTCAATGTTGTTAGGGACTACGTGCATATATTCCCATCATGGGAAGATTATAGTGAAGACAAACACCATTTTCACATCCTCCTGTCCCACTTACGTTTAAGTGCTATTATTCATGGTGATTATTTTCCTGTTTTCTGTTGATTGAACACATCAATGATTTACATTACATTGTTGTAAGTGGGCGAGGGTCAATCTGGATAGTCATGACGAGCAAAGCTTGCTTGTGCTTTTCAAGGAAGCATTGCAGCAGTATCGGTGTTACTTGAGGAAATCACACTTTGATGGCAAGTCTATAAAAGAATTTCCGGTGAAGTCTCTTGTGCTAAATTTAGAATACATTGAATGGAAAAACCTTGTTATGCACTGGCCTCGTTCCCAGGATGAGGTATTGTCTATGAAATCACATGGCAATTTGAACTTCTACTTTTCCGCATGTGCCTTACGGATCTTTTTTGCAGGAAATATGCTCGAAGAAGAATTCCGTTTTGAAAAGAACGACAGGATATCGCATATATGTTGCCCGCTGCTTTGCTCTTGTTAGTACTTGTTGTCATGTATCACTGTACTTGCATACATACCTGGTTCATTATGTGACAGCAGTATGCATGATAGCTTGCTTATCAATTGTTCGCTCCAAATTATCTAATCTGTATAAATGGTTACATTAGTGTAGAATATATCCAATGCCAATGAATTTCTTAGCTCTGCATTGTTCTTGTAAGTACTTGTTGTCCTTTATCAGTGTACTTATATTGACAGGTAGTTGTTCATGTACCATCACTCTGCAGCTTATTTTCCTTTGCCCTCCATTTTCTACACATCAGATCTATATTTACTCTTACCATAAGGTTGGATAACACTGATGGTACTGAAGAATTTTAGCTGTGCATTGCACTTGGCTGTACCTTTTGCCTGTATCGTTGTACTTACATTTATAGCTACTTGGTTATGTAGCATCACTCTTCATCTTATCTTAAATATTCTCCATTTTTTCTTATATTATCACATCTATATTTACTCTTAACAAAATGTAGAATAAAGGCAATGCTTATGAAGAATATTCTGTGGTAAACTTCTTGAATTGCCCCCGTCAAGATGGACAAGGGCTTAATAGAGCCTGTCTTCACCAATAATGTAAGTTTTTCCTTCTCAAGCCTTCAAACTTTGTTACAGTATATTTGGTTAGGCATGACTGCAATAGCTGTTTATTTTTGTGTTTGCATCAAATTGCATGTTTAAAGTTTATTATGTAGTTCATAAACAAAAGTTTGTCCTTCTCAATTTAAGTTTTCAGTTGTACAACCAAGTTCCTTCTTCATACCATATAAATTAAACTATCTGAGCAAGTGATCTTCTTTTGCACCGCATGTATGCTTCATTCTTGATCCGTAATCGGTGGTGTGGTGAACCTACCCACTACAAACACAATGTCATATTCTGCAATGTCTTAACTATGAACAATGTCATATCATTCTACTATTATTTAAACCGTCTCTTTATTTGCCAATCTGAAATGGGATAAATTGACAGCACACTAACCATTGATACTTATGAGTTCTTGATATGTAATCCAGTGGTGTCGTGAAGCTGCCAAGTCCTTCACAATGTCATTTCCTTCCATGTCTTGACCTGAACAATACCATATTGTGTTAATGCAATTTTAAACTGTGTCACATTATTCGTGAGTAAGAAATGTGATGAATTGTCAGCACTGATACTTTAATGTGCAAAACCTATCATTTGTCTGCTTGTTTATCTTTTAGAGTGAGGAGGATATAGGTGTTAAACAAGCGCAGATCTCATCACTTGCTTTCACTGCTTGCTTGCTGACTCCAAAGAGAGGCTAAGCTTTCTCAAACTCTATTGAAGTGTTGTCGGTTTTGTATATTATTTTGTCAGCGTGTTTATTTGCACTGGTGGCGATCTTTGATGCCCAGTGTATGTAATTTGTTGTCTGCTTGTGCTTTATTATCATAGTGGCAAACTAAGATGCCCAGTGGATGTAATATGCCGTAATTTCTTTATTGTATAGTCTAGGTTTTTTCTTATTCACGATGCTGCAGTTATTTTACGGTATATATATCCTGTCTTCGCAGTAAACCGGCCAAACCGTAAAATTACGGTACATAATCGGGTCGTCATGCAATCGCGATGTATGATCCGCATCATGGGTCCCGTCATCTTGGTCCTTTAAAAGGCCTAAATGTAAACTGGACCACTAGTAGATCCGGGCCTTTAATAGGCCGAGTAAATCGCCGGCCCTCTTTTTGCAAGAAAACTCAATGGGCTTTTAGGAGGCTGAGAAGTAGGTTGGGCCTGAAACGTGCCGAACAGCTCACGGGCCGACAGCAGCCCGAAATGGACCCCGGCCCATGATTGTGCCAATCAAATCACAGGCTTTTAACACGCCAAAATTTTCTCGGTCCTTGTTTGGCCCAATCAGATTATCGGCTGCGAGCAGGCCGGATGCAAACCAGACCGTAGTTAGGCCCAACCATATGACGGGCTTTTAACATGCCGAAATTAATATAGGGCCGAAATGTTAAACGGGCCCTTAACAGGACGAAACTAATATCAGGCTAAATTACTAAATGGGCCTTTAGCAAGTGGGCCCAAAAGCATAGCGTCCAGTTGACGGACTGAATCTGATATGGGCCATAATTAGCCCAAAGCCTCTTAAAGGTCGGACTGATCCGGGCCGTAATTTGCCTGTAACATGGTAGGCTTTTAACGGGCGGATCTCATATGGGCCATTATTAGGCCCGGAACATGGCAGACCATTAATGGACCGGATCAAATATGGGCCGGCATTTGGCCCAAAACATGGCAGCCAGTTAACGGACTGACCTACTAGGGTCCTCAAAATCTTGTGGGCCTACAGCTGGGCCGTCCCATTAATGTCGGCGAAATCTCGTGGGCCTTTAGCTGGGCCGGCC
Source organism: Aegilops longissima (assembly GCA_021605205.1). Lineage (NCBI taxonomy): Eukaryota > Viridiplantae > Streptophyta > Magnoliopsida > Poales > Poaceae > Aegilops > Aegilops longissima. The sequence continues at coordinate 485,937,697 of CM038681.1, read as the reverse complement.
CATTATGGTCCACAAAAATCTTGTGGGCCTTCACCTGGGCCGGCCCATTATGGCCCGCAAAAATCTTGTGGGCCTTTACCTGGGCGGCCCATTATGGCCCGCAAAATCTTGTGGGCCTTTAGTTGGGCCAGCCCATTATGGTCCGAAAAATCTCGTGGGCCTTTAGTTGGGTCGGCCCATTATGGTCCGCAAAATCTTGTGGGCATTTAGTTGGGTCGGCCCATTTAAACTTTATGGGCCACTTTTGGGCCGGTCCACGTGTCAACATATCATAGGCGCATCTCGCCCATTGGATGAGTGACACATGTGCCAACGCGGAGCTGACACATGTTTCCTCCAGCCAATGATGATTTTACACGTGGAAAATCCCCATTGGTCCAGGCTATTAACGGGTTATCGGATCCAAAATCGGACCCGATAGCTTGATGGCGTTCCGTTACGGTGGATGTCATGTGTCGGTCACCCTTGATGGAAGCACTTCTGTGACGCGCAATTTATCGTCATGGAAGTGGACACTTCCGTGATGATAATTTTGGTAATGTCATGGAACACTTCTACGACAACACAGGTATGACTATCTTGATTCTGTCATAAAATCGTCATGGATGTACATGCATGACAGAAAACGCGACCTACTCTGACAAACATGTATCATCACGGAAGTGTATTTTTTTGTAGTGTTGGTTTCTTGCCAAACCACAGTTCATAAGGCGTCGTCTCAACGGATTTAGATGGTGCCCTATTTAACGTGAATGCAGTCGTCTCTAAAGCATAACCCCAAAACGATAGCGGTAAATCAGTAAGAGACATCATAGATCGCACCATATCTAGTAAAGTACGATTACGACGTTCGGACACACCATTATGATGTGGTGTTCCGGGTGGCGTGAGTTGCGAAACTATTCCGCATTGTTTCAAATGAAGACCAAACTCATAACTCAAATATTCTCCTCCACGATTAGATCGCATAAACTTTATTTTCTTGTTACGATGATTTTCCACTTCACTGAAATTCTTTAAACTTTTCAAATGTTTCAGACTAATGTTTCATCAAGTAGATATACCCATATCTGCTCAAATCATCTGTGAAGGTGAGAAAATAATGATACCCGCCGCGAGCCTCAACATTCATCGGACCACATACATCAGTATGGATGATTTCCAAAAAATATGTTGCTTGCACAGTTGTTCCGGAGAACGGTGTTTTAGTCAACTTGCCCATGAGGCTTGGTTCGCAAGTACCAAGTGATTCCAAAAGTCCATCAGAATGGAGTTTCTTCATGCGCTTTACACCAATATGACCTAAACGGCAATGCCACAAATAAGTTGCACTATCATTATCAACTCTGCATCTTTTAGCTTCAATATTATGAATATGTGTATCACTACTATCGAGATTCATCAAAAATAGACCACTCTTCAAGGGTGCATGACCATAAAAGATATTACTCATATAAATAGAACAACCATTATTCTCAGATTTAAATGAATAACTGTCTTGCATCAAACAAGATCCAGATATAATGTTCATGCTCAACGCTAGCACCAAATAACAATTATTCAGGTCTAAAACTAATCGTGAAGGTAGATGTAGAGGTAGCGTGCCGACCGCAATCACATCAACTTTGGAACCATTTCCCACGCGCATTGTCACCTCTTCCTTAGCCAATATTCTCTTAATCTGTAGTCCCTATTTCGAGTTGCAAATATTAGCAACATAACCAATATCAAATACTGATAACCCACAAGTATAGAGGATCGCAACAGTTTTCGAGGGTAGAGTATTCAACCCAAATTTATTGATTCGACACAAGGGGAGCCAAAGAATATTCTCAAGTATTAGCAGCCGAGTTGTCAATTCAACCACACCTGGAAACTTAGTATCTGCAGCAAAGTGTTTAGTAGCAAAGTAATATGATAGTGGTGGCAACGGTAACAAAAGTAAAGTCAACAAAAGTAATGTTTTTGGTATTTTGTAGTGATGATAACAGTAGCAACGGAAAAGTAAATAAGCGTAAACCAGTATATGGAAAACTCGTAGGCACCGGATCAGCGATGGATAATTATGCCGGATGTGGTTCATCATGTAACAGTCATAACATAGGGTGACACAGAACTAGCTCTAGTTCATCAATGTAATGTAGGCATGTATTCCGTAAATAGTCATACGTGCTTATGGAAAAGAACTTGCATGACATCTTTTGTCCTACCCTCCCGTGGCAGCGGGGTCCTATTGGAAACTAAGGGATATTAAGGCCTCCTTTTAATAGAGAACCGGAACAAAGCATTAGCACATAGTGAATACATGAACACCTCAAACTATGGTCATCGCCGGGAGTGGTCCCGATTATTGTCACTTCGGGGTTGCCGGATCATAACACATAGTAGGTGACTATAGACTTGCAAGATAGGATCAAGAACACACATATATTCATGAAAACATAATAGGTTCAGATCTGAAATCATGGCACTCGGGCCCTAGTGACAAGCATTAAGCATAGCAAAGTCATAGCAACATCAATCTCAGAACATAATGGATACTGGGGATCAAACCAAAACAAAACTAACTCGATTACATGATAAATCTCATCCAACCCATCACCGTCCAGCAAGCCTACGATGCAATTACTCACGCACGGCGGTGAGCATCATGAAATTGGTGATGGAGGATGGTTGATGATGACGACGGCGACGAATCCCCCTCTCCGGAGCCCCGAACGGACTCCATATCAGCCCTCCCGATAGAGATTAGGGCTTGGCGGCGGCTCCGTATCGTAAAACGCGATGAAACTTTCTCTTTGATTTTTTTTCTCCCCGAAAGCCAATATATGGAGTTGGAGTTGGCGTCGGCGGGCATCCAGGGGGCCCACGAGGTAGGGGGCGCGCCCAGGGGGGAGGGGCACGCCCCCCACCCTCGTGAGCAGGGTGTGGGCCCCCTGGTCTTCATCTTTGGCCAGGATTTTTTATTATTTATTCTAAGATATTCCGTGGAGTTTCAGGTCATTCCGAGAACTTTTGTTTTCTGCACATAAAACAACACCATGGCAATTCAATGAAAAAAACAGCGTCATCCGGTTATTTCCATTCAAATCATACAAGTTAGAGTCCAAAACAAGGGCAAAAGTGTTTGGAAAAGTAGATCTGACGAGACGTATCAAGCGCCCTAAGCTTAAACCCTTGCTTGTCCTCAAGCAATTCAGTTGACAAACTGAAAGAGAAAAATAAAACTTTTACAAACTCTGTTTGCTCTTGTTGTTGTAAACATGAAAAGCCAGCATTCAAGTTTCAGCAATTATTATGAACTAACCATACTCACAATAACACGTAGGTCCCACAATTACTCATATCAATAGCATAATCAGCTAGCGAGCCATAATAATAAAACTCGGATAACAACACTTTCTCAAAATAATCATAACATGATATAACGAAATGGTATCTCGCTAGCCCTTTCTGAGACCGCAAAACATAAATGCAAAGCACCTTTAAAGATCAAGGACTGACTAAACATTGTAATTCATGGTAAAAGAGATCCAGTCAAGTCATACCCAATATAAACCAATCATAATGAATGCAAACGACAGTGTGCTCTCCAGCGGGTGCTTTTTAATAAGAAGGGTGATGACTCAACATAAAAGTAAATATATAGGCCCTTCGTAGAGGGAAGCAGGGATTTGTAGAGGTGCTAGAGCTGGATTTTGAAATAGAGATAAATAATATTTTGAGCGGCATACTTTCACTGTCAACGCAACAACTATGAGATGGTTGTATCTTCCATACTACATGCATTATAGGCAGTTCCCAAACAGAATGGTAAAGGTTTATACTCCCCTTCCTCCACAAGCATCAATCCATGGCTTGCTCGAAACAAAGAGTGCCTCCAACATTCGACGGGTCCCAAGGGGAGTTTTGTTTAATTATTTTTATTTGCTTTGATCTTTTTGGATCATGGGACTGGGCATCCGGTTCTCGCCCTTTCTCGTGAATGAGGAGCGGATTCCACTCCTCTTGAGAATAACCCACCTAGCATGGAAGATATAGGCAGCCCTAGTTGCACATGAGCTGCTCGAGCTTACAAAACAGAATTTTATTTGAAGGTTTGGAGTTTGGCACATACAAATTTACTTGGAACGCAGGTAGATACCGCATATAGGAAGGTATAGTGGACTCATATGGAACAACTTTGGGGTTTAAGGAGTTTGGATGCACAAGCGATATTCCGCTTAATGCAGTGAAGGCTAGCAAAAGACCGGGAAGCGACCAAGCGAGAGAGCAACAACAGTCGTAAACATGCATTAAAATTAATTTACACCGAATATAAGCATGAATAGGATATAATCCACCATGAACATAAATATCATGAAGGCTATGTTGATTTGATTCAACTACATGCGTGAACATGTGCCAAGTCGAGTCACTCAATTCATTTTAAGGAGGATACCATCCTATCTGAAAGTGCAACTATCCCTAGGTGGTTTTGGTAATTCATAACAACATATAGCTCATTGAGCTAATGCTATTCCAAGACTAGTATTTCAGGAAAGCTCAATGAATGGCATGGCATGGATGATGAAAGTGGATCCCTCAAAATACTAAGGACAAAGGATTGGCTCAAGCTCAAAAGCTCAAGACTCTTCATTTTACATTTTAGTGATCCAAGATCACATTGAGTCTATAGGAAAAGCCAATACTATCAAGAAGGAATGAGGTGTTGCTTAATGAGCCTTTTGCTTCATGTGCCTAGTGATATGCTCCAAAACCCTCAACTACTTTCCCACATCCACAAATGACCTAAACCTAAAGCCAAAATCAGTCACACCGATTCTTTCTATCCGGCGCCACCGATTCCAAAAGTCATAGCCACTGCCACAAACCCTAAGCAAATCGGTCTTACCGATAGGGATCTCGGTCTCACCGAGATGGGGTTGCAATCTCTCTGTTTCCCTTCATAACGTTTCGGTCTAACCGAAGTGAGCGACCGGTCCCACCGAGATTGCAATGTAAACTCTCTGTTTCCTTTTTGTAACATTTCGTCTCACCGAAAAGAGCAAATCGGTCCCACTGAGTTTACCTGACCAACTCTCTGGTTAGCTAATTACCAAAATCGGTCTCACCGAGTTTGTGTAATTGGTCTCACCGAGAATACGTTATGCCCTAACCCTAACCATATTGGTCTCACCGAGATGCATGTCAGTCCCACCGAAAATCACTAACGGTCACTAGGTTTACTAAATCGGTCTGACCGAGTTTAAAGATTCGGTCCCACCGACTTTGGTAAATTGTGTGTAATAGTTAGATTTTGTGTGGAGGCTATATATACCCCTCCACCTCCTCTTCATTCGTGGAGAGAGCCATCAGACTGAACCTACACTTCCAACTTATCAGTTCTGAGAGAGAACCACCTACTCATGTGTTGAGGCCAAGATATTCCATTCCTACCATATGAATCTTGATCTCTAGCCTTCCCCAAGTTGCTTTCCACTCAAATCATCTTTCCACCAGATCCAAATCCTATGAGAGAGAGTTGAGTGTTGGGGAGACTATCATTTGAAGCACAAGAGCAAGGAGTTCATCATCAACACACCATTTGTTACTTCTTGGAGAGTGGTGTCTCCTAGATTGGCTAGGTGTCACTTGGGAGCCTCCGACAAGTTTGTGGAGTTGAACCAAGGAGTTTGTAAGGGCAAGGAGATCGCCTACTTCGTGAAGATCTACAGCTAGTGAGGCAAGTCCTTCGTGGGCGACGGCCATGGTGGGATAGACAAGGTTGCTAATTCGTGGACCCTTCGTGGGTGGAGCCCTCCGTGGACTCGCGCAACCGTTACCCTTAGTGGGTTGAAGTCTCCATCAACGTGGAGGTACGATAGCACCACCTATCGGAACCATGCCAAAAACATCCGTGTCTCCAATTGCGTTTGAATCCTCTAAACCCTTCCCCTTACTTTCTTGCAAGTTGCATGCTTTAATTTCCGCTGCCTATATACTCTTTGCATGCTTGCTTGAATTGTGTGATGATTGCTTGACGTGTCCTAAAATAGCTAAAATCTGCCAAACTATAAAATTGGGAAAAGATTAAGTTTTTATTGGTCAAGTAGTCTAATCACCCCCCCTCTAGACATACTTCAAGGTCCTATAAGTGGTATCAGAGCTTTGGTCTCCATTTTCTTTGATTTCCATAGCTTTTGGTGGTCATAGCCTTGGTTTCACAACCTAGGAGAGTATGGCGTCTAGCGAGGGAAATTATCACCGTAGAGGTCCTTACTTTGATGGTACTAATTTTGCTAGTTGGAAGCATAAGATGAAAATGCATATTCTTGGACATAACCCCGCCGTTTGGGCAATTATTTGTATTGGCTTGCAAGGTGAATTTTTCGATGGGAGAGAACCGAACCGTGAAGCTAATGCGGAAGAATTGAAGATGCTACAATACAACGCTCAAGCATGTGACTTCATCTTCAACGGATTGTGCCCCGAAGAATTCAACAAAATCAGCTGTCTTGAGAATGCAAAGGAAATTTGGGATACTTTGATTGATATGCACGAAGGTACCGAATCCGTCAAGGAATCCAAGTTGGATGTGCTCCAAAGTCAGCTTGACAAGTTCAAAATGAAGTATGGTGAAGGTGTCGCTGAAATGTACTCTAGGCTTGCTCTTATCACAAATGAGATTGCCGGCTTAGGGAGTGAAGAGATGACCGACAAATTCATCATCAAGAAGATCCTAAGAGCATTGGATGGAAAGTATGATACCGTGTGCACATTGATCCAAATGATGCCAAACTACAAAGATCTCAAGCCAACGGAAGTCATTTGAAGGATTGTTGCTCATGAGATGTCACTCAAGGAAAAGGAGGAACTTCACAACAAGTCAAGTGGTGCTTACAAAGCCTCAAGTGAAGCCCCCACATCATCAAGTGAGAAACCAACCTTCAATGAAGAATTGAGCTTAATGGTGAAGAACTTCAACAAGTTCTACAAAAGTAGAAGCAAACAAAGAAGCTCCAAATCAAGGTCTTACAATAACAAAAGATCTTCTAGTCGAGAGCGCAATTGCTACAATTGTGGGAGACCCGGACACTACTCCAATGAGTGTACGGCACCCTACAAAAGAAGAGAAGATTCTCCAAGAAGAAGAAGCAAAAGAGAAGAATCACCACCGAGAGAGAGGAGGAGTAGAGATGATCGTTATGAACCAAGACCCTCACGGAGAAGCAAGGATTCGGAAAGAAAGGACAAGTCATCAAGGAGCTACACAAAACAAAGACATCAAGCTCATGTTTGTGAATGGGTTTCCGGCTCCGACTCCGACCATCACTCTGAGAGAAGCTATCACTCCGACTCCGAACATACTCAAGATGAAGGTGTTGCCGATCTAGCACTTGTGTCAACCAACTCCTACGACATATTTGATTCAACAAATGAAGGAATTGGAAGATGCTTCATGGACAAAGGTCCAAAGGTAACACATCCCGATTATGTTGATTTCAATAGTGATGAAGATGACTTGCTAGGCGATGATGATTTACTTGTTGACAACTCTAGTGATGAATACTATGATGAAACGTCAATTAATCATGCTAATCAAACGAATGACAATGATAAGGAGAAAATTGAGCTTCTAACTAAAGAACTAAACACTCTTAAGTTGGCTCATGAAACTATCTTCGAAGATCATCGAGAACTTTTAAGGGCTCATGAGAAGTTACGCTTTGAAAAGCTCAATCTTGAGCAAGAGCATGAGTTCTTAAAGGCAATCAATGATGATCTCCGCAAGAAAAGTTCTTCTTACATTGCCAAGCGTTTACTCTTATCTACTTACATGCCTCAAGTCAAGTCTAGTAACAAGTACAAGAAAGATACTTCCTCTAGTAGTAACAATAATAATGTCAAATCCAATGTTGTTGCTTCTAGTAGTTCTCTTGATTCCACTAATGATTCTCTTAGCCAAGTTACACTTGAGCAAGAAAATAGTTTATTGAAGGGAATTATAGAGAAAGGTGTTTACAAGAGCCTTGCGGGAGTAAGCAATTGAGGAAATTGTACGCAAGCAAGGAAGGCACCGGAAGAATCAAGGTGTTGGTTTTGAACGAAAGTTCGACGCCAATGGAGTTGAGTGGGAAGAAGATCAATATCCCAAGACAAAGTTTGTTCCTCAACAAGAGAAGTATGATCCTACTTTCTTCAAGGGGACACAAGCTCAAGATGATCTTCCACCACAAGACCACAAGAACAAAGGCAAGGACAAGCTTCAAGAAGAGATTGATGCATTTGAAGAAGCACCTAAAGCCTCGTTCGAGTGGGTCCCCAAGACTACGTCAAGTTCTACTTCATCAAGTACAACTACAACTCCAAGGATTCCCATCAAGATGATGTGGATCCCCAAAAAGAAGAACTAGAGAGTTCTTGAGGGTGACTCCGCCTACATTCTTCACTCATATCATTTTGGCAAGAACAAGTGCAATCAAATTTCACATCTTGCACTAGTTCAAGGAGTCACAAACCCTCATGTTGGTAAGGCAAGGGACAAGGTAACCAAATGTTTTCATGGACATCATCTTGTGTGTGCATCACTCTATGTCTATGGATATTCTTGTTTGTTCCTTGTGGGACTAACCCATGTAGGCAAGTTGAAAGTGCAACTCACTCCAAAGGATTGCTCCAAATGATCTACATCAACATTGAGCATCTACATCTTCAACACCTACATGAAGTCATCATCGACAAAACCCAAGGTTAGTTCATCCCTCTAAGGGGGGATCTCACATCTAGGGGGAGCTTAACTCTAAGAATTGAGTCAAAGCAACTCTAATGGTGTGAACACATTAATGCATTATGTAAAAGTGGTAACCCCACTTGAGCTTAAACGATGAGTATGACCTATGATCAAATGTTCTCATTTGACTCCTAAGTCAATATACTCATATATAGATGACCTAGTCATCGCCAAGTGTTTGATAGATGCTAAAATTGGTTGTGCATGCTTTGCCACATATTTCATTTGCCATCTTATTGTGTGAGCATGTTGGTGCATATTTTACTCATTCAAGGACATCCACTTGTTGTTTTGTTTGTTTGGTTCTTTCTTCTTTTGGCCAAGTGGATGGACAAGAATGCCTAAGAACCTTCTTTAGATATCTATGATTTTCTCGTCTCAAACTCTATTCATGCTACATCACAAAATTTGATCAAGTCAGATTTGAACCACTCTGTGTGAGGAGCACTCGGAGTCCCCGATTCGTCAAAGACTTAAACTTCCAAAATCTCTTAGTGATTCTCGGTCTGACCGATCCTACCATTTCGGTCCTACCGAGATCAAGTTGATCTGAGTTTTCAATCTCGGTGCAACCGATTTGAACTTTTCGGTCTCACCGATTTGCTGTAACTGAACACAGTTATGCATCTCGGTGCCACCGAGTTGTTCCACTCGGTCACACCGATAGGGTCGGGCTATATATAGTCACGGGCAAAATTTTGGAAATTTCTCTGAAACCCTTCGCCCGCGCAGCCATCATGGTCTCCGGATCGTCTCCTCGTCGCCAGCAGCCTCCTGTCGCTGGTCGCCACCGTCAACGGATTTCGTCCCCGCCGTTGCCGCCGTAGCAAGTCCACCGCCAAGTTAGGGTATGGACTTGATCTTTGTGCTATCCACGTCTGATTCCTAGCACATTGTTTTCATATTGAATCTTGCCACGATTGCAACTCTTCTATCCAGCCAAAGTAGTTCATAGATTAGATGAGATTCAAATTTTTAGGTTTAGATTTCCGCCGAAACCATCTTGGACCCACCGAGTTGAAAAACTCGGTCTCACCGATTTGGCTTATGCCATTGCACTAGTGACTCTTGGTCTGACCGAGAATTACTAATCGGTGCAATCGATTTGAGGATTCTGTGAAACCCTAGCAGTCTCGGTGCCACCGAACTGAAACTCGGTCCAACCAAGATCATCAATTTAGGTTCCAAAACTGCTTCGGTATCACCGAGTTTGAAAATCGGTGGATCCGAAATGCTTTCTGTGGAAAACTAAAACTGAACTATTGAGTCATTCTTTTGCAAAAACCTCTGCATTTTGTGATGCTCATCTTTTCTATCTCATCTATAAACTCTTCACAGGGTCAGCAGACAGCTTTTGCAGTATGTCTGATCAAAGTGACAGCCACAACAGGTCAGAAGAGCAGATAAACTTGAGTGAGGGCACTAGTCCCTCAACTTCAAATGAAGGGAGCAGAAGTACTCCTAGCAATTTGCCTAAGGCTGCAATAGGCAAAGGAGGAAAAGAACTTCAGATTCAGAGGATGAAGATTACAAAGCTGAGGAAGATGAGGCTACTTCCAAGAAAGTTGTTCTCAAGAAGGAAAGGGTCATGAAGATCAAAAGGCCTGCAGGAAGACAACCAATGTCCAAGGCCAGAACATCAACAGAACTACCTGAAAATCCTGATCCCAAAGAGCCAGTTGCTGAAAGCAAGAAGAGGAAGGAAAGGGTCAAGAAGACCATGGCCGAGTTGTTGGGCAAGCTTCCATGATGGAAGAGGAAGAGCTCTGCACCAGCACCAAAGGCACCAAAGCTTATGGGTGATGCTATTAGATCGGGGCTGCCACATCTAAGCCCAAGGAAGCACCCAAAGCTGCCCCCAAGGCCAAGTTCAGACCAAAGAGGAATACTAGGAGTATTCCATTCTTGAGAAGAACAAGGCCCCAAAGGCTCGAGGTTGATGAGGAAGATGAAGAAGGACAAGTTCTGAGGAAGCTCAAGCCAAAGATACCAGACCACAATGATGCCCATCCTGTGGCTGAGAACATGAGAATCAGGAAGGACTCGGGATTGAGGAAGTGGAGAATGGAAGATTCATATGCTTCAAGGAGAAGAACTGCTGTTGATTACAGGTTCCATACAAAGGAACAGCAGGACTTCTATGAGACAATCTTGTTGGACAAGAAGCCCATTGTGTGTGATATGAGGTGGGTCGACTGGACCTACATGAAGGAGAATGAAGAGCACTATCCTGGAGTGCAGGACAGCTTTATTGCTAGTGGAGTTGCAGATTTTGTCGAGAAAAAGCTCACAAATTGGAATGATGAGCTTATCATGCAGTTCTACTCCACAGCACATTTTTACCCAGATGGAAGAATTGTTTGGATGTTTGAAGGTACAAGGTACCAGTCAACTGTTGAGGAGTGGGCAAAGCTGATAAATGCCCCAGAGGAGAATGAGGATGACCTAGACATTTATGCCAAGAAGAAAAAGGATCACAATTCAATGGCTCACATGTATAAGGAAATTCCAAACAAGGCATTAGCAACTCACAAGTTTGGATCAGTTCACTTTCTGCTGTCAGGGTTGCCAACCATAAATTGGATTCTGAGGCACACTTTGTTGCCCAAGTCTGGTGACCATAACATGATCAGAGGGCATGCCATCAACATGTTGCATGTGTTTGATGTGCCACAGAAGTTTAAAGTCATGAGCCTGATCATTGAAACTATCAAGAGGACTGCAGGAGATCAGAAGAGGAGCTGTGGATATGCACCTCAGATTCAAGAATTGATAAACTCAAAGATGGGCACAGGAAAATATCAGTTGGATAAGGAACACTTTCCACTTTATCCAGACTTTGAGGACAATGAGGTTGTCATGAATGAAGATGATCCACAATCAGTTCAAGCTCAGGAGAAGAAGGAGAAGGCAAAGAGGGAGAAGGCTGCCAAGATGCCAACTCAAGAGGAGGCATCTGAGTATTTCTTGAAGAACAAGCAGGAGCAGCTTGGTTACTTAATAGCATCAACTCTGAGGATTGAGAAGGGATTGGCCACCCTAACTCAAAACCAGGAGAGCCTGGAGAGAATCATAGAACAAAAGTTCTATAACTTAGATGTGAAAGTAACTGAGATTCAGACTGCAGTGGAGGAACTACAAGATGACATGCAGGAGAGGAAGGGCAAGACTACAACCAATGTGTTTCCCAGAGTGCCTAGAGCCCAGAGGTCATCACTGTGCTGAGTTCGACACAAGAGCAACTTCGTCTGCACCAGCTACAGCCTCAAGTGCCACCAGCTCCAAAGACCTACATCAGCTCCAGCTCCATCTACATCAACTCAAGTCTTCGTCCAAGGAGCCATCTCTACACCACCACCAAGATCAAGCCTGAGAGTCGATCTAGCACTATGCATTTTCTATGAACTTTTTGGTAACTTGTTGCCAAAGGGGGAGAAAAATATATAGATCATAGGCTTCGAGAGAGAGAGTGTGTTGCTTTTGTTCTCTCTTGCTTTATTTGGTGGTTTTTCAAACTTTGTTTTCTTTTGGTTGAGATACTATGTTTGTGAGACATTGATGATCATGTGTTTGATCATAAGCTACACTTATGCATGCTTGATATTATCCTATCTATCTTATGTGATCACTCACTTTGCTTGGTGATGAGTGCATGTATTCATTGTTTATTATTTTGAGCGCTCCACCAAGATGTATGTGACATGGAAGAGTAACCCATGAGCCTAATTCATTGTGCATTTGCAGTCCAAAGCAAATCTAAAACTATGCACAAATTTAGGGGAAGATCTTGCTTATCACATACTTCTCAAAGCGACGATGTTATTTAAATCTTATTATCATTTGTCGAAGCTTTGATCTATATGTGGTCATCAATTACCAAAAATGGGGAGATTGAAAGTGCAACTATCCCTAGGTGGTTTTGGTAATTCATAACAACATATAGCTCATTGAGCTAATGCTATTCCAAGGCTATTATTTCAGGAAAGCTCAATGAATGGCATGGCATGGATGATGAAAGTGGATCCCTCAAAATACTAAGGACAAAGGATTGGCTCAAGCTCAAAAGCTCAAGACTCTTCATTTTACATTTTAGTGATCCAAGATCACATTGAGTCTATAGGAAAAGCCAATACTATCAAGAAGGGATGAGGTGTTGCTTAATGAGCCTTTTGCTTCATGTGCTTAGTGATATGCTCCAAAACCCTCAACTACTTTCCCACATCCACAAATGACCTAAACCTAAAGCCAAAATCGGTCACACCGATTCTTTCTATCCGGCGCCACCGATTCCAAAAGTCATAGCCACTGCCACAAACCCTAAGCAAATCGGTCTTACCGATAGGGATCTCGGTCTCACCGAGATGGGGTTGCAATCTCTCTGTTTCCCTTCGTAACGTTTCGGTCTAACCGAAGTGAGCGATCGGTCCCACCGAGATTGCAATGTAAACTCTCTGTTTCCTTTTTGTAACATTTCGGTCTCACCGGAAAGAGCAAATCGGTCCCACTGAGTTTACCTGACCAACTCTCTGGTTAGCTAATTACCAAAATCGATCTCACCGAGTTTGTGTAATCGGTCTCACCGAGATTACTTTATGCCCTAACCCTAACCATATCGGTCTCACCGAGATGCATGTCAGTCCCACCGAAAATCACTAACGGTCACTAGGTTTACTAAATCGGTCTGACCGAGTTTAACGATTCGGTCCCACCGAGTTTGGTAAATTGTGTGTAACGGTTAGATTTTGTGTGGAGGCTATATATACCCCTCCACCTCCTCTTCATTCGTGGAGAGAGCCATCAGACTGAACCTACACTTCCAACTTATCAGTTCTGAGAGAGAACCACCTACTCATGTGTTGAGGCCAAGATATTCCATTCCTACCATATGAATCTTGATCTCTAGCCTTCCCCAAGTTGCTTTCCACTCAAATCATCTTTCCACCAGATCCAAATCCTATGAGAGAGAGTTGAGTGTTGGGGAGACTATCATTTGAAGCACAAGAACAAGGAGTTCATCATCAACACACCATTTGTTACTTCTTGAGAGTGGTGTCTCCTAGATTGGCTAGGTGTCACTTGGGAGCCTCAGACAAGTTTGTGGAGTTGAACCAAGGAGTTTGTAAGGGCAAGGAGATCGCCTACTTCGTGAAGATCTACCGCTAGTGAGGCAAGTCCTTCGTGGGCGGACGGCCATGGTGGGATAGACAAGGTTACTACTTCGTGGACCCTTCGTGGGTGGAGTCCTCCGTGGACTCGCGCAACCGTTACCCTTCGTGGGTTGAAGTCTCCATCAACGTGGAGGTACGATAGCACCACCTATCGGAACCACGCCAAAAACATCCGTGTCTCCAATTGCGTTTGAATCCTCTAAACCCTTCCCCTTACTTTCTTGCAAGTTGCATGCTTTAATTTCCGCTGCCTATATACTCTTTGCATGCTTGCTTGAATTGTGTGATGATTGCTTGACGTGTCCTAAAATAGCTAAAATCTGCCAAACTATAACATTGGGAAAAGATTAAGTTTTTATTGGTCAAGTAGTCTAATCACCCCCGCCCCTCTAGACATACTTCAAGGTCCTACACTATCATACCACATCATAATCATCTCAATAGCATGTTGGCACGCAAGGTAAACTATTATAACTCATAGCTAATCAAGCATGGCACAAGCAACTATAATCTCTAAATGTCATTGCAAATATGTTTACTTCATAACAATTTGAATCAGAACGATGAATCATCATATTTACAAAAACAAGAGAGGTCGAGTTCATACCAGCTTTTCTCATCCCAATAAGTCCATCATATATCATCATTATTTCCTTTCACTTGCACGACCGAACGGTGTGTATAATAATAAGAGTGCACGTGCATTGGACTAAGCTGGAATATGCAAGCATTCAACTCAAGAGAGAAGACAAGTAATATGGGCTCTAATTTAGATAAACAATCATGCATATGAGGGCCACTAAGCATTTTCAATATGGTCTTCTCGACCCCCAAAGAAAGGAAAAGAAATAAAAACTATTTACACGGGAAAGCTCCCAACAAGCAAAAGAAGAACAGGAAATTTTTTTGGGTTTTCTTTTTAATTATTACTACTACAGCAGGAAAGTAGACTAGCTAATTTTTTTGTTTTTCAAGGTTTATTAAACACACAAAATGAAAGCAGGAAAAAGGAAAAATAAACTAGCATGGATATTACAGTGAAAGAGTATGAGCACCGACTTCTAGCAATGAGTGTGTGTGAACATGGATGTAATGTCGGTGAGAATACGTACTCCCCCAAGCTTAGGCTTTTGGCCTAAGTTGGTCTATTGCCGAGGATAGCCTGGCCGATACCCGTAGGTGTAGCTGGGTCGTCATCTGCGATGAAGAATAGTTGGGATCATAATGTGATGAAGAGGACTCGATCGCCATCGACCGGCAACCGCCTCAGTTCCCAAGAATAAGCAGACATTCGTGGAGGCTCATCTTGTGGCTCCGGTTCGGGCTGGTGCAGGATTCCGATAGGCTTGAACAACAGCCCACGGAACAATGTAAGAACTCAGAGACAAGTTAAACAAAGAGGGAGCAGGCAAAGTAATAGTCTCAGGGTGATGTTTATCAAAGTACAATTTATATTTAAGCTCCCCTTCGCGACTCTTAACAAGAAAATCATGCGCTAGCATACTCTTATAATCTAAATCAACACGGGGCAGCGCTGTTTCTTCTTTCTCCTCATGCCTAATAGGTATTTCAAAATGTTCAGCTAGGCGTGAAGCATAAATGCCTCCAAAGATGGGGCCTTTAGTACGGTTCAGACTTAACCGTATAGCAACAATTCCACCCATACTAACAGAGTTATTGCGGTATAAACCATGGAACAAAATGATAATATCAGGAATGCTAAGGTTCCCACAGTTCCCGCGTCCAATCAAGCAACGACTAGCAAATAAGGCAAAATAACGTAAAACAGGAAAATGTATGCTAGTGATTCTTGCATCAGAAACCTTCCTGGTTTCTCCCACAGTGATAGTGTCAATGAAAGCTTCTACTTCATTACGGTGTGGTTCATCTAAGTTGCCCTCAAAGGGTATTTTGCAAACCTCGCAAAATTCAGCTAATGGCATTTCCTTAACAACGTCATATAAATGGAACTCTACTGTTGGAGGTGATTTCTTAGGGAAAAAGTAGAAGTTCTGCACAAAAGTATTTGTGAGTAAGAGATACTGATGACGTTGGTCGCGGAGGAAGTTGGTGAGGCCGGCGTTCTCAATCAATAGATAGAAATCCTCATAAATCCCGGCTCTCCTCAAGAAGTCATCGGAAGGCCATTCACACGGCCGAACCTCCGCGATGCGAGGCAAATTAAATTTGGGCTTCTGTTCTTCTTCCTTTTGTTTTTCCTTAGAGCTTCGGCTCGACGAGCCCCTAAAAAATTTCTTCATTATTTCTGAAACAATCTGAAATTTTTAGTAACTTCAAATAAAAGTGAACGAACTTCAATAAAATTGATAGCAACAACTCCCACAAGTGCCTAGAGCATATATCAAGCATTAGAACTACTTGGAACCAAATAAATTTGACATGCAAGCTCAAGAACATGGTCATCTATGCAGCACAAATTTGCAATGAATAAAGCACTAGAACAAAAACTAATTGGACCAATGGAGGAGTCACATACCAAGGAACAATCTCCCCAAGCAGTTTTGCGAGAGGTGCTTTGAGCAAGGAGATCGAAAATCACAGCAAAAGCGGCTGGAACACGAGCTTGAGTTGGCTTTTTGGGTTTGTGTGAGGCAAAGGAAGAAGATGGGTGCAGGGATAAGTGGAGGAGGGCCACCGTGCGCCCCCGAGGCAGGGGGGCGCGCCCTCCACCCTCGTGGCCAGGTGGCAGCTCCCCCCGCGGTAATTTTTGCACTAAAATCCTCAAATATTCGAAAAAATCATATTAAATTGGCATGGCATTCGAGGACTTTTATTTTCGGATAATTTTATATTGCACGGATAAGTCAGAAATGATGTAAAAATACTATTTTACTTTATTCCTACTAAGTAACAGAAAATATAAAGAGGGTACAGAAAGTTGTGCTTCTAGTTTCATCCGTCTCATGCTCATCAAAAGGAATCCACTAACAAGGTTGATCAAGTCTTGTTAACAAACTCATTCCGATTAACATGAAACCGAGAAATTTGAATAACACTATGTTACCTCAACGGGATATGGACATCCCCAATAATAAGTATATCATATTTCTTCTTGACAGTAGGAAGAGGAAATTCAAAACCTCCAAATATAATCGATGGAATTTTTCCAATAGAGTTGATACTATAAACTTGAGGTTGTTTCCTCGGTAAGTGTACCGTATGCTCATTACCATTAACATGAAAAGTGACATTGCCTTTGTTGCAATCAATAACAGTCCCTGCAGTATTAAGGAAAGGTCTTCCAAGAATAATAGACATACTATCATCCTCGGGAATATCAAGAATAACAAAGTCCGTTAAAATAGTAACGTTTGCAACCACAACAAGCACATCCTCACAAATACCGACAGGTATAGCAGTTGATTTATCAGCCATTTGCAAAGATATTTCAGTAGGTGTCAACTTATTCAAGTCAAGTCTACGATATAAAGAGAGAGGCATAACACTAACACCAGCTCCAAGATCACATAAAGCAGCTTTAACATAATTTGTTTTAATGGAGCATGGTATAGTAGGTACTCCTGGATCTCCAAGTTTCTTTGGTATTCCACCCTTAAAAGTATAATTAGCAAGCATGGTGGAAATTTCAGCTTCATGTATCTTTCTTTTATTTGTTATGATATCCTTCATATACTTAGCATAAGGATTTGTTTTAAGCATATCAGTTAATCGCATACGCAAAAAGATAGGTCTAATCATTTCAGCAAAGCGCTCAAAATCCTCATCATCCTTTTTCTTCGATGGTTTGGGAGGAAAAGGCATGGGTTTCTGAACCCATGGTTCTCTTTCTTTACCATGTTTCCTAGCAACGAAGTCTCTTTTATCATAGCGTTGATTTCTTGATTGTGGGTTATCAAGATCAACAGCAGGTTCAACTTCTACATCATTAACATTACTAGGTTGAGCATCATCATGAACATTATCATTAACCTTTCCACTAGGTTCATGTTCATTACCAGATTGTGTTTCAGCATCAGACATAGAGATATCATTTGGATTATCAGGTGGTTCAGCAATAGGTTCACTAGAAGTTTGCACAGTCCTATCATTTTTCTTTTTCTTTTTCTTAGAAGAACTAGGCATATTAATATTATTTCTCTGAGAGTCTTGCTCGATTCTCTTAGGGTGGCCTTCAGGATACAAAGGTTCCTGAGTCATTCTACCAGTTCTACTAGCCACTCTAACAGCATAATCATTTTTATTACTATTCATTTCATTAAGTATTTCTTTCTGAGCTTTAAGTACTTGTTCTACTTGAGTGGTAACCATAGAAGCATGTTTGCTAACAAGTTTAAGTTCACCTCTAATATCAGCCATATAATCACTCAAGCGTTTAATCATAAAGGTATTCTATTTTAATTGTCTACCAAAATAAGCATTAAAGTCATCTTGCTTAAACATAAAGTCATCAAACTCATCCAAGCAATCGACTAGCAATTTTAGTAGGAGGGACTTCAGCTTTATCATATCTATAGAGAGAATTTACCTTTACTACCGTGTCGGGATATCGGGGTTCTTCATAAATAAGTAATTGAGATCATATACTTCTTCAACAGCGGTGAATTAAGACCATGTATTTCTTCAATAGGAGGTAAATTCTTAACATCTTCAGCTTTAATACCTTTTTCTTTCATGGATTTCTTTGCCTCTTGCATATCTTGGGATCGAGAAATAGAACACCTCTTCTTCGGAGTTGGTTTAGGAATAGGCTCGAGAATTGGCTCAGAGCTGGCTCGGGAGTTGGCTCAGGAGGTGCCCAATTATTTTCTTTTGTCAACATATTATTCAATAAAATTTCAGCTTCATCCGGTGTTCTTTCCCTGAAAAGAGAACCAGCACAACTATCCAGGTAATCTCTGGAAGCTTCAGTTAGTCCATTATAAAAGATATCAAATATTTCAGGTTTCTTAAGAGGATGATCAGGCAAAGCATTAAGTAACTTGAGAAGCCTCATTATTAGTAAACAGGGCAGCTATATCATTTAATGAGAACGGAAATATTTTGAGTAAATAAAGGTAGCGCGATCTATGATTATTAATAAACAGGGCAGCTATATCATTTAATTTAGTAAGATGTGCCACAACAGTTTCAGATTCATAACCATAAAAAGGATCAGATTCAACCAAAGTAATTATATCTGGATCAACAGAAAAATCATAATAATCCTGATCAGGAACACAGATAGGTGAAGTAGCAAAAGCAGGGTCGGGTCTCATCCTACCTCTAAAAGATTCTTTACTCCATTTAACTAGCAACCTATTACGATCAAGACTATCCTAGCAAGCAAGAATAGCTTCAGTAGATTCAGCATTAAAAAGGTAACCCTCAGGAATAGCAGGCCTATTTTCATCATCACTAACATCATCGTGTTCAGTTTCAATAATTTCTCTTTCTCTAGACCTAGAAATTTGTTCATCTAGAAATTCACCAAGAGGCACAGTAGTATCAAGCATAGAAGTAGTTTCATCATAAGTATCATGCATAGTAGAAGTGGCATCATCAATAACATGCGACATATCGGACCGAATAGCATAAGCAGGTTTAGGTGTCGCTAGCTTACTCATAATGGAAGGTGAATCAAGTGCGAGCTAGATGGCGTTCCTTACCTCCCTCGTAGTTGAGGGATAAATAGTTGTCTTAGCGTTTTCAAGTTCTTCATAGTGTCCAGCAGATATAAATCCCAAGTGACTCAAAGAATAGAGCTATGCTCCCCGACAGCGGCGCCAGAAAAAGGTCTTGATAACCCACAAGTATAGGGGATCGCAACAGTTTTCGAGGGTAGAGTATTCAACCCAAATTTATTGATTCGACACAAGGGGAGCCAAAGAATATTCTCAAGTATTAGCAGCCGAGTTGTCAATTCAACCACACCGAAACTTAGTATCTCGCAGCAAAGTGTTTAGTAGCAAAGTAATATGATAGTGGTGGTAACGGTAACAAAAGTACTGACAAACAAAAGTAATGTTTTTGGTATTTTGTAGTGATGGTAACAAGAGCAACGGAAAAGTAAATAAGCGTAAACCAAAGATATGGAAAACTCAGAGGCACCGGATCGTGATGGATAATTATGCCGGATGTGGTTCATCATGTAACATCATAACATAGGGTGACACGGAACTAGCTCCAGTTCATCAATGTAATGTAGGCATGTATTACGTAAATAGTCATACGTGCTTATGGAAAAGAACTTGCATGACATCTTTTTTCTTACCCTCCCATGGCAGTGGGGTCCTATTGGAAACTAAGGGATATTAAGGCCTCCTTTTAATAGAGAACCGGAACAAAGCATTAGCACATAGTGAATACATGAACTCCTAAAACTATGGTCATCACCGGAGTGGTCCCGATTATTGTCACTTGGGTTGCGGATCATAACACATAGTAGGTGACTATAGACTTGCAAGATAGGATCAAGAACACACATATATTCATGAAAACGTAATAGTTTCAGATCTGAAATCATGGCACTTTCGGGCCCTAGTGACAAGCATTAAGCATAGCAAAGTCATAGCAACATCAATCTCGTAACATAATGGATACTAGGATCAAACCTAACAAAACTAACTCGATTACATGATAAATCTCATCCAACCCATCACCGTCCAGCAAGCCTACGATGCAATTACTCACGCACGGCGGTGAGCATCATGAAATTGGTGATGGAGGATGGTTGATGATGACGACGGCGATTTAATCCTCTCCGGAGCCCCGAACGAACTCCAGATCAGCCTCCCGAGAGATTAGGGCTTGGCGGCTCCGTATCACAAAACGCGATGAAACTTTCTCTCGATTTTTTTCTCCCGAAAGCCAATATATGGAGTTGGAGTTGGCGTCGGCGGGCATCGAGGGGCCCACGAGGTAGGGGCGCGCCTGGGGGGGGGCGCGCCCACCCTCGTGAGCAAGTGTGTGGCCCCTGTGACTTCATCTTTGGCGAGGATTTTTATTATTTATTCTAAGATATTCCGTGGAGTTTGGTCATTCCGAGAACTTTTGTTTTCTCGCACATAAAACAACACCATGGCAATTCTCTGAAAACAAACATCGATCCGGGTTAGTTCCATTCAAATCATACAAGTTAGAGTCCAAAACAAGGGCAAAAGTGTATGGAAAAGTAGATCTGACGAAGACGATCAAATACCAGTGCTACTACGAGCATTAGTAAGGTACACATCAATAACATGTATATCACATATACCTTTGTTCACCTTGCCATGCTTCTTATCCGCCAAATACTTGGGGCAGTTCCGCTTCGAGTGACCAGTCCTTTGCAAGAGAAGCACTCGGCCTCGTGCTTAGGTCCAGACTTGGGCTTCTTCACTCGGCGACAACTTGCTTGCCGTTCTTCTTGAAGTTCCCCTTCTTCCCTTTACCCTTTTTCTTGAAACTGGTGGTCTTGTTGACCATCAACACTTCATGCTCCTTCTTGATTTCTACCTCTGCAGCCTTTAGCATCGCAAAGAGTTTGGAATTGTCTTATCCAACCCTTGCATATTATAGTTCATCATGAAGCTCTTGTAGCTTGGTGGCAGTGATTGAATAATTCTGTCAATGACACTATCATCCAGAAGATTAACTCCCAGTTGAATCAAGTGATTGTTATACCCAAACATTTTGAGTATATGCTCACTGACACAACTATTCTTCTCCATCTTGCAGCTGTAGAACTTATTGGAGACTTCATATCTCTCAATCCGGGCATTTGCTTGAAATATTAACTTCAACTCCTGGAACATCTCATATGCTCCATGACGTTCAAAACATTGTTGAAGTACCGGTTCTAAGCCGTAAAGCATGGCACACTGAACTATCGAGTAGTCATCAGCTTTGCTCTGCCAGACGTTCATAACATTTGGTGTTGCTCCTGCAGCGGGATTGGCACCTAGTGAGGGAGTCCTGGACTAAGGGGTCCTCGGGCATCCGGCCTATTATCCATGGGCCGGACTGATGGGCTGTGAAGATGCGAAGGCCCAAGACTGTACCCATCCGGATTGGACTCTCCTCGGCGGGAAGGCAAGCTTGGCGACCATCTATGAAGATTCCATCTTATGTAACCGACTCTATGTAACACTAGATCCACCCCCCGGTGTCTATATAAACCGGAGGGTTTAGTCCCGAAAGGATATACTCATTACCATAGTCATACAGGCTAGGCTTCTAGGGTTTAGCCATTATGATCTCGTGGTAGATCAACTCTTGTAATCCTCATATTCATCAAGATCAATCAAGCAGGAAGTAGGGTATTACCTCCATAGAGAGGGCCCGAACCTAGGTAAACATCGTGTCCCCTGTCTCCCGTAACCATCGACCTTAGACGCACAGTTCGGGACCCCTTACCCGAGATCCGCCGGTTTTGACACCGACATTGGTGCTTTCATTGACAGTTCCACTGTGACGTCGGTGATCGGTTCGATGGCCCCTTCGATCGTCTATAGTGACATTGTCCAAGGAGAAACCTTCCTCCCCGGACAGATTTTCGTATTCGGCAGCTTCGTACTGCGGGCCAACTCGCTTGGCCATCTAGACCAGATCGATAGCTACGCCCCTGGCCACCAGGTCAGATTTGGAAGCTTGAACTACGTTGCGGATATCCGTGGAGACTTGATCTTTGATGGATTTGAGACCGCGGCGATCGCTCCCCCTCGCACCGATGAGCATGACTCAAATCTGTCATCGGACCATATTCAGAAGATGGTTCCTGTAACTGCTAAGGCCTTAGATCCGGAGCAGATCACGCCATCTGAAGCCACAGAATCCGCGGCATTGGAGCTGCACACAGACTCAGCACTTGGGAATATCTGCGTCAACGGAATTCCGGACTCGTTCCCGGCTATAAGTTCCGAACCGCGTACGCCTGCGGACACCGGGCTGGATCGGTCATCGAACTTCGAGTTCAGTGCCGCAGACGTCATCCAACACTCGCCCTTGGGCAATGTGCTAAATTCATTAAAAAACCTGTCATTGGCGGGGGACCCACAGCCGAACTATGTTCGGTTCAGACTAGAGGCTGGTGATGGAGAATTTCGCTTCCCACCTGCCACCCACTTCATAGCCACTGTCGAGGACTTAACTGACGTGCTTGATTATGGCTCCGAAGACATCGATGGTATGGACGACGATGACGACAAGGAGCAAGGCCAAGACCAACCATTCACTGGACGTTGGACGGCCACATCTTCATACAATGTGTACATGGTTGACACACCTAAAAAAGCTAGCGATGATGACAAAGAAGATCCAGTTGAGAATAAACCTCCTGAGACACAGTCCAAGTACCGGCGCCCTAAACACCGCTCTAAGTCACATCGCTCAATAGACAGCAACGCTGGCACCGGAGAAAATAGTACTCCGGACGACGTTGAAAACAATGAAGACCCTGTTGGAGCAAGATCCGAACAGGAGGAACAAGAAAACGGGCAAGCCAGCCCCGATGAACATGCCCTTCCCAGTGACAATTCGGAGGACGACAACTACCTTCCGCTCTCCGAAGATGAGGTAAGCCTCGGCGACGGAGACTTCACCGTACCCGAAGAACCCCTCGAGCAGGAGCGCTTCAAGCGCATGCTAGTAGCTACTGCAAGGAGCCTGAAAAAGAAGCAGCAGCAGCTTCAAGCTGACCAAGACCTATTCAATGATAGATGGACCAAAGTCCTGACCGCCGAAGAATACGGCCTTAGCGGCCCAGCCAAAAGCTACCCAAAGCATAGACTGCTACCTCAGTTTGATGACAAGGCGTTGGAGCCCGTTCCATCATCACACAATTCGGCGGGTCATAGACAACTAGGTCCGGATAAAGAGGCAACTCAAGCCGAACACCAGACCGCCCCACCTCGCCATAAAGGCAAGAATAACACAGCCTTGGCTGTACAGACAACCTTTAATGGGACTTGGACAGTAGAGTAGGACACGCAAGATCGATCTACGGACCGCGAGGGCACACCCGGACACGCGACGATGGCTGCCTATCCGAACATGACAAACCTAGCCACGCCCGAGCCGAAAACCGCAAATGGACTCCTTCGGAGACGTCGCAGTGTGGCCCAACATAGAGGCGCCGCACACCCTCTTTGCTTCACCAATGAAGTAATGGATCATGAATTCCTCGAAGGATTCAAACCTATCAATATTGAATCATACAACGGAACAACCGATCCCGCGGTATGGATAGAAGATTTTATCCTCCACATCCATATGGCTCGTGGAGACGACCTCCACGCCATTAAATACCTCCCACTAAAGCTAAAAGGGCCAGCTCGGCATGGTTAAACAACCTGCCGAAAATTCCATGGGCAGTGGGAGGACTTGGAAGAGGCCTTCCTTGACAACTTCCAAGGAACATATGTCCGGCCACCGGATGCCGATGACCTAAGTCACATCGTCCAGCAGCCCGGAGAGTCAGCCAGGAAGCTTTGGACTCGGTTCTTAGTCAAAAAGAACCAAATCATCGACTGTCCGGATGCAGAAGCCCTTACTGCCTTCAGACACAGCGTCCGGGACAAATGGCTGGCACGCCACCTTGGTCAAGAAGGACCTAAATCCATGGTAGCCCTTACCGCTCTAATGACCCGCTTTTGCGCGGGAGAAGACAGTTGGCTCGCTCGTAGAAGCAACAGCGCCAGCGACCCGGGCACTTCCAAAATCTAAGACGACAACGGCAAGCCACGGCGAAGCAAATACAATAGTCGCAATGATAATGAGAGATCACGCGACACATCGGTCAACGCCGGATTCGGCAATCCCAAGCCCGGTCAACGGAGGAAGCCATTCAAGGCGAACCGAGACGAACCTTCCAACCTAGACAAGATATTGGACCGACCCTGTCAGATTCCCGGCCACCCCGATAAACCAGCTAATCATACCAACAGAAACTACTGGGTATTTAAGCAGGTCGGCAAGCTCAACGCCGAACACAAGGGGAGGAGGCCGCCAGGCGACAGGGACGACGGAGAGGTTCACCAACGAAATACCGAGGGTCAGAAGCAATTTCCACCCGAGGATCGAAGACTCCCAGAGCGGAATAGCAGTCCGGCTTCCGTCGCCCACCTCGTAAACCTGCAAAATTTGTACCGCGCATACATCACTACGCACTCAAGATACCATGGGCATTGGCGGAAGCACACTACGGACAAGCCTGCGAGCATTCCCGTAACATTTTTTATCTATTTTCTTTTTATTTCTTTCTTCACTATCTCTTAAAAACAGGTGACGAACAGGACAAACATCTAAAATTGACTCTATCGGAGTTCAGATCAGTGCACTCACCTAAGGTGCTACTTCCATCAAGGATTCCCCTCACCGAGGACAAGCGGCGCAGACGTGCGTCAGGAGGTCCAAAATAACTTTTTGTAGACCGCACTCTTTATTTCGAGCCTGTACTATGCCTCTTCCTCCGCCTTGACCCGAGCATGTCAAATAGCAGGGTTGTGTATATATATATATATATATATATATATATATATATATATATATATATATATATATATATATATATATATATATATAAAGTAATCATTGGCATATCACTCAGTCCCAAGAAACCGTATCTGAATTAATCATCCATGTTGTTTCGCCAATGAATATGGCTCCCATGGTTGTTTCACAGATATACCTTGGCATAACCCGCCAGGGGCTCGGTATGGGAACAAATGAGTTGCCAACAAAAGTCCGAACAGCTCTATAGCGTACTTTGGCATCGCAAGTTTGGCCTTATATGCATCAGCTCCGAATCATTGTCTTGGGTCAATAGTTGGGTTGCCCGGCTCCTGTGCTTGCTACCCTACATTCCGCTCCATCCGCTAGGGTAGTAAAGGGAGAACTACTGCCATTGTGCTTCCGGTTCATCTGGTCAAGTACCTTAGTAGAGAAAGCTGAAAACTGACTGTCATGATGCAGCGAGAGCTGGTCAACCACTTGACGACTTATTGGAATCTTTAGCGATTCTCCATGTCACACGAAGGACCTTTTTTCAGATCAAACATGTAAAGCATCATATTATAGTACACCGCGTACATACCAGGGGCTATGTCGTAGTCCCACCATAAAACTCCTATGGCTAAGTGAAAGTGTTAACGCCCTATAGTCTGATTGCCTCGTTCGCCACATTATTTTGACGTCAATTGGCCACAACCGGATTATGGCGTTCTTCATGGCAGCGTCAGATATCCTATGAAGTTCGGCCCATTGGGACATCTGTTTATTCAGCAACAGCGGGCGCTTTGATGCGCCAAATTGTGACCAGAAAAGCTTCTCCGTTGCGTACCCATCTCGCATTTGGTAATACTGTGCCGCATCGGAAGAACTCTTCGGCAAGTCTAAAAACTCGTCTGGAGAACTCCACACTCGGTTAAGCTGAGCATAATTCGGATCGCCGAACTTAGTTTGCAGCAAAAAGGGCTTACCAACCGCAATCACCCCAGCTTGTCAGATCTCCTCACGTGCTGCTCTTGATTCCGACTGCGCTTCTCTTTCCTCTTGTAAGGCCTTGTCCAGTTCAGCCATTTTGGCTTCATTCTCCTTCTCCATAAATTCGCAGCGGCTGGTAGCATTTTTCAGTTCGAGCGCCATCGTCGATACTTTCTCCTCGTCTTGGCGCCGTGCAGCTTGTTCGGCTTTTAACTCAGCCGATGACTTTTCGGCAACAGCATTGCTACACCATGCCTGCTCCTTGGCCTAGGCCAGCTCCGCTCGAAGAACTTCAACGGCGGCAGCACCATTTGCAGCCATGGATATTCCAGCATATAAATTTTAGCATCATGCTTATACCACAAAAATGTATGGGGATTGCCCCAAATACATACCTTGCGACTCGTCAAGACACATATTGATTAACGCAAGACCGTCCCCTGCTACATCAAGCTTCCGCTGCAGCTCGGCAATATCCATAGTCTGGGAAGTAGCCAAAGGGGAAGCAGCATGTGTTCAAGTTCATCAGGTTAGTCCTCGAATGATTCTTTTCGATCCTCCATTCGCTTCCCAGTGGAAGCTAACCCGAGTCTCAGGGGCTACTACCTATACACAGGTGCATCTTTGCAAATAAAACATAGTTGAAAACATTATATCACAAACCTCGAAGCCTTTTTAGTAGGCTCATGAAGGCTTCATTTAATCCGCTCTTCGCGGACAAAATCTTCTCAACCACTGTACCCATCAAGGTACGTTGTTCCCCCGAGACAGATGTGTTTCGCAACATGTCCCACAACATGTCCGGAGCCGCTGGGTCTCCGGAAGCTGCTCTAGGAGCACAGTCATCCTTTGAAGGAATTCGTTCACCCATCTCTGGAATCATTGTCGGCTGCAAGCCAGACAGTCCGGGGCCTTCATTATTGGCCCCAGAATCCCGGACAATCGGAGGTCCACCTTCGAGTACTGCCTCTTTCATCCCCTGCATAGCCTGTTGAAAAACCCTCCGCGATGACACTTCGGAGTCGTCCGCCTTATTGGGCGAGGAGGTCGGGGGAGGCGTCTCACTTTCCATCATCTCTAGGAGGAGACCTCCCGAAGAAGAGGATTGCCCCGAAAAACTCTGTGCTGACCTGTAGAAATGCACGGACACGTTATGTATATCTTTGGTAAACGGAAAAGGAGCGGGACGCTATCAAAGCACCCCGGATTCACTCACAGTTTGGTTGAGGACTTGTCCCCATGTTGGAGCTGTTCAACGGCGTCGCTTTCCAAACCCAAGCCGCTCGACGGTGACATCTTGCCCTTCTTGGGAGACCGCCCCTCCCAACCTTCGGAGGCGGCCCTCTTCCTCCTTCTCGGAGAAGGGGTACTGGCTCCTTTCTCGCCTCTGTCTTCAGGCGAGGAAAGGTCG
This sequence comes from Aegilops longissima, assembly GCA_021605205.1. Classification (NCBI taxonomy): domain Eukaryota; kingdom Viridiplantae; phylum Streptophyta; class Magnoliopsida; order Poales; family Poaceae; genus Aegilops; species Aegilops longissima. Next base: position 485,909,925 of record CM038681.1, on the reverse strand, counting down.
ATTTCTCCGGACTCAGTATCCGACTTACCTCCGGAACGAAGGTCATCCCAGGTCTTTTCACTCTCCTCTTTGCCCTCCCTTGCCGGCGCCTGGTATGGTGCCGAGGCCAGCATCCTTGTAAACACAAGATCAGCTGCATCTTCGGGAAGGGGAGCCGGACACCTAATCCGTTCCACTTTCTTTATCCATCCCTGAAAAAGGATGGTTCGGTCAGTATCTTACCACTGGGTATCTGATTATGAGGTGTTCGGCGAACGGGCACTTACCGGGGTGTCCGGATGGTTACAGTCTAGGCCGATATCTTCGGTGGCGTCCGGCCATTGCTTTCGTTTCCCAAAGAATATCTCCACATTCCTTCGTTTGTAGTGCCAAAGAAGTGTTGAAGAGTCCTCCGCCCTTCTGGATTAAACTCCCACAGGTGGAGAGGCCGTCGCTGGCACGGCAGGGTCCGACGGACTAGCATTACTTGAACAACGTTGACGATATTGATGTACCTCTAAGTGAGGCTTCGGATGCGACTTTGCAGAGTCCGCACCTCATTCGTTGATCCCCAGTCCAACCCCTTATTAATCCATGATGCAAGCTGAATTGGGGGGCTAGATCGAAATGCGGGCGTAGCTGCCCACTTGGAGCCACGGGGCTCGGTGATATAAAACCACCCCTGCTGCCATAAGTCGGAAGATTTGGCAAAGGATCCTTTCAGCCAAACAACGCTAGCAAGCTTGCTCACCATGGCGCCACCGCACTCTGCCTGCTCCCCCTCTATCACTTGCGGCTTCAAATCGAAGGTCTTGAGCCACAAGCCGAAGTGCGGAGGAGTTCGGAGGAACGGTTCACACATGACGATAAACACCAAGATAAGAAGAATAGAGTCCGGGGCCAGATCATGAAAATCTAGCCCATAATAGAACATTAGCCCTCGGACGAAGGGGTTAAGTGCAAACCCTAACCCGCGGAGGAAGTGGGACACAAACACGGCCCTCTCGCCGGATCTGGGGGTGGGAATAACCTGCCCCTCGGCAGGTAGCCGATGAAGGATTTCTGCAGTTGCTACCTCTTGAGCACTACGTTGGTTTTCCCTTGAAGAGGAAAGGGTGATGCAGTAAAGCAGCGTAAGTATTTCCCTTAGTTTTTGAGAACCAATGTATCAATCCAGTAGGAGGCCACGCACGAGTCTCTCGCACCTACACAAACAAATAAATCCTCACAACCAAGGTGATAAGGGGTTGTCAATCCCTACACGGTCACTTACGAGAGTGAGATTTGATAGATATGATAAGATAATATTTTTGGTATTTTTATGATAAAGATGCAAAGTAAAATAAAAGTAAAATAAAAGTAAAATAAAAGGCAATGGAAATAGCTAAGTGTTGGAAGATTAATATGATGGAAAATAGACCCGGGGGCCATAGGTTTCACTAGTGGCTTCTCTCAAGAGCATAAGTATTTACGGTGGGTGAACAAATTACTGTTGAGCAATTGACAGAATTGAGCATAGTTATGAGAATATCTAGGTATGATCATGTATATAGGCATCACGTCCGAGACAAGTAGACTAACTCCTGCCTGCATCTACGACTATTACTCCACACATCGACCGCTATCCAGCATGCATCTAGAGTATTAAGTTCATAAGAATAGAGTAACGCTTTAAGCAAGATGAGATGATGTAGAGGGATAAATTCATGCAATATGATAAAAACCCCATCTTGTTATCCTCGATGGCAACAATACAATACGTGCCTTGCTGCCCCCATCACACCGGAAAGGACACCGCAAGATTGAACCCAAAGCTAAGCACTTCTCCCATGGCAAGAAAGATCAATCTAATAGGCCAAACCAAACTAATAATTCTAAGAGACTTGCAAAGATAACCAATCATACATAAAAGAACTCAGAAGATTCAAATATTGTTCATAGATAAACTTGATCATAAACCCACAATTCATCGGTCTCAACAAACACACCGCAAAAGAAAATTACATCGAATAGGTCTCCACGAGAGAGGGGGAGAACATTGTATTGAGATCCAAAAAGAGAGAAGAAGCCATCTAGCTAATAACTATGGACCCGAATGTCTGAGGTAAACTACTCACACATCATCGGAGAGGCTATGGTGTTGATGTAGAAGCCCTCCGTGATCGATGCCCCCTCCGACGGAGCTCCGAAACAGGCCCCAAGATGGGATCTCGTGGGTACAGAAGGTTGCGGCGGTGGAGTTAGGTTTTTGGATCCGTATCTGGTAATTTGGGGGTACGTAGGTATATATAGGAGGAAGGAGTACGTCGGTGGAGCAACAGGGGGCCCACAAGGGTGGAGGGCGTGCCTGGGGGGGTAGGCGCGCCCCCCTACCTCGTGCCCTCCTGGTTGCTTTCTTGACGGAGGGTCCAAGTCCTCTGGATCACGTTCGTTCCGAAAATCACGTTCCCGAAGGTTTCATTCCGTTTGGACTTCGTTTGATATTCTTTTTCTGCGAAACTCTGAAATAGGCAAAAAGCAGCAATTCTGGGTTGGGCCTCCGGTTAATAGGTTAGTCCCAAAAATAATATAAAAGTGTATAATAAATCCCAATAATGTCCAAAACAGAATATATATAGCATGGAACAATAAAAAATTATAGATACGTTGGAGACGTATCAAGCATCCCCAAGCTTAATTCCTGCTCGTCCTCAAGTATGTAAATGATGAAAACAGAATTTTTGATGTGGAATGCTACCAGGCATTATTTCAGTGTAATTCTTCTTAATTGTGGTATGAATATTCAGATCCGAAAGATTCAAGACAAAAGTTTAATATTGACATAAAAATGATAATACTTCAAGCATACTAACTAAGCAATCATGTCTTCTCAAAATAACATGGCCAAAGGAAGTTATCCCTACAAAATCATATAGTCTGGCTATGTTCTATCTTCACCACACAAAGTATTTAAATCATGCACAACCCCGATGACAAGCCAAGCAATTGTTTCATACTTTTGATGTTCTCAAACTTTTTCAATCTTCACGCAATACATGAGCGTGAGCCATGGACATAGCACTATATGTGGAATAGAATGGTGGTTGTGAAGAAGACAAAAAAGGAGAAGATAGTCTCACATAAACTAGGCATATCAACGGGCTATGGAGATGCCCAATAATAGATATCAATGTGAGTGAGTAGGGATTGCCATGCAACGGATGCACTACAACTATAAGTATATGAAAGCTCAACAAAAGAAACTAAGTGGGTGTGCATCCAACTCGCTTGCTCACGAAAACCTTGGGCATTTTGAGGAAGCCCATCATTGGAATATACAAGCCAAGTTCTATAATGAAAAATTCCCACTAGTATATGAAAGTGATATCATAAGAGACTCTCTATCATGGAGATCATGGTGCTACTTTGAAGCACAAGTGTGGTAAAAGGATAGTAACATTGTCACTTCTCTCTTTTTCTCTCATTTTTTATTTGGGCCTTTTCTCTCTTTTTTATGGCCTATTTTTTTTTAGTCCGGAGTCTCATCCCGACTTGTGGGGGAATCATAGTCTCCATCATCCTTTCCTCACTTGGGACAATTGTAGCAACCAGACCCGAATGGATCTAGCGCTCTGTGCTCAGTGTCATCCCTGGATCAGTAATGCTGACACCACACAGTACATCGAAGGATTTATAGCAGAGTAGCAATCACACACTTATTACATCGTTGTCCACAAGGGAACTGAATACAAAATATGGCTTAAGGCCATCTAAAGATAACAGCGGAAGGCTTGGAAGATAAGCGAGTCCATCAACTCCAACGGCATCATCGAGTATAGAACCACGACCTAACACCTTACTCGTCGTTCGAAAAGTGCGCAACGTGAAAAGTTGCAGCCCAAAACGGGTCAAGACATGGAATATCTTTGGCAATGTAACACATAAAGAGCAATGAATGAATAAGCCTATACTACATGCATATTTGGCTGGTGGTAAGGCTCTCTGTTACATTTGCATAAAGCTGATTTTTCCCTACATCAAAGGAATAATTTTATTTAACTATCATGGTGGTTGTTAAACATTGAAGATGGTTGACAGCATCCTCAATCCCAATTAAAAAGTACTCATCAAAACCCAATAACTTTTATTTAGAAGTAACATGTTGAGATACACATGATAATCAAGTACGGATACTCAAATTGTCCATAACCGGGACACGGCTAATCATGATTAGTTTATACACTCGCAGAGGTTTATGACTTTTCCCCACAAGACTCGATCGCCTCCGCTTGATTCTCGTGACCGCATGGTGTTTGAGAAACGGATGACCGAGACATAGTCTTCGAAGCGCTTAGCACCTTACATGTGGGTAGACCGTACCAACCTATATCCCCTACATCAGCTAGTCTGCCCGTAAGAGTTCGTGACGACTTAGTCAACTACGCCAGAGCCCATAATTGGCTTGTGGCTGCACACGGAAGTTTCCAGCTTGACAAATCCTATGATCCCTTAGAGCACAGGTGGCGGTCCAAGAAATACAGTAAGTCTCGATAGAAACCAGTGCCTCAATCCACCCAGATGTGTGTTAGGTTGCCACCTTAGATAAACCATTAATTAACAATCTCACATCTGTCATGGATATTCACTCACCCAATCCACGCCTACTAGCATATCATGGCATGAACAAGCAAACGAGAAGTAACTCCCAAGGTTTCATAAGTAAAACAGTAATAGGTACTACTCAATCTACTTCCCAAACCCACAATTTAATTAGATCCTAATCATGCAAGTGTTTGAGGAATAGATCTAATGCATAAAACTGGGTATGAGAAGGGTATGATCAAAGTGTTACTTGCCTTGCCGATGATCCGCGAGTCCTAGAGATTCAAGTAACAAGCGGCGACTCCGGTGATCTAACGCAGACAAACAACAAGCATACAATAAGTACTCATCTAATGCACAGGAAATCTCGAATAAAAGATCTAACCAGAAAGTTCAACTTAAGAACCCTGGTTGCAAAAGAATCGAATCAAAACAAAACTCCGAAAGTCGAAACTCGAGAGAGAACGTCTCGGCTTAGCGATCTGAAATTAGGTCAAAATTTCACAGTGGCAAAACTCTGTGAAAGTAGGGTAATCGAACGGCGGTTTCACATTTAAACTCCAGCGCTTGAATCACCTGATTCCGATAAACGAGCGAGAAATAAAACAGTTTTGAAAATCAGATCCAAATCAAATCGTAAAATAACGGATTAAATCCGATTAAAAGAAAACGACGAACGAGTTAAATTGCGAACGCTCATTAACAGAACGAATCTAACGAACGCGTTCACTGAAACGAACGGTTCGGTGAACGTCCGCTAAATAAGAAAACGAAAAAAAACAAAACCAATCTAGGTTTTTTAAAAAACCAACATGTTTTTTAAAAAAACCGGATCGGTTCGAGGGGAAAAACGGTTCGGGCGGCGGGCGGGCTACCTCCGGCGGTCACCGCGGGCTCCGCGGGTCTCCGTGGTCGGGCAAGGGGTCGGTGGGTGGGCGGGTCGGCGAGGGGCTCGGCGGGCGGCGTGTTCGGCGACGAGGGCGACGGGCGGCGTTCAGGCGACGGCATGGCTCGGGTCGAGTGCGGCGGCGGGCGATGTGAGAGAGAGAGGGGGGGGGGTATTTAAGGAGGGGGGGGGCGGTTGCTTGGGGAGGGGGCGACGGGTCCGGGCGGAGCGGACTCGGGCGACGGCAGGCTGCCGTCTTGCGGCGGGCGGACGCTTCCGGCCAATGAGAGGGAGGAGAGGGGTGGGCGGGAGGCGGCCGGGCCTGGGCACTGGCTGGCTGGCTGGGCAGGGCCTCGGTCCAGAAGGCGCGTTTTTTTAAAATAAAATTTAAAACAAAACAAATAAAATAAATATCAAATGAACTCCAAATTAATTAAAACAAATTTTCCCGACTCCTAAAAATGAGTCGAACAAAATGAACTTTAAAAACAAAATACATGCATAAAAATTTTAAAATGCTCATTTTTGCCTAAGCAAAATAAATCTTCAAAACCAAATTTGGTTTATTTATAATATCTTCATTTTTCCTATTTGTTTGGGAAAGTCATATTATTCCTCTCAAGATATTTTTGTAGGAAAAACTTTATGAAGATAATTTAAATAATCCAATGATCCTATTTTCAAAATTTGAGAGATCCCAAATATGAAAATTATGAAACTTCCAACTCTCTCCGAGGGTCCTTGAGTTGCGTGAAATTTCTAGGATCGGAAAATGCGAGAAAATATGATATGCATGATGACCTAAAGTATAACATTCCAAATTGAAAATTTGGGATGTTACAAACCTACCTCTTAAGATGAATCTCCCTCGAGATTCGGGTTGGCTAGAAAATAGGTGAGGGTGGTCTTTAAGCAAAACTTCCTCTCTTTCCCGTGTGGCTTCATCCTCGGTGTGGTGGCTCCACCGAACTTTGCAAAACTTGATAACCTTGCTGCGGGTAACTCACTTTGGCATAATCGAGAATCTTAACCGGTTTTTCCTCATATGTCAAGTCATCCTTCAACTGAATTGCCTCCAATGGCACTTGTGTCTCTTAACGGTACCTCTGCTATCTCGGGTGACATTTCTTCAATCGAGAAACATGGAATACATCATGAACTCCCGACAGTCCTTCCGCAATTCCAACTTATACATAACTTCTCCCATGCGTTGTAAAATCTTATACGGTCCAACAAAACGGGTGCTAACTTTCCTTTAACTCCAAAACGCTTAACTCCTCAAGCGGGATACTCGAGATATACTCTGCTCCAACTTCATACTCGATTGCTTTGCGCTTTGAATCGGCGTAGCTCTTCCGTTCGGACTGGGCTACCTTGAGCACATCTCAATCAACTTAACTTTCTGTTCGGACTCCTTAATCAATTCTGGTCCAAACAACTGACGATCGCCAGTTTCGTCCCATGACAACGGTGTCCTGCACCTTCTTCCATACAAGGCCTCGAAAGGTGCCATTTTCAAGCTGGTTTGATAACTGTTATTGTAGGAAAATTCTGCATACGGCAAATTGTCATCCCAACTAGATCCATAATCTAGTGCACAAGCTCTCAAAGATGTCTTCCAAAATCTGATTGACTCTCTCGGTTTGTCCATCGGTTCGTGGGTGGAAAGTGTGCTGAATTCCAATCGGGTTCCCAATGTTTCGTGTAACCGGTTCCAAAATTTCAAGTAAACTGGGTTCCTCACCGATACAATGCTCCTTGGAATTCGTAAACACACAATTCTGGTCATGTATATCTTTGCCAACTTAGCACTGCTATAGGTAGTCTTGATCGAATGAAATGGGCTACCTTGGTCAAACGGTCGACTATGACCCAAATCGAGTCATATCCTGAACGGGTCTTTGGCAAACCTGTGATGAAATCCATGCCTAGTTTATCCCACTTCCATTCGGTATCGGCAATGGTTGTAACAATCCTGCTGGTTTCGATGTTCGCGCTTTACTTTCGACATACGCCGCAAATCGCTACATACTCCGCAATATCCTTCTTCATTCCGTCCACCGAAAATATTCTTCAAATCCAAATACATCTTGGTATTTCCGGTGAATCGAATAGGGTGAATCATGGGCTTCTTGTAAAATCAACTTCCGATCTCTCGGTCATTGGGCACATAAACACGGTCTTCAAACCATAGGGTATCGTGCTCATCCTCACGAAATCCTTTAGCTTTTCCTTTGTTCATTTTCTCCTTTATAGAGGCAACTTCCTTATCCGCCTTTTGGGCTTCTCGATTTTGTCCATCGATTGTCGATGAATTTCCAATGATGCTACATAGCCTCTCGAACTATTTCCAAACATAGCTCTCGAAGGTCCTCGCTAACTCATTGGGTATTCCTCCCATCATTAGGGTATTGACGTGGCTCTTACGGCTCAATGCGTCTGCTACAACATTAGCCTTTCCGGGGTGATAATGCAATCTCATATCGTAATCTTTGATTAGCTCCAACCATCTCCTTTGTCTGAGATTCAATTCCTTTTGTGTGAAGATGTACTTCAAACTCTTGTGATCCGTATATACTTCACAATGATTTCCAATGAGAAAATGTCTCCATGTCTTCAAGGCATGCACAACGGTTGCTAACTCCAAATCATGAGTGGCATAATTTAACTCATGGGGCTTAAGTTGTCGTGAAGCATACTGAAACAACTCTTCCTTCCTGCATAAGCACTGCTCCAAGTCCTCGACGTGAAGCGTCATAAAACACCTCATAATCCTTAGTTTGATCCGCAATATCAAACTGGTGAGGTAACCAATCTTTTCTTCAACTCCTGAAAACTTGCCTCACAGTCCTCGGTCCATATGAATTTGTTTTCCTTCTTCAACAATTCTGTCATAGGCTTTGCAATCCTTGAGAAATTCTCAATGAATCTTCGTAGTATCCTGCGAGTCCAAGGAAACTCGAATCTCTCCAACTGTCGTTGGTGCTTCCCATTTGGTTACGGTCTCAACCTTCGTGGGGTCAACTGCTATCCCTTCTCCGGATATAACATGTCCAAGAAATCCAACTTCCTTTAACCAAAATTCACATTTGCTGAACTTGGCATACAACTGGTGTTCCTCGTTTCCCAAAACCAATCTCAAATGTTCCTTGTGTTCCTCTTCATTCTTCGAGAAAATCAAAATGTCATCAATGAACACCACGATTTAACTTGTCCAAAAACTCCATAAACACTTTGTTCATCGTGTTCATGAAATAGGCTGGTGCGTTAGTCATCCAAATGACATAACGGTATACTCATACAGATCCATATCTCGTGGTAAATGCTGTCTTGGGTATGTCTTGCTCCCTAATCTTCAATCGATGGTACCACGATCGCAAGTCGATCTTAGAGAACACTTTGGCTCCTTGCAAGCGATCAAACAGATCATTTATCATCGGTAGTGGGTACTTGTTCTTGATCGTTACTTCATTCAATCCACGATAATCAACAACCATTCTCAACGATCCATCCTTCTTCTCCACCAATAAAACGGGTGATCCCCAAGGTGAAGAACTTGGGCGAATAAAACCTTTATCCAATAGTTCCTTAATCGCTTCTTTATTTCGCCAAATCCTTTGCGGGCATCACAGACGGTCGCTTCGATATCGGGCCTGTTCTCGCAACAGCTCGATCAAAAACTCAATGTCTCTATCCGCGGCATTCCCGCAACTCTTCCGAAATACATCAGATAATCCTTCACCATTGGTACTTCTTCTGTACCACTCTGTTAAGCAATTAACTTGTGCTCTCCTCGGCTCGTGCCGTGATACATACTTAATCCTTCTTCCTTCCGTGTGGTGAGCAAAATTGACCTTGTGGTACAATCTATGTTTCCTCCATACTTTGATAACCAATCCATTCCTAATATCACATCCAATCCTTGGGATTCCGTAACTATTAGGTCCGAGGGGAAAACATAGTGTCCGATCCTTAGGGCGATCGATCACACCATTTACTAGCCATGTACTCTGCTCCCGTGAGGTTACTAGCATGGGTGACCTAAGGGCTTGGGTTGGTAACTTGTACTTATCCACAAATCCCTTGATATGTATGAATGCGATGCACCAAGATCAAAAAGAACAACCGCAGAAAAGACTTAACCAAAACTTACCGACATCGTGATCGGGCTGATCTTCAACCTCCTCCACATCAATGTGGTTCACTTGTCCCCTGTTGAAAGGGTTGGGCTTCTTTCCGAGCTTCCATTGCCATTTCCATTTCGCCTTCGGACAGTCATTTGCATAATGCCCATCTTGCGGCACTTAAAGCAAGTAATGTGACTCAGTTCTACCTTGGATGGTGTAGACGGGTTGGTGCGGTTCGTCCGCTGCTTCCTCCATTCCTGCTCCCATTCTTGGTGCCATTATGGTTGTGCGAATTACCTCCTCCATGGGTATGCTGAAACTGAATTCCTGATTTAGGGTATAACGTGGCTTCTGCTGGGATCCCGAGTTATACTTCCCTTGTCCATACTTCCGCTATGGTTCTCAATTTGTCTTTGCTTTCCTCAATCATCGAGAGCTCGGTCTACTAACTCCCGGTAGTTGTTGAAACTTGCTACCATCAACGGCATCTTGAACTCATCATTCAGTCCTTCTAGAAACTTCTCTGCTTAGTCTGCATCCGTAGTAACGCCATCCGGGGCATAACGTGCTAATTTGCTAAAGTCATCCACGATCGCCAACAGTCCTTCCTCCTTGGCGAAGTTGCTAAACTCACGCTTCTTCATGGCCATGGCTCTGCTGAAACATGGGCTGTCTGAAAAGCTTGTCAAACCGGTCCCATGTGTGGCGGTGTCACGGATAAGTGGCTGTGAAATTCTCCCACCATGTCTGCAAGGGTCCTTCAAGCTGATGTGCTGCAAACTTTACTCTTTCACCATCCGTGCATCCCGCAGAGTCAGCTCCTTCCTATCTTGCGGAGCCACCATCTGCTACAATTGGCTCGGTGTCTATTGGAATACACCGCGGGTTCATCTAAGGAAACGAGTCGATGATCCGCAGTGGTGGTGGTGGCGGTGGGTTGTTGTTGTTGTTGTTGTTCGCACCAATGTTTGAATCGGGTATTCGCTGCTGGATCAATTGGGTGATCTCTGGCGGGAAAACGAATCCGGGTCGCGTCTCGGAGGCATCGATGGGTTTAGAAAAGGAGAGAATGTAGAATAGAATGAGGTCTAAGGGAAATCACTACCCAAATGCACATGAGCAAATGCACACAAATCACCTCATTCAATCAAACAAGGGCTACAACGATCTAACTATCGCAAAAGTGCGGTACTATAAAGGTTTACATGGAGGAATACTACTAATATATGGGGACTTCTACTAATTTGAACCGTGGAAGACTCCATGATGTCTCGCTCCACTTCGTCTTCATAATCGGGTTCACTTGGATCCGAATCGGTGTCGTCGATGTTGATGTAGTCGATTGGGTGTTCGACATCTCGGTCTTCATTCCCGAGCGCCAACTTCTTCTTGAGTTCTTCGATCTCGTACTTAAGATCGTTATTGTGTCTTGCCGAGCTACGATCTCGCCCATGTAGTCCTTGCGTGTAGTCTTTAGTTCTTCTTCCATTCGATGATCCTTCCTTTGTCTTCGCAACTCCAACATATCATTGCACATTTGATTCTCTGGCGTCGAATGTGCTGATTTAACTCCGGATGAATGCTGCAATGGATCTATCCTTCTTGGTGCCGACGACGTCCCAGCTTGTCATCTCGGCGTCCGCAAATCTGGTAGATGGTGTCCTTGAGATCTTCTTGATAGACTTCTCCAATGCGCCCCATGGTGATGTGAGCTGCCATGCTCTTTCCTGCACTCCAAGTGGGTGCATCGAAAACACTATCTATTGGCTCGGTGATCGGGCAAATGTCCTTCTGGCACGTGAGCATGAATCTTCGGCGCTCCTCTTCAGCAGAGTGGCGTTGAAAGTCCCGTGAAACTTGGTAATCCAATGTTCAGGTACTTAGTAACTTCCTTCAAGTGAAATCCAAAAGGTGTGCCTTCATCCGGTTGGGTGTACTTGATCTTCGCGTCCGTCATCCTAAAGAGGGTAGAAAAGATGAGGAGTTAGAAATGAGAAGAGAGAGTGATCTATGGCTTTAACTTAGTGGTCGTGTCTCTACAATCAGTGTGCTCGATACCATTCTCTCAGAGCGTACCAGACCGAATGGATCTAGCGCTTTGTGCTCAAAGTGTCATCCCCGGATCAAGAATGCCGACACCACACAAGACATCAAGGATTTATAGCAGAGTAGCAATCACACACTTATTACATCGTTGTCCACAAGGAACTGAATACAAAATATGGCTTAAGGCCATCTAAAGATAACAGCGGAAGGCTTGGAAGATAAGCGAGTCCATCAACTCCAACGGCATCACCGAGTATAGAACCACGACCTAACACCTTACTGTCGTTCGAAAAGTGCATAACGTGAAAAGTTGCAGCCCAAAACGGGTCAAGACATGGAATATGCCGCAATGTAACACATAAAGAGCAATGAATGAATAAGCCTATACTACATGCATATTTGGCTGGTGGTAAGGCTCTACTGTTACATTTGCATAAAGCTGATTTTTCCCTACATCAAAGGAATAATTTTATTTAACTATCATGGTGGTTGTTAAACATTGAAGATGGTTGACAAGATCCTCAATCCCAATTAAAAAGTACTCATCAAAACCCAATAACTTTTATTTAGAAGTAACATGTTGAGATACACATGATAATCAAGTACCGGATACTCAAATTGTCCATAACCGGGACACGGCTAATCATGATTAGTTTATACACTCTGCAGAGGTTTATGACTTTTCCCCACAAGACTCGATCGCTTCCACTTGATTCTCGTGACCGCATGGTGTTTGAGAAACGGATGACCGAGACATAGTCTTTCGTAAGCGCTTAGCACCTTACATGTGGGTAGACCGTATCAACCTATATCCCCTACATCAGCTAGTCCGCCCGTAAGAGTTCGTGACGACTTAGTCAACTACGCCAGAGCCCATAATTGGCTTGTGGCTGCACACGGAAGTTTCCAGTTTGACAAATCCTATGATCCCTTAGAGCACGGGTGGCGGTCCAAGAAATACAGCAAGTCTCGATAGAAACCAGTGCCTCAATCCACCCAGATGTGTGTTAGGTTGCCACCTTAGATAAACCATTAATTAACAATCTCACATCTGTCATGGATATTCACTCACCCAATCCACGCCTACTAGCATAGCATGGCATGAACAAGCAAACGAGAAGTAACTCCCAAGGTTTCATAAGTAAAACAGTAATAGGTACTACTCAATCTACTTCCCAAACCCACAATTTAATTAGATCCTAATCATGCAAGTGTTTGAGGAATAGATCTAATGCATAAAACTGGGTATGAGAAGGGTATGATCAAAGTGTTACTTGCCTTGTCGATGATCCATGAGTCCTAGAGATTCAAGTAACAAGCGGCGCACCGGTGATCTAACGCAGACAAACAACAAGCATACAATAAGTACTCATCTAATGCACAGGAAATCTCGAATAAAAGATCTAACCAGAAAGTTCAACTTAAGAACCCTGGTTGCAAAAGAATCGAATCAAAACAAAACTCCGAAAGTCGAAACTCGAGAGAGAACGCTCGGTTTAGCGATCTGAAATTAGGTCAAAATTTCACAGTGGCAAAACTCTGTGAAAGTAGGGTAATCGAACGGCGGTTTCATATTTAAACTCCAGCGCTTGAATCACCGATTCGATAAACGAGCGAGAAATAAAACAGTTTTGAAAATCAGATCCAAATCAAATCGAAAATAACGGATTAAATCCGATTAAAAGAAAAACGACGACGAGTTAAATTGCGAACGTTCATAATGTAACGAATCTAACGAACGCGTTCATTGAAACGAACGGTTCGGTGAACGTCCGCTAAATAAGAAAACCGAAAAAAACAAAACCAAACTAGGTTTTTTTTAAAACCAAACATGTTTTTTAAAAAAAAACCGGATCGGTTCGAGGGGAGAAACCGTTCGGGCGGCGGGCGGGCTACCTCCGCGGTCACCGCGGGCTCGCGGGGTCTCCGCTGGTCGGGCGGGTCGGTGGGTGGCGGCGGGTCGGCGAGGGGCTCCGGCGACGGCGGGCGTGTTCGGCGACGAGGGCGGCGGCGGCGGCGTTCGGGCGCGCGGCGGCTCGGTCGGGTCAAGGGCGGGCAAGGGCGATGGAGAGAGAGAGAGGGGGGGTATTTAAGGAGGAGGGGGGCGGTTGCTTGGGGGAGGGGCGACGGGTCCCGGGCGGAGCGGACGGGCGGCGGCTGCCGTGGCGGCGGCGGACGCCCTCCTTCAAGCGAAAGGGAGGGAGAGGGAGGTGGGCAGGGAGGCGGCTGGGCTCTGGGCTGGCTGGGCTGGGCAGGTGGGCCTCGGTCCGTGGGGCGGCGTTTTTTTTAAATAAAATTTAAAACAAAACAAATAAAATAAATATCAAATGAACTCCAAATTAATTAAAACAAATTTTCCCCGACTCCTAAAAATGAGTCGAACAAAATGAACTTTAAAAACAAAATACATGCATAAAAATTTTAAAATGCTCATTTTTGCCTAAGCAAAATAAATCTTCAAAACCAAATTTGGTTTATTTATAATATCTTCATTTTTCCTATTTGTTTGGGAAAGTCATATTATTCCCTCTCAAGATATTTTTGTAGGAAAAACTTTATGAAGATAATTTAAATAATCCAATGATCCTATTTTCAAAATTTGAGAGATCCCAAATATGAAAATTATGAAACTTCCAACTCTCTCCGAGGGTCCTTGAGTTGCGTGAAATTTCTAGGATCGGAAAATGCGAGAAAATATGATATGCATGATGACCTAAAGTATAACATTCCAAATTGAAAATTTGGGATGTTACAACAATGCTCTAAAAATGATGATCATCACACTTTTATTTACTTACAACTCATAAATTACAACTCAATACTTAGAACAACATATGACTCTATGTGAAAGCCTCTGGCAGTGTACCAGGATATGCAATGAATCAAGAGTGACATGTATGAAAGAATTATGAACGGTGGCTTCGCCACAAATACGATGTCAACTACATGATCAGGCGAAGCAATATGACAATGATGGAGCATGTCATAATAATTGGAATGGTGGTAAGTTGCATGGCAATATATCTCGGAATGGCTATGGAAATGCCATGATAGGTAGGTATGGTGGCTGTTTTGAGGAAGGTTTATGGTGGGTGTATGATACCGGCGAAAAGTGTGCGGTATTAGAGAGGCTAGCAATGGTGGAGGGAAGAAAGTGCGTATAATCCATGGACTCAACATTAGTCATAAAGAACTCATATACTTATTGCAAAAATCTACAAGTTATCAAAGCAAAGTATTATGCGCATGCTCCTAGGGGTATAGATTGGTAGGAAAAGACCATCGCTCGTCCCCGACCGCCACCCATAAGGAAGACAATCAATAAATAAATTATGCTCCGACTTCATCACATAACGGTTCACCATAGGCGCATGCTACGGGAATCACAAACTTTAACACAAGTATCTCTCAAATTCACAACTACTCAACTAGCATGACTCTAATATCACTACCTCCATGTCTCAAAACAATCATCAAGCATCAAACTTCTCATAGTATTCAAAACACTCATAAGAAATTTTTTACTAGTCTTGAATACATAGCATATTAGGATTATTTAAGCAAATTACCATGCTGTTTAAGACTCTCATAATAATCTAAGTGAAGCATGAGAGAATAATATTTTCTATAAAACAAAACCACCACCGTGCTCTAAAAGATATAAGTGAAGTGCTAGAGCAAAAACTATATAACTCAAAAGATATAAGTGAAGCACATAGAGTATTCTAATAATTTCTGAATCATGTGTGTGTCTCTCAAAAGGTGTGTACAGCAAGGATTATTGTGGTAAACTAAAAGGCAAAGACTAAAATCATACAAGACGCTCCAAGCAAAACACATATCATGTGGTGAATAAAAATATAGCTCCAAGTAAAGTTACCGATGGAAGTAGACGAAAGAGGGGATGCCTTCCGGGGCATCCCCAAGCTTTGGCTTTTAGGTGTCCTTAGATTATATTGGGGGTGCCATGGGCATCCCCAAGATTAGGCTCTTGCCACTCCTTGTTCCACAATCCATCAAATCTTTCACCCAAAACTTGAAAACTTCACAACACAAAACTCAGCAGAAAATCTCGTGAGCTCCGTTAGCGAAAGAAAACAAAAGACCACTTCAAGGTACTGTAATGAACTTATTCTTTATATATATTGGTGTCAAACCTACTGTATTCCAACTTCTCTATGGTTTATAAACTATTTTACTAGCCATAGATTCATCAAAATAAGCAAACAACACACGAAAAACAGAATCTGTCAAAAACAGTAACATCAGAGTAATCAGAACTAATGCAAACTTCTGGAACTCCAAAACTTCAGCCAAAATAGGAAGACCTAGAAAATTTGTTTATTGATCAGCAGCAATTGAAATATTTTATCACGTTCTGGTGATTTTTAACAATTGTTTTCGTGAATAGAAAGTTTCTGGAAATTACAGCAAGATCAAATAACTATCATCCAAGAAGATCCTAAAGGTTTAACTTGGCACAAACACTAATTAAAACATAAAAAGACATCTAACCAGAGGCTAGATAAAATATTTATTCCTAAACAAAAGAAAAAAGCAAAAAAACTAAAAATAAAATTGGGCTGCCTCCCAACAAGCGCTATCGTTTAACGCCCCTAGATAGGCATAATAGCAAGGATAGATCCAGGTATTGCCATCTTTGGTAGGCAATCCATAAGTGGCTCTCATAATAGATTCATATGGTAATTTTATTTTCTTTCTAGGGAAGTGTTCCATGCCTTTCCTTAACGGAAATTGGAATCTAATATTCCCTTCCTTCATATCAATAATTGCACCAATTGTTCTAAGGAAAGGTCTACCAAGAATAATAGGACATGAAGGATTGCAATATATATCAAGAACAATAAAATCTACGGGCACATAATTCCTATTTGCAACAATAAGAACATCATTAATTCTTCCCATAGGTTTCTTAATAGTGGAATCTGCAAGGTGCAAATTTAAAGAGCAATCGTCAAATTCACGGAAACCTAGTAAATCGCATAAAGTTTTTGGTATTGTGGAAACACTAGCACCCAAATCACACAAAGCATAGCATTCATGATCTTTAATTTTAATTTTAATAGTAGGTTCCCACTCATCATAAAGTTTTCTAGGGATAGAAACTTCCAACTCAAGTTTTTCTTCATAAGATTGCATCAAAGCATCAACGATATGTTTAGTAAAAGCTTTATTTTGACTATAAGCATGAGGAGAATTTAGCATGGACTGCAACAAGGAAATACAACCTATCAAAGAGCAATTATCATAATTAAACTCCTTGAAATCCAAAATAGTGGGTTCATTGAGATCTAAAGTTTTAAATTCTTCAATCTCACTTTTACCAATTTTTGCATCAAGATCTAAAAACTCCGAATTTTTGGAACGCCTTCTAGGTAAAGGTGGATCATATTCAGTCCCATCATTATCAAGATTCATATTGCAAAACAAAGATTTAATAGGGGACACATCAATAACTTTTAGATCTTCATCTTTATTTTCATAGAAATTAGAAGAACACGCTTTTATAAAGCAATCCTTCTTAGCACGCATCCTAGCGGTTCTTTCTTTGCACTCATCAATGGAAATTCTCATGGCTTTGAGAGACTCATTGATATCATGCTTAGGTGGAATAGATCTAAGTTTCAAAGAATCAACATCAAGATAAATTCTATCAACGTTCCTAGCCTATTCATCAACTTTAAGCAATTTTTCTTCAAGCAAAGCATTGAAATTCTTTTGTGAATTCATAAAATCTTTAACACTAGTCTCAAATTCAGACGGCATCTTATTAAAATTTCCATAAGAATTGTTGTAGGAATTACCATAATTATTAGAGGAATTACTAGGATACGGTCTAGGATTAAAGTTTCCTCTATACGCGTTGTTACCAAAATTATTCCTACCAACAAAATTCACATCCATAGATTCATTATTATTCTCAATCAAAGTAGACAAAGGCATATCATTAGGATCAGAAGAAACACTCTTAGTAGCAAATAATTTCATAAGTTCATCCATTTTTCCACTCCAAACATTAATTTCTTCTATCACGTAGACCTTTCAGTGTGCCATTGAGAATAATTAACCATAATATTATCTAGGAGTTTAGTAGCTTCTCCTAAAGTGATTTCCATAAAAGTGCCTCCCGCGGCCGAATCTAAAAGATTTCTAGAAGCAAAATTCAATCCGCATAAAATTTTTGTATAATCATCCACAAATTCAAACCATGAGTAGGGCAATTACGTATCATTAATTTCATTCTCTCCCAAGCTTGTGCAACATGTTCATGATCAAGTTGCTTAAAATTCATAATATCGTTTCTAAGAGAGATGATCTTAGCGGGAGGAAAATACTTAGAGATAAAAGCATCTTTGCACTTATTCCAAGAATCAATACTATTTTTAGGCAAAGACAAAAACCAAGCCTTAGCACGATCTCTAAGCGAAAAAGGAAATAGCTTCAGTTTAACAATATCATTATCAACATCTTTCTTCTTTTGCATATCACACAAATCAACGAAGCTATTCAGATGGGTAGCGGCATCTTCACTAGGAAGGCCGGCGAATTGATCTTTCATGACTAGATTCAACAAAGCAGTATTGATTTCGCAAGATTCAGTATCGGTAAGAGGAGCAATCGGAGTGCTAAGGAAATCATTGTTGTTGGTATTGGTAAAGTCACATAATTTGGTATTATCTTGAGCCATCGTGACAAGCAAGCAATCCAACACACGAGCAAACAAGAGACGAGCAAAAGAGGCAAACGAAAAAAGAGGGCGAATAAAACGGCAAGGGTGAAGTGGGGGAGAGGAAAACGAGAGGCAAATGGCAAATAATGTAATGCGGGAGATAAGGGTTTGTGATGGGTACTTGGTATGTTGACTATTACGAGAATCCCGCAACAGCGCCGTAAATCCTTCTTGCTACCTCTTGAGCAAAGGCGTTGGTTTTCCCTTGAAGAGGAAAGGGTGATGCAAGAAAGCAGCAGAAGTATTTCCCTCGGTTTTGAGAACCAAGGTATCAATCCAAGAGGAGGCCACGCACGAGTCCCTCGCACCTACACAAACAAATAAATCCTCGCAACCAACGCGATAAGGGGTTGTCAATCCCTACATGGTCACTTACGAGAGTGAGATCTGATAGATATGATAAAATAATATTTTTGGTAATTTTATGATAACGATGCAAAGTAAAATAAAAGTAAAATAAAAGGCAATGGAAATAGCTAAGTGTTGGAAGATTAATATGATGGAAAATAGACCCGGGGGCCATAGGTTTCACTAGTGGCTTCACTCAAGAGCATAAGTATTTACGGTGGGTGAACAAATTACGGTTGAGCAATTGACAGAATTGAGCATAGTTATGAGAATATCTAGGTATGATCATGTATATAGGCATCACATCCAAGACAAGTAGACCGACTCCTGCCTGCATCTACTACTATTACTCCACACATTAACCGCTATCCAGCATGCATCTAGAGTATTAAGTTCATAAGAACAGAGTAACGCTTTAAGCAAGATGACATGATGTAGAGGGATAAATTCATGCAATATGATAAAAACCCCATCTTGTTATCCTCGATGGCAACAATACAATACGTGCATTGCTGCCCCTACTGTCACTGGGAAAGGACACCGCAAGATTGAACCCAAAGCTAAGCACTTCTCCCATGGCAAGAAAGATCAATCTAGTAGGCCAAACCAAACTGATAATTTGAAGAGACTTGCAAAGATAACCAATCATACATAAAAGAATTCAGAAGATTCAAATATTGCTCATAGATAAACTTGATCATAAACCCACAATTCATCGGCCTCAACAAACACATCGCAAAATAAAATTACATCAAATAGATCTCCACGAGAGAGGGGGAGAACATTGTATTGAGATCCAAAAAGAGAGAAGAAGCCATCTAGCTAATAACTATGGACCCGAAGGTCTGAGGTAAATTACTCACTCATCATCGGAGAGGCTATGGTGTTGATGTAGAAGCCCTCCGTGATCGATGCCCCCTCCGGCGGAGCTCCGTAACAGGCTCCAAGATGGGATCTCGTGGGTACAGAAGGTTGCGGCGGTGGAATTAGGTTTGTAGCTCCGTATCTGGTAGTTTGGGGGTACGTAGGTATATAGGAGGAAGGAGTACGTCGGTGGAGCAACAGGGGGCCCACGAGGGTAGAGGGCGTGCCTGGGGGGGTAGGCGCGCCCCCTACCTCGTGCCCTCCTGGTTGCTTTCTTGAGGGAGGGTCCAAGTCCTCTGGATCACGTTCGTTCCGAAAATCACATTCCCGAAGGTTTCGTTCCGTTTGGACTCCGTTTGATATTCTTTTTCTGCAAAACTCTGAAATAGGCAAAAAAAACAGCAATTCTGGGCCGGGCCTCCGGTTAATAGGTTAGTCCCAAAAATAATAGAAAAGTGTATAATAAAGGCCAATAATGTGCAAAACAGAATATAATATAGCATGGAACAATCAAAAATTATAGATACGTTGGAGACGTATCAGCGGTCAGATACCTCGCCTCACGAAGCTTTGAAATATCTCCCTCCGTGACAGAGGAAGCCACCCACCGGTCTTGACGGCTGGATCCAGACATGATCGGAGCTTGTGGCGACTGAAACCCGGGTGTTGGAACTCAGGGTAGCAAGGGTTGAGGGGGAAGCAAGCGTGAAAGAAAAAAGACGGGTTTGTGCCCCTATATAAAGACCGCGAATATAGAGCGTCTCCTCCTGGGCCTCAAAACTTGCCTATTCCCAAGGAGTTGTACCCAAGTGACTGTTGGGTTACCCACGTCCGTGTTAACAAGAATCCCTTAAAAAAGGGGGACACGATCTCCGCTTGGATAAGATGGTTCCGATAAAACCCCGTCTTGAGACGTTGGACGACGGGCTAGCCAACGGTTCAAAAATAATGATCGAGCTGACGTGATGTCATATTACCCAAAAAAGTTGTCAGAAGATTGGGCCCGTGAAATATTATATCCTCAGCAGTTGTGTTTACAAGCCCGGATACAATCATTACATCTGAAGACTCTCTTGGAGTTCAGAAGGGGGAACCCGCCTTGCAATGCCGAAGACAATCTGCGTCATTGAAGCCAGGTTCAGGGGCTACTGAGGGAGTCCTGGACTAAGGGGTCCTCGGGCGTCCGGCCTGTTATCCATGGGCCGAACTGATGGGCTGTGAAGATGCGAAGGCCGAAGACCATACCCGTGTCCGGATTGGACTCTCCTTGGCGTGGAAGGCAAGCTTGGCGAGCAACTATGAAGATTCCATCTTATGTAACCGACTCTATGTAACCCTAGATCCACCCCCCGGTGTCTATATAAACCGGAGGGTTTAGTCCGGAAAGGATATACTCATTACCATAGTCATACAGGCTTGGCTTCTAGGGTTTAGCCATTACGATCTCGTGGTAGATCAACTCTTGTAATACTCATATTCATCAAGATCAATCAAGCAGGAAGTAGGGTATTACCTCCATAGAGAGGGCCCGAACCTGGGTAAACATCGTGTCCCCTGTCTCCTGTAACCATCGACCTTAGACGCACGTTCGGGACCCCCTACTCGAGATCCGCCGGTTTTGACACCGACACCTAGCGGTGTTTCCAGGACATAATTCTTCTGTGTAGCAATGAGGATAATCCTCAATTTACGGACCCAGTCCGTGTAATTGCTACCATCATCTTTCAACTTTGCTTTCTCAAGGAACACTTTAAAATTCAACGGAACAACAGCATGGGCCATCTATCTACAACAACATAGACATGCAAAATACTATTAGGTACTAAGTTCATGATAAATTAAAGTTCAATTAATCAAATTACTTAAGAACTCCCACTTAGATAGACATCCCTCTAATCATCTAAGTGATCACGTGATTCATATCAACTAAACCATGTCCGATCATGTCGGATCTCGGGTTCCGGCAAAACCCTCAAGGTTTGAACACTGGGGTGCGCACAAAGATCTCCCCCTACCGAATCACACCCTCAACCTCGCTACGATCTCTTAGGCTAGCTCGACGAACTCGCAACACATGAGACACAAGATTTATACTGGTTCGGGCCACCGTTGTGGTGTAATACCCTACTCCAGTGTGGTGTCGTGGATTGCCTCTCGGGCTGAGGATGAACAGTACAAGGGGAAGAACAGCCTCCTGAGGTGAGGTGTTCTTGTGCTTGGTGAACTTGTGTGTGGATGAGGATGATCTGAATGATCCCCCCTTTCTATGGTGGTGGCTAGTCCTATTTATAGAGGCCCTGGTCCTCTCCCCAAAATATTGAGCGGGAAGGGAGCCAACAACGGCCAATTTGAAAGGGGACAGCTAGTACAAGTTATCCTGACAAAAGCAGTCTTCGCCTGCCAAAGGCTCTGGTGGTGACGCCGCCTTGGGCTCCATGGTGACCTCCATCTTGCCGTCCTGCTGGTCTTGGTCTCGTTGCACCGATATGGAAACCTTTGCTTGACGCCTCGGTACTCCTCGCCTGCGCTTGCCTCCTTAGCACCAAACGGGAAACAAGGACGCTGTGCGCGCTGGCGCCCGCCTGGTCTCGTTCGTCATGGCTCACGTCATGAGAACCTCGTGAGGTTTGCCTTGTCTTGATCTCTCTGCCCCTCACGAGTCAGCCTGGTGAAGCCACTCCCGAGGAGGTCTTGTGTTGTCTGCCTCACGAGGTTTGGCCCCTCGCGAGGGTCTCGAATGCTTGTTGGTGAAGATGGGTCGTACGGGCCCACTCGCAGAGCCACGCTGTGGGCCGTAGGCAGGCAAGTCTGGGGACCCCCGTTCCCAGAACACCGATAGTAGCCCCCGGGCCCCCGGGCCCAAGGCATGCTGATCCCAAGTCCTTCTGCCTCCCCTGATGCCTTGGAGCGCGCCCTTCTCAAGATGACCCGGCTGCGAGAAGATGTTCAAGGCGCCGACCCCCTCCTAGTGACCGGGCGCCCGAGCTGGTTTCGCTGGCTCTGCTGACGTGTCTGCTCGGCGCCATCGAGCCAGCCGTGGCGACTCTCGAGAAGGAGAAGTAGGACGCCGCCCAGGCAGCGGCCACTCGCGAGGTGGCGCTGAAGGACGTCGAGGCCGCCAAGAGTCGCTGCCAGGCGCTGGAGGCTGAGCTGAAGACCCTGCGCAACAAACACGCAGAGGAAGCTCGTGGCCGTTAGGCGGAGGAGGAGAAGATGAAAGCCCGGGAGGACGCCGTCAAGGGTCGCGACGCCGAGCTTGAGCAGTCGGCAAAGGCGCAGGCTATTGAGCGCGGCCGACTGGAGGAGCTGGAACGGAAGGTGAAGGCGGAGGAAGCCGAACTTGTCGCGAAGGCGAAGGTTCTGGCTGAGGACCGCGCGGCCTTCGTGCTCCTCAAGGAGAGGTCTCGCGTGGCGCAGAAGACGCTCTACGAGAAGGGCATGGAGAAACTGCTAACCACCGACGAGGACGGTTCCTCCCAGCTGCTCCCCTACTTGGTCGAGGCGCTCGAGGAAGTCGCAGATGGCATTGGTCCCATGGCAGAGGCAGAGGCTCGTGTCCTTTCTTCAGTTGCGCTGACGCATGTCTTCAGCCACCTCCATCTTCGCGACCCCACCGCTCGCCTTGACAAGCTGCTGGAGCCTGTGGCTGATGAATACTGCACAACCGCTGCCGCGGCCGTGAAAGGTTAGGTGGAGGCCCTGCTGAAGAAGTTTCGTGCCTTCGCTTCCGCGCCTTCGACCGAAGGCCCCACCACTCCTGCGACTCCGGCCGGTGTCCAAGACGAAGGCGAAGTCATCAGGGGAGGAGCGCCTCTCGCGGGCGTCGGTGGTGTTCAGGGATGACCTGCGGCTCCTTTCCTGTTTTATTCCTGCAACATGCATCATGCCTCGTGGAGGCGTTAAACTTGCGTTTGGTATTGTGAGAACAATATGTCTTGTAATATTTGCTTGAGATTTTGCGATTTTCTCCCTATTTGCTTTACGTTCTACGTCGGCAGGGCCCTGCCCCGCGCATACCTCAGCCGCCGTTGGATCGTCCGGAGACCAGGACGGGACCAAGGGGTGAGGGGCTACGTGACCAGTTAGGATCCTAAGCCGCGATGCTCAGGAGTCCCCCTTGACGCGCAAACAACTGATAGGGAGGAGACACGAGGGTAGGTTTAGTGTTCTACGTTGGTAGGGCCCGGCCGCGCGCATACCTCAGCTGCCGTTGGGTCGTCCGGAGACCAGGACGAGACCAAGGAGTTAGGGGCTACACGACCAGTTAGGCTCCTGAGTCGCGATGCTCAGGAGTCCCCCTTGACATGCAAACAACCTTCATACCTTTGCCCTCGCTGAGGCTCGGCTCGGGAGGGAAGCACGACGACCAGGTCCGGGAGACCTGGTTGGGTGGCGTGCGCTCGGGCGTGACCCAAGCGCAGCCCCCATGTCCAGCCCCCTCGCGCGACTCTCCCGAGGGGAGGTATTGCGGTGAGGCCGGACACTGAGCTCAAGGGCTCCCTAAAGTTGATACGGCCGTGGGGCCACCCTCAGTTGTTTATCACCAGCATGGAACATAGCGCTTCCGCCCTTGCACGGGCATAGCCGCTCCTCGGCAGTGTCGACGGCTAGCGCGGAGCATGGTGCTTCCACTGGTACGTGGGAGGGACTCTCATCGCAGAGAGCCCCGGGCATGTACAGCCCCATACGACACGTGGCTTGCACGGCAGGGCTAGACGAGGTGTGTCTGGGCACTCGTGAGCCAGCGCGGGACTCACGAGGCCCTACCTCAAGGCGGGTTGCGCTTGGTCTTGATTCTTTTTTGCTATGGTGGTCCTGCGAGGTGGTTAGACAACCTGCACCGAACGAATCTCCTGAGGTTATCGCGTGAGAAGGCCAAGCACCAATGGCCCCAGGAGGTGACGTGAACGGGACTGGCCCGCCAGACAGAGCTCAGCCGTTGGGTTTATCGACGCTGCAGGGACGGGCCCGAGGACAGACGTCGTGCCTAACCCTCTCACGCGAAGGGTCCTGAAGAAAGACGATCGGCGCGCGGCTCCCATGGTAGGTGACAATCAAGCAGGTGATAGTCATAGATAGATTAAGCATGGAAAGCAAACTGGCTCAAGTAAAAGCAGGGGAAGTACATGCCACTGGGTCAGGCCCGAGCGGCTTGGGGATGATGCAGCCCGACGGGTGCCCCCAACAAGGTAATCTAAAGACATAAAAAAGGGATACATGCCACAGGGACAGACCCACGCGGCCTGGGAATGATGCGGCCCTGAGGGCGCTCCCAGCTGAATAAACTTGGAAAATGTCACCTGGTTCTGTTGACGAAGGGATGTTGGGCCAGCTGAAGGTACGCGGCGAAGGGGTTGCTCCTCACGAGCCACCGGGGCCCTGAGCCTCGGGAGGCTCTGGGGGTCCAGGCGTTTCCTTGAGGACCATCTCCATCTCCGCCAGGACTGCGTGGTGCCTGGCCTCTTGAGCCGCCAGGACGCGCCGCAAGTTGCGTTGGTAGGTGGATGCCACGCTCGGCAGGGCGAAGGGCATGCAAACATAACTGTGCGATGGGCCTGATATGTCTCCGTCGTATCTACTATTCCAAACACTTTTGCCCTTGTTTTGGACTCTAACTTGCATGATTTGAATGGAACTAACCCGGACTGACGCTGTTTTCAGCAGAATTGAAATGGTGTTATTTTTGTGCAGAAATAAAAGTTCTCAGAATGACCTAAAAATAAACGGAGATTATTTTTGGAATTAATAAAAAATACTGGTGAAAGAATCAAGGCCAGGGGGCCCACACCCTATCCACGAGGGTGGGGGCGCGCCCCTGCCTCGTGGGCACCCTGATGCTCCACTGACCTCAACTCCAACTCCATATATTCGTGTCCGGGCACAAAAAAATCAGAGAGAAGGATTCATCGCATTTTACAATACGGAGCCGCCGCCAAGCCCTAAAACCTCTCGGGAGGGCTGATCTGGGGTCCGTTCGGGGCTCCAGAGAGGGGAATCCATCGCCATCGTCATCATCAACCATCCTCCATTACCAATTTCATGATGCTCACCGCCGTGCGTGAGTAATTCCATCGTAGCTTGCTGGATAGTGTTGGGTTGGATGAGATCTATCATGTAATCAAGTTAGTTTTGTTAGGGTTTGATCCCTAGTATCCAGTATGTTCTGAGATTGATATTGCTATGACTTAGCTATGCTTAATGCTTGCCACTAGGGCCCGAGTGCCATGATTTCAGATCTGAACCTATTATGTTTCCATGAATAAATGTAAGTTCTTGATCCTATCTTGCAAGTCTATAGTCACCTATTATGTGTTATGATCCGTTAACCCCAAAGTGACAATAATCGGGACCATTACCGGTGATGATCGTAGTTTGAGGAGTTCATGTATTCACTAAGTGTTAATGCTTTGGTCCGGTACTCTATTAAACGGAGGCCTTAATATCCCTTAGTTTCCAGTAGGACCCCGCTGCCACGGGAGGGTAGGACAAAAGATGTCATGCAAGTTCTTTTCCATAAGCACGTATGACTATATTCGGAATACATGCCTAGATTACATTGATGGATTGGAGCTAGTTCTGTGTCACCCTATGTTATAACTATTGCATGAGGAATCACATCCGGCATAATTCTCCATCACCAATCCAATGCCTACGAGCTTTTCACATATTGTTCTTTGCTTAGTTACTTTTTCGTTGCCACTTTTACAACCACTACAAAACTATCACTGTTACTTTTGCCACCGTTACCGTTACTTCCATACTACTTTCCTACTAAATACTTTGCTGCAGATACTAAGTTATCCAGGTGTGGTTGAATTGACAACTCAACTGAATACTTGAGAATATTCTTTGGCTCCCCCTGTGTCGAATTAATAAATTTGGGTTGAATACTCTACCCTCGAAAACTGTTGCGATCCCCTATACTTGTGGGTTATCAAGACTATTTTACGCATCACTGCCGGGAGCATAGCTCTATTCTTTGAGTCACTTGGGATTTATATCTGCTGGTCACTATGAGGAACTTGAAAGACGAAAGAACTAAGATTTTCCCTCAACTACGAGGGAGGTAAGGAACTGCCATCTAGCTCGCACTTGATTCACCTTCTGCTTTGAGTAAGCTTGCACGCCTAAACCCGCTTCGCTATTAATTCGATATGTCGCATGTTATTGATGATGCCACTTCTGCTATGCATGATACTTATGATGAAACTACTTCTATGCTTGATACTACTGTGCCGTTAGGTGAATTTCTTGATGAACAACTTGCTAGGGCTAGAGAGAATGAAATTATTGAAACTGATAATATTGATGAAAGTGATAATGAAGATTCTCCCCCTAGATATGAATAGCCTGTTGTGCCTAAGGGTTATATTATGGATGAAGAAACTACTAGAGACTTTCTTGCTTGCAACGATAGAAGTGATCTTAAGAAATTATTAGCTAAGCTGAAAGAAAAATCTGTGAATGCTAGAATGAAATATGACCCTGCTTTTGCTACTTCACCTATCTTTATTACTGATAAGGATTATGATTTCTCTGTTGATACTGAGATAATTACTTTTAATTGAATCTGATCCTTTCTATGGCTATGAATCTGAAACTGTTGTGGCACATCTTACTAAATTAAATGATATAGCCACCCTGTTCACTAATGATGAGAAAACTCGCTACTACTATATCCTTAAATTCCGTTCTCATTAAAGGGTGATGCTAAGATATGGTTTAATTCTCTTGATCCTTGTTGTGTGTGTAGTCCCTAGGATATGATTTATTACTTCCCTGCTAAATATTTCCCCGCTCATAAGAAACAAGTTGCCTTAAGGGAAATATATAATTTTGTGCAAATTGAAGAAGAGAGTCTCTCACAAGCTTGGGGGAGGATTCTCCAATTATTTAATGCTTTGCCTGATCATCCACTCAAGAAAAATGAAATACTTGATATCTTTTATAATGGACTAACCGATGCTTCCAGAGACCACCTGGATAGTTGTGCTGGTTGTGTTTTTAGGGAAAGAACAGTTGATCAAGCTGAATTGCTATTGAATAATATGTTGACTAATGAACATAATTGGACACTTCCTGAAGATGTATTCTATTTCTCAGTCCTGAAGATATGCAAGAGGCAAAGAAATCTATGAAAGAAAAAGGTATTAAAATTGAAGATGTTAAGAATTTACCTCCTATTGAAGAAATACATGGTCTTAATTTGTCGCCTGCAGAAGAAATACATGGTCTTGATAACCCGACACAGGTAGTAAAGGTAAATTATCTTTATAGATTTGATGAAGGTGATATTCCTCGTTATAAGTCTGCTAGCCAATGCTTAGATGAGTTTGATAATTTTATTGTCAAACAAGAAAACTTCAATGCTTATGTTGGTAGACAATTGAAACACAATGCTGATATGCTTGAACACTTGAGTAATTATATGTCTAGAGTTAAAGGTGAACTTAAACTCATTAGTAAACATGCTTCTATGGTTACCACTCAAGTAGAACAAGTGCTTAAATCTCATAATGATTCTCTCAATGAATTAAATTATAAGAAAAATGACTTTGCTGTTAGAGTTGCAACTAGAGGAGGTAAAGTGACTCAGGAACCCTTGTATCCTGAGGGCCACCCTAAGAGAACTGAGCAAGATTCTCGGAGAACTAATGTTGATGCACCTAGTCCTTCTAAGAAGAAGAAAAAGAAAAATGATAGGACTTTGCATGCTTCTAGTGAATCTGTTGTAGACACACCTGAGAATCACAATGATATTTCTATCTCTGATGCTGAAACACAACCTGGCGATGAACATGAACCTAGTGATAATGTTAATGATGATGTTCATGTTGATGCTCAACCTAGCAATGATAATGATGTAGAGGTTGAACCTGCTGTTGATCTTGATAACCCACAATCAGAGAATCAACATTATGATAAGAGAGACTTTGTTGCTAGGAAGCACGGTAAAGAAAGAGAACCATGGGTTCAGAAACCCATGCCCTTTCATCCCAAACCATCCAAGAAAAAGGATGATGACGATTTTGAGCGCTTTGCTGAAATGATTAGACCTATCTTCTTGCGTATGCGTTTGACTGATATGCTTAAAATGAATCCTTATGCTAAGTATATGAAGGATATTGTCACAAATAAGAGAAAGATACCGGAAGCTGAAATTTCCACCATGCTTGCTAATTATACTTTTAAGGGTGGAATACCTAAGAAACTAGGAGATCCAGGAGTACCAACTATACCATGATCCATTAAAAGAAACTATGTTAGAACTGCTTTATGTGATCTTGGAGCCAGTGTTAGTGTTATGCCTCTCTCTTTATATTGTAGACTTGATTTGAACAAGTTGACACCTACTGAAATATCTTTGCAAATGGCTGATAAATCAACCGCTATACCTGTCGGTATTAGTGAGGATGTGCCTGTTGTGGTTGCAAATGTTACTATTTTAACGGACTTTGTTATTCTTGATATTCCCGAGGACAATAGTATGTCGATTATCCTTGGTAGACCCTTTCTGAATACTGCAGGGGCTGTTATTGATTGCAAAAAAGGCAATGTCACTTTCATGTTAATGGAAATGAGCATACGGTACACTTTCCGAGGAAACAACCTCAAGTCCACAGTATCAATTCTATTGGAAAAGTTCCATCGATCACTATTGGAGGTTTTGAATTTCCTCTTCCTACTGTCAAAAAGAGATATGATATTCTTATTGTTGGGGATGTGCATATCCCCGTAGAGGTAACATAGTTTTATTCGAAATTTCTTCGGTTCCATGTTATTCGGAATGAGTTCGTTAACAAGACCTGATCAACCTTGTTAGTGGATTCCTTTTGATGAGCATGAGATGGATGAAGTTAGAAAGCACAACCTTCTGTACCCTCCTTTTACTTTCTGTTATTCAGATTAAACAAAGCAAAAATAGTATATTCGGTCAGTTTTCTGAATTATCCATGCAATAAAAAATACCCCAAAAATAATAGTTCTCCAAATGCCCAGAAAATGAAATATGATTTTTTCTGGAATATTTGAGAATATCTGGCACTGAGAACACATCAGGGGGAGCATGCACCTGGCCTCGAGGGTCCAGGGCGCGCCCACCCCCTGGGCGCGCCCCCTGCCTCGTGGGCCCATGGTGGCTCCCCTCCACTTATTCCAGCCACCACACACTCCTTCCTCCCAAAAAAATCACCAACCAGCTCAAGCACGAGTTCTAGCTCATCTTGCTGCGATTTTCGATCTCCTAGATCAAAGCTCCACTCACAAAATTGCTTTCGGGGATTGTTCTTCGGTATGTGACTCCTCTAATGGTCCAATTAGTTTTTGTTCTAGTGCTTTATTCATTGCAAATTTTTGCTGCCTAGGTGACCCTATTCTTGAGCTTGCATGTCAAATTTATATGGTCACAAGTAGTTCTAATGCATGATATAGTCTCTAGGCACTTGTGGGAGTAGTTGCTATCAATTTTGTTGAGTTTGGTTCACTTTTATTTTGAGTTACTAAAAATTTCAGAAATTTTCAGGAATAGATGAAGAGATTTTTGAGGGGCTCTTCGAGCCGAAGCTCGAGGGATAAGCAAAGTTAAGAGGATAAGAGGCCCAAATATAATCTCCTCAAGATCATGGAGGTTCGCCATGTGAATGGCCTTGTGATGAGTTCTTAACAGCAGCCGGGATTCATGATGATTTCTATTCTTTGGTTGAGAATGCGGGCCTCATCGACTTCCTCCGCGACCAGCACGAACAGTATCTCTTACTCACTAATATTTTCGTGCAAAATTTTCATTTCCATGCTAGGAGATCACCACCTTTAGTGGAATTTTATTTATATGATGAGCATAAGGAGATGTCCTTTTCGATTTCTCGGGTTTGTAAGATACCCTCATCTTGGCAAAGATAGAGGAACCACATCGTAATGATGTGGAAGGGTTTATTGATACGATTGTTGTAGGGGAAACAAGGAAAGTTTCCGATGCAAGAATTACTAGCATACATTTTCCGGTTCTGTGTTACTTTGCGATATTTGCTAGTAGATGTTTAACTGGTCGCGGAAACTGTGGAAACCTTAGTGCCCCTGATATTGTTA
Source organism: Aegilops longissima (assembly GCA_021605205.1). NCBI lineage: Eukaryota > Viridiplantae > Streptophyta > Magnoliopsida > Poales > Poaceae > Aegilops > Aegilops longissima. The sequence goes on along the minus strand of CM038681.1, from coordinate 485,879,258 downwards.
TTTTGGGCCATGCCTTGTTTCGTGATAACTCTTTTAGCCTAGGCGCTATCATTGCCAAACGGTTAAGTCTTAACCACATGAAGGGTCCCATCTTGGGAGGTATCTTCGCCTCGCGCCTCGCTGCACACTTTAACATACCTATTAGGCATTATGAGAAAGAAGAAAAGTTGTTGCCTCCTATTTTTCTAGACTATAAGAGTATGGTAGCACATAATTTTATCGTTAAGAATAAGGAAAAGATGCTTAATTACAAACTGATATTTGATAAAAATCACCTTGAGACTATTACTTTGCCTGCTCCTTCTTTGTTTGACTTATCTACAGGCAAGTACCTTGTTCATCCGGAGGCATTTCATGCCTACCAGAACCCCACACCAGCTACAGAGCCAGAGCCGGTGTAAGGGCATATTTATTCCCTAGTGGTTTTGGTGATTGATGACAATGGTTTTGCGGACTAATCGTGTGCGTTAAGTTCTTTCAGAGGATCATCCATTGGCACGAGACGATTTCCTCCCCTCGGTGTTTTTATTCAAGACGGTGTAGCTCCTGCGGTTCGTTGTTGGTGGACTAGTTTCAGAGGAGTCACCGTACTATTAAGAGGGATCCGCTTTGGTAAGACTTGGGTGGAATCAACACGCACACATCCTTATCACACCCGCCGCCTTCCTTTCGCATCTTTGAGCTGCCCTCTCTTTCATTCCTGTTTCGCCTGTGCGGCCAGTAGTATCATGATCTACAATGAGTAGTACCGCTGAAGCCCCAAGCGGTAGTACCGCTCACCGAGCGGTAGTACCGCCCTAGCGGTAGTAATCGTCATTGAGCGGTAGTACCGCTCATGGCTTCGCTATACTACCTCAGTAGTACCGCGCTTACTACCGCCTCGATTCGAGACGATGTTTTCTCGTGTCGGGTTTTGCGGCACTAGTTGCGGCGAGAGGAGCGGTAGTACCGCTCGAGCGGTAGTACCGCTTACTCCCGCTGTAGTACCGCTCTAGGCCGATGGCCTGCCTCTCTCTTTAGCGCGGTAGTACCGCTTGGTAGGAGCGGTAGTACCGCCCTCAGTAGTAGTACCGCCCTTCCATAGCGGTAGTACCGCTCTGTCTGGGCTGTTTAGTGGGGTAACGGTTGGATGTGTTCCCCACTATATAAAGGGGTAAATCTTCTTCCTTGTTGACCTACCTCTTTTCCCCAAGCTCCATTGTTGCTCAAAGCTCCATTTTCGCCGATCTCTCTCCCTAGCCAATCAAACTTGTTGATTTGCTCGGATTGGTTGAGAAGGCCCAAATCTACACTTCCACCAAGAGAAATTTGATTCCCCACTTATCCCTTGCGGATCTTGTTACTCTTGGGTGTTGAGCACCCTAGGCGGTTGAGGTCACCTCGAAGCCATACTCCATTGTGGTGAAGCTTCGTGGGGTTGTTGTTGTTGTTGGGAGCCTCCGGTTGTTGTGGAGTTTGCCCCAACCTTGCTTGTAAAGGTTGGTCGCCGCCTTCAAGGGCACCAATAGTGGAATCACGGCATCTCGCATTGTGTGAGGGCGTGAGGAGAATACGGTGGCCCTAGTGGCTTCTTGGGAGCATTGTGCCTCCACACCGCCTAACGGAGACGTATTCCCTCAAAAGGAAGGAACTTCGTAACACATCCTCGCCTCCACCGGCTCCACTCTTGGTTATCTCATCCCTTTACTTGTGCAAGCTTATTTGTGTTCTTATCCTTGCTAGCTCGTGTGCTTGTGTTGTTAGATCATATAGGTTGTCCACCTAGTTGCACATCTAGACAACCTTTATTATTGCAAAGTTTAAATTGGTAAAGAAAAGCTTAAAATTGTTAGTTGCCTATTCACCCCCCTCTAGTCAACCATATCGATCCTTTCAATTGGTATCGAGCCTCGTCTCTTTTAAGGACTTTACCGTCCGTGAGAGTATGAGTTGACGTCGAGATGATGTGGGGAGCACTCCGTGCGAATCCGACATCATCTACGGAGATGGGAGTACTCGATCTCGTGAGGAATTCAATGTGGCGTTGGACACATTGAAAATCTCCATGACGAGCGAGGTCAAGGACATGTTTAAGGAATTCCTAGAAGGGCTTAAACTTTCCACCGCACTGTGAAAGTGGGTGATCCCGCCAACACGGAGCGGATGCTAACTCCGATAAGGGGAAGCTACTAGTGAGAAAGCCCCTCGCCTAGTGGTAAGAATGGCACCGCATCTTCGCCCATGTGCAACCTCCTGCTTATGGTGGACCGATTCTTCCACTCATTTGAATCATGCTGGTCCACCACCTAAGATTGATAAAAGGAGGATTTTGATTCTTGGGTTTATCGTTTTAGGCGCCATTTAAATCATGTGAACACTAACCTTTGGAGAATCATTGAAGAAGGTTTCTATCCGCATGATCCGAGCAACTTTTCTCCAAGAGAGGTCGTGGACCATCAATTCAATGAGAATGCTCTTCATCATTCAAGAAGCAATCCTTCCCGAAGACCTCCCTCATCTCCGCCTTACATCCGTGCCAAAGATGCTTGGCTCAAGGTGGTTTCCATGTATCGAGGAAGCGCAAGCATTCAACGCTCCAATTATGAAGTGGTCCAAGACGAAGCCGATGAGTTTGCAATGAAGGAAGAAGAAGAACCTCGTGAGCTCTATCGAGAGTAACCAAGCTTGCCGCCTCCTCCGGGATCATGGAAGTAAGGACACCGATGACAACTGGATCAAGCGCAAATTTCTCAAGGCAATGATGCCATACCACAAAGCCATGTCCTCCGTCATCCGTCAACGACCGGACTTCCACACCTTGTCCTCAAGTGATGTGTTGGATGAGTTTGTGGCTATGAGCATATTGGACAAGACCGCCGACAATGCGGTGCTTCGCTCCCAAAGAGAAAATAAGCCCAACCTCGCTTTGAAGGCCAAGACTTGTGTCGAAGAAGATGGAGAGGAGGAAGAAGAAGAGAGCAACCTCGAAGATACTAAGTATGATTATCATGAACACATGGCCCTTGCTTCAAGACAATTTTGGAGCAAGAAGAACTCAAGGCCCAACTTCAACAAGAGCAATTCAAGTGGCTCTAAGGGCAAGCAACGTGTGAGGACGTGTTTCAATTGTGGCAATGTGAGTCACTTTGTTGCAGAATGCCCATATGAGAAGAGGGAAGACAATGGTGGCAAGCTCATCCGTAAGGACAAGGTCAAGTCTTTCCCCAACAAGAGCAACTTTCCAAAGAAGACTCCTCACAAAGTCTTGGTGGTTCAAGAAGAGTACAATGAGGATGATGATGATGAGGAGGATGGTGAACCGGTTGCCATGGCCTCCGTGGCCATTGCAATGACTCCTCGGGTGTCTCTCTTCGGTTCACCCAATGAAAACATCACCGCCAAGTGCCTCATGGCTAAAGCCACCAACAAGGTAACTCCCAACATCAAAACTACCATCATCAATCATTCTTCTTTGACGGATTGCATTGATGAACATGAGGGGACTAATGTAGAGGAAAATGAATTTGAGATCTTTATGAGTAAACTCAAGGGCAAATCCAAGAAGCACTTCATTGCTCTCTTGGAACAACTTGGTGAAGCCAATGTCATGATCGAGACTCATGAAGAAACCATCTCTAAGATGGAAGGGCATAGTCGTGACTATGCCGATGAGATTTCGGATCTTTCCAATGCTCTTGAGGAAGAGCGTGGCCTTCGTTTGGCTCTTGAGGAGTCACACAACGATGATCACGCTAAATTAAAGAAAGACCTTGATCATGCTCTTATTGTGTCTCGTGTGCTTAGTTCCGAGAAGGCAAAGCTTGGAGTTGATCTTGCTAGACTCAACGAAGACTTTGACACTCTCGACAAGGCTCACAAAGTCTTGAAGGGTGCTCATGCTAGTCTCAAAGAGTCTCATGATCAACTCCAAGTGAAGCTAACCAAGGAGAAAGCCACCTTTCCTCATATGATATTGATTGATAATGCAAATGCTACTAACCCTTGTTGTGAGCATGTGCATCTTGTTGAGGAGAATGCTAAGTTGAAGGAGCAACTTGAAAAGGGCCTTGTCACATGCATTCAAGGTGAGAAGAACCTTAACGACCTTTTGAGTAATCAAAAGGAAGTTGTGGCCAAGGAGGGGATTGGGTTCGCGCCAAGCCCAAGAGCAAGAAGAAGAATGACAAGACCAAGCAACCTCCCCTCTCAAGCAAACTTTTGTGAGGGAGGGAGAAGGTGCTTCCAAGAAGAAGAAGAGCTGCAAAGGGTGGCAATGCCAAGAAGGACAACGTCATCCCCATGAACATAGCCGCGACTTTAACCCCTCTTATGTGTTGTGTCGTGCTAGTGATGGGCATGTTTATGCTAAATTTGTTGGTTCTTCTTATGAGTACATTGAATGGTCTATTTGGGTTCCTAAGACCCTCGTTATTAACATCAAAGGACCCATTACCAAATGGGTACCTAAAACCAAGCATTGATCTCTTGTAGGGTTTGCTTCCTGGGGATCATGGTTGCTTGATAGTGGAGCAACAAATCATATGACCGGAGCAAGGACATGGTGGTGGACGTGCAAGAGATTCCATCTATGCCCACCGATGTCGAGTGGGGTGATGCATCACATTCTAAGGTATTGGGTCTCGACAAGGTTGTCATTTCTCATGATCTTACGATCGAGAAAGTCATGCTTGTTGAGTCCCTTGCATACAATTTGCTTTCCATTCGTCAACTTGCAGTCATGGGTTTTGCTACTTTCTTTGACATTGATACTGTGGCCCTCTTGTGGAGCAAGACTCTTAAAGTAGCCTTTGTTGGGCATGTCAAAACGGTCTCTATGTGATTAACTTTTGGAGCGACCCACTAAGACCGCGACATGCCTAATGGCTAAAGTTGACGGGATGGCTTTGGCATCGCTGTTTAGCCCATGTCAATATGAGATCTTTGCAAAGTCTTCTCAAGGGGGACCATGTTCGTGGACTAACAAATGTTAGTTTTGCCAAAGACCGTGCTTGCAAGGCTTGTATTGAAGGAAAGCTTCATGAGAAGGCTCACCCTCCCACAACTATCATATACTCAAAGAGACCCTTGGAGCTCCTTCACATGGATCTTTTGGGCCACCATCATTTGATAGTCTTGGAGGAAGAAAGTATTGCTTGGTGATCGTGGATGACTATTCGAGATACACTTGGGTATATTTCTTCAAGAGGAAGAGTGAGACCCAACAAACCGTCATCGACTTTGCAAATGAAGCTCAACGTCAACATAATGCAAAGATCTTGACTATAAGAAGTGACAACGGCACCGAAGTTCAAGAACTACACCTTGGATGAGTTTCTTAGTGATGAGGGAATCAAGCATCAATACTCGCACCATATACCCTCAACAAAATGGTGTGGCGGAGAGAAAGAACCGGACGTTGATGGATGCGGCAAGGACCATGATGGCGGAGTTCAAGTCCCCATACAACTTTTGGGCGAAGCCATCAACACCGCTTGTCATGCATCCAATCGGCTCTATCTCCGCAAAGGCTTGAACAAGACTCCTTATGAGATACTCACCGCAACAAGCCCAATCTCAAGTACTTCCGTGTTCGGTGTAAGTGTTTCATTCTCAAGAAAGGTGTTCGCTTGTCTAAATTTGAAGCTAGAGCTCATGAGGGCATATTTGTTGGTTATGCTACAAACTCTCATGTTACCGTGTCCTCAATAAATCCACGGGACTTATTGAGGAGACGGTAACGTGGAGTTTGATGAGAATAACGGCTCCCAAGTGGAGCAAAGTGGCACTTGTGATGTAGGTGATGAAATTCCTCCCAAGCCATAAGAAGAATGGGAGTTGGCTTTATCCTACCCATTGAGGAACCCCTTGTGACCGAAGGAGAAGGACAATGCTCCACCCAAGTGGAGCCATCACCAACCCAAGGCCCACACGCTCAAGAACAAAGTGAAGGCCCTCAACCTCAAGAACAAGACCAAGGGCAAGATCGTGCTCAAGACGATGATATCACCTTAAAAGATGCCCAAGGTCAAGTTCTCTCCTCGAGCATGCTCAAGATGAAGGTCATGCTCAAGACGGCGCTCAAGATGATCAAGTGACCCCTCCTCATCTCACCTCCGAGGAGGATTTAGAGCGTCGTGCCGCCAAGATTGCTTCCAAACTCACAACCAAAGGCCATCTCATGGAGAATGTGGTTGGAAGCCTAAGAAAAGGGTAAGCACTCGAGACAATTGGCAAACTATTGTGAACATCACGCGTTTGTCTCCTGTGTTGAACCTCAAAAGGTCTATGAGGCGCTTGGAGACTCGGATTGGCTCAATGCCATGCATGAAGAACTCAACAACTTTGAGTACAACAAGGTGTGGAGATTGGTGCCAAGGCCATTGGAGAACCACAACGTCATTGGAACCAAGTGGATTTTCAACAACAAGCAAGATGCTCATGGGAACATCATTCGCAATAAGGCAAGATTGGTAGCACAAGGCTACTCCCAAGTCGAGGGTATCGACTACGGTGAAACCTTTGCTCCCGTTGTTCGCCTTGAATCCATTCGCTTGTTGATTGCTTATGCTTCCCATCACAACTTTAAGTTGCAACAAATGGATGTGAAAAGTGCTTTTCTTAATGGTCCCATTAATGAGTTGGTCTATGTCAGCAACCCCGGGTTCGAGGACCCCTACTTTCCGGATCATGTGTATCAACTCGATAAGGCACTCTATGGCCTTAAACAAGCCCCACGTGCGTGGTATGACCACCTTACCGAGTTGCTACAAGATCGTGGCTTTGAAGTGGGGCAAATCGATCCCACTCTTTTTACTAAGAAGGTCCATGGGGAGTTGTTTGTATGCCAACTATATGTTGATGACATTATCTTTGGTTCTCCTAACAAAGCTTTCAATGAGGAATTTGCCACTCTCATGACCTCCAAGTTCAAGATGTCTTCGATGGGAGAGTTGAAGTTCTTCCTTGGTTTCGATATCAAACAAAGAAGAGAAGGAACCTTCATCAACCAAGCCAAATACACTCAAGACATGCTCAAAAGATTCAAGCTAAGTGATGTCAAGCCGGCTACTACACCAATGCCTACCAAGTGCCAACTTGACATTGATCCCAATGGTAAAGCGGTGGATCAAAAGGTATATCGCTCCATGATTGAATATTTGCTTTACCTTTGTGCATCTAGACCGGATATCATGTTGAGTGTGGGTATGTGTGCACGGTTTCAAGCCGCACCAAGGAAAGTCACTATGTGGCGGTCAAGTTTAATCTTTCGATATTTGGCTCATACCCCAAACTTTGGCTTATGATACCCAAGAGGAGCAAACTTCAAGCTTGAAGGATTTACTTGATTCGATTGGGCGGAGACAAAGTGGATAGGAAGTCCACTTAGGAGGGTGCCAATTTCTTGGCTGCTCTTTGGTGAGTTGGTCTTCCAAAAAGCAAAGTTGTGTGTCTCTCTCGCCCATCAAGCGGAGTATGTGGCGGCGGGTAGTTGTTGTGCTCAACTCCTATGGATGAGGCAAACTTTAAAGGAGTACGTGTCAATTGTGACAAAGTGCCTCTTTGGTGTGATAATGAAAGTGCCATCAAGATTTCTCTCAACCCGTGCAACACTTCAAGACGAAGCACATTGAGATTTGGTATCACTTCATCCGGGATCACATTAGGCGAGGGAGATCGAGCTCAAGTATGTCAACACTCATGATAACCTTGCAGATATTTTCACGAAGCCCCTGGATGAAGCAAGATTTCGCGAGTTAAGGCATGAGCTAAATATCATTGATTTGAGCAATGTGACTTGAACCCGTGCAACCCCCACCACACTCAATGTGATGTCTAGTTTAGGTGTAGGCATGGACATAGGGGGAGTGTTGTTCTCTCAATGAACTCTCCCTCCCCCCCTTCATGCATAAAACGATCAACTCTTTCACTTTAGCCATTGTTGATGGTGCTTGTGCTTCAAAGAGGAGTTTTGGTCATGGACCCAAGGATAATTCTTCGCGGTGCCATACCAATTGACTCAAACATAGGTGGCTCCGGCCACCGCCCTCTCTTGAGAGAGGCCTGAGTTCGCTCTTTTTGTTGTTGTATGTTTTGAAGGAGTGGGTTCCGGTTCGTGTTTCGTATGTGTTGTTTTGCTGGTCTCTCTCCTGTCGTTGCATTCCCATTTTTCTCTGTGTGTTTTGTCCCTTTTGTTTGCCTATGTAGTCTTTTTGGTTGTTGGCGGTACTATCGCTCTTTGGTAAGCGGTACTAACGCTCCAGCGGTACTATCGCTCTCCAGTGTGTACTACCACGAGAGGCGTGGGTGGGGGTTATATCGGGGCGGGGAGTTTCTTCTCCCCATACCCATTCGCTCGCCCCTCGCTGTTCTCTCTCTCTCTCCAAAGAATCGGCGCCATGGAGGGCTCCCATGATCTCCCTCTCCGGCCGCTCTCTCCATTCCCTTCGGTGGAGTCGATCCCCACCTCGTCCTCTTGCCATGGATGCCGGTATTGCCCCCGTTCTCTTGTTATTTTTGTCTAGGTTTCCAATCTAGCTTCTTAGGGGCGGTAGCGGTTGCATCCTTAGATTTTTGGCCAAATCTAGGCTTGAGTAGGATGGAGAATGCTTCTAGGCCGTTTGGATTAGTGTTTGGTGGGAGTATTTTTGAATTTGGTAGGACGGAAGTACCGGATCTGACCACGGTAGTAGGAAACGGGTGTTTCCCCGCCCCGAGCGGTACTACCGCTCTCCCCTAGCGGTACTACCGCTGTGAGCGGTACTACCGCTCTCTGGAGCGGTACTACCGCTTGGAGCGGTACTACCGCCCAGGAGTCACGGTACTACTGCCCTCTACCAGATTCCATCCTACTCCTACCTCTCCGTGATCCTCTTTGTTCGTTTTTGTGACTTATGCTCGTTCTTTCTGGTTGTTTGCGTGTTTCGTGTGTGTGGTTCCAGGTGATGAGGTTCCTGAGCATCAAGCTCGTCGTGTCAACCCCATTCGTGCCTCGTCCAAACGCTACCGCACCTCTGAGCCTGCCGGAGGATCTTCTAGTGCTCCGCCTCCTCCCCAAATGCAGAAGAAGACTGGGGTCAAGTCAAAGCCGGGCAAAACTATGCCAGAAATGCAGCCCAAGGAGTTCTGGGCAAGGCGCCGACGCAACCCGTATGAGGTCTCCCAAGATCCCACTTTGATCAACCGTCTGCTCGAACAGTTCCGGTTGCCATCTATTTTGATGTTCTCAAGGCCAAGAAGAATCTCTATGTCAACGTGCACTCCATCGACATCGAGCATATGAAGAGTGATCCCGACTACTTTGGTGAAGCTCTTGAGATGTGCACTCAGCTGAACATTCTCGGGATCATGCAATTCAACAAGGACTATGATGTCATTGTTGTGGCCCAGTTCTATGCCACGGTTCACCTTGGGACCGATGAGGACAGGATTCTGACCTGGATGACAAATGGCAAGTTGTTGTCAGTCAAGTGGAAAGCTTTCATGCAGTTGATTGGGGTGGAAGATCTTGGACTTGAGTCTGCTGTCGGCTTTCGCCCCCACCTTCGAGCCACTGCCACTCACAAGCAAGCTCTGTGGCCCTACTGCACTCTGAAGATCAACCCTGAGACAAAGAAGGAGACCTATGAGCTGCCTGCCTATCTGGATATACTTCACCGTATCTTCAGAGAGACTCTTTTCCCTTGCATCGAATCTGGACCAGTTCACTCTTATCTTGTGGACATGCTTATCTTCATCGGCACAGGAGAAGGGCAGAGCACCGGAGAGTCCTTGGATATCTCTCATGTTATGTGGTCTGAGCTGGTTTCTGCAATCTCCGAGCGCAAATGCCCGATTTATGGTCCATTCATTATGCTGCTCATTGAGAAGGCCTAGGATCATGTCTATCCCAAGGAGGCGCTGGAGCTTGGAGACTTGGTTTCTCACGATGTCAAGCGTCTGAGGAAGAAGGATAACTGGGGCACTCAAGCCCCTAAGACTGGTGTTCCGTCATCTGCTGCTGCTATGGAGACTGAAGAGGAGGTTGATGCTGAGGCTGAGGATGAGGATGATGACTACGTGCCCTCTGGGACAGAGCCATCTTGGGCCCAAGCTCAAGGCCAAGGTAAAGAAGCTCTTCCGCATGGAGTCTCATGGTCGAGACATGGCTCACGTGGCTGAGAAGAAGGCCCGAGGTCGTCACAAGGAGCTCATGCGTCAGTTGGGCGCTACCGTCCAGAGTGGATCTGAGGACCAGCTTACTTAGGAGGAGGAGGATTCAGAAGACCGCCCATGGACCGATTCTCGAGACCGAGCACTTCGATCGACGACGGTGGTGCCGATGATTCTGCTGGGCTCGATGTGTGTGTCCCTCATTTGCTCTCACCAAGTCAGAGCAGCTCCCTCTCCTTTTGGTGTCTCGATGCCAAAGGGGGAGAGAGCTTAGGGATTTGCGAGTTGTGTCTCTTTCGTTTCGTGTGTCTTGTCTTGTTCGTGTTTTGGTTGGTTTGCTTTGCTTTGGTTTGTCTGTGAGACCTAAGTTCGTGTAAGTCTTAAGTTCGAGTCATATGGTGTGAGACATATGCTACCTTACCCTTTTAGTATCATTATCTATGTCTATCTAGCTCATGAGTTGCGTGCTTTCCTTGTTATATCATCTATGCTGCTCTCATACACCATGCTTAGTTTATTGGTCTCTAAAATGTAGGGGGAGCTTTGATCCGAGTATGTGTGCTGTGCAGTCCAAAGCACTTATCTAAATAGCACACATCGAGGGGAGCCCAACTACATGTTAGGACCGTCGGGTTTGTATGCTTACTATATATCGTGTTTATGCAAATTCAGATTGTCATCAATCCACCAAAAGGGGAGATTGTAAGGGCATATTTATTCCCTAGTGGTTTTGGTGATTGATGACAATGGTTTTGCGGACTAATCGTGTGCGTTAAGTTCTTTCAGAGGATCATCCATTGGCACGAGACGATTTCCTCCCCTCGGTGTTTTTATTCAAGACGGTGTAGCTCCTGCGGTTCGTTGTTGGTGGACTAGTTTCAGAGGAGTCACCATACTATTAAGAGGGATCCGCTTTGGTAAGACTAGGTGGAATCAACACGCACACATCCTTATCACACCCGTCGCCTTCCTTTCGCATCTTTGAGCTGCCCTCTCTCTTTCGTTCTGTTTAGCTACAGCCGGTAGTACCGCGATCTACAACGGTAGTACCGCCGAAGCCCCCAAGCGGTAGTACCGCTCACCAGAGCGGTAGTACCGCTCCTAGCGGTAGTACCGCCGCGGGCTTCGGCTATACTACCTCAGTAGTACCGCGCCTACTACCTCCTCGATTCGAGACGATGTTTTCTCGTGTCGGGTTTTGCGGCACTAGTTGCGGCGAGAGGAGCGGTAGTACCGCCTCGAGCGGTAGTACCGCTCTACTCCCGCAGTAGTACCGCTCTAGGGCGATGGCCTGCCTCTCTTTTTAGCGGTAGTACCGCTTGGTAGGAGCGGTAGTACCGCCCTCAGTAGTACCGCCCTTCCATAGCGGTAGTACCGCTCTGTCTTGGGCTGTTTAGTGGGGTAACGGTTGGATGTGTTCCCCACTATATAAAGGGTCGTCTTCTTCCTTGTTGACCTACCTCTTTTCCCCAAGCTCCATTGTTGCTCAAAGCTCCATTTTCGCCGATCTCTCTCCTAGCCAATCAAACTTGTTGATTTGCTGGGATTGGTTGAGAAGGCCCAGATCTACACTTCCACCAAGAGAAATTTGATTCCCCACTTATCCCTTGCGGATCTTGTTACTCTTGGGTGTTGAGCACCCTAGGCGGTTGAGGTCACCTCAAGCCATACTCCATTGTGGTGAAGCTTCGTGGGGTTGTTGTTGTTGTTGGGAGCCTCCGGTTGTTGTGGAGTTTGCCCCAACCTTGCTTGTAAAGGTTGGTCGCGCCTTCAAGGGCACCAATAGTGGAATCACGGCATCTCGCATTGTGTGAGGCGTGAGGAGAATCTGGTGGCCCTAGTGGCTTCTTGGGGAGCATTGTGCCTCCACACCGCTCTAACGGAGACGTATTCCCTCAAAAGGAAGGAACTTCGGTAACACATCCTCGTCTCCACCGGCTCCACTCTTGGTTATCTCATCCCTTTACTTGTGCAAGCTTATTTGTGTTCTTATCCTTGCTAGCTCGTGTGCTTGTGTTGTTGCATCATATAGGTTGTCCACCTAGTTGCACATCTAGACAACCTTTATTATTGCAAAGTTTAAATTGGTAAAGAAAAGCTTAAAAATTGTTAGTTGCCTATTCACCCCCCCCCCCCCTCGGGCTCCTTCTTAGTACGAACCCAACTACAACTTTGATCCATGGGCACAGACCAACTTAGGCCAAAAGCCTAAGCTTGGGGGAGTATGTATTTCTCACCGACATTACATTCATGTTCACACACTCATTCTAGTTGTCGGTGCTCATACTTTTTCACTGTAATATCCATGCTAGTTTATTTTATTTTTCTCGCTTTCTTCTTGTGTGTTTGATAAACCTTAAGAAAAACAAAAAAAATAGTAGTAGCTCTTATCTAGTTTACTTTCCATGCCTGTAGTAGTATTAATTAAAAGAAAACCCAAAAGATTTCTTGTTCTTCTTTTGTTTGTTGGGAGCTTTCCCGTGTAAATAGTTTTATTTCTTTTCTTTTCTTTGGTGGTCAAGAAGAGAAGACCGTAATGAAAATGTCGAAGTGGCTCTTATATGCATTATTGTTGATTTAACCAAGAGCGCATATTATCTTGTCTTCTCCTTTGTATTGAATGCCTGCAGATTCCAGCTTAGTCCAATGCACGTGCACTATTATTATTATCCACATCGTTCGTCGTGCAAGTGAAAGGCAATAATGACGATATATGATGGACTGATTGAGATGAGAGAAGCTGGTATGAACTCGACCTCTCTTGTTTTTGTAAATATGATTAGTTCATCGTTCCTGATTCAGCCTATTATGAATGAACATGTTTGCAATGACAATTAGAGATTATAGTTGCCTATGCCATGCTTAATTAGCTAGGAGGTTATAATGGTTTACCTTGCGTGCCAACATGCTATTAAAATGGTTGTGATGTGGTATGATAGGGTGGTATCCTCCTTTGAATGATTCGAATGACTTGACTTGGCACATGTTCACGCATGTAGTTGAAACAAAATCAACATAGCATCCACGATATTTATGTTCATGGTGGATATCCTACTCATGCTTGCACTCAATGTTCATTAATTTTAATGCATGTTCATGACTGTTGTCGCTCTCTAGTTGGTCGCTTCCCAGTCTTTTTCTAGCCTTCACTTGTACTAAGCGGGAATACTGCTTTTGCATCCACTTCCATAAACCCCAAAGTTATTCCATATGAGTCCACCATACCTTCCTATATGCGGTATCTACCTGCCGTTCCAAGTAAATTTGTATGTGCTAAACTCTAAGCCTTTAAATGAAATTCTGTTTTGCATGCTCGAATAGCTCATGTATCAACTAGGGTTGTCTGTATCTTCCATTCTAGGAGGGTTATTCTCAAGAGGAGTGGACTCCGCTCCCCACTCACGAGAAAATGGCTGGTCACCGGGGTGCCCAGTCACATGCTCTAAGAAAATCAAATCGAAATAATTGCAAACAAAACTCCCCTGGGACTCTTGTTAGTTGGAGGCACTTGTTGTTTCGAGCCAGCCATGGATTGATGCTTGTTGGTGGAGGGGGGTATAAACTTTACCGTTCTGTTTGGGAACCGCCTATAATGTGTGTAGCATGGAAGATATCGAGATCTCTCGGTTGTTATGTTGACAATGAAAGTATGCCGCTCAAAATATTATTTATCTCTATTTCAAAAATCGAGCTCTGGCACCTCTACAAATCCCTGCTTCCCTCTGCGAAGGGCCTATCTAATTTACTTTTATGTTGAGTCATCACCCTCTTATTAAAAAGCATCAGCTGGAGAGCACCGCTGTCATTTGCATGCATTACTATTAATTTATATTGGGTATGACTGGATCTCTTTTACCATGAATTACAATGTTTAGTCAGTCCTTGATCTTCAAAGGTGCTCTGCATTTAAGTTTTGCGGTCTCAGAAAGAGCTAGCGAGATACCATCTTGTTATATCATATTATGATTGCTTTGAGAAAGTGTTTTCATCCCAGATTTATTATTATTGCTCGCTAGTTGATTATTGTAGCGACCCAACCTCAGACGGTCAAGCCTCTGTGTATCTGTGCCATCCCTGGATCAGTATGCAGGCACACACAGTACATCAATGTATATATCAAAGTGCAATCACATGTATAAATAACGTAAAATGATATATACCTCGTAATACTCGGCGGAAACAATCAAGCGGGTGTGGAGTCCCATCAACGCCATCGGCAAGTTGAGTGTAGACCGTAACTCAGATCGTAACTCTTACTCGTCGAAAGAAAGTATCGCAACATGATACGTTGCAGCCGTGTAGGTCAATACATTGAATGTACCGCAAGATCACAACATGAGAAAGCAGATGATAAAACTATACTATATGCAATATGGCTTTGTGGCTCGTGGTATCGAGTTTTGTTTGCGTAAAAGCTGGTTTTATTTTCCCTACATCAAAGGAATAAATGAAGTCTGTACTATGGAGTTTTCTATCATGACATGGTTCCGCCAACCGATGTCTCATAGCCCAAAATCATCATAAGTTGCCCACAATTAAGTTATCAATCCGGTGTTGAGAGTTAGAGATAGATCCAAGTCCGAGGCTCAAATTGTCCGTAATCGGGACACGGCTAATCGATTAGGTTTAAACCCTCTGCAGAGGTTTGTACACTTTACCCGCAAGATTCGATCCTCTCTTTACGTTCTCGCACTTCGTGGTGTTTGAGAACAAGATGACCAAACATGGTCTTCGAAGAGTTCCTCGACCACCGTCCGGTGCTCATCCAATCCTACCGTAGTTCTACATCTGCTAGCACCGCCCCGGCCAGTCACAACTAAGGTCAACCAAGCGAGCCCATAGTGACTTGCGGTTGCGGAGTAAGCTTCCGGCAAGAAGTATTCTTCCGTCTCTTTGAGTCTGGGTGAAGCTTTCCGCAAGATGTCATGGCGCTTCTCCATGCATCCCGCCAACCTTGGTTTCTCCAGGTGCCCGTCAACCGTCCTTCACCCAAGAGTGTGTATTGAATTCTTGTCTCGAGTCTTGAAGTCTTGAGGCCTTGAAAATGCAGTCCTTGCAGATGCCATCATGGAGTTGTCGTCATTGACGACAGTCCTCCTTCTTCACACCACTCGAGCACTCATACCAACCCCGTCTACTATAGCGTAGCATTAAAATAAATGACGTCCGGGCTTGGTAACAGGTGATGGGTTCCTACCTCATGCATACTACCCAACTACAAGAATCAATAACACTCTTTGGAGGGTGGTTGCAAAGATGCCACTAAATGCAATAAAACATAGGTACGAAAGCATGATCAAAGTGAACTTGCCTGGTAATACTTGATGAAGATAACAACGCTGTCAGAAAATGACTTGGTAGAACTAATCGTCACTCTGTTGAAAATCTATATAGTCAAACATAGCATTCACATAAGCAAATATCCTAGCAAACAATTTTAACACTCATAATAAAACCAACAAATAAAAATGCAAATCAAGGGACACCAATTAAAAACAAAGGAAAACTACGCGACAAAACTACTAAAGAAAACTCTGAGACATAACACAAAAATAGTTTTGTCCTAAGTAAAATTTAACATCAAAGGAAATACCAACATAATAAATAATCTGAAAAGAAAATATAAAACAACTAATTTTAACAGAAAGTATTTTTCATAAATTTTAATAGCAAAAAGAAACAAATAAAAAGCTTTTATGAAACACTAACTATGACCTAAACAAGTTTTCATACAAAACTAAGAAAACAAATTTTTAAATAAAACAAAATTTTCTTTTGTTGACTAACAGAAACAAAACTAAAATTTTCAAGAGTGACAAAAAGAAATAATTTGAAACTAATAAAACAATAAAGAAAAGACTAAAACAAAACTATAACTAAAACAGTACTGTTTTGCTAAAACCTAATTTAAAAATAAAGTAAAAATAAATAAGTATATGCTACTGGATAGACAAAACCATAATAAAACAGTAGCAAAAAGAATCAATCAAAATACTTTGTAAAACTCAAAATATGACCAAATTAGTGATTTGAACAAATTTCATCAAATTCAAATCTAAACTATTCAAATTTGAAACCTAAGTACACAAACAGAAACTTAAGCAAATTTGTGACACAATGCAAAAGAATCAACTCAAACGGAGTTACGGAACTTAAGTTATGAACAAAAGAAGTTTGAATATGAATCTGAACAAATTTCGAAATTTTAAACTTTCCAAAACATGTTTGAGTTGAATTACTGGATAGAGGAGATCGAACGAAGAAGTGGGCGTTGGTTTCATCTAATTTGGATGAGCGAGTAAAAGTTATGGCTATTTGAAAAATCGGGGCCAAGCTGTTTTACAAAAGAAAAAATTGCTATGGCTAAGGTCTAATGTATAAATACGTAGACGACAATCTAATCTATTGTATTAGTCTAAAAGTAATAAACTACGCAAGTATAAGTAGAAAAAAAATAAAAAAATAAAAGAAAACAAAGTAAGTTACCTTTATAAGGCAGAGAAGAGACAACTTCGGAGCGAGAAGAAAATTTCCAGAAGTCGCGCCGGAGAGGAGAAAAATATTTTTCTTAGTCAAACCAAAATATTGATTTAACCCGAATCAGATGATTTTTTGAAGGCTCTATGGGTCTATATTTATAGGTGGAAAAGTGGCTTCAGGGTCAAAGGTTAGGCAATGTGGGAGTAAACGTAAATGAAAGGAAAAGAAACAGAGAAGTAGATGCGCCTCGCATGGGCCTAGAGGCCTTCGGCCGGCCGCGCGCGTGTAAGCTGCGGTTGCAGGTTTTTTTTTTTTACAAAATTCGGCCTAAGAAAAAGAAAAAAAAGGCTGGCTGGGCCTGGCCCATATAGGAAAAAAAATGGGGCGCTCGCTGTTATTATGATGCGCGCGTGGGCGACAAATACTTATGGGCCACACGTACAGTTTGTTATTTGTTTTCTTTTAAACAGAAAGCGATAAACTGAAAAACAAAAATAAAACTAAAACTTTATATAGGCATATTATATATAAAAATTTTCAGAAAAAGATTTTCTACAGCATGAACATTATTCTAGTATTAAATAAAATACACACAAATTCAAATAAAGCAAAGAGTGCTTCAGCTCTAATAAAATCCAATAAAATCATTTTAAAAATACCAAAATGAATTCAAATTTATTCCTCTCAATTTTCTGTTGTAGGAATCATGTTACCCTATTTTCCATGTATTTTATTTTTGGAGAAAAATAATTTGAATAAAATCCAAATAACTCCAAATGGAAAATAAATTCAAAAGAACTTTGAATTTATTTCTTTGAAACTCCCTACTCATATTTCATATGTTTTGAAGAAGTCATTTTATCTTCGCTCGTGAAAATCACTGAGTTGCATGAAGTTTATGAATTAGAAAATATTTCCAAATGAAATTCAAATATTTTCAACACCCTTTTCATTTAAATGGAAGAAGTCATGTTATCCTCTCTCCAGGGTTTTGTGATGAAAATATTTGAATTCACGGAGATCGAAAGCAAAATGAAAGTTTGGGAAAGTCCTTTTATTCCTCTCATTTAACTTTCAAAAATTTCAAATTTCACTCAATCAATCACACAACAATTCAAACAAACAAACAAATCTATCTATTTATTATAACATTCCAAAATTTAGAATTTTGGGATGTTACAAATCTACCACCTTAAAATGAATCTCGTCCTCGAGATTGAATAAACTAGAAAGAAATGGGTTAGGTTTGGGGTCTTCAAAATCCATCGATTGTCTCCGGGTGCAGGGTGCTACCACCCTTAGAAGCATTATTACGGTTCCATCAAAACTCGATACTCCATCCTTATTCTTTGGCAATGTCGGTCTTCTCGAGATATTAAGGATAATTCCTTCTCTGGGCTCTTCGGTAGTGGCATAACCTTTTCCTCAATTCTTTTGTCCTTTCATCTTGGTAAGGTTATTCAGAGACTGGGTCTTCATAACTGATAGGTCTGGCGCCAATGCTAAAAAAATATCGGTATCTCATGGTGGTCACGATTTATGGTTTTCCCTGCAGAAAATGGGTCTGGGTTGATCCTCACCGTATATCCTACGGTTGGCAACAACGACCTTGTACAAGGGGAAAATGCTTATACCATTCTAAGGTTCAACAAGGTTTAATATCGTCGTCACTCTACTATAGGTAGGTCACTCAGATTTACCATCCCATATAGCAAAGCGAATAATAAGAGTAAGTCGGTATGGTGATCAATCCATCCCGCACCCAACCATTACCTTGTACATGGTTTAGCGAATCTCGCATTCTAACACTCGGTCATCCTCACAAGCATTGCAGAATTTCCTTGTCGACGAACCAAGTTCGGAAAATCCATTGATTCTGCAAGCCAAACAAAACATCTATCGTTCCTTAACAACTCTCAGGTTTTGCGTAAACTCCTATAGAATCGTCGGTTGATAAAATCGCAACTTCTACTGTGGTTTTTCCTTGACAAGAGTGTGCTTGCTTCTTGGCGAGTCCAGGGCACGTGGGTTATAGCCCATCTCATCACTTGCAATCCTTGAACACATCCTCGGGCAACTGATCATTATCCCAACATCCAACTTCCCGCATACTTAAAATCCATCCAATTGTCTTGTCTCTTTTCCTTATATTGGCACCAAACTAAGGCGTGCTTACTCGGGCTCATCATGGAATTTCCATTGATCCATATTTCCAACATCATACCTCATTTACGTCCAATAGTAATTTATCTCTTCATCCTCGTGGGATATCCCACATACCGAGATAAAACTTATACTTATGAAGTCCATACTCCACTTCGTGGAACATCATTATCCTTTCCAGGGTCAAGCGTCCTTACAGGGGGAATATTGGCCATCTCTGCATGGCACTTCTTCAACTAGGAAACGTGAAACACACCATGAACTCCTGGCAGTCCTTCGGGTGACTTCAACTTGTTGGTAACTTCTCCCATACGCTCCAAAACTCAGTATGGTCCTAAAAATCTCGGGGCTAACTTTCCCTTAACTCCAAATCGTTTAACTCCTCACAGAGAGGACACATGAAGACATGCTCTGTCTCCAATTTCATAGACTACCTCCTTGCGGTTTTGAGTATGCATAACTATTCTGCCTGGTGAGCTACTTTCAGTCTATCTCGAATCAACTTAACATTCTCTTCCGATTCCTTGATCACATTTGGTCCAAACAACTGATGGTCTCCAACGTCATCCCACACTCTCTTGGGGTATCAAACATATCGAGACAAAACTCATATTTATTTTGTCTGAAATCCATTCAGTGGGTATCCTTATCTTTTCCAGGGGTCAATGGTTCTTACAGGGTACTGCCACCCTTAAAATGTTCCAATATTCCATAGACCATATTTCTCATTTCCTCGAAATTGGTCAACATCCGTGTTCATAGAGTAACAACTCATACAATTAAACATATGAAAACATGTCACCTTAACTTTATTGATTTCATGAATTCATTACAATATCCGAGACTTTCGTTACATAAATTCAACTCCATATCCTTATGGAAACAATTGCTTCCTACTACACTCATTACCAATATCAAAATTCCAACTACTCAGCTCCAGCTTTCATCTTGTCGGAACATTTAGTAGCATAATGTCCTGCTTCCTTGCAGCGAAAACAAATGACTTTCGATAAGTCTTTGGGCTTCTTGGAGATGGTGCCTGCTCCTTGAGTTCCTTGCTTCCTTTCGAGACAATGATTGGCATAATGCCCGACGTCCTTACATTCAAAACAGGTAATATGACTCTTGTCCCTATTTGCGTAAATTGGGTTGTTACGAGGGTGTCTTTGTTTTCTCTTCACGGTTTCTTCGTTCGATCAAACCTTCTATTCCACGTGGATCAAACTCTATTGCTTCCGTCGGGAAGTATCCGGATACTCTTTTCTTTCCTTGGTGCAATCTGTGAAAATGTCCTTCTTCTCCACATGAATAGCAGGCATTGGAGTAAAATCTGTTGAGGCCTTCTCCATCAAGGTCTTCAACACATTCCTTCATCTTGGTTCTTTCATAACTTCTCGGAGGGCTTCTTTCATTCCTTCTTCCTGCTCTGAATAGTTTGTTGCACCATGGGGTAAATGTAACTTGAGTCGGGTAGTGGGTGGTTCCTTCACACAAGAAACAAGTCACCTTACTAGTTGGACATTCCTCGGTGGGTGTTTCTCCTCACAATGAGGGCATCCATCCTTGTGTTCCCCCAGGTGTGTCCTATTTCTCCGCAAATCTTGCGAGCACAAGGTTTATTTCTTGGTGTATCATGTTGCTTCCGGATAAGGCGAGATCTTGTCGAGTCTTCTTGAATTCTTTCAAGTCTTTGCTCCATTCCATCCTGTATAGCTTGATGCATACGCCACCATGTTGCAGCACTTCCTTCAAAATCTTGGAGAGCGTAAGATACTTCATTCTTCCGTGAAACCAAATTGCTCCCAAACTGATTCTCCATGTTCGAATCCATAGCTCGCCTCCGGTGAGTCTTGATCCAGAGAATATCAGTCCAACTTCATTCATCAACTATGGGGTCCAAAAGTTTTGGGATGAGATATGAGAGAGGTGGGGAGGATATACACACAATACAAACAATAGTTTTTGAAGAAGCGGGTTTTACTTTGTGGTGTCGGTAAACATCAAACAAATGACAGCTCACAAATCGTCACATCTAACGTAAGTGTGTATGTGGGTTTGGTCTTCTAAAGGTCAAATAATTCTTGATTCTTCAAATTCTTCTAGTCTTGAGTCTTCAATTGTTGCAGCTTCAACTCTTCTAATGCATGGTGAAATCCTTGTTACTTTGAAGAGGTCATCAGCTGTCCGATATCTTGTCCTTCTTGGAGCGGCTTCAGTTGATTCTTCGTGTGGTCAAAAGGGAAAAAGGGTATATTCTAACTATTTGAGGTAAGAGGGACTACTTGATAAAATCGAAAAGAAGAGAAGTAAAGGATCCTTTTGAAAATAAAGTTTTTGAGACATCTGTCCTAGGGCTTTCCAATTTCTAGGGTCACATTCTCATATCAACATGTGCTCGATACCATATCTCAGAGCGACCCAACCTCGACGGTCAAGCCTCTCGTGTATCTGTGCCATCCACGGATCAAGATGCGAGCACACACAAGATACATCAATGTATATATCAAAGTGCAATCACATGTATAAATAACGTAAAATGATATATACCTCGTAATACTCGTGAAACAATCAAGCGGTGTGGAGTCCCATCAACGCCATCGGCAAGTTGAGTGTAGACCGTAACCTCAGATCGTAACTCTTACTCGTCGAAGAAAGTATACGCAACATGATACGTTGCAGCCGTGTAGGTCGATACATTGAATGTACCGCAAGATCACAACATGAGAAAACAGATGATAAAACTATACTATATGCAATATGGCTTTGTGGCTCGTGGTGCGAGTTTTGTTTGCGTAAAAGCTGGTTTTATTTTCCCTACATCAAAGGAATAAATGAAGTCTGTACTATGGAGTTTTCTATCATGACATGGTTCCGCCAACCGATGTCTCATAGCCCAAAATCATCATAAGTTGCCCACAATTAAGTTATCAATCCGGTGTTGAGAGTTCCGAGATAGATCCAAGTCCGAGGCTCAAATTGTCCGTGAATCAGGGACACGGCTAATCGATTAGGTTTAAACCCTCTGCAGAGGTTTGTACACTTTACCCGCAAGATTCGATCCCTCTCTTTACGTTCTCGCACTTTGAGGTGTTTGAGAACAAGATGACCAAACATGGTCTTAGAAGAGTTCCTCGACCACCGTCCGGTGCTCATCCAATCCTACCGTAGTTCTACATCCGCTAGCACCGCCCGGCCAGAGTCACAACTAAGGTCAACCAAGCGAGCCCATAGTGACTTGCGGTTGCACAGTAAGCTCCGGCAAGAAGTATTCTTCCGTCTCTTTGAGTCTGGGTGAAGCTTTCCGCAAGATGTCATGGCGCTTCTCCATGCATCCCGCCAACCTTTGGTTTCTCCAGGTGCCCGTCAACAATCCTTCACCGATGAGTGTGTATTGAATTCTTGTCTCGAGTCTTGAAGTCTTGAGGCCTTGAAAATGCAGTCCTTGCAGATGCCATCATGGAGTTGTCGTCATTGACGTACAGTCCTCCTTCTTCACACCACTCTCGAGCACTCATACCAACCCCGTCTACTATAGCGTAGCATTAAAATAAATGACGTCCCGGGCTTGGTAACAGGGTGATGGGTTCCTACCTCATGCATACTACCCAACTACAAGAATCAATAACACTCTTTGGAGGTGGTTGCAAAGATGCCACTAAATGTAATAAAACATAGGTACGAAAGCATGGTCAAAGTGAACTTGCCTGGTAATACTTGATGAAGATAACAACGCTGTCAGAAAATGACTTGGTAGAACTAATTGTCACTCTGTTGAAAATCTATATAGTCAAACATAGCATTCACATAAGCAAATATCCTAGCAAACAATTTTAACACTCATAATAAAACCAACAAATAAAAATGCAAATCAAGGGACACCAATTAAAAACAAAGGAAAACTACGCGACAAAACTACTAAAGAAAACTCGAGACATAACACAAAAATAGTTTTGTCCTAAGTAAAATTTAACATCAAAGGAAATACCAACATAATAAATAATCTGAAAAGAAAATATAAAACAACTAATTTTAACAGAAAGTATTTTTCATAAACTTTTAATAGCAAAAAGAAACAAATAAAAAGCTTTTATGAAACACTAACTACGACCTAAACAAGTTTTCATACAAAACTAAGAAAACAAATTTTAAAATAAAACAAAATTTTCTTTTGTTGACTAACAGAAACAAAACTAAATTTTTCAAGAGTGACAAAAAGAAATAATTTGAAACTAATAAAAACAATAAAGAAAAGACTAAAACAAAACTATAACTAAAACAGTACTGTTTTGCTAAAACCTAATTTAAAAATAAAGTAAAAATAAATAAGTATATGCTACTGGATAGACAAAACCATAATAAAACAGTAGCAAAAGAATCAATCAAAAATACTTTGTAAAACTCAAAATATGACCAAATTAGTGATTTGAACAAATTTCATCAAATTCAAATCTCAACTATTCAAATTTGAAACCTAAGTACACAAACAGAAACTTAAGCAAATTTGTGACACAATGCAAAAAGAATCAACTCAAACGGAGTTACGGAACTTAAGTTATGAACAAAAGAAGTTTGAATATGAATCTGAACAAATTTCGAAATTTTAAGCTTTCCAAAACATGTTTGAGTTGAATTACTGGATAGAGGAGATCGTAACGAAGAAGTGGGCGTTGGTTTCATCTAATTTGGATGAACGAGTAAAAAGTTATGGCTATTTGAAAAATCAGGGCCAAGCTATTTTACAAAAGAAAAAATTGCTATGGCTAAGGTCTAATGTATAAATACGTAGACGACAATCTAATCTATTGTATTAGTCTAAAAGTAATAAACTACGCAAGTATAAGTAGAAAAAAATAAAAAATAAAAGAAAACAAAGTAAGTTACCTTTATAAAGAGAAGAGACAACTTGAGCGAGAAGAAAATTTCCAGAAGTCGCGCCGGAGAGGAGAAAAATATTTTTCTTAGTCAAACCAAAATATTGATTTAACCCGAATCAGATGATTTTTTGGAGGCTCTATGGGTCTATATTTATAGGTGGAAAAGTGGCTTCAGGGTCAAAGGTTAGGCAATGTGGGAGTAAACGTAAATGAAAGGAAAAGAAACAGAGAAGTAGAGGCGCCTCGCATGGGCCTAGAGGCCTTCGGCCGGCCGCGCGCGTGTAAGCTGCGGTTGCAGGTTTTTTTTTTTTTACAAAATTCGGCCTAAGAAAAAGAAAAAAAAAGGCTGGCTGGGCCTGGCCCATATAGGAAAAAAAAATGGGGCGCTCGCTGTTATTATGATGCGCGCGTGGGCGACAAATACTTATGGGCCGCACGTACAGTTTGTTATTTGTTTTCTTTTAAACAGAAAGCGATAAACTGAAAAACAAAAATAAAACTAAAACTTTATATAGGCATATTATATATAAAAATTTTCAGAAAAAGATTTTCTACAGCATGAACATTATTCTAGTATTAAATAAAATACACACAAATTCAAATAAAGCAAAGAGTGCTTCAGCTCTAATAAAATCCAATAAAATCATTTTAAAAATACCAAAATGAATTCAAATTTATTCCTCTCCAATTTTCTGTTGTAGGGAATCATGTTACCCTATTTTCCATGTATTTAATTTTTGGAGAAAAATAATTTGAATAAAATCCAAATAACTCCAATTGGAAAATAAATTCAAAAGAACTTTGAATTTATTTCTTTAAAACTCCTTACTCATATTTCATATGTTTTGAAGAAGTCATTTTATCTTCGCTCGTGAAAATCACTGAGTTGCATGAAGTTTATGAATTAGAAAATATTTCCAAATGAAATTCAAATATTTTCAACACCCCTTTTTCATTTAAATGGAAGAAGTCATGTTATCCTCTCTCCAGGGTTTTGTGATGAAAAATATTTGAATTCACGGAGATCAGAAAGCAAAAATGAAAGTTTGGGAAAGTCCTTTTATTCCCTCTCATTTAACTTTCAAAAAAATTTCAAATTTCACTCAATCAATCACACAACAATTCAAACAAACAAACAAATCTATTATTTATTATAACATTCCAAAATTTAGAATTTTGGGATGTTACAATTATGCCATTGATATGAGTAAACATGAGACCTAAATGTTATTGTGAATATGGTTAGTTCATAATCTTTGCTGAAAACTTGAATGCTGGCTTTACATATTTCAACAATAGCAAACAGAGTTTGTAAAAGTTTTTCTTTATCACTTTCAGTTTATCAACTGAATTGCTTGAGGACAAGCAAAGGTTTAAGCTTGGGGGAGTTGATACGTCTCCGTCGTATCTACTTTTCCAAACACTTTTACCCTTGTTTTGGACTCTAACTTGAATGATTTGAATGGAACTAACCCGGACAGACGCTGTTTTCAGTAGAATTTCCATGGTGTTATTTTTATGCAGAAATAAAAGTTCTCGGAATGACCTGAAAATCAACGGAGATTATTTTTTGAATTAATAAAAAATACTGGCGAAAGAATCAAAGCCAGGGGGCCCACACCCTTTCCACGAGGGTGGGGGCGCGCCTACCCCCCCCCCCCTGGGCGCGCTCCCCTGCCTCGTGGGCCCCCTGGTGCTCCACCGACCTCAGCTCCAACTCTATATATTCACGTTCGGGGAGAAAAAAATCACAAAGAAGGATTCATCGCGTTTTACGATACGGAGTCGGCGCCAAGCCCTAATCTCTCTCGGGATGGCTGATCTAGAGTCCGTTCGGGGCTCCAGAGAGGGGAATCCGTCGCCATCATCATCATCAACCGTCCTCCGTCACCAATTAATTTCATGATGCTCATCGTCGTGCGTGAGTAATTCCATCGTAAGCTTGCTGGACGGTGATGGGTTGGATGAGATTTGCCATGTAATCGAGTTAGTTTTGTAAGGGTTTTATCCCTAGTATCCACTATGTTCTGAGATGGATGTTGCTATGACTTTGCTATGCTTAATGCTTGTCACTAGGGCCCGAGTGCCATGATTTCAGATCTGAACCTATTAAGTTTCCATTAATATATGTGAGTTCTTGATCCTATCTTGCAAGTCTATAGTCACCTATTATGTGTTATGATCCGTAAACCCCGAAGTGGCAATAATCAGGACCACTACGATGATGACCGTAGTTTGAGGAGTTCATGTATTCACTAAGTGTTAATGCTTTGGTCCGGTAATCTATTAAAAGGAGGCCTCAATATCCCTTAGTTTCCAGTAGGACCCCGCTGCCACGGGAGGGTAGGACAAAAGATGTCATGCAAGTTCTTTTCCATAAGCACGTATGACTATATTCGGAATACATGCCTACATTACATTGATGGATTAGAGCTAGTTCTGTGTCACCCTATGTTATAACTATTGCATGAGGAATCGCATCCGGCATAATTCTCCATCACCGATCCAATGCCTACGAGCTTTTCACATATTGTTCTTTGCTTAGTTACTTTTCCGTTGCCACTGTTACAACCACTACAAAACTATCACTGTTACTTTTGCCACCGTTATCGTTACTTCCATACTACTTTGCTACTAAATACTTTGCTGCAGATACTAAGTTATCCAGGTGTGGTTGAATTGACAACTCAACTGCGAATACTTGAGAATATTCTTTGGCTCCCCTTGTGTCGAATCAATAAATTTGGGTTGAATACTCTACCCTCTAAAACGGTTGCGATCCCCTATACTTGTGGGTTATCAGGCCCTTGCAGCGTCCCACGCGCAAAGGCCAGAAAAGCTCCTGAGATGCAGTTCCTGAGTGGTCTTGGTAATGAACTCCTGAGCGCTGGGCGCTCCGCGCCCTGTGTCCTCCTGAGGGAGTTGTGTCGTGAAGCACTCCTCCAAATGGTGCCCGAGCGCCTCCCTCGTGATGTTGGCAAGGTCTGAGGCCCTCCAGAAGAGATCCCCTGAGCCCTGCTTGAGGAGGGTGCCGGGCGCGCCTTCTTATGCGATGGAGGGAGGCGCCCCAGGTGCGGGCGCCGATCCAGTTGTGGCGCCGCCTTAGGCGCCGCTTGCCTGAGGCCCTGTGCGGAGCAGCTGCTTCTTCTTCTTGGGGATGGCCTCAGGGGGGTATTCGCCCTTGCTGTCGGGGTCGTCGATTGCTGCAGCTTGGAAGGCGCGCTCGAGGGAGGACATTGCATCTCTTTCTTCGCATGGGACTGTGATGATTCCGCCACTTCCTGGCATTTTGAGGATGTTGTAGCCGTGATGGGTCACCGCCATGAACTTGGCCAGGGCTGGATACCCGAGGATTGCATTGTACAGCAGAGGATGTGGGCGACGTCGAAGTCGATGAGCTCGGTGCGGTAGTTGTCGTGCTGTCCGAAGGTGAGTGGGAGGCGGACCTGCCCTATCGGGGTGGTGGAGCCGTCGGTCACTCCTGAGAAAGGCTCGGTAGGCTGAAGCTGATCGTAGGGCACTTGAAGGTTGTCGAACATCTCGATGGACAGGATGTTAAGCCCTGCGCCACCGTCGATGAGAGTCTTGGTGACTTGCACGTTGTTGATGACGGGTGAACAGAGCATTGGGAGAGCGCGGTGATGGCGCGCGCAGACTTGAGCTGGTCTCATTGAGTGAAGGTAATAGCGCACTTGGACCACCTGAGCGGGCGCGTAGCCTCGAGCTTGGGGAGGACTCCATTCACCTCGCGGGCAAACTGATTGAAGATGCGCTGTGAGGCTAGGGCTTGAGCTCCGCCCAGGATGCAGGCGATGGCACGCGGCTCCTGGAAGCCCCCAGCCCCCTCGTCTTGATGGTGGTCGTCGTTCCTTCTTGGTGGTGGCGGCAGCGGAGGAAGCCCAGCATTGCCCTGAGGACGGTGCCCGTGAGGTTGATCCCTCCAGGCACCCTCACGAGGCTGATCCTGCCAGCGATCCTCACATGGCCGGTCGCGCCACTCCTGGCGTGGGCCCCGGTCATCCCAGCGTCCTCCGCCACGTCCTCCTCCTCGGGCGTAGCCTCGGTCGTTGCGCTCGGGGTGTCGACCGAAGCGTCCGTCGCGAATGGCCCTGAGCTCCTGACAATCGTTGGTGTTGTGACTGTGCATGTTCTGGAAGGCGCAGAACGGTCGGCTGTTCTTGGATGACTCAGGCTGGTCCCTGCCGCGCTTCATGTCCGGCTCTGCCGCGAGTACGGCCGCTCCCTTGCGCTTCACGTCCTTGGCCTTGGCTTTCTTCTCCTCCAGGTCGGCAGCTGGGAGCTCGAGAAGGGAAAGGCGCCCTTCCTCAGCCCTTGCGCACTTTGTCGCCAGGTTGAAAAGCTCCAGGGATGCACACAACTCCTTGTGGATGGCGAGCTCCTCCTTCATCTTGACGTCGCGGACACCATTAGAGAACGCAGAGATGATGGCCTCGTCCGTTACCTTAGGGATCTTGAGACGAACGTTGTTGAAACGCTGGATGTACTTCTGGAGGGTCTATCCTGGTTGTTGCCTGACGCTGCGCAGGTCACCCGCGGCCGGAGGGCGATCGCGAGTGCCCTGGAAGTTGGCGAGGAAGCGGTCGCGCATCTCGTGCCAGGAGGAGATGGAGCCTGGAGGCAGGTTCAGGAGCCAGGAGCGGGCACCATCCTTGAGAGCCATGGGGAACCAGTTCGCCATGACTTTCTCGTCGTCGTTGGTCGCCTCGATGCTCAACTTGTAGAGCTGCAGGAACTCCGCGGGGTCAGGGGTGCTGTCGCAGCGCGGAGGCAGGTCTGGCTTGAACTTGCCCGGCCAGGCGACGCTACGCAGCTCTGGGGTGAAGACGCGGCAGCCCGCGGTGGCCACCAGGACCCTTTGCTGATGTGGAGCCTGGCCTTGATGCCCGCGCACCGCCACCGTAGGCGGCGCACGGTTTGTCGTAGCGGCACCGGGAGCGCAGGAGCATTTTCTTGCGGGCGAGGGACTTTTTGGCAGCTTCCTTCTTCACGCACGGGCGCCCCGCGCGGGGGATCATGATACGTCTCCAACGTATCTATAATTTTTGATTGCTCCATGCTATTATATATTCTGTTTTGGATGTTTAATGGGCTTATTTATACACTTTTATATTATTTTTGGGACTAACCTACTAACCCAAGGCCGAGTGCAAATTGCTGTTTTTTTTTTTTGCCTATTTTAGTGTTTCGCAGAAAAAGAATATCAAACGGAGTCCAAACGGAATGAAACCTTCGGGAGCGTGATTTTTGGAACAAACGTGATCCAGAGGACTTGGAGTGGACGTCAAGAAACATATGAGGAGGCCACAAGGCAGGGGGTGCGCCCTCTACCCTCATGGGCCCCTCGTGGCTCCACCGACCTACTTCTTCCTCCTATATATACCTACGTACCCCGAAACCATCAAGGAGCACCACGAAAACCTAATTCCACTGCCGCAACCTTCTGTACCCGTGAGATCCCATCTTGGGGCCTTTTCCGGCGCTCTACCAGAGGGGGCATCGATCACGGAGGGCTTCTACATCAACACCATAGCCTCTCCGATGATGTGTGAGTAGTTTACCACAGACCTTCAGGTCCATAGTTATTAACTAGATGGCTTCTTATCTATCTTTGGATCTCAATACAAAGTTCTCCTCGATCTTCTTGGAGATCTATTCGATGTAACTCTTTTTGTAGTGTGTTTGTCGAGATCCGATAAATTGTGGGTTTATGATCAAGATTATCTATGAACAATATTTGAATCTTATCTGAATTCTTTTATGTATGATTGGTTATCTTTGCAAGTCTCTTCGAATTATCAGTTGGGTTTGGCCTACTAGATTGATCTTTCTTGCAATGGGAGAAGTGCTTAGCTTTGGGTTCAATCATGCAAATGCTCAATCCCATGATGAGGGGAAACGACACATATTGTATTGTTGCCATCGAGGATAAAAAGATGGGGTTTATATCATATTGCTTGAGTTTATCCTCTACATCATGTCATCTTACGTGTCGTTACTCTGTTCTTATGAACTTAATACTCTAGATGCATGCTGGATAGCGGTCGATGTGTGGAGTAATAGTAGTAGATGCAGGCAGGAGTCGGTCTACTTGTCACAGACGTGATGCCTATATATTTGATCATGCCTAGATATTCTCATAATTATGCACTTTTCTATCAATTGCTCGACAGTAATTTGTTCACCCACTATAATACTTATGCTATCTTGAGAGAAGCCACTAGTGAAATCTATGGCCCCCGGGTCTATTCTCCATCATATTAATCTTCCGTCAACAAGCTATTTTTGTCGCTGTTTATTTTGCAATCTTTACTTTTAATCTTTGTCATAAAAATACCAAAAATATTTTCTTATCATCTCTATCAGATCTCACTTTTGCAAGTGGCCGTGAAGGGATTGATAACCCCTTTATCACGTTGGTTGCAAGGTTCTCATTTGTTTGTGTAGGTACGAGGGACTTGCGTGTGGCCTCCTACTGGATTGATACCTTGGTTCTCAAAAACTGAGGGAAATACTTACGCTACTTTGCTGCATCACCCTTTCCTCTTCAAGGGAAAAACCAACGCATGCTCAAGAGGTAGCAAGAAGGATTTCTGGCGCCGTTGCCGGGGAGTCTAAGCACAAGTCAAGACATACCAAGTGCCCATCACAAACTCTTATCCCTCGCATTACATTATTTGCCATTTGCCTCTCGTTTTCCTCTCCCCCACTTCACCCTTGCCGTTTTATTCGCCCACTCTTTCCGTTCGCCTCTTTTTCGCTTGCTTCTTGTTTGCTTGTGCGTTGGATTGCTTGCTTGTCATGATGGCTCAAGATAATACTAAATTGTGTGACTTTGCCAATACCAACAACAATGATTTTCTTAGCGCCCTGATTGCTCCTCTTACCAATGCTGAATCTTGTGAAATTAATGTTGTTTTTTTGAATCTTGTCATGAAAGATCAATTCGCCGACCTTCCTAGTGAAGATGCCGCTAACCATCTAAATATTTTTGTTGATTTTTGTGATATGCAAAATAAGAAATATGTGGACAATGATATTGTTAAATTCAAGCTATTTCCTTTTTCGCTTAGAGATCGTGCTAAAACTTGGTTTTCCTCTTTGCCTAAAAATATTATTGATTCTTGGAATAAGTGCAAAGATGCTTTTATCTCTAAGTATTTTACTCCCGCTAAGATCATCTCTCTTAGAAACGATATTATGAACTTTAAGCAACTTGATCATGAACATGTTGCACAAGCTTGGGAGAGAATGAAATTAATGATACGTAATTGCCCTACACATGGTTTGAACTTATGGATGATTATACAAAAAAATTATGCTGGATTGAACTTTGCTTCTAGAAATCTTTTAGATTCGGCCATGGGAGGCAATTTTATGGAAATCACTTTAGGAGAAGCTACTAAACTCCTAGATAATATTATGGTTAATTATTCTCAATGGAACACTGAAAGATCTGCTAGTAAAAAGGTGCATGCAATTGAAGAAATTAATGTTTTGAGTGGAAAGATGGATGAACTTATGAAATTGTTTGCTAATAAGAGTGTTTCTTCTTATCCCAATGATATGCCTTTGTCTACTTTGATTGAGAATAATAATGAATCTATGGATGTGAATTTTGTTGGTAGGAACAATTATGGTAACAACGCTTATAGAGGAAACTTTAATCCTAGGCCGTATCCTAGTAACCCCTGTAATAATTATGGTAATTCCTACAACAACTCTTATGGAAATTTTAGTAAGATGCCCTCTGATTTTGAGACTAGTGTTAAAGAATTTATGATTTCTCCAAAGAATTTTAATGCTTTGCTTGAAGAAAAATTGCCTAAGATTGATGAATTGGCTAGGAACGTGGATAGAATTTCTCTTGATGTTGATTCTTTGAAACTTAGATATATTCCACCTAAGCATGATATCAATGAGTCTCTCAAAGCCATGAGAATTTCCATTGATGAGTGCAAAGAAAGAACCGCTAGGATGCGTGCTAAGAAAGATTGCTTTGTAAAAGCGTGTTCTTCTAGTTTTCATGATAATAAGGATGAAGATCTAAAAGTGATTGATGTGTCCCCTATTAAATATATGTTTTGCCATATAAATCTTGATAATGATGGGAATGGAGATGAGTCAACTTTAGTGAAAAGGCGTCCCAATGATTCGGAGTTTTTAGATCTTGATGCAAAATTTGGTAAAAGTGGAATGGAAGAGGTCAAAACTTTAGATAGCAATGAACCCACTATTTTGTATTTCAAGGAATTAAATTATGATAATTGTTATTTAATAGATTGTATTTCCTTGTTGCAATCCGTGCTAAATTCTCTGCATGCTTATAGTCAAAATAAGGCTTTTACTAAACATATTGTTGATGCTTTAATGCAATCTTATGAAGAAAAGCTTGAATTGGAAGTTTCTATCCCTAGAAAACTTTATGATGAGTGGGAACCTACTATATATTAAAATTAAAATTAAAGATCATGAATGCCATGCTTTGTGTGATTTGGCTGCTAGTGTTTCCACAATTCCAAAAACTTTGTGTGATTTGCTAGGTTTCCATGAATTTGATGATTGTTCTTTAAACTTGCACCTTGCGGATTCCACCATTAAGAAACCTATGGGAAGAATTAATGATGTTATTATTGTTGCAAATAGTAATTATGTGCCCGTAGATTTCATTTTTCTTGATATAGATTGCAATCCTTCATGTCCTATTATTCTTGGTAGGCCTTTCCTTAGAGCGACTAGTGCAATTATTGATATGAAGGAAGAAATATTAGATTCCAATTTCCGTTAAGGAAAGGCATGGAACAATTTCTTAGAAAGGAAATAAAATTACCTTATGAATCTATCATGAGAGCCACTTATGGATTGCATGCCAAATATGGCAATACCTAGATCTACCCTTGCCTTTATGCCTAGCTAGGGGCATTAAACGATAGCGCTTGTTGGGAGGCAACCCAATTTTATTTTAGTTTCTTGCTTTTTGGTTCTGGTTAGTAATAAATAATCCATCTAGCTTCTATTTAGATGTGGTTTTGTGTTTTAATTAGTGTTTGTTCCAAGTAGAACCTTTGGGAAGACTTGGGTGAAGTATTTTTGATCTTGCTGTAAAAAACAGAAACTTTAGCGCTCACGAGATTAGCTTCAACTTTTTACTAGAGAGTTCTATTTAGCTGATTCTTTTTGAAGATGATTAATAGATAAATTACTCACGTCGAGAAATTTATTTTAGAATTTTTGGAGTTCCAGAAGTTTGCGTTAGTTACAGATTACTACAGACTGTTCTGCTTTTGACAGATTCTGTTTTGTTTGCTTATTTTGATGAATCTATGGCTAGTAATGGAGTTTATGAACCATAGAAAAGTTAGAATACAGTAGGTTTAACACCAATATAAATAAAGAATGAGTTCATTACAGTACCTTGAAGTGGTGTTTTGTTTTCTTTCGCTAACGAAGCTCACGAGATTTTCTGTTAAGTTTTGTGTTGTGGAGTTTTCAAGTTTTGGGTAAAGATTTGATGGATTATGGAACAAGGAGTGGAAAGAGCCTAAGCTTAGGGATGCCCAAGGCACCCCAAGGTAAAATCTAAGGACAACCCAAAAATCCTATGCTTGGGGATGCCCCGGAAGGCATCCCCTCTTTTGTCTTCGTCCATCGGTAACTTACTTGGAGCTATATTTTTATTCACCACATGATATGTGTTTTGCTTGGAGCGTCTTGTATGATTTGAGTCTTTCCTTTTTAGTTCACCACAATCATCCTTGTTGTACACATCTTTTGAGAGAGACACACATTAATCGGAATTTATTAGAATACTCTATGTGCTTCACTTATATCTTTTGAGCTAAACAATTTTGCTCTAGTGCTTCACTTATATCTTTTAGAGCACGGTGGTGGTTATATTTTATAGAAATTTTTGATCTCTCATGCTTCACTTATATTATTTTGAGAGTCCTTTAGAACAGCATGGTAATTTTCTTTGGTTATAAAATTAGTCCTAATATGATAGGCATCCAAGATAAAAACTATTACACACCTCGGTTATATCGTCGTAGTGCTTAGGCGAAGCCCTGCGCCGGTAACTTCATCATCACCGTCACCACGTCGTCGTTCTGACGAAACTCTCCCTTGTCCTCAACTGGATCAATGAAGGAAATATGCCCTATAGGCAATAATAAAGTTATTATTTATTTCCTTATATCATGATAAATGTTTGTTATTCATACTAGAATTGTATTAACCAGAAACTTGATACATGTGTGAATACATAGACAAACAGAGTGTCACTAGTATGCCTCTACATGACTAGCTCGTTGATCAAAGATGGTTATGTTTCATAGCCATTGACATGAGTTGTCATTTGATTAACGGGATCACATCATTAGGAGAATGATGTGATTGACTTGACCCATTCCGTTAGCTTAGCACTTGATCGTTTAGTATGTTGCTATTGCTTTCTTCATGACTTATACATGTTCCTATGACTATGATATTATGCAACTCCTGTTTACCGGAGGAACACTTTGTGTGCTACCAAACGTCACAACGTAACTGGGTGATTATAAAGGTGCTCTACAGGTGTCTCCGAAGGTACTTGTTGAGTTGGCGTATTTTGAGATTAGGATTTGTCACTCCGATTGTCGGAAAGGTATCTCCGGGCCAACTAGGTAATACACATCACTATAAGCCTTGCAAGCATTGTAATTAATGAGTTAGTTGCGGGATGATGTATTACGGAACGAGTAAAGAGACTTGCCGGTAACGAGATTGAACTAGGTATTGAGATACCGACGATCGAATCTCGGGCAAGTAACATACCGATGACAAAGGGAACAACGTATGTTGTTATGCAGTTTGACCGATAAAGATCTTCGTAGAATATGTGGGAGCCAATATGAACATCCAGGTTACGCTATTGGTTATTTACCGGAGACGTGTCTTGGTCATGTCTAAATAGTTTTGGAACACGTAGGGTCCGCATGCTTAACGTTCGGTGACGATTGGTATTATGAGTTTATGTGATTTGATGTACCGAAGGTAGTTCGGAGTCCCGGATGAGATCGGGGACATGACGAGGAGTCTCGAAATGGTCAAGACGTAAAGATCGATATATTGGACGACTATATTCGGACATCGAAAAGGTTCCAAGTGATTCGGGTATTTTCGGGGGTACCGGGGAGTTACGGGAATACGAGGAAGAAGCAATGGGCCTCATGGGCCAAGTGGTGGAAGAGAGGAGGCAGGGCGCGTGGCCCCCCTAGCCCAAACCGAATTGGACTAGGGGGTCGGGCCCCCTTCCCTCCTTTTCCTCCCTCTCCTTCCTTCTCCCTCTCCTCCTTCATTTCCTCCTCCTAGTAGGAGTAGGACTGGGGAGTCCTACTCCTACTAGGAGGAGGACTCCTCCTCCTGGCGCGCCCTGCAAGGGCCGGCCGGCCTCCCCCTTGCTCCTTTATATACGGGGGCAGGGGGGGCACCCCAAGACACACAAGTTCATCTATTTATCTATTCCAGCCGTGTGCGGTGCCCCCCTCCACCATATTCCTCCTTGGTCATATCGTAGCGGTGCTTAGGCGAAGCCCTGCGTCGGTAGTAACATCATCACCGTCATCACGCCGTCGTGCTGACGAAACTCTCCCGTGAAGCTTTGCTGGATCAGAGTTCATGGGACGCCATCGAGTTGTACGTGTGCTGAACTTGGAGGTGTCGTATGTTCGGTACTTGGATCGGTCGGATCGTGAAGACGTACGACTACATCAACCGCGTTCTGCTAACGCTTCCGCTTTCGGTCTACGAGGGTACCTGGACAACACTCTTCCCTCTCGTTGCTATGCATCACCATTATCCTGTGTGTGCGTAGGAAATTTTTTGAAATTACTATGTTCCCCAACAGTGGCATCTGAGCCTGGTTTTATGCGTAGATGTTATATGCATGAGTAGAACACAAGTTAGTTGTGGGCGATACAAGTCATACTGCTTACCAGAATGTCACACTTTGGTTCGGCGGTATTGTTGGATGAAGCAGCCCGGACCGACATTACGTGTACGCTTACGCGAGACTGGTTCTACCGACATGCTTTGCACACAGGTGGCTAGCGGGTGTCAGTTTCTCCAACTTATTTGAACCGAGTGTGGCTACGCCCGGTCCTTGAGAAGGTTAAAACATCACTAACTTGACGAACTATCGTTGTGGTTTTGATGCGTAGGTAAGAACGGTTCTTACTCAGCCCGTACCAGCCACATAAAACTTACAACAACAAAGTAAAGGACGTCTAACTTGTTTTTGCAGGGCATGTTGTGATGTGATATGGTCAAGGCATGATGCTATATTTTATTGTGTGAGATGATAATGTTTTGGAACCAAGTTATCGGCAACTGGCAGGAGCCATATGGTTGTTGCTTTATTGTATGCAATGCAATCGCCCTGTAATTGCTTTACTTTATCACTAAGCGGTAGCGATAGTCGTAGAAGCAATAGTTGGCGAGACGACAACGATGCTACGATTGATATCAAGGTTTTGCGCCGGTGACGATAGTGATCATGACGGTGCTTCGGAGATGGAGATCACAAGCACAAGATGATGATGGCCATATCATATCACTTATATTGATTGCATGTGATGTTTATCTTTTATACATCTTATTTTGCTTAGTTCGATGGTAGCATTATAAGATGATCTCTCACTAAATTTCAAGGTATAAGTGTTCTCCCTGAGTATGCACCATTGCGAAAGTTCTTCGTGCTGAGACACCACGTGATGATCGGGTGTGATAAGCTCTACATTCAAATTCAACGGGTGCAAAATAGTCGCACACACGGAATACTCAGGTTAAACTTGACGAGCCTAGCATATGCAGATATGGCCTCGGAACACTGAGATCGAAAGGTCGAGCGTGAATCATATAGTAGATATGATTAACATAGTGATGTTCACCATTGAAACTACTCCATCTCACATGATGATCGAACATGGTTTAGTTGATATGGATCACACGATCACTTAGAGGATTAGAGGGATGTCTATCTAAGTGGGAGTTCTTTAATAATTTGATTAACTGAACTTTAATTTATCATGAACTTAGTCCTGGTAGTATTAGCATATCTATGTTGTAGATCAATAGCTCGCAATGTTGCTCCCCGTTTATTTTTGACATGTTCCTAGAGAAAATAAAGTTGAAAAGATGCTAGTAGCAATGATGCGGATAGGATCCGTGATCTGAGGATTATCCTCATTGCTGCATAGAAGAATTAAGTCCTTAATGCACCGCTAGGTGACAGGCCGATTGCAGGAGCAGATACAGACGTTATGAACGTTTTGGCAAGCTCGATATGATGACTACTTGATAGTTTAGTGCACCATGCTTTACGGCTTAGAATCGGGGCTTCAAAGACGTTTTGAACGCCATGGAGCATATAAGATGTTCCAAGAGTTGAAATTGGTATTTCATACTCATGCATGTGTCGAGAGGTATGAGACCTCTCACAGTACTTTGCCTACAAGATGGAGGAGAATAGCTCAACCAGTGAGCATGTGCTCAGATTGTCTAGGTACTACAATTGCTTGAATCAAGTGGGAGTTAATCTTCGAGATAAGATAGTAATTGACAAAGTTCTCTAGTCACTATCACCAAGTTACTAGAACTTCGTGATGAATTATAATATGCAAGGGATGACGAAAGTAATTCCCGAGCTCTCCGCAATGCTGAAATTGGCGCAGGTAGAAATTAAGAAAAACATCAAGTGTTGATGGTTGACAAGACCACTAGTTTCAAGAAAAAGGGCAAAGGGAAGAAGGGGAACTTCAAGAATAACGGCAAGCAAGTTGCTGCTCAAGTGAAGAAGCCCAAGTCTGGACCTAAGCCTGAGACTAAGTGCTTCTACTGCAAAGGACTGGTCACTGGAAGCGGAACTACCCCAAGTATTTGACGGATAAGAAGGATGGCAAAATGAACAAAGGTATATTTGATATACATGTTATTGATGTGTGCTTTACTAGTGTTTATAGCAACCCCTTGGTATTTGATACTGGTTCAGTTGCTAAAAGTAGTAACTCGAAACGGGAGTTGCGGAATGAACAGAGACTAGTTAAGAGTGAAGTGACGATGTGTGTTGGAAGTGGTTCCAAGATTGATATGATCATCATCGCACACTCCCTATACTTTCGGGATTAGTGTTGAACCTAAAATAAATGTTATTTGGTGTTTGCATTGAGCATGAATACGATTTGGTCATGTTTATTGCAATACGGTTATTCATTTAAGTCAGAGAATAATTGTTGTTCTGTTTACATGAATAAAACCTTCTATGGTCATACACCCAATGTAAATGGTTTACTAAATCTCGATCATAATGATACACATATTCATAATATTGAAGCCAAAAGATGCAAAGTTAATAATGATAGTGCAACTTATTTGTGGCACTGCCGTTTAGGTCATATTCGTGTAAAGCGCATGAAGAAAATCCATGCTGATGGGCTTTTGGAATCACTTGATTATGAATCACTTGATGCTTGCGAACCATGCCTCATGGGGCAAGATGACTAAGACTCCATTCTCTGGAACAATGGAGCGAGCAATAGACTTGTTGGAAATAATACATACTGATGTATGCGGTCCGATGAGTGTTGAGGCTCGCGGCGGGTATCGTTATTTTCTGACCTTCACAGATGATTTAAGCGGATATGGGTATATCTACTTGATGAAACATAAGTCTGAAACAGTTGAAAAGTTCAAAGAATTTCAGAGTGAAGTGGAAAATCATCGTAACAAGAAAATAAAGTTTCTACGTTTTGATCGCAGAGACGAATATTTGAGTTACGAGTTTGGTCTTCAATTAAACAATGTGGAATAGTTTCACAAATTCATGCCACCTGGAACACCACAGCGTAATGGTGTGTCCGAACGTCATAATCACACTTTATTAGATATGGTGCAAACTATGATGTCTCTTACCGATTTACCACTATCGTTTTGGGGTTATGCATTAGAGACAGCTACATTCACGTTAAATAGGGCACCATCTAAATCCGTTGAGATGACAACGTATGAACTGTGGTTTGGCAAGAAACCTAAGTTGTCGTTTCTTAAAGTTTGGGGTTGCGATGCTTATGAGAAAAAGTTTCATCCTGATAAGCTCAAACCCAAATCGGAGAAATGTGACTTCATATGATACCCAAAGGAGACAGTTGGGTACACCTTCTGTCACAGATCCGAAGTCAAGACATTCGTTGCTAAGAATAGATCCTTTCTAGAGAAGGAGTTTCTCTCGAAAGAAGTGAGTGGGAGGAAAGTAGAACTTGATGAGGTAACTGTACCTGGTCCCGAATTGGAAAGTAGTTCATCACTGAAATCAGTTCCAGTGATGCTTACACCAATTAGTGAGGAAGTTATTGATGATGATCATGTAACTTCAGATCAAGTCACTACCGAACCTCGTAGGTCAACCAGAGTGAGATCCGCCCCAGAGTGGTACGGTAATCCTGTTCTGGAGGCCATGTTACTTGACCATGACGAACCTACGAACTATGAGGAAGCAATGATGAGCCCAGATTCGGCGAAATGGCTTGAGGCCATGAAATCTGAGATGGGATCCATGTATCAGAACAAAGTGTGGACTTTGGATGACTTGCCCGATGATCGGCAAGCCATAGAAAATAAATGGATCTTCAAGAGGAAGACGAACGCTGATAGTAGTGTTACTATCTACAAAGCTAGACTTGTCGAAAAAGGTTCTTTGACAAAGTTCAAGGTGTTGACTACGACGAGATTTTTTTTCACTCGTAGCGATGCTTAAGTCTGTCCGAAACATGTTAGCAAATTGCCACATTTTATGAAATCTGGCAAATGGATGTCAAAACTACATTCCTTAATGGGTTTCTTAAAGAAGAATTGTATATGATGCAACCAGAAGGTTTTGTCGATCCTAAAGGTGCTAACAAAATGTGCAAGCTCCAGCGATCCATCTATGGACTGGTGCAAGCATCTCAGAGTTGGAATATACACTTTGATGAGTTGATCAAAGCATATATTTTTCTACAGACTTGCGGTGAAGCCTGTATTTACAAGAAAGTGAGTGGGAGCACTACATCATTTCTGATAAGTATATGTGAATGACATATTGTATATCGGAAATAATGTAGAATTTTCTGGAAAGCATAAAGGAGTATTTGAAAGGAGTTTTTCAAACAAAGACATCGGTGAAACTACTTACATATTGAGCAATCAAGATCTATAGAGATAGATCAAGACACTCGATAAGTTTTTCAATGAGTACATACCTTGCCAAGATTTTGAAGTAGTTCAAAAATGGAACAGTCAAATAAGGAGTTCTTGCCTGTATTGCAAGGTGTGAAATTGAGTAAGACTCAAAGCCCGACCACGGCAGAAGATAAAAAGAGAATGAAAGTCATTCCCTATGCCTCAGCCATAGGTTCTATAAAGTATGCCATGCTGTGTACCAGACCTATTGTATACCCTACACTGAGTTTGGCAAGGGAGTACAATAGTGATCTAGGAGTAGATCACTGGACAGCGGTCAAAATTATCCTTAGTGGAATAAGGATATGTTTCTCGATTATGGAGGTGACAAAAAGGTTCGTCGTAAAGGGTTACGTCGATGCAAGTTTTTTCACCAATCCGGATGACTCTAAGTCTCAATCTGGATACATATTGAAAGTGGGAGCAATTAGCTAGAGTAGCTCCGTGTAGAGTATTGAAGACATAGAATATTTGCAAAATACATGCGGATCTGAATGTGGCAGACCCGTTGACTAAATTTCTCTCAGAAGCAAAACATGATCACACCTTAGTCTCTTTGGGTGTTAATCACATAGCGATGTGAACTAGATTATTGACTCTAGTAAACCCTTTGGGTGTTGGTCACATGACGATGTGAACTATGGGTGTTAATCTCATGGTGATGTGAACTATTGATGTTAAATCACATGGCGATGTGATCTACATTATTGACTCCAGTGCAAGTGGGATACTGAAGGAAATATGACCTAGAGGCAATAATAAAGTTATTATTTATTTCCTTACATCATGATAAATGTTTATTATTCATGCTAGAATTGTATTAACCGGAAACTTGATACATGTGTGAATACATAGACGAACAGAGTGTCACTAGTATGCCTCTACATGACTAGCTCATTGATCAAAGATGGTTATGTTTCCTAGCCATTGACATGAGTTGTCATTTGATTAACGAGATCACATCATTAGGAGAATGATGTGATTGACTTGATCCATTCCGTTAGCTTAGCACTTGATCATTTAGTATGTTGCTATTGCTTTCTTCATGACTTCTACATGTTCCTATGACTATGAGATTATGCAACTCCCGTTTACCGGAGGAACACTTTGTGTGCTACCAAACGTCACAATGTAACTGGCTGATTATAAAGGTGTTGTACAGGTGTCTCCGAAGGTACTTGTTGAGTTGGCGTATTTCGAGATTAGGATTTGTCACTCTGATTGTCGGAAAGGCATCTCTGGGCCCACTCGGTAATACACATCACTATAAGCCTTGCAAGCATTGTAACTAATGAGTTAGTTGCGGGATGATGTATTACGGAACGATTAAAGAGACTTGCTGGTAACGAGATTGAACTAGGTATTGAGATACCGATGATCGAATCTCGGGCAAGTAACATACCTATGACAAAGGGAACAACATATGTTGTTATGCGGTTTGACCGATAAAGATCTTCGTACAATATGTGGGAGCCAATATGAACATCGAGGTTCCTTTATTGGTTATTGACCGGAGACGTGTCTCAGTCATGTCTACACAGTTCTCGAACCCGTAGGGTCCGCACGCTTAACGTTCGATGATGATCGATATTATGAGTTTATGTGATTTGATGTTCCGAAGGTAGTTCGGAGTCTCGGATGAGATCGGGGACATGACGAGGAGTCTCGAAATGGTCGATACGTAAAGATCGATATATTGGACGACTATATTCGGACATCGGAAAGGTTCCGAGTGATTCGGGTATTTTCGGGGGTACCGGGGAGTTACGGGAATACGAGGAAGAAGCAATAATGGGCCTCATGGGCCAAGTGGTGGAAGAGAGGAGGCAGGGCGCGCGGCCCCCCTAGCCCAAACCGAATTGGACTAGGGGGTCGGCCCCCC
Source organism: Aegilops longissima (assembly GCA_021605205.1). Taxonomy (NCBI): domain Eukaryota; kingdom Viridiplantae; phylum Streptophyta; class Magnoliopsida; order Poales; family Poaceae; genus Aegilops; species Aegilops longissima. The sequence goes on along the minus strand of CM038681.1, from coordinate 485,837,462 downwards.
TTCCCTCCTTTTCCTCCCTCTCCTTCCTTCTCCCTCTCCTCCTTCCTTTCCTCCACCTAGTAGGAGTAGGACTGGGGAGTCCTGCTCCTACTAGGAGGAGGACTCCTCCTCCTCCTGGAGCGCCCTGCAAGGGCCGGCCGGCCTCGCCCCTTGCTCCTTTATATACGGGGTCAGGGTGCATCCCAAGACACACAAGTTGATCTATTTATCTATTCCAGCCGTGTGCGGTGCCCCCCTCCACCATATTCCACCTCGGTCATATCGTAGCGGTGCTTAGGTGAAGCCCTGCGTCGGTAGCAACATCATCACCGTCATCACGCCGTCGTGCTGAAGAAACTCTCCCGTGAAGCTCTGCTGGATCGGAGTTCGTGGGACGTCATCGAGCTGAATGTGTGCTGAACTCGGAGGTGCCGTACGTTCGGTACTTGGATTGGTCGGATCGTGAAGACGTACGACTACATCAACCGCGTTCTGCTAACGCTTCCGCTTTCGGTCTACGAGGGTACGTGGACAACACTCTCCCCTTTCGTTGCTATGCATCACCATGATCCTGTGTGTGCGTAGGAATTTTTTTGAAATTACTACGTTCCCCGACAATCAAGAGCTTGAGGGACATCATCGAGTTGAAAGTGTGTTGAATGCGGATGTGCCGTACGTTCGGTGCTTGGATCGGTTGGATCGTGAAGACATTCGACTACATCAACCGCGTTACTAAACGCTTCCGCTTTCGGGCTATGAGGGTACGTGGACACACTCTCCCCGCTCGTTGCTATGCATCTCCAAGATAGATATTGCGTGATCATAGGTAATTTTTTTGAAATATTGCGTTCCCCAACCGCTACAACTATCATGGACCACACGATATATGTGGTAAGCAATTCAAACAATTGAAAAAACTACAACCATCATGGCGCGAGCTGCAACCAGCATGGCTAGATGCTACGAGCGGCGAGCTTCAACTGTGGGCGAGCTGTGCTGCAACCAACGTGGTTTTTTGTTGGAACCGTCCGGCAAAAAGCCGCATCCAGACGACGAGTTCTGGAATCGGACGACTAGTCTTTTTTGGTGGCACCGCCTTTTTTGTTTTGCTACGTAAGTATTTTTGTTGAAGTGATGAATTGTCTTTTGTTGTGACCGCCGGTGGCGAGGCATGATTTTTGGAGGCGGCATGTCTAGTTCGTTTTTGTTGGCACCGTCTTTTTGTTTTGGTACAATCTACAAGGTTTTTTGTTGGATCGTCTAGATGTCTTGTTGCGACCGCCCACGGCAAAAGCATGTTTTTTGCTGTAATCGTGATGTGTGTTTGCTGAAATTGTGTATGTTTTGCTACAACCGGTGATGTCTTCTTGCCGGTGGAAGCTGCTGGCGGTGAGCCAAATGTGGATTGACGTCGGAAATGCTGCAATGTACAATCGCCTACGCAAGCTGAACATAAACATGAGGAATCTCTGTGTTTCTTTGTGTGTTCAAACTCATAGGATCCCGATGAATATATGGAGACCGATCTGGGCGGAGTGTTACAGTTGTGTCGAATATTATTGTACAAGTTAGGTTACAGTTGGACTTGGAGTCGTACGGTGTGTAGACAGGATATGGAGTCGTGTCCTAGTAGGACACTTGTATCCTAGGCCTCTCATATATAGCGAGGGTAGACACACGATGTAACCTATGCCAACATAATAGCACGAGCATGAGGGGGAGTCGGCGGTGTTTGCCGGCGCCCGGGCGGCCGGGTTGCGGTATTGTGACGGTGTCATGGGGAGGAGCGCCCGTAGTCATGCCCCGGAGATGTAGCCATATCGGTGAACCTCGTTAACAAATCTCGGTGTCGTGCTTGTGTGATTGCTTGGTCCTCGGTAGATCAACGGAGCACCTCGGATTTATTCTAACAAGTAGTATCATGAGCAAGGTTCGATTTGAGGCCGTGGTGTTGATCTAGAGGAAAAGCTAGGCTTGGATCAAAGTTGTTCGTAGGAAAGATGTCACCGACGGAGTGGCATCGGCGGACGAGAAGTTGATCTGAAGCCGACGAGTGCAAGAAAAGCAATCAGTCTCGACAGCAACAAGCGGCTGGTCAGATTGGTTTGCAGTATCAATTCAGCGAGATAGGTCACGGGCGTGGAGGCTGGCTGGCGCGTGCGATAATGGCGGCGGCGTATTCTACGCGAGGTCTCGACAAGACATGTGGCGATAGATGAAACACAGTAGACGAAGTGATGTAGCATGCAGCAGCGGCGCGTTACGCACGACCCAAGGCCCAGGCGTGCAGAAGGACCAGCAGCGGAGCAGCGCTAGGGAGGGCAAGGCGTGTGGCCTGGTGCAGCCCAGGAGCAGCAGCTGGCTGTTTAAGGCCCAACGAAGGGCGTGGTCAAGGTGTAGCTGGGTGCACGTGTGCGATTGCTGAGGGCTGTGTGTGCAGATGTGGTGCAAGGCCGAAGGAAAACCTGCCAGTGCATGTGAGATTTGTTTGTGAAAAAAAGGAGTTGCTAGGTCCAACATGTGTGCACGAGAGTGGTTTGGCATGTATCAAGATGACTTGATTCTTTTCTGCTAGGTGCACGGAGAAGCTAATAAATCAAACATTGTCAAGAAAATTTGCAGACAAAGGATTTGTCCGGTTCAAGTTTGCATGGAAATCTCACTAGGTTGGTTTGATCAGATTGCTTGGAGTGTGTGGACAGGCAACAAAGGGCGTGGTCAAGCGCAAGCGACATGCGTATAAGGCTCGGAGGAGTCTGGAGTGTGCCGTGACAGGGATCATGCATACACAGGGCGTCAAAGCAATGCACGGAGATGTGTGGGGCGGACACGACGCAGGGTGAAGCATGGTTGCAGTCGGATAATTCGGATGGGTCGGACTGGACAGTCTGATGGATCGACGTGGATGTCGGTCAAAGCAGAAGACGGTGGTGATTTCAGTGACGACGACATAGGAGCGTGATGCTGATGGTGGCCGACTTCTGGGGCGTGGAAACATGCGGTGCAGGCCTGAGGGCTTGTGAGGCTTCAACAGACTATGGCGCGGGGTTGATTCAAGATGGTGCACACATGAGAGCTTGAAGTTGATGGGGCGCAGGGTAGCACAGCCAGCTACATGGAGTCATGTTGAAGGTGGAGCTGGAGTCTGGTGGAAGACTTCACTCTGAGCTGATGGAGGGGCTACGGCGTAAGTTAACGGAGAGTCGGAGCCTATTTCAGCGGGATAGCGAGAGACACGTGGTTTCAGACTAGGTACCAGTGGTCTGTTGGAGACGTGATACTCGGCATCGGTTGGTGATGATCGATGTTCTCTGTAGTGGGGGTTGAGGCAGTGGGGGCTAGCTACCCAATAGAGTCGACCAGGACAGCAGAGGTTCGACGCGGTGATAGCGGCGAGGCATGCGGTAAGCACGGGCCACAGCGACAGGCTAAGGCACTGGTGGTCAGACATGTGGTCAGACAAATTGTGCAGGGGGTGCTGAAGCAGTGTTTACGAGTATCGGATTCAAGTTGGTGACATGGTCTATCGGTGCCAGAAGATGGACAGGAGTTGACCATGGAGAATCTGAGAAAGTGGCGGAGAGTCTGTATTTGTCAAAACAGAGAGAGTACATGGCTGTATATTCTATGGTGTTTGGTGCACATGGAGAAATGCGGATGACAAGTACGAAAGGAGACGGGGTGCTATTATTGGGGAACGTAGTAATTTCAAAAAAAAATCCTACGCACACGCAAGATCATGGTGATGCATAGCAATAAGAGGCGAGAGTGTTGTCCACGTACCCTCATAGACCGAAAGCGGAAGCGTTAGCACAACTCGGTTGATGTAGTTGTACGTCTTCACGACCCGACCGATCAAGTACCGAACGCACGGCACCTCCGAGTTCAGCACACGTTCAGCCCGATGACGTCCCTCAAACTCCGATCCAGTCGAGTGTTGAGGGAGAGTTTCGTCAGCACAACAGCGTGGTGACGATGATGATGTTCTACCGACGCAGGGCTTCGCCTAAGCACCGCTACAGTATTATCGAGGTGGACTATGGTGGAAGTGGGCACCGCACACGGCCAAAAGATCAAACGATCAATTGTTGTGTCTCCAAGGGATGCCCCTCCCCGTATATAAAGGAGTGGGGGAGGACCGACCCTCTCTATGGCGCGCCCTAGGAGGAGTCCTACTCCCACCGGGAGTAGGATTCCCCCCCCCTTCCAAGTAGTAGGAGTAGGATTCAAGGAAAGGGGAGAGAGAAGAGAAGGAAGGAGGGGGCGCAGCCCCTCCCCCTAGTCCAATTCAGACTAGGACTTGGGGGGTCGCGCAGCCTCTCCTCTCTCTTTTCCCTAAAGCCCAATAAGGCCCATATACTCCCCGGCGAATTCCCGTAACTCTCCGGTACTCCAAAAAATACCCGAATCACTCAGAACCTTTCCGATGTCCGAATATAGTCGTCCAATATATCGATCTTTACGTCTCGACCATTTCGAGACTCCTCATCATGTCCCTGATCTCATCCGGGACTCCGAACTACCTTCGGTACATCAAAACACATAAACTCATAATATAACCGTCATCGAACTTTAAGCGTGCAGACCCTACAGGTTCCAGAACAATGTAGACATGACCGAGACACGTCTCCGGTCAATAACCAATAGCAGAACCTGGATGCTCATATTGGCTCCCACATATTTTACGAAGATCTTTATTGGTCAAACCGCATAACAACATACGTTGTTCCCTTTGTCATCGGTATGTGATACGTCTCCAATGTATCTATAATTTTTGATTGCTCCATGCTACTTTATCTACTGTTTTGGACTATATTGGGCTTTATTTTCCACTTTTATATTATTTTTGGGACTAACCTATTAACCGGAGGCCCAGCCTGTAATTGTTGTTTTTGCCTATTTCAAGTGTTTCAAGAAACGGAATATCAAACGGAGTCCAAACGGAATGAAACCTTCGGAAACGTGATTTTCTCACCGAAGGTGATCCAGGAGACTTGGACCCTACTCCAAGGGACAACATAGGCGGTCACGAGGGTGCCCCCCCTAGGGCGCGCGCCCCTGCCTCGTGGGCCCCCTGTTGCTCCACCGACGCATTCTTCCTCCTATATATACCCACGCACTTCAAACGATCGACACGGAGCCAAAACCTAATTCCACCGTCGCAACTTCCTCAGATCCACGAGATCCCATCTTGGGGCATGTTAGGAGCTCCGCGAGGGGGCATCCACCACGGAGGGCTTCTACATCAACACCATAGCCTCTCCGATGAAGTGTGAGTAGTTTACTTCAGACCTTCGGGTCCATAGCTAGTAGCTAGATGGCTTTTTCTCTCTTTTTGGATCTCAATACAATGTTCTCCCCCTCTCTCGTGGAGATCTATTCGATGTAATCTTCTTTTTGCGGTGTGCTTGTTGAGATCGATGAATTGTGGGTTTATGATCCAGCTTATCTATGAATAATATTTGAATCTTCTCTGAATTCTTTTATGTATGATTGGCTATCTTTGCAAGTCTCTTCGAATTATCCGTTTGGTTTGGCCAACTAGATTGGTAGTTCTTGCAATGGGAGAAGTGTTCAGCTTTGGGTTCAATCTTGCGGTGTCCTTACCAAAGGATGTAAAGGGTTGCAAGGCACGATTGTATTGTTGCCATCGAGGATAACAAGATGGGGTATTTATCATATTGCATGAATTTATTCCTCTACATCATGTCATCTTGCTTAAGGCGTTACTCTGTTTTTAACTTAATACTCTAGATGCATGCTGGATAGCGGTCGATGAGTGGAGTAATAGTAGTAGATGCAGAATCGTTTTGGTCTACTTGTCTTGGACGTGATGCCTATATACATGATCATACCTAGATATACTCATAACTATGCTCAATTCTTTCAATTGCTCAACAGTAGTTTGTTCACCCACCGTAGAATACTTATGCTCTTGATAGAAGCCACTAGTGAAACCTATGGCCCCCGGGTCTATTCTCATCATATCAATCTCCATCACTTTAATACTTGCTTTGTTTTTACTTTGCCTTTTTCTTTTCACTTTGCATCTATATATCAAAAATACCAAAAATATTATCTATCATCTCTATCAGATCTCACTCTCGTAAGTGACCGTGAAGGGATTGACAACCCCTAATAGCGTTGGTTGCGAGGAGCTATCGATTTGTGCAGTACGAGGGACTTGTGCGTGGCCTCCTCTCGGATTGATACCTTGGTTCTCAAAACCGAGGGAAATACTTACGCTACTTTTCTGCATCATCCTCTCCTCTTCGGGAAATCCAACGAAAGTGCTCAAGAGGTAGCAAGAAGGATTTCGGCGCGTTGCTGTCGGGAGTCATACGCAAAAGTCAACCATACCAAGTACCCATCACAATCCCTACCTCTCGCATTACATTATTTGCCATTTGCCTCTCGTTTTCCTCTCCCCCACTTCACCCTTGCTGTTTTATTCGCCCTCTCTTTCCCAATCTCCTCCTCTTTTTCCCGTTGCCTTTTTCTCGTCTGTTTGTTTGCTCGTGTGTTGGATTGCTTGTTTGTCGCGATGGCTCAAGATGCTACCAAATTGTGTGACTTCACCAATACCAATAATAATGATTTCCTTAGCACTCTGATTGCTCCTCTTGCCAATACTGAATCTTGTGAAATCAATACTGCTTTGTTGAATCTTGTTATGAAAGATCAATTCGCGGCCTTCCTAGTGAAGATGCCGCTACTCATCCGAATAGCCGAGATTTATGTGATATGCAAAAGAAAAAGATGTCGATAATGATGTCGTTAAATTGAAGCTATTTCCTTTTTCGCTTAGAGATCATGCTAAAGCGTGGTTTTCATCTCTGCCTAAAAATAGTATTGATTCTTGGAACAAGTGCAAAGATGCTTTTATCTCTAAGTATTTTCCTCCCGCTATGATTATCTCTCTTAGGAATGATATTATGAATTTTAAGCAACTTGATCATGAACATGTTGCACAAGCATGGGAGAGAATGAAATTAATGATACGTAATTGTCCTACTCATGGTTTGAACTTGTGGATGATTATACAAAAAATTTATGCTGGATTGAATTTTGCTTCTAGAAATCTTTTAGATTCGGCCGCGGGAGGCACCTTTATGGAAATCACTCTAGGTGATGCTACTAAACTTCTAGATAATATTATGGTTAATTATTCTCAATGGCACACCGAAAGATCTACTAACAAAAAAGTGCATGTGATAGAAGAAATTAATGTTTTGAGTGGAAAGATGGATGAACTTATGAAATTATTTTCTACTAAGAGTGTTTCTTCTGATCCTAATGATATGCCTTTGTCTACTTTGATTGAGAATAATAATGAATCTATGGATGTGAATTTTGTTGGTAGGAATAATTTTGGTAACAACGCATATAGAGGGAATTTTAATCCTAGGCCTTATCCTAGTAATCCTTCTAATAATTATGGAAATTCCTACAACAACTCTTATTGAAATTTTAATAAGATGCCCTCTGAATTTGAAAGTAGTGTTAAAGAGTTTATGAATTCACAAAAGAATTTTAATGCTTTGCTTGAGGAGAAATTGCTTAAAGTTGATGATTTGGCTAGGAATGTTGATAGAATTTCTCTTGAGGTTGATTCTTTAAAGCTTAGATCTATTCCTCCTAAGCATGATATCAATGAGTCTCTCAAAGCTATGAGAATTTCCATTGATGAGTGCAAAGAAAGAACCGCTAGGATGCGTGCTTCCAAAGATGCCTTTATTAAAGCGTGTTCTTCTAATTTATATGAAAATAAAGATGAAGATCTAAAAGTTATTGATGTGTCCCTCATTAAATCTTTGTTTTGCAATATGAATCTTGATGAAACTTAATATGATCGTCCTTTACCTAGAAGGCGTTCTAAGAATTCGGAGTTTTTACATCTTGATGATGAAATTTATAAAAGTGGGATTGAAAGAAACAAAAATCTAGATGTTGCTAAACCCACTATGTTGGATATCAAGGAATTTAATTATGAAAATTGCTCTTTAATTGATTGTATTTCCTTGTTGCAATCCGTGCTAAATTCTCCTAATGCTTATAGTCAAAATAAGGCCTTTACCGAACACATTGTTGATGCCTTGATGCAATCTTATGAAGAAAAACTTGAGTTGAAAGTTTCTATCCCTAGAAAGCTCTATGATGAGTGGGAACCTACTATTAAAATTAAAATTAAAATTATGAGTTTCATGCCTTGTGTGACTTGGGTGCTAGTGTCTCTACTATTCCCAAAACTTTGTGTGATTTGTTAGATTTCCGTGACTTTGATGATTGCTCTCTAAACTTGCATCTTGCGGATTCCACTATTAAAAAGCTTATGGGAAGAATTAATGATGTTCTTATTGTTGCAAATAGGAATTATTGCCCGTAGATTTTATCGTTCTTGATATAGATTGCAACCCTTCATGTCCTATTATTCTTGGTAGACCTTTCCTTAGAACGATTGGTGCAACTATTGATATGAAGGAAGGGAATATTAGATTCCAATTTCCCTTAAAGAAGGGCATGGAACACTTCCCTAGAAATAAAATAAAATTACCATATGAATCTATCATGAGAGCCACCTATGGATTGCCTATCAAAGATGGCAATACCTAGGTCTATTCTTGCTTTTATGCCTAGCTAGGGGCGTTAAACGATAGCGCTTGTTGGGAGGCAACCCAATTTTATTTTTAGTTTTTTTTGTTTTTGCTTCTGTTTAGGAATAAATAATACATCTAGCCTATGTTTAGATGTGGTTTTATGTTTTAATTAGTGTTTGTGCCAAGCTAGGCCAATTGGATCTTCTTGGATGATAGTTATTTGATCTTGCTGTAATTTCCAGAAACTTTGCGCTCAGTGACCGAATTATTAAAAATCACCAAAACGTGATAAAATACTAATTCCAATTGCTGCTGATCAATAAACAAATTGTACAGGTCATCTAATTTTGGTAGATTTTTTGGAGTTACATAAGTTTGCGTTAGTTACAGATTACTACAGACTGTTCTGTTTTTGACAGATTCTGTTTTTCATGGGTTGTTTGCTTATTTTGATGAATCTATGGCTAGTAAAATAGTTTATAATCCATAGAGAAGTTGGAATACAGTAGGTTTAACACCAATATAAATAAATAATGAGTTCATTACATTACCTTAAATTAGTCTTTTGTTTTCTTTCTCTAACGGAGCTCACGAGATTTCTATTGAGTTTTGTGTTGTGAAGTTTTCAAGTTTTGGGTGAATTCTTTTGATGGATTATGGAACAAGGAGTGGCAAGAGCCTAAGCTTGGGGATGCCCATGGCACCCCCAAGATAATCCAAGGACACCAAAAAGTCAAAGCTTGGGGATGCCCCGGAAGGCATCCCCTCTTTCGTCTACTTCCATCGGTAATTTACTTGGGGCTATATTTTTATTCACCACATGATATGTGTTTTGCTTGGAGCGTCTTGTATTATTTGCGTCTTTGCTTGTTAGTTTACCACAATCATCCTTGCTGTACACACCTTTTGAGAGAGCCATACATAAATTGGAATTTGTTAGAATACTCTATGTGCTTCACTTATATCTTTTGAGCTTGATAGTTTTGCTCATAGTGCTTCACTTATATCTTTTGAGCGTGATAATTTCTGCTCTAGTGCTTCACTTAGATCTTTTAGAGCACGGTGGTGGATTTGTTTTAAAGAAACTATTGATCTCTCATGCTTCACCTAGATTATTTTGAGAGTCGTTAATAGCATGGTAATTTGCTTAATATTAATATACTTGGTATTCAAGATATGTGAAACTTTCTTTTGATTGCGTTGAATACTAAGAAAAGTTTGATGCTTGATAATTGTTTTGAGATATGGAGGTGATAATATCAAAGTCGTGCTAGTTGAGTAGTTGTGAATTTGATAAATGCTTGTGTTGAAGTTTGCAAGTCCCGTAGCATGCACATATGGTTAAAGTTGTGTAAAAAAATTGAAACATGAAGTGTACCTGGCTTGTGCATCCTTATGATTGGCGGTCGGGGACGAGCGATGGTCTTTTCCTACCAATCTATCCCCCTAGGAGCATGCGCGTAGTACTTGATTTTTGATGACTTCTAAATTTTTGCAATAAGTATATGAGTTCTTTTGACTAATGTTGAGTTCATGGATTATACGCACTTTTACCTTTCCGCCTTTGCTAGCCTCTTCGGTACCGTGCATTGCCCTTTCTCACCTTGAGAGTTGGTGCAAACTTAGCCGGTGCATCCAAACCCCGTGATATGATACGCTCTATCACACATAAACATCCTTATATCTTCCTCAAAACAGCCACCATACCTACCTATTATGGCATTTCCATAGCCATTCCGAGATATATTGCCATGCAACTTTCCACCGTTCCGTTCATCATCATCATGACATACATTACTTTTGTCATATTGCCATTGCATGATCATGTAGTTGACATCGTATTTGTGGCAAAGCCACCATGCATTATTTTTCATACATGTCACTCTTGATTCATTGCACCATCCTGTATTTCACGGAGGCATTCATATAGAGTCATATCTTGTTCTAGTTTTGAGTTGTAATCCTTATGTTGTAATAAATAGAAGTGTGATGATCATCATTATTAGAGCACTGTCCAAAAAAAAGAGAAAGGCCAAAAAGAAAAAAAAGAAAGGCCAAAAAAAGAAATAAAAAGGGCAATGCTACTATCTCTTTTTCCACACTTGTGCTTCAAAGTAGCACCTTGTTCTTCATGTAGTGAGTCTCATATATTGTGCTTCAAAGTAGCACCATGTTTTTCATATAATGAGTCTCATAAGTTGTCTTTTTATACTAGTGGGAATTTTTCATTATAGAACTTGGCTTGTATATTCCTACAATGGGCTTCCTCAAATGCCCTAGGTCTTCATGAGCAAGCAAGTTGGATGCACACCCACTAGTTTTCTTTTGTTGAGCATTCATAGCTCTAGTGCATCTGTTGCATGGCAATCCCTACTCCTCATGTTGACATCAATTGATGGGCATATCCATAGCCCATTGATTATCCTCGTCAATGTGAGACTTTCTCCTTTTTTGTCTTCTCCACACAATCCCCATCATCATATTCTATTCCACCCATAGTGTTATATCCATGGCTCACGCTCATGTATTGCGTGAAGGTTGAAAAAGTTTGAGATTATTTAAGTATGAAACAATTGCTTGGCTTGTCATCGGGGTATAGAAGTTGGGAACATCTTTGTGTGTGAAAATGAAGCATAGCCTAACTATATGATTTTGTAGGGATGAACTTTCTTTTGCCATGCTATTTTGAGAAGACATGATTACTTTAATTAGTATGCTTGAAGTATTATTATCTTTATGTCAATATGAACTTTTGTCTTGAATCTTTCGGATCTGAATATTCATACCACAATTAAGAAGATTTACATTGAAATTATGCCAAAGTATCACTCCGCATCAAAAATTCTCTTTTTATCATTTACCTACTCGAGGACGAGCAGGAATTAAGCTTGGGGATGCTTGATACGTCTCCAATGTATCTATAATTTTTGATTGCTCCATGCTACTTTATCTAATGTTTTGGACTATATTGGGCTTTATTTTCCACTTTTATATTATTTTTGGGACTAACCTATTAACCGGAGGCCCAGCCCAGAATTGTTGTTTTTGCCTATTTCAGTGTTTTGAAGAAACGGAATATCAAACGGAGTCCAAACGGAATGAAACCTTCGGAAACGTGATTTTCTCATCGAATGTGATCAGGAGACTTGGACCTTACTCCAAGGGACAACAAAGGCAGTCACGAGGGTGGGGGGCGCCCCCCCCCTAGGGCACGCCCCCTGCCTCGTGGGCCCCCTGTTGCTCCACCGACATACTCCTTCCTCCTATATATACCCACGCCCTTCAAATGATCGACACGGAGCCAAAACCTAATTCCACCATCGCAACTTCTCAGATCCACGAGATCCCATCATGGGGCCTGTTAGGAGCTCACGGAGGGGGCATCCACCATGGAGGGCTTCTACATCAACACCATAGCCTCTCCGATGAAGTGTGAGAGTTTACTTCAGACCTTCGGTCCATAGCTAGTAGCTAGATGGCTTTTCTCTCTTTTGGATCTCAATACAATGTTCTCCCTCTCTCGTGGAGATCTACTCGATGTAATCTTCTTTTTATGTGTGTTTGTTGAGACCGATGAATTGTGGGTTTATGATCCAGCTTATCTATGAATAATATTTGAATCTTCTTTGAATTCTTTTATGTATGATTGGTTATCTTTGCAAGTCTCTTCAATTATCCGCTTGGTTTGGCCAACTAGATTGGTAGTTCTTGCAATGGGAGAAGTGTTTAGCTTTGGGTTCAATCTTGCGGTGTCCTTACCAAAGGATGTAAAGGGTTGCAAGGCACGATTGTATTATTGCCATCGAGGATAACAAGATGGGGTATTTATCATATTGCATGAATTTATTCCTCTACATCATGTCATCTTGCTTAATGCGTTACTCTGTTTTTAACTTAATACTCTAGATGCATCTTTGGATAGCGGTCGATGAGTGGAGTAATAGTAGTAGATGCGAATCGTTTGGTCTACTTGTCTTGGACGTGATGCCTATATACATGATCATACCTAGATATACTCATAACTATGCTCAATTCATCAATTGCTCAACAGTAATTTGTTCACCCACCATAGAATACTTATGCTCTTGAGAGAAGCCACTAGTGAAACCTATGGCCCCCGGGTCTATTCTCATCATATCAATCTCCATCACTTTAATACTTGCTTTGTTTTTACTTTGCCTTTTTCTTTTCACTTTGCATCTATATATCAAAAATACCAAAAATATTATCTATCATCTCTATCAGATCTCACTCTCGCAAGTGACCGTGAAGGGATTGACAACCCCTAATCGCGTTGGTTGCGAGGAGCTATCGATTTGTGCAGGTACGAGGGACTTGTGCGTGGCCTCCTACTGGATTGATACCTTGGTTCTCAAAAACTGAGGGAAATACTTACACTACTTTACTGCATCATCCTCTCCTCTTCGAGGAAATCCAACGCAGTGCTCAAGAGGTAGCAGTATGTTACTTGCCCGAGATTCGATCGTCGGTATCTCAATACCTATTTCAATCTCGTTATCGGCAAGTCTCTTTACTCGTTCCGTAATACATCATTCCGCAACTAACTCATTAGTTGCAATGCTTGCAAGGCTTAAGTGATGTGCATTACCGAGAGGGCCCAGAGATACATCTCCAACAATCGGAGTGACAAATCCTAATCTCGAAATACGCCAACCCAACAAGTACCTTCGGAGACACCTGTAGAGCACCTTTATAATCACCCAGTTACGTTGTGATGTTTGGTAGCACACAAAGTGTTCCTCCGTAAACGGAGTTGCATAATCTCATAGTCATAGGAACATGTATAAGTCATGAAGAAAGCAATAGCGAATACTAAACGATCGTGTGCTAAGCTAACGGAATGGGTCAAGTCAATCACATCATTCTCCTAATGATGTGATCCCGTTAATCAAATGACAACTCATGTCTATGGCTAGGAAACATAACCATCTTTGATCAACGAGCTAGTCAAGTAGAGGCATACTAGTGACACTCTGTTTGTCTATGTATTCACACAAGTATTATGTTTCCTATTAATACAATTCTAGCATGAATAATAAACATTTATCATAAAATAAGGAAATAAATAATAACTTTATTATTGCCTCTAGGGCATATTTCCTTCGGTCTCCCACTTGCACTAGAGTCAATAATGTAGATCACATCGCCATGTGATTTAACATCAATAGTTCACATCACCATGTGATTAACACCCATAGTTCACATCGTCATGTGACCAACACCCAAAGGGTTTACTAGAGTCAATAATCTAGTTCACATCGCTATGTGATTAACACCCAAAGAGTACTAAGGTGTGATCATGTTTTGCTTGTGAGAGAAGTTTAGTCAACGGTCCGCCATATTCGATCCGTATGTATTTAGCAAATTTCTATGTCTACAATGCTCGCTTGCGGAGCTACTTTAGCTAATTGCTCCCACTTTCAATATGTATCCAGATGAAGACTTAGAGTCATCCGGATCGATGCCAAAACTTGTATCGACGTAACCCTTTACGATGAACCTTTTGTCACCTCCATAATCGAGAAACATATCCTTATTCCACTAAGGATAATTTTGACCGCTGTCCAGTGATCTACTCCTAGATCACTATTGTACTCCCTTGCCAAAATCAATGTAGGGTATACAATAGATCTGGTACATAGCATGGCATAATTTATAGAACCTATGGCCAAGGCATAGGGAATGACTTTCATTCTCTTTCTATCTTCTGTCGTGGTCGGACTTTGAGTCTTACTCAATTTCACACCTTGTAACACAGGCAAGAACTCTTTCTTTGACTGTTCCATTTTGAACTACTTCAAAATCTTGTCAAGGTATGTACTCATTGAAAAAAAACTTATCAAGCGTCTTGATCTATCTCTATAGATCTTGATGCTCAATATGTAAGCAGCTTCTCCGAGGTCTTTCTTTGAAAAACTCCTTTCAAACACTCCTTTATGCTTTGCAGAATAATTCTACATTATTTCCGATCAACAATATGTCATACACATATACTTATCAGAAATGTTATAGTGCTCCCACTCACTTTTTTGTAAATACAGGCTTCACCGCAAGTCTGTATAAAACTATATCCTTTGATCAACTTATCAAAGCGTATATTCCAACTCCGAGATGCTTGCACCAGTCCATAGATGGATCGTTGGATCTTGCATATTTTGTTAGCACCTTTAGGATTGACAAAACCTTCTGGTTGCATCGTATACAACTCTTCTTTAATAAATTCATTAAGGAATGCAGTTTTGTTTATCCATTTGCCAGATTTCATAAAATGCGACAATTGCTAACATGATTCGGACAGACTTAAGCATAGATACGAGTGAGAAACTCTCATCATAGTCAACACCTTGAACTTGTCGAAAACCTTTTTCGAAAATTCTACCTTTGTAGATAGTAACACTATTATCAGCATCCGTCTTCCTCTTGAAGATCCATTTAATCTCAATGGCTCGCCGATCATTGGGCAAGTCAATCAAAGTCCATACTTTTTTCTCATACATGGATCTCATCTCAGATTTCATGGCCTCAAGCCATTTAGCGGAATCTGGGCTCATCATCGCTTCCTCATAGTTCGTAGGTTCGTCATGGTCAAGTAACATGACCTCCGTAACAGGATTACCGCACCACTCAGTGCGGATCTCACTCTGGTTTACCCACGAGGTTCGGTAGTAGCTTGATCTGAAGTTACATGATCATCATCATTAGCTTCCTCACAAATTGGTGTAGTAGTCACAGGAACAAATTTCTGTGATGAACTATTTCCCAACAAGGGATCAGGTACAGTTACCTCATCAAGTTCTACTTTCCTCCCACTCACTTCTTTCGAGAGAAACTCCTTCTCTAGAAAGGATCCATTCTCAGCAACGAATATCTTGCCTTCGGATCTGTGATAGAAGGTGTACCCAACATTTTATTTTGGGTATCCTATGAAGACGCACTTCTCCAATTTGGGTTTGAGCTTATCAGGTTGAAACTTTTCACATAAGCATTGCAACCTCAAACTTTAAGAAACGACAGCTTAGGTTTCTTGCCAAACCATAGTTCATACGGTGTCGTCTCAACGGATTTAGACGGTGCCCTATTTAACGTGAATGCAGCTGTCTCTAATGCATAACCCCAAAGCGATAGTGGTAGATCGGCAAGAGACATCATAGATCGCACCATATCTAATAAAGTACGGTTATGACGTTCGGACACACCATTACACTGTGGTGTTCCAGGTGGCGTGAGTAGTGAAACTATTTCACGTTGTTTTAACTGGAGGCCAAACTCCTAACTCAAATATTTTACCTCTGCGATCATATCGTAGAAACATTTATTTTCTTGTTACGATGATTCTCCACTTCACTCTGAAATTCTTTGAACTTTTCAAATGTTTCAGACTTGTGTTTCATCAAGTAGATATACCCATATCTGCTCAAATCATCTGTGAAGGTCAGAAAATAATGATACTTGCCATGAGCCTTAACACTCATCGGACCGCATACATCAGTATGCACTATTTCCAATAAGTCAGTTGCTCACTCCATTGTTCCGAAGAACGGAGTCTTTAGTCATCTTGCCCATAAGGCATGGTTCACAAGCATCAAGTGATTCCAAAATCCCATCAGCATGGAGTTTCTTCATGTGCTTTACACCAATATGACCTAAACGACAGTGCCACAAACAAGTTGCACTATCATTATTAACTTTGCATCTTTTGGCTTCAATATTATAAATATGTGTATCACTACGATCGAGATCCAACAAACCATTTTCATTGGGTGTATGACCATAGAAGGTTTTATTCATGTAAACAGAACAACAATTATTCTCTAACTTACATGAATAACCGTATTGCAATAAACATGATCCAATCATATTCATGCTCAACGCAAACACTAAAAAACATTTATTTTAGGTTCAACACTAATCCCGAAAGTATAGGGAGTGTGCGATGATGATCATATCAATCTTGGAACCACTTCCAATACACATCGTCACTTCACCCTTAACTAGTCTCTGCTCATTCTCGCAACTCCGTTTGAATTACTACTCTTAGCAACTGAACCAGTATCAAATACCGAGGGGTTGCTATAAACACTAGTAAAGTACACATCAATAACATGTATATCAAATATAGCTTTGTTCACTTTGCCATCCTTCTTATCCACCAAATACTTGGGTAGTTCCGCTTCCAGTGACCAGTCCCTTTGCAGTAGAAGCACTTAGTCTCAGGCTTAGGTCTAGACTTGGGCTTCTTCACTTGAGCAACAACTTGCTTGTCGTTCTACATGAAGTTCCCTTTCTTTCCCTTTGCCCTTTTCTTGAAACTAGTGGTCTTGTTAACCATCAACACTTGATGCTCTTTCTTGATTTCTGATTTCATCATCATGAAAAGCTCGGGAATCGTTTACGTTATCCCTTGCATACTATAGTTCATCACGAAGTTCTACTAACTTGGTGATGGTGACTAGAGAATTCTGTCAGTCACTAACTTATCTGGAAGATTAAATCCCACTTGATTCAAGTGATTGTAGTACCCAGACAATCTGAGCACATGCTAACTGCTTGAGCTATTCTCCTCCATCTTTTAGCTATAGAACTGGTTGTAGACTTCATATCTCTCAACTCGGGTATTTGCTTGAAATATTAACTTCAACTCCTGGAACATCTCATATGGTCCATGATGTTCAAAACATCTTTGAAGTCTTGATTCTAAGCCGTTAAGAATGGTGCACTAAACTATCAAGTAGTCATCATATTGAGCTAGCCAAACGTTCATAACGTCTGCATCTGCTCCTGCAATAGGTTTGTCACCTAGCGGTGCAACAAGGACATAATTCTTTTGTGCAGCAATGAGGATAAACCTCAGATCACGGATCCAATCCGCATCATTACTACTAACATCTTTCAACTTATTTTTCTCTAGGAACATATAAAAATTAAACGGGGAGCAACATCGCGAGCTATTGATCTACAACATAGATATGCTAATACTACCAGGACTAAGTTCATGATAAATTTATGTTCAATTAATCATATTACTTAAGAACTCCCACTTAGATAGACATCTCTCTAATCATCTAAGTGATCACATGATCCAAATCAACTAAACCATGTCCGATCATCACGTGAGATGGAGTAGTTTTCAATGGTGAACATCACTATGTTGATCATATCTACTATATGATTCATGATCAACCTTCCGGTCTCAGTGTTCCGAGGCCATATCTGTTATATGCTAGGCTCGTCAAGTTTAACCCGAGTATTCCGCGTGTGCAACTGTTTTTCACCCGTTGTATTTGAACGTAGAGCCTATCACACCCGATCATCACGTGGTGTCTCAGCACGAAGAACTTTCGCAACGGTGCATACTCAGGGAGAACACTTATATCTTGATAATTTAGTGAGAGATCATCTTATAATGCTACCGTCAATCAAAGCAAGATAAGATGTATAAAAGATAAACATCACATGCAATCATAATATGTGATATGATATGGCCATCATCATCTTGTGCCTTTGATCTCCATCTCCAAAGCATCGTCATGATCTCCATCGTCATCGGCATGACCCCATGATCTCCATCGTCTTGATCTATATCAATGTGTCGTCACATGGTCGTCTCGCCAACTATTGCTCTTGCAACTATTGCTATCGCATAGCGATAAAGTAAAGCAATTATTTGGCGCTTGCATCTTATGCAATAAAGAGACAACCATAAAACTTCCGCCAGTTGCCGATAACTTCAACAAAACATGATCATCTCATACAACAACTTATATCTCATCACGTCTTGACCATATCACATCACAACATGCCCTGCAAAAACAAGTTAGACGTCCTCTACTTTGTTGTTGCAAGTTTTACGTGGCTGCTACGGGCTGAGCAAGAACCATTCTTACCTACACATCAAAACCACAACGATAGTTCGTCAAGTTAGTGTTGTTTTAACCTTCTCAAGGACCGGCGTAGCCACACCTCGGTTCAACTAAAGTTGAGAAACCGACACCGCTAGTCACTGTGTGCATAGCACGGCGGTAAAACCAGGTCTCGCGAAGCGTGACGCGTAATGTCGGTCCGGGCCGCTTCATCCAACAATACCGCCGAACCAAAGTATGACATGCTGGTAAGCAGTATGACATGCTTGTAAGCAGTATGACTTATATCGCCCACAACTCACTTATGTTCTACTCGTGCATATGACATCTACGCATAAAACCTGGCTCAGATGCCACTATTGGGAACGTAGTAATTTCAAAAAAAATCCTACGCACACGCAAGATCATGGTGATGCATAACAACGAGAGGAGAGAGTGTTGTCCACGTACCCTCGTAGACCGAAAGCGGAGGCGTTAGCACAACGCGGTTGATGTAGTCGTACGTCTTCACGATCCGATCGATCAAGTACCGAACGCACGACACCTCCGAGTTCAAAGACACGCTCAGCCCGATGACGTCCCTCGAACTCCGATCCGGCCGAGTGTTGAGGAGAGTTTCATCGAAGACGGCGTGGTGACGATGATGATGTTCTATCGACGGAGGGCTTCGCCTAAGCATCGCACATGATATCGAGGTGGACTATGGTGGAGGGGCACCGACACGGCTAAAAGATCAAACGATCAATTGTTGTGTCTCCAAGGGTGCCCCTCCCGTATATAAAGGAGTGGAGGGGAGGGCGGCCCTCTCTATGGCGCGCCCTAGAGGGGTCCTACTCCCACCGGAGTAGAATTCCCTTCCAAGTAGTAGGAGTAGGAGTCAAGGAAAGGGGAGAGAGAAGAGAAGGAAGGAGGGCGCCTCCCCTAGTCCAATTCGGACTAGGCCTTGGGGGGCGCGCAGCCTCTCCTCTCTCTTTTCCCTAAAGTCCAATAAGGCCCATATACTCCCCGGCGAATTCCCATAACTCCGCGGTACTCCGAAAAATACCCGAATCACTCGGAACCTTTCGGATGTCTGAATATAGTCGTCCAATATATCGATCTTTACGTCTCGACCATTTCGAGACTCCTCGTCATGTCCCCGATCTCATCCGGGACTCCGAACTACCTTTGATACATCAAAACACATAAACTCATAATATAACCGTCATCGAACTTTAAGCGTGCGGACCCTACGGGTTCGAGAACAATGTAGACATGACCGAGACACGTCTCCGGTCAATAACCAATAGCGGAACCTGGATGCTCATATTGGCTCCCACATATTCTATGAAGATCTTTATCGGTCAAACCGTATAACAACATACGTTGTTCCCTTTGTCATCGGTATGTTACTTGCCCGAGATTCGATCGTCGGTATCTCAATACCTAGTTCAATCTCGTTACCGGCAAGTCTCTTGACTCTTCCGTAATACATCATTCCGCAACTAACTCATTAGTTGCAATGCTTGCAAGGCTTAAGTGATGTGCATTACTGAGAGGGCCCAGAGATACCTCTCCAGACAATCGGAGTGACAAATCCTAATCTCAAATACGCCAACCCAACAAGTACCTTCGGAGACACCAGAGAGCACCTTTATAATCACCCGCTTATGTTGTGACGCTTGATAGCACATAAAGTGTTCCTCCCAAACGGAGTTGCATAATCTCATAGTCATAGGAACATGTATAAGTCATGAAGAAAGCAATAGTAGAATACTAAACGATCGTGTGCTAAGCTAACGGAATGGGTCAAGTCAATCACATCATTCTCCTAATGATGTGATCCCGTTAATCAAATGACAACTCATGTCTATGGCTAGGAAACATAACCATCTTTGATCAACGAGCTAGTCAAGTAGAGGCATACTAGTCACACTCTGTTTGTCTATGTATTCACACAAGTATTATGTTTCTGGTTAATACAATTCTAGCATGAATAATAAACATTTATCATAAAATAAGGAAATAAATAATAACTTTATTATTGCCTCTAGGGCATATTTCCTTCAGCTATAGCTATGGGACATGTCAGAGACTATCCGGGAAAAAGGATGAGACAACTGTGAATTTGACTCAGGGTGACAAAGGGCCACGGTGAAATTCCTTCAAGTTTCAAACAGACGGTCAAGAAAGAGCGATGATGTTGAGTTCAGGTCACTCTTGTATGTGACATCCAATATGTAGTTGTTCATTTTACGCAGATAAGTTATCGGTGTGTGATGGCGTTGAACGGAAACTCGGGAAGTTGGGAGCACAAAGTAGAGTAATGAGAAACTTAATTTTGCTCGAGTGCTGACTGTGAAGAAGACGAGAAGGGACTATAGTTGCAGGTGGAGTCACGTGGAGTCTGGGAGTAGCAGCGGTGCTCATGGCGTAGCTCAAGTCCAATATACATGGAAGTTTGATGCATGGACAAATTCAAGATGGTGAAGAATATTCGCCAAAGTGGAGTTTGTTATAGTTGTGTCGAATATTATTGTACAAGTTAGGTTACAATTGGACTTGGAGTCGTACGGTGTGTAGACAAGATATAGAGTCGTGTCCTAGTATGACACTTGTATTTTAGGTCTCTCATATATAGCGATGGTAGGCACATGATGTAACCTATACAACCCATTAACGATGGCACAAAAGGCGCCTCCTGGTGATGTCCACCTGTCTTTTTACTGTATGAGGTGAAAAAAAAAAGGAAACCCGAAGAAGAGGGGCCGATTGGACGTTGCCTTTTTTCTTCAGTTGCCGATTGGGCGAAGCTCCCTGTTGTCTCTGCATGTGGGTCCTGTCGTGTTGCTGGGCTAATGTCAGTGAGCGTGTCTCGCATGAGCTTGGGTCGCCCGATCACATCTCACGCAAATAACACCTCCCTCAGTTAGCGATGGAGAGAAAAAGGGACTTTTCTTCTTTCCCAGGAAGGATTGAAACCACGCGACCCCTCTCTTTCTCGTTTCCACCCCTCCAGCCCCACGCCCCTTCCCTGCTTCTCCGCCGCCGCCGCGGATGAGATGTGCGCTGGCGCTGCTCGACCTCCTCCCCCACCCCTGGTCGGCTTCCTACCCCCTCCAACCCATCTGGACCGGCGGACAAGGAGACGCGACAGCAGCGCCGCCAGGAGGTCGGCGGCGAGGGTGTAGCCGGCGAAAAGAGGTACCAGATCACGAGCACCAACAAGCACCTCATCATAGGGCGTGGGATGGTCGACGACGACGCCTCGCGGTGGGCCACCTTCGGCGAGCGCAATGGCGGACTAGTGAGGGAGGCGCAAGAGCTCGTCATGCTCTGCGAGGCGGAAGTCGACATCCTCGTCTTTGACAGCGCCGGCAGGCAGTTGGACTACTGCAGCCCCCAGACAAGGTCCTTACGTTCCGTCGTCGATCTTCTTGTCCCAATCTCAATTCATTCCAGTTGTACATTGACATTGATTACAGATTTTCTGTCACGCCCATTTGCGATTTAGTCCTACAATGCCCTTGTTAACTTTATACTCCTGTGTAAATGTGTGAGGTCACTCGTACTGGACAAGCGAAATTCTGCACTATGTTTTGATGAACTCGCCAATTACTAAATCTACATTCCTTGCAAGTGTCAACCGATCTTGTCGTGCACAATTGATTTGTGTGAAATAGAAGATGAGAACGAACTTTGGCATGCCATCTTAGCTACAGTATTGGGACGCTCTCATTGTGTTTCATGCTCAAGTTAGTCAGCAGATATTAAAGGTAGTTTTGATCAGTTGAAGCAGAATGCAACCAAGGTTACATACCTTTTTACGGAAGTTACCTTACATTGACAGATTTACCCATATGGATTAAAAGCTTCTCCCCAAGATCTGCGCTAAATAAAATCGCGGCCTTTGCAGCTACATGGAATTAGATACTGTAAAGAAGATTTCTGTTGAGGGCCTGGAAAGGTTCAGGGAAGTGAAATATTATCTCATTCTCATCATTGTCGACACGAGTGGGCGCCATAAGCAGAAGGCTGCACTTTTTGAGGAAATGCGTCAAGTTGCAGAAGCTCATAGTCTTGCATTGTTATTGTTATCCTCTTTTATTGAGATTTTCGCTGACCTTATGGTTTTTCCACAGAAACGAGACCTGATGATATTTGTGATGGATGGCAGCATTGTTCATGCTGCTTTTGATTAGGCATAAGCATTCAAACAAAGTGCTTCCGTTGGTGCTGTCATTGTCATGAAATTGTATGGTCATGCGAAGCGAGGCGGTGCACTGAGCGTGCTAGTAGTATTACTCTTTACTTTTCTAGAACTGCTAATCACAAGGATTCAATTTGAACCTTTATCTTGTATTTAATTATCTCATGTTTTTTTCACTTATCCCTGCAGCTTATGATAGGAGAAGACCCTTAAATTTAGAAGTATGATGACAACACTCTGAGGTAGAACAAGGATGTTGGAAGTGAGGTTGTTACAGATTCTTTTTTTGATTCTCTTTTGCTTTAGTGCATGAAAAAATTGGGAAGCTATTTGCTGTTTAAAGCTTAATAAGTTGCAGCCCTTTTAAATTATATATATCTTAGTCTGGATCTGATCGTAGAGGCTTCTTTCTTTTGACGGTGAGTCTATCATGTAGGGTTATGCTAAGGTCACGTTGCACCGGTGCCGATTGTCCTGTGCAACTAGAGATGAAATTACAAAATAATGTTAAGTACCAAGAAAGGTTCGTTTTGTTAGCTCCAAGAAAGAGATGTTAAGAATAATTAAGTTCTCAGCTCCGGCAGAAAACTACAGGATGGTACAAAAAGATGGGTGAGAGAATATGAGCTTGTTGGGTTGTTAAATTTGTCCCTCATGTGGACAATTCAGCATCTACATAATCTTTTAAGGAAAGGGCCCTCCTTATCTCTCATAGGGCTGCACATGTGAACAATGCAAGATGTGTTGGACCAGATTTCGTCAAATGCGAACAATTTTAATTTCAATGTATATCAACTGCAGCCTCTAAAGGAGCTAAACTGGTATGATTTCTTTTTTGCTGAAATTCTTCTAGAAGGTTTGTTAGGAAATTTAGTGAGCTTGCTTTTGTGCTCAAGTCTGTGCAACCAGGAAACAATAGTGTACTAAAAAAATTGTATTCATTGCAGACAATGTACAACATGTAGATTTTTTTCAGAAAGACAATGGTGCATAGTTTTAACATATATTCTGTCTATAGTGCACATAATAAGATAAGAATAAGATCATCCATCATATTTATTTTTGACACCGCCATGCTTCAGGATATATATATATGATTGTGATATATTTGCTTTGTTTTGTACTCCAAATTTCTCAGTTGCGAGTTCATTACCATGAAAATCTCAGTGAATTGTTGATACATCAGGATTTAGATGGCTGTCCCAATCTTCTCCTCTCGGACCCATGCTCCTGGATACATGAGTTCTGATGTTTGGACCTCCCATTAAAGACTTAGGTGATGTGTTAAGAAATGCTTTGTCCACACACCATAAAACTGAGGATGTCACCGAAAATCTCAAGGTTACCGGTATTAGAGCCATGGATTCAGTTGAATGAATAAGTCAAGCTTTCTAGCTGCCTGATAGCAGAGATCTAAAATTTTACCACCTTGAGGTAACGTTCTAAATTGTGCTATTGCACCTTTAGGAGGTGGGTGAAACCCGAAGAATCACGGGATCAGCACCTAAATTTTTCTGTTGAAACGGCAAAATTTTATCTAAGGGCTGAATGCCTAAATGTTGATATATGCTTGCTTGTAAATTTACATTGTGAGCCATTTTTATACTGCTACTTTTCTCCCAGAATTTGTACCTCTTTTATCCAAAGTGTCATAAGGTGCATTGCACTTGTAGTTTGTTACGTTTGCATCTGCCATTGCTTTCATATAGTATATATTTTCGCTCTGATCCGAAGCATAGCATCACTTGCATGCACTTGTACGACACATATCACATAAAACTAACGAGAAGGGGCACGTTCCTACCTGGCACCGCCCAGCTAACTCTCAAGAGGCCCACAATGGAGGGCGGTGCGTGTGAACCTCTGGTTTATGGGCTCCCCGATTGTGGCACCCGGGCAAGACGAAGAGAACCTACAGTGCTGGGTCCACGCATCAACTTCTTCCTCGCGGTGGCCAGCTGGTCAACACGTCACCGGCCGGCGGGGCGTGGGCTGGCAGCCGGCGCCGGTGCTGCCTCCAGTGTCCGATTCGTGCCGTCCTCTAACAACATCATAGTTTCCTCCCGCGACTCAGTGAGATGTCTCACCCCATTGTTATCTCTGGCTCCTGGCTTCCAAATTTGATGCATTTATTTGAGGTGAAATTAGGGTAGTTTATCTTTACAGAGGAGATGCCTAACAGGCTTTCATGTGGAATTTTGTTCTGCAGGGGCTGCGGGTGTACGATGCAGACAAATCATTACTCGACTGGAGGTGGATTGTGAAGCAGCACTGCTACTTCAAGGATGAGTTTGTGGCACCCTCTGGTAGTTCAGAGGGATCTATAATAAGGTATCAATAAAATTAGTTGCAACACTCCTCTTAAGCATCACCGAAACAGAAACAGAAACATCCATAGTTTTGTGGTGCCTAGGCTTTTACTATTGGAAGCAGGGTACTCCATGTGGTTCTTTTCCCCCGTCTATGCTTTATTGATCTATAAAATGGTGTTGGTTCTCCATTTCCCAAGCTGGCGTTTTTCCCTGCATCATTCCTATAGTCACCACTTCTATCATGGAAATGATTTGTATTTCAAGATCATATGCCAGTTTGCCCTTAAGAACATTTATCCTTTGCTTTTGTACAGGGAATGTTTAGATTATGTCAAGAGCGTTGATAAACAGGCGGAACAGATTTGCATCCATGTCCACTCCAAGCAAGAAGTTCTAATTAGCCTTCATCAGGTGTTTATGTTTTCAAAGTAAAAACATCAGAACATCTATTCAAGTTGGGGTTCCTACTTGATTTAGTTGAGTCTTTTTTTTGGGGTGGGGGGTAACTTGATTTAGTTGAGTTGGAATGTAGTTCCTGTTAGGAATAAGCAACTTGTATTCCCATGAGGCCATAGGCTGATATATATACATGTACGGGTGTGAAACATATGCAGGAAACCCCTTATACAACGGGATAAATACAAAGGGGTACATGACTTATATTATAACTCTAACACCCCCCCTCAAACTCATGGTGGATGAACAACACCGAGTTTGGAGAGATAAAGCCATGTTGTGCTCTAGTCCGGGCCTTCGCCAGAAATCCGCCAATCAGAATTCTCGGAAGGCACATCTTGAGAGCAATAACTCGATCTCGCACACCAGTACAAGACATAGAAAGCATCAACACCAATATGCTTGGTGAGCTCATGCTTTCAGTGATCGCATGCAATGCTAATAGCACTGTCTTTGTCGCCGATAAGAGCGAGTCGGTGTAGTGCGTAAACACCAAAATCTGAAGTAACCACCGTAACCAAGTCACCTTTGCCGCCAAAGAGCCATTGCTCGCAACTCAGCCTCGACACTCGAACGGAAATCGCAATCTGCTTTCTTCGCCTTCCGTGCAATGAGAGAACCACCAAGAAAACACAAGAAGCGAGAAAGTGAACGGCGATCCAAGGATCACTTGCCCGTAGCATCCGAATAGGCCAAGTCAGAAAGAATCGGAGCGAGGAAAGAATAGAGCGGTGAGAGATCGTGCTCAAGATATCAAAGAACACGAAGGAGATGACCATAGTGAACCGATGTGGGAGTAGAGACGAATCGACTCGTAATATGAACCATATAAGAGATGTCCGGACGAGTGACGACTAGATAGACAAGACTACCAACAAGATGACGATAACGCGTCGGGTCGTGGAGAGGATCACCATCAAGAGCACGGAGGTGAACATTGAGCTCCATAGGAGTCTCAACAATGCGCTTCAAGAAGAGCAAGACGAGCAAGAAGATCCTGGATATACTTTTCCGGGATATAAAAAGCCATCGAGGTAGAAGAGACTTCAATCCCAAGAAAGTAGCGAAGAGGTCCAAGATCGCACATAAGAAACGCTCACTAAGACGGGCCTTTACAAAGGCAATATACTCGGGGTCATCCCGGTGATGATCATGTCATCAACATAGAGAAGAAGAAGAGTCCGACCACGAGGAGAAAGGTGAATAAACAATGTTGGATCATGAGCACCGGTGAAAAACCAGTGGCGGTGACCACAGAGGCAAAACGCTCAAACCAAAGCGCGGGGCTTGCTTAAGGCCATAGAGAGATCGACGAAGACGACATACCATGCCATCAGAACAAAATACCCGGTGGTGGCTGCATGTATACCTCCTCACGCAGCTCACCATTAAGAAAGGCATTCTTAACATCAAGTCGAGATATAGACCCGATGGCGTGCAGAGGCAACAACAAGAAGTGTACTAACGGTGGTCATATGGGCCACAGGAGCAAAAGTCTCGTCATAATCACGACCATGCTCCTGCTGAAAACCACGAGCCACAAGACGAGCTTTGTGACGCTCAAGAGAACCATCGAGCGAGTCTTAACCTTGTAGACCCACTTACAAGTGATGGGACTGACCGGAGGAAGAGAAACAAGATCCTGTGTACCAAGGCGCTCAAGAGCAACAATCTCCTCTGCCATCGCAAACTGCCATTCGGGATGAACAACACTGATGATAAGAAGTTGGCTCAAGAACAAAGAAGACCAACATTGGGAAATCCAAAGCGATCAACAGTGGACGAGGACGAGAACGCAAGCCATAAGTAGGCTGAGAGGAAGATGACGACTATCCACGAGAGGCATCCATGTGTCGTGAACGACGAGTGTAATGCCGAGGAAAAGATGGAACAATAGAAGGAGGAATCGCCAAGGTAGAATCGGGGGGTGGCGACGAAGAAGTCACCAGAGATGAAGGTGTAGAATCCAGTGACATGCTAGGCGAGGAGATGGGGGAAGATGGTGGCTGCAAACCGACGAGAGGTGGAGAAGCAGAGGGAGTGGAACGAATAAACACAGGCTCGACGGGGGTGATAGGTGAGTCAGGAAAAGTGAGGAAAGAGATATCCTCCACTGAAAAAGTCGAGGAAGATGGGCGTGGGTAGAAGGGACGAGACTCATCAAAAGTCACGTCTTGAGAGATACGATCCGTCAATCGATAGGGATCCCAAGAACGATAGCCCTTATGCTCATCATCGTAGCCTAAGAAGACACACTCAACAGATCGAGCGGTCGGTTTGGTGCGTCACAGGGCAAGAAGAACATAGCAAACACAACCAAACAAGCGAAGCATCGAATAATCGGAGAACGATCAAAAGACGCCGAAAGGAACAACACCCCGTAGAGCAGCGGAAGGTTGTATATTGATAAGATAGGTGGAGGTGGAGACGGCCTCAAACCCAAAAATGAGGCGGAGAGGCAAGAATCATCAATGCACGAGCCGCCTCAAGAAGATGTCGATGCTTGCTCAAAGAAGAGAATTGAGAGAGAGTCCTTGCTCAAAGAAGAACACCACGCAACATCTTAGAGATATACTCACCAAATGAGTCGCACGAAAAACACGAATGGGTGAAGAGAACTCGAGTATGAACCATGGCAGCAAAACGCTTATAAATAGACAACACCTCACTACGAGAAGTCATGAAATAAAGCCATGTGTAACGAGAGAAATCATCTACGAAAATAATATAGTATTTATGACCACCTTTCAAGCTTAAAGGAGCCGGACCCATACATCGAATGGACTAAATCGAACGGACGCTTAGACACCGACTCACTATGTGAATATGGTAACCGAATTTGCTTACCTAGACGACAACCCCGACACTCTAAAGAGACATCTCCCGAGATGCAGACCCGTAAGACCTCGATTTAACTAAAGACGACAACCGAGAACCACATGATGACCAAGTCGATGATGCCATTGCTGAAGGAACCAAGATGTGAGGCGATCAAACGGAGGAACTGGCGATGGTGGTGGCAATGGAAGGAACATGAAGCCACCCAACTCCCAAAGACCACGAGAATCACGGCGGCGAGGGCCAGCCACCACCAGTGTGCGTGTGACGGTCCCGGATGTAACAAGAGTCAACGCTAAGGATGACGCGACAACCGTAATCGAGAAGTTGACCAGCAGAAAACAGATTCATGGTAAGTCGAGGAACATGAGCAACATCAGAATGAATAAGGAGTGGTAAGATTGCCTCTACTAACAATGTAAAGTGGAGTACCATCGAAGTGAGAACATGAACAGGAGAATCCAATGATCGAAGAGAGGACAAAGTGGAAGAATGAGAAGACATATGAAAAGAAGCTCTAGAGTCCGTAACCCATGGGGATGTACCGATCGTGTAGAGGGTGGTTGCTCGGTCGAGAAGCATCATCCACGTAACCAGAAGACTCGCCGAGGAAGAACTCAAGCCGCGAAAGCGACGCTTAAGTCTCGTAATATCCCGCTCACCAAAGCAATGGTCAAGCTGCCGAGGTAGATGACGAAGTCCCTGAAGATGATGATCGCGCCTTGCGCAGGTGTTTCATTTTCGTGTAGCACTGGGACTCAATATGACCATCATTGTTGCAGTAGTCGCAATGTGGACGAGGGCGACCTGAGCCTCCAGAAGGAGTGGGCAGGAGTGGCGGAGCACTCGAGCGAGAGGGGGTCGGTGCAGCAGGTGGCGTGGAAGGAGGTCGAGTAGCGAGTACAGAGGGAACCTCCAGCAAACCAGCACCACGTAAGCGAGTCTCCTCAGCACGAATCTCAGAAAGCGCCTCCATGAGAGAAATACGGCCACGAGCAAACAATCGAGCACGCTGGGCTCAAACTCCTTACGAGCCGAGACAGAACTCGAGACGCGATGAAACTCTAAATTGGCTCGACAGCCGGCAACAGGGCAAGTACGACAACCAGCTTTGTGGAGAGAATCGTTTGGCGCCAGATAAGCGTAACTCAGTGCATAGAAGTCATCAACAAGAGAGTCACCCTATTTGAAGAGCATGCTCTGACGGACCACATAAAGGTATAAGGCATCACCAGAGGGCTCATAGCGCCGACGAAGACGGGTCCACATCTCAAAGACAGAGGGAAGACCCGTAAACTCGAAGCAAACCGAGGCGTAACACTAGCAAAGGAGAACACCGCAAAGACGAGCATCATCATCAAGCCACCGGGTATAAGCAGCACGAGCACCATGATACGTCTCAAGAGCCTCCTCATAAGCCAAAACCCCTCTTCATAAGCACGATCAGCAGCCTCATCAGCAAGCTTAGCCGCATCCTTGGCGGCCTGATTAGCATCCATAGGAAGAACCGGTGGAGTCGGCGGAGTAGGGGCCACCGGAGGAACCGGACGTGGCGGACAGCAGACCTCGCCAGAAAGAACACCCCAGAGACGGATGCCACGCATGTGAATGCGCATGAAGCCAGTGAACTCGGTGTAGTTAGTACCATCGAAGATCACCGGACAGCGAGGGACAGCAACATAGCCTGAGGACAGAGACATCGCACCTGTTTTTTTTTTACGGAAGGGAACCAGCAGAGGGTCTGGACGAGAACCGCAGCAGCAGTCAGGGGCGAGATCGAGGATCACGGAGCAGACCAAAAGAATCTGGCGAGCGTGCGTAAACAGCCGGTTGAGCACGCGGTGGCAGCCACACAGGCAGAAGATTGGTCCCGTGCGTGACGGGCTGTGCGTGACGGGCGGACGGGCAGATCGATCTGGACCCGTGCGTGACGGCTTGCAGGCAGATCGAGCAGCTCCGTGGGTAGATCGAGCAGCTCCACGCGTGGTCGTGCAGTCAACGTCGCCCTTCCAGCAAGCGGATCAGCAGATCGAGCAGCAGGGGCGCGATCGGGGGTGATGCAGCACGAACGGAGACGTGCGGCAGAGGTGGATGGCAGTGGCGTCGGACCAAGAGAAAGACGGGCGGTGCCGTGAGATGGGATCGAGCACGAGTTGCGGCGTGCGAGAAAAAAAAAACCTAATGCTCTAATACCATGTTAGGAATAAGCAACTTGTATTCCCATGAGGCCATAGGCTGATATATATACATGTACAGGTGTGAAACATATGCAGGAAACCCCTTATACAACGGGATAAATACAAAGGGGTACATGACTTATATTATAACTCTAACAGTACCCATGCTTTTTTATATACTTGTGTAATTCATCTTTTTAGTAACATAACTAGGGGAAGCACGATTCATAGAAGATATTCTCCTTACCTGAGAAGAATGCATTTCTTTTCCGGCTTTCTTACATGCTCTCTGGTCATTACATTTGTGTGCTTCTATTACTATTAGCAAAAGTGGAATTCAGATAATATTTCTTTGCATCACAACACATGTCTATAATGAATGCTTGCAATGGAGGTTTCCCTTTGATCCTAAGTCAGTGGATGTAGATACTTCAATTTGTTTAAAACTGTGAGATACACTGTCATTCTTCAATTAGTTACAGCTCACTTTTTGTTGTTTTCATTGTTGTGCTGAAAACAAATTCTTAGTTCATCATGTGTTCCTGTTTTTGCCTCGTGTATTCTAACAGGAGAAAATAGCTGATGAGATATTCAAGATATTAGTCAGTCAAATGGCAGAAAGACATAATTATTAGTCTATTTAGTGTACGATGCTGTCTGAAACTCACAGATTTATTCATTTGAGTTTAGTACATTAGATTAGCCTTTTCCCATAGGGAACATGTGAGTTCATATATAAATTGTAGGTTGTAAATTCACGACACAGTAGCGAGCTACACCAATGCCGGTCTGAATTTCTAGATTCAGCAAACTCCTTTTGTGTGTCATATAGAACATCCATATTAGATAGAGCAAAGACAGACACCGATCAGCTAGCTGCTAGTCTAAGATGATGACACACCCCCGTACGCCGCCGCTCGCGCTAGGGCGACACGGGCGATCTCGCCGCCGCCTCGTCCTCACCACGCTCCTCCTCCTGTCCTCGTCCATCGCAGAGGCTAGCGCCGGCAGCCTCGGGCGCAGCCAAGGAAGGTGGCGCGGGAGCTCGTGCTTGGGCAGCGCATGGATCGGATCCGCCAGATCTGTCTGCCCGGCCTAGGGTTTGAGGCGCGGCTTTTCCGTGAGGGCGGCGTCGTCCGAGGCGGCGGCGCCGCCGAAGTTGTGGATCGCGTCTTCTCGACCGCTGCGGCGGCGAAGTTGGCGTGGATGCGAGCGCCACGTGGAGGATCCGCCGCTCTCTTCGCCCAGATTGAAGACGGCGCCCGTCGCCGCTGCTTCCTCGCTAATCCGCCGGATCCGGTGGCGGACTGCGCGGATGTGGGGTTGGGATCTCGGATCGGAGTAATTTCTTGGCCGGCTGCGGCGCCACGACGCCGATGGCGCCCAGCGTTGTTTCCTTCTTGAAGGCGGCTTCAAGATCCAGCTCCTCCCCTCGCCCTCCCCCGCACCCGGTGAAAACCCACAACTTTGGTTGGGCGGCGGCGGTGCTCGGCTCCGTCACCTTCTTGAAGGCGCCGCTTTGGGTCCGCGGGGAGGTGAGACAGCTGCAGCGCGTTCTTGGCGTTCCTGATGGCGGCGGTTCTCTTTAGTGGTGTCGCTTCGCCATGGCGGTCGGCTCGTCCGGCTCTCGTGGTGATTGTGGTGCCCAACTCTTCGCCGTGTCTTCTGGGGTTCTCCCGTCCCGTTCAGAGAGGCTGGAGGTGGAGCGGCTTCATCTTGCACGGAGCTTCGGCGGAGATGTCAAGTCATGCCTGACCGACAGGTGCTACACTTTGTCATGCCTCGTCGGCAGGTGCTACGCACGACAGATCTTCCAAAGACTTCAAGCTGTGTCGGCTGGTGGTACTTGGCAGCATGGTGCTAAGGTGTATCAGTGGCGACCGCGACGTCCTCAGATGTTTGCGCGTAGGGAGGAGGTGCCGTTGGGCGCCGTGGTGGCGTCGACGATAGCTGGACCGAGCAAGGTTGATGCATTAGTACAGTTCTGAAGATGGAGCGGTGGAAGTTGGTGGCGGCGGCCTCTGAGTGCACGCCGGACCGGTGAGACCCATGCCCGGCAGGCGTCCTCGATGGGATCTCAGGTCTTAGATGTTAGGTTTGGCTGCGATGCCTGTTTGGTATTAGGCCCAAGCTATCTGCGCCCCTTCATCAACTGGATAGAGTGGCTTAGACGGCAGCTTTAGTCTTACTGTTGTACTCCCTCCATTCCTAAATATAGGGTGTATAGTCTTTGGCACGGAAATTAAAGAACGCACGTGGAGGAAAAATTTCACAAGTTTTGGGCGAGATTACACCTGACTAATCGACATGAGAAAATAGAGAAGCTATCCTAATATCAGGAAATGTAATCATATCCTAAAAAAGTGATCCAAACGAGCGGTGCAACACAATACACCTTATATTCCGGACTTTTTCTCAAAAATCTATACAGGTTATATCAAGGAACGAAGGGAGTATTACTTTGTAAGGTCTTGTGAGAATAATTAATAAAGTGGCCGTATGCATCGCCCAGATGCAGAGGCCGGGGGTCATCCTCTTTTTCTAAAAAAAAAAAATAAGAGCTCAGGGATATGTGCAAGAGGGAGGGGATGAGCTTGAGGCTTACGAGCTATTGAAATAATCAGACATGCATGGTTTCTTGAATTTTCAATTTATCTATCTGTCAACCTGAAGATTTGTTTTCTTGTTTGCGACAAACTCCAGGGAAAAAATGTGAAACAGAATATGTCTGCCTACAGGCATTCAGTCAAGGCTTTAATGAGAAGTTCGGTGAGTTGCTTTTATATCTGATTTGCATACTTGTGATGCCAATAAATAAGATATATCTATGAATAGTTTGGTCACCAGTATATGGGTTGATGAACCAAGAGCATGTGGTAGTGGTAGGTATGATTCCAAGTCGTGGTTCCTTTTTTGTCTGACTGGCATGGAAAATGATGATTCATTTTATGTAATCATCTTTTTTTCTGCCTTGCTGAGTAAAGCTTGCTTTTTTAATTAGGCCAAAGCTTTCATCCGCTATACAGAAGAAAGCAAATAACTTGATGCTAACATGAGTTAGTTTGCTATTTGTGGAAGGCAAATTGTGTGTGAACACGAAAATGCATAGAGATGCATCGAGGCGCTCCAGCAATACGAAAGCAGAGAGGTTCAAAACATGCCTGGCACCTTTATAATATCTTTAATTAACACATTAATTGTATTGTGTTAATACAATTGGCTTCAACCTGAATTACACAGAAATCATCTCTTTGTTATTCTTGTAAGACATTACTTCCTTTGCTATGCATCCCTCATGATTATTCTGTCAGCACTAGGTTGTTCAAACTACAATGTTCGTCAAAATTACAGTATGATGTGTCACTTCTCTTAGATTTTGTTATTTCTTTAACAAATCTTGTATCTCTTTTCTGATCTCATTCAGGAGGAATGTTTAATATAAGGACACATTTTTTACCGACAATTTTCTATCTAAAATCATATTGTCATAGACGACATTCTCATTGGTTCTCTTGATATTCCCACTATTTTCAGGTTCACTACACAGAAGAGTACCTCCAGGTGTGCATTAACCAGGATCAAAATGCATTGTCAATCAAGCTTGCAGATGGCGAGGTCTTCGTCGTCACTCGCCTCATCACAGGAAATGACAAGATGACCACCATAACAACCAACTGAGTTCCGCCGTCAACAAACATACATGAGGGTGACATTCTACTTCAGAGGCAAGGCAAGGCGTACCGTCGACTATGGCCTATAAATATAATCCATGTATCATGCTCATGTATATTGGACCTTCTACCTTTGGCCCTTGCCTTACTTTTGGAACCACCTGAACTATCTGTAATGTATCATCTAGATATCGATGTGCTACCTATGTGTTCGTATGTTTTCATCACTATGATTAATATCCTTTCTTCCCCTGTCACTTCTCTTATACTCATGTGCATTGCAGCTGATACATTCCAATTTGTTGTTGATGCCTGCATGAAGCCAATCATTACTGTCATGCAGATGCGTTAACATGTATGGTGGCCTACTTAGTAGCGCACCATAACGCCTCAGGAGGTGCCACCAGGTGGCGTCCCAACCACTAGTGCCAACATAGTGTGCGGGTGAGCCGGCGGTGTGTGCCGGCGCTCGGGCGGCCGGGGTGCGGTATTGTGACGGTGTCATGGGGAGGAGCGTCCGCAGTCATGCCCCGGGGATGTAGCCATATCAGTGAACCTTATTAACATATCTCGATGTTGTGCTTGCGTGATTGCTTAGTTCTGCTTAGTTCTCGGTAGATCGATGGAGCGCCTTGATTTATTTTAACACGGAGGGTGGCGGGGTGCTAGGAGCGCGGGCGAGAGGCCGATGGCCGGCAAGGACGAGCGGCGAGGGGTGGTCACCGGCAAGAGGAGCCGCTCACGAAGAGAATGTCTTTTTTCCATGCGCAATTCATATGGGTTGAGGAAGGAGAAGGCTGACCTGATCCAACGGGTGTTACTGAGCAAATCGGACAAGTGATCCAACGGGTGTTATTGGGCGAATCGGACGAGTGCGCGGCGACCGTCTGAATTCGACCGGCCGACCGGCGCCTATCACTGTCCTAAAATAACAAATAACATCCCAGCCAATTAGACGAGAATGTGCCCAGGTCAACACCGGAATAGCGATCCTCCAATAGGACGGCGACACATGGGTGCACGTGACGACGACCTTCCTTCTGGAATTGTCCTAGCGTTTGCCTGCACGGCTGTCTGTCGGGCCGACCAAACCGGCCTCGAAACCTACGCACGGAAACTAACTCGCCCACAGTTTTACCAGCCCCAAGGTCCACGGCCAGGCGGGCCCACCTGCCATACAGCGAGCGCGGTGCAACTTGGAATTCACGTCCTTCCAGCGGTAGAATCGGATAACCTTTTAGATGGAAGAAGACGGTAGAATTGGATACGATTAATCTCGCAATCAGCGTGCCAATCCCTATCCGGTAAAGACAGCGAGAAGCCGGGCGGCGTAGAACTCGGCCCGGATCGCATGCCGTCCATCTCGGAACGTGCGGACAGGAGCGAGCCGGGCGGGGTCCGCCACGAGGGAGGATACGCCGCCCGCGAGCGCGAGATCAGGTGGTATATTGGAGAAGACGTCAACGGAGCGTGGGTGCGTGTGTCTTGGACTATTGCCTTGCCGAAGCAGACGATCTCTCTTCGCCTCTCCGTCCTCCCCAGGTCGCCTCCTCTGCTCGTCTCCGGTGAGTTCCTTCTCCAAAGCCCCAGTATATACGGATCCTCCCTTCGCTCGATCTGTGTTCGTTCATCGCCGCCGTCTCGATCAAACGCCGCGGCGAAGTTGGGATTCCGCGGGCTTGCTGCTTTGGTGGTGGGTGGGGTTGGGTGGGGGTGGGTGTTGTTCATTCATCGACTTCTTGGCGAGACGCCATGCTTTAGGTTAGAATTACTGTGCGCGGAAGAGTTGGGGAGTTGTTCGATCACGCCGTGAGGTCTAGCAATCTCCGCTTGTTTCCTTGTGTGTCAGTTCATGTTATGGAGCAGAGATCAGTGGCTTTGTTCTTTGCGCAGTTGATGAAATTATGACTAGCTTTTCAGTTCTATTACAGAAAGTTTGGTCTCGTCTGCACCATGAATCACGGAATCGGCGTGGCCGGTAGAGGTCTAGAGATTCTGTTAGTCTGTCAAGTGTGGAACTCGTGGTATCTTTTGCACTGGCTGCGTGTGGAAGGCTAATTTTAGGCTGTGCCGTGGATCCAAAATTAGGTGAACAGACCGGGTGTCACGTCTTTGCTATTATCGGCTCTGTTCGATGGACGGCTGCTGTTGAAACATATAAAGCATGATCTATTCTGCTGGTACGTATAAAAGCAAGGCAAATCTCTCTAGCTGCCTTGGGGGTTGGTTGTTGGAAGAAGCAACCACTAGCTTCGTTGGAGATCCATCAAAGGAACTAACGAGGCTAGAGGTTGGTTCTTCTAGCAAGTTGGGGGCCGCAAGTGTCTGGTCATTTCCTGCCCTTGTGCCATATTTCCAGCCGTTTTCCAGGTTAGTTGGTCTGCCACTGTAGGAGATTTTTCATTTGATTAATGTGCCATGAGCCCATGATTAATGGTTCATTCTCAGCATGCAGCGGGGTGCAAATTTGATGAGTGGTGGCCCTGCTAAATATTACTCTCTCCGTCCCAAAATAAGTGTCACAACTTTGTACTACTAACTTTGGACCGATGGAGTAGGAAAATAAACATCCTAAGTTACATTCCAAACACCCCTAAACCTTAAACTATGGTGCTTGATCCGAAATTCATGGGCGTGGGGACTGATATAATGTTAGGGCCGGCAAAATTTCGTCAGTGAATATGATTAA
The DNA here is from genome assembly GCA_021605205.1 of Aegilops longissima. Classification (NCBI taxonomy): domain Eukaryota; kingdom Viridiplantae; phylum Streptophyta; class Magnoliopsida; order Poales; family Poaceae; genus Aegilops; species Aegilops longissima. Next base: position 485,800,673 of record CM038681.1, on the reverse strand, counting down.
TTGTTACAAGAGATAAATGAAGTGTTCCTGTCATTTTTCGCTGGACACAAAGAGCCACCGTTTTAACGATGTTTCTCTGATTTTTATTTCGTAACATTACTTACGCCTATGATTTTTTCTGCATTTTTTTAATGCTTGAAATGCAAAAACAATATAAAAAACTAAGATATGCTTCAAGTTTAACGATTTTTCAAATTCCAGGTTAGCGTTGCAGTTTAATTGTTCAGGGTCCAAGTGGATCAAGCACCAGGGTTAATAAATATAACTGTTATCTATTTAGCTAGTGCTTGTTGTGGTTTACTAGTACTAAATTAGCATACCAGAATGCAGATTTAGGTGTTCCTTTCCAAAGTTACATACTTGTGAATTTCTTCGGATTCTTGATCATCTACCTTGAAATAAAATAAACTGATGAATCTGCCCTTGTTTCTCGGTTCTCTCATTTCTTGAAAATTCTTCAACTTCTGAGTCTGATCTCCAGCATCCTTCGTTTTACACTTGAAATGCAGCATTTAGTACTTCGGTTGATGGCCTCGCCTGCAGCAGCAGCAGCAGCAGCAGAGTTCACCCAGGAAACTGTTCGCCAGTCGCTGATCGCAATCTCTCAGTCCCTCCCTGAGACTTCGCTCCTGAACCCCAAGGCCAACCCACCAAGCACCACCCCTGGGGCAAACGCATATCGTGACGATGGGGCGGCGAAGTGCAGATCGAAGCTGATCTCGATCTCGTACCCGTCCACTCCTGATGCCCTATCCACGCCGTGCCCCCCGAAGAACGCTGCAACCGTGTGATCACTGACGCCTAATTAAGCGTGCATACACTTGTGAAGTTCTTCACCCTTCTGCTGTCTTGGTCTGGGTGTGGAATGGATGTACTCCAGTGCTTGTGTTTCCTGTATTCAAACTGAAACATTTGGGAAGGAAATGGAGACAATTGTACAGTGAACTGTGGTATGATACACGAACTAGCTGCTGTAAACTGAGTTTGTGGTTCCAATTTCTTGCAATCTGATAGTCTGGCGATCAGCACTATTTGTTGAAGGGGTTAAAGATATTAAGACTGACTAGCACATATGCCCGTGCGTTGCATCGGGAGAGATATTTATTACGAGAAGCAACGGGAGAGAAATGATGTGTACTCGGAAAACAGTCTCCGCAGCCGTGGCCGACGGAGCTAGGAGGTGCAATCTTCTCGCGGGTCATGTTTGGCGTACGAGATCTTGATAGTGGCGTGGTTGGGTGGCGTCTCCTATCACGGCGTAACTGGATGTATTACTAATTGCGGCACATAATACCTAGTCGAAGAAACACGTCCTAATAACCAATGGCCAGCGCGAATATTTAAGAATATAACGCATCATCAGTTTTGAAACATTTTTTGATTTTTTTGAACTTATCATAAAAAATATGAATCAATTGGTGTATGTTCTTCGAAACATGAACAATTTTTAAAATTCCAAACAACTTTTTGAAAATTCTGAATATTTCCGAAAAACATGAACAAAATTTTAAATTGGAATATTTTTTGAAATTCTCAAACATTTTCTGAAAACATGAACCTTTTATAATAACTTGAATTTTTTTGAAGTAGTGAACAATTTTTAAAATGGTAAAAATGTTTCAAACATTCACAACAATTTTGAAAATATTTTTCAATTAAGAAAATTATTATAATTTCGTAAACATTTCACTAAAACAGTAACATTTTCAAATTTGAAACATTTTTCAAATGCAGAAAGAAATATTGGAAATCATGAATAATTATGGAAAATAAAACATTTTTCGAAAAGAGGGACATTTGTTTTATTTCGAAAAAATTCAGAAAGGAAAAATAAAGTTCTGACATTTTTAAAAACAGAAACTTTTTAAGAATTTGCAATAATTATCTAAAACTTGAACACAAAATAAATAAATTCTGAGGTTGTTCGAAAATTTCGAATTTACTGAAAAAGGAAAAACGAAATTAAACTTGGAAGGGAAAAAATAAAGTGAAATAGGACAGAAAAAGAGAAATAAACAGAAAAAAAGACAAAACACAGGATAAAACGAGAATGGACCGGCCCAGTATTGGGCGACCTGTGCGAAGCTTTGGGTAATTTTTATTCTAAAATTTAATTCTTTTTTTAAAAAAATCTGAACGTTTTTGAGAATTTTGAATTTATGAAAAATAAACTTTGAAGTAAAAGATAGGGGAAGGAGAATAAAAATTGAGGTAAAACACAAAAATAAAGAAAAATGGGCCAGCCCATTATTGGTTGTCCTGTGCGAAGCTCTGAGTATTTGTCGCCCAGTGCGTAAAATAGAATTTTCCCAGCTGCGTTGGTAGATAAATAAGTGGGCTGGCTTCACTGGGCCACAGCGCCCGGCCCATGCACGAAATTCTGGAAAAAACCTTTTTTTCTAGAAAACGAACGCATAAGAATTTAATACCACCTTGGATAGAAAAAAATTTATTTTCGACAGTGAATGGATGAAAAAATTGGCGAAACACATCTTACTTCATTAGTAAAGTATAGATATAGAAGGTATAGATATAGATATATTATCCGGTGGAAACGGTTCTTACCCTTCAAGACTAAAGAGCACAAATTTTTGAACTAAAAAAGCAGATAGTGAACCCGTACCTACATGCGTTGCGAGACTGGCTTCGAAACTAGAAATCAAATTCAAGTCGTCCAGATGTGGCTAAAATGCAAGTCGTGTCTCATGCTTGATAGTGTGAACAGACTTCCATAATTGAGACCCCTCCCTATGTTCACAAGCAAGAAGAGGGAGATCATGTAGATACTTTGCTTTAATAAGCTGCAGCCACAAGCCCCCATCCTCCCTGAAGATCCGTCAAACCCATCTCAACATAAGGGCCATATTCATGCGTTGGGACGCGAGAATACGTAGGCCCCCTAGCCCCTCGTCCTTGGGCAAGCAAATATCTGCCCACTTGATCATATGGTATTTTTTACGTCCATCTGCTGCTGTCAAAAGAAGATCAATAGTTTTTGTCAAAGGAGCTATGCACATCATCTGCCAATATATCCAACCCCATCATATGCATGGGAAGGCTAGAGAGACATGAATCGATAAGCATGGATTTACTCCCTTTAAAGTAAATCTTCTACACAATGGGAGGCCGAGATACAACCCGTCCTACAAGTGGGTCAAAATCTCCAACAAGCAGGATTTCCTCGAGTCAGAAAGCGACATCCCCAGGTATGCAATTAAGGTTGTCCGCAATCCGCTGCTGATCGATGACCAAATACCCCATCATCACAGTCTCACTCTTATCAAAATTGATCTTAAGGCCATAGATGGCCTCAAAGCATAGGAGAAGGAACTTGAGGTTGATGATATCAAGTTTTGACCCCTCTACATGATCATGGAGTCATCCGCATAATGGAGGTCACACCATCTCTTGGAACAATGTGCCCAACCACACTGAAGATGTGGATGGACATCTTAGCCTTATTCAGGATGGTTGCAAGGGTGTCGATCGCAAGATTAAAGAGGAACGGGGAGATACGACCCCCTGCGTCACCCCTCGAGAATACATAAAACAGGGGCCCGCCTGCCCTATGAGAAACTTAGATATGGTTAGTGCATATTGAATTGGCAAACTTTTTTTTGTTTTGAGAAAATTAAGTTTTGAGGCTGGGCTAGTAGAGCAAAAGGTTTAATTCCCCAAAAAATGGTGAATTAGCGAAAGGGGGCGAGATGGGGAATTAAACTATGAGGATGGGTTAAAGATGACCTTAGTTATTATTAGTTAATAATCTGCCTTCGTCCATATCTAAGTTTCATCCATAGAACATTGTAACCATATCTGCAAAAGAAATCATGTATTTCAACCAAACTCAACCGGCAGTCCACCGTATTTAATTTTTATATATGAAACTAAGATAATTGATCAGAATATAGCTACTGAACATAGATAAGTTGTTGATACGTCTCCAACGTATCTATAATTTTTGATTGTTCCATGCTATTATATTATCTATTTTGGATGTTTATGGGCTTTATTAAACACTTTTATATTATTTTTGGGACTAACCTATTAACTCAGAGCCCAATGCCAGTTTCTGTTTTTTCCCTTGTTTTGGTGTTTTGCAGAAAAGGAATATCAAACGGAGTCCAAACGGAATGAAACCTTCGGGAGAGTTATTTTTGGAACGGAAGCAATCCAGGGGACTTGGAGTGCACGTCAGGGAAGCAACGAGGGAAGCATGAGGCAGGGGGCACGCTCACCCCCCCGGGCACACCCTCCACCCTCGTGGGCCCCTCGTGGCTCCCCTGACCGACTTCTTTCGTCTATATATCTCCATATACCCTAAAACCATCGGGGAACAGAATAGATCGGGAGTTCCGCCACCGCAAGCCTCTGTAGCCACCAAAAACCAATCGAGACCCTGTTTCCAAGACTCGCCGGAGGGGGATCCTCACCGTGGCCATCTTCATCATCCCGACGCTCTCCATGACGAGGAGGGAGTAGTTCACCCTCGGGGCTGAGGGTATGTACCAGTAGCTATGTGTTTGATCTCTCTCTCTCTCTCTCGTGTTCTTGAGGTGGTACGATCTTGATGTATTGCGAGCTTTGCTATTATAGTTGGATCTTATGATGTTTCTCCCCCTCTATCTCTTGTAATGGATTGAGTTTTCCCTTTGAAGTTGTCTTGTCGGATTGAATCTTTAAGGATTTGAGAACACTCGATGTATATCTTGCCGTGCGTATGTGTGGTGACAATGGGATATCACGTGATCCACTTTATGTATGTTTTGGTGATCAACTTGCGGGTTCCGCCCATGAACCTATGCATAGGGGTTGGCACACGTTTTCGTCTTGACTCTCCGGTAGAAACTTTGGGCACTCTTTGAAGTACTTTTGTGTTGGTTGAATAGATGAATCTGAGATTGTGTGATGCATATCGTATAATCATACCCACGGATACTTGAGGTGACAATGGAGTATCTAGGTGACATTAGGGTTTTGGTTGATATGTGTCTTATGGTGTTATTCTAGTACGAACTCTTGAATAGATCGATCTGAAAGAATAACTTTGAGGTGGTTTTACCCTACAATAATCTCTTCGTTTGTTCTCCGCTATTAGTGACTTTGGAGTGACTCTTTGTTGCATGTTGAGGGATAGTTATATGGTCCAATTATGTTATTGTTGAGAGAACTTGCACTAGTGAAAGTATGAACCCTAGGCCTTGTTTCCTATCATTGCAATACCGTTTACGCTCACTTTTATCATTAGTTACCTTGCTGTTTTTATATTTTCATATTACAAAAACCTATATCTACCATCCATATTGCACTTGTATCACCATCTCTTCGCCGAACTAGTGCACCTATACAATTTACCATTGTATTCAGTACAAAAAAAATACACTTCCGTGATGATACATGTTTGTCACAGTAGGTCGCGTTTTTTATCATGCATGTACATCCATGACAAATTTATGACAGAATCAAGATAGTCATACTTGTGCTGTCCTAGAAGTGTTCCATGACATTACCAAAATTATCATCACGAAAGTGTCCACTTCCATGACGATAAATCGCGCGTCACAGAAGTGCTTTCGTCAAGGGTGACCGACACGTGGCATCCACCGTAACGGAACACCGTTAAGCTATCGGGTCGGGTTTTGGATCCGATAACCCGTTAACAGCCTCGACCAATGGGAAATTTCCACGTGTAAAATTCTTATTGGCCGGACGAAACACGTGTCAGCTCGTCAGTGGGTCAGATAGGCGCCTATGATATGTCGACACGTGGCACGGCCCAACACTTGGTCAAAAGTTAACGGGCTGGCCCATGAAAAGCCTGTTAACGGTCTCTTCGCAAATAGCCCATTTTACGGCCCGTTAACTCACGACCCGTTAGACCCTAAAGGAAATCGGCCCAACAACGTCATGTGGGTCGTCGAATATAATACCAGCCCATTTCACTTTTGGTCCATGTATGGCCCACGACGTATTTCGACCCATATGAGGCCTTCGTATCTTTTGGCCCTTTACAGGCCCACGGTGACTCTAGCCCATAATGAACAGTAATTTTCTTTATACCCGTTAACGGCCCGTGATTTACATGGGTCGTTTCCAGCCCGTGTTAGCTTTCGGCCTATTGACGGCCCATACGTTCTTGGGCTCCTTTTCGGCCCTCGATTACTTCGGCCCACATCTTGGCATGTTCCCTAATGGGCCAAATTCGCCCATGGAAAGAGTCGGCCCACATCGCCTGTTCCCTAATGGGCCAAATTCGCCCATGGCAAGAGTCGGCCCGTTACTGGCTTGTTACCCTAATGGGCCAAATTCGGCCCATGGCAAGAGTCGGCCCATTTCTGGCCTGTTAACCCGTTGCGCCGTTTCCGGCCCATCATATATTCTGGCCCATTAATGACCCGTTATGCCTGTGACAAAATTAAGCCTTTGCTGTCCTATGTCCTGTTACCGTGCTAGGCCAATACCAATTACGCCCGATTACGACCCATGTAGACCCATTTATCCGACTACCGAGGCCCACCGACATAAAGCCCATTTATCGACGGCCAGAGGAGACCCATGGATCCTACGGCCCCAGATATGGCCCATGGTAGTTGCGCCACTAGCAAACCAGGGAAAAGAAGACTAGGAAATAAATAAGGCGAAACTAACGCTAGGCTATTAAGGCGATTGCACAGATTACATCCACTCGGCATCAAAGATCGCCACCAAAGGCAAATATAGGGAACACCCTACACTATACAAAATGGCTTGTTGTTTTCTTCAGTGGTGGCTGCACGTTAAGAATAAATTTTGTATCGCACCAAAACAAATTACAACTATATAACAAAAGGAAGGTTGACATAAAACTTAACAGATCTAGTAGATAAATGCACCACCGAAGTTGAAGCTCGGTTCATTTGACCGTTGTTACATTTTCATGTCAGTATTGTCCGATGGAGCACCATAACCCTCGCCTTCATTTCCCTAGGCTCTGAACAACATAGCAAATGTCCGATAGTCCGGTTTCAAAACCATGCATATCTTGACGACATTGAGCAATGTTTCTCCTTGTTTCACAAAGGGTCTCGTTAGGGAATGGACTTGTGTCCGAGCGCAGATACAACATTGCTTTGAGCTTGCATATCTTGATCATGAGGCAGTTTGGACGATATTGCCTTAACAACCAACCCAAGATACGCAGAACGTGCTTTTGGCATCGTTAGTGGACATGTATCGACCCACCGCAGCAAGAGTCGACATTGCGGTTATAGTTGCCTCGCCACCTTCAGAAGGTGGCGGTTCCACCATTTTCTCCATAGCTCGCTGAAAAGTTGAGGTTTTACATTAGTAGTATCAGAAAAGAAGATATTAAGGAGGCAACAAAACCAAACAAAATAGCTTTGATCTATATACAGAACTTATTCTGGTGAACCCATGTAAAATATTAGTTGTATTTTATTGCAAAGTACATAATAAAACCAGGTTCCAAACATATGACCATGTACCATCGCTAATGTATTGTCTATTTCTTCACATTGTATTGAGGGCTAAGGATAAAGAGACGAAGTTTATAATACGGTAAGCATAGTGTGACATCATTCATATCACAAAACAACCGAGAATGCATAAACAGCAATTGTAACGTTGTGTGGGCAAGTCCAAGACGGAACTAGATTACGGGTCAAGATCAAAGGAACATCACTCCTCTCTTTTAAACCTTGTAAGGTGCAATGATACGCTAAGACAATTGTGTATAAAATTGAAAAGAGTAATAGACATTGGCTGCAAACCATGCAGTTCAAGGCACAAGTCGAGTAAGTAGTAGTTAAAAGGCATGAGGATTAAGGACTTACAACAATGGCTTTGACCGGTGTAGTCATGCCCTTCTTCTTCTGGTGTGATAGTCCTTGAAGATTTCCACAACATTTGGTTCAGTACTTTTGGTCCTTGCGGGCTTTCCTCTGCATTTGGAACAAGTCAATATAGATCTGATAATATGGTACAACGAAAAGAGTGAAACAATAGCTAATTACAAGAGCCTCGCAGTGTGCAATATAGCTACGAGATCCTATCGTCTGTTGAAATTTCACTTTCGTACGGTTGGCCTTGTTCTTTGAACAGTTCACCTACAAGAAGATAGATTTTGTGGCACATGCGTAAATAGGACTTCAACATGTGATCTGATGACATATATATAATGTACCTGATACTTCAGATCGGACCAGTGTTTAACGAGGCCTCTCCAGTCTTCATCAGATATATTTTCCACTGGAGATGTTTGGGCAAGTTCACTGTTAGCCTTACCTTCAAAGTGAGTTTTCCTCAAGTTATACCGATACTGTTGCAGAGTAGACTTGAAAACATGGGTGCAAGCTTGTCTGGTTGCATCATCTGGCTATCCAACTTGAACCTCATCTGTTGAGAATTATGGGAGTCTCATTATCAGCAACCTAGAAAGTATTGGACTGAGCAAGACGATATTACTAGTTTCCATACATAACCATACTTACAGATAAATGGTCGAGGAAGGTGTTGAACTGGTTTCGTCTTTGTCATTCCTGTCATGAATCCATGTTGGGAGGATACGACATGACACCTAACAAACAACCGCTGCTCTCGATACTAATTTGGTGACTCAGTAGCATCACGTGGCCTTTTAAACCTGCCTCAAAACGGATCTCCATTCTTCCTCCTCTAGATTTAGTTAACCTATCGAGCATTATCCCTGATGTTTGTTTCCTCTTGCGCCTAGGTGCTAGTCCAACAACAAACATAGGAAGTGTTAGTGTACATCAAACTGTGAGACTACATATAAAGAAGCATGCAACTGTAACTTGACTCTAGCAACTACCTTCTTGCTGTTGAAGCTCACAAGGTTCATCTGATATTGCCAACTCGTCTTGTGTCAAGAGTGCTTGGGAAGTAGTGTCAGGTGGCAAGGGAGCTTGGGAACGTGCTGCTAGCTCAGTTGACGCATGTGTACGTCGTGCAGCTGGTAGTACTGTGGTAGGTGTTGCAAGAACTAGGCTTGTCTCTGCTTGTTGGTGGCAGCTATTTGTTTCTGTTTGTCTTTTTTTGCAACTCGCGTAGCATTGGATGCCGTGTTTGTAGAATTTTCCGCTGGACTTTGACCTTCTATTGCACCATCGCACACAAAGAATCTGCAGGATTCATCCGCTTCTCATTCCCTGCCATTCTGTGTTTCTTCCTCTTTCTCTGTGCCATGTTAAGTCAAGCCGACAAGAAAAACGAATAACAATTTAGTTCTTCAGAACAGATTGATGCGTGATGCGATTTAACCGAACTTTGATGTTAGACAACCACATGATAGGAGGATGTAATATGTATGAAAAACAGGATGAAAGAGATAACGAGTAACTATGATGTGTAAACTAAGAAGAAGACATTTCACCAAATTAGAAGCAATGCAATGGAAGGTAGACACCATATGAAAGATGCTACAAATATCGCTCCGCCAAGTTAATGGTGTCTCATCATAAATGGCGTTTAAACAAATGTGAAGCAAGACAAGAAATAAATCATATGCAAGATGCAAACAACATCACACTACCATGTTAGAGGTCTCTCGTCATTAGTGCCATTGCATATTCACAGCATTGCATATTCACAACTTATGATGTGTAAACTAAGGAGAAGGCATTTCAACAAATTAGAAGCAATGAAAGCTAGACACCATATGAAAGATGCAACGAATATCACTCTACCAAGTTGAAACTGTCTCGTCATAAGTGCCATTTCAACAAATTAGTAGTACAAGCTAGAAAAGAATGTGAGATGTAACCTACTCCCTCCGTTCCTAAATATAAGGTGTATTAGTTTTCCAAAAAGTCAACTGTTGTCTATGTTTGACCAACTTTACAACAAAATATATAAAGAGTTATAATACTAAATATATAAAATGTAAAAATATAGTCCATGATGAATCTAGTGATAATGATTTGGTATTCTATATATTGATATTTTTGTCTATAAACTTGGTCAAACTTAGAGAAGTTTGACTTTTTGGAAAAATAATACACCTTATATTGAGGAACGGAGGGAGTATATCACACTCCAAAGTCAAACATGTCTTATGATAAGTGATTGTTGCAGGTTACACAACAGTAGTAGTTTGATGTAAGAACATGGTGTGATAGACAGATATTGTATGTTCTAGAAATGGGAACACGTGTCTTATTCAAGTATAATGTGTAAAGTAAGCAGATGGAATTCAACAAAATTAGAAGCAATACAAGCTAGACATCACACATAACATGCAACCACATATATAAATTGCCAAGTTAGAGGGAGCACCGTGATGCTGCAATAGGGAGACGTGCTCATCATAAACACAGCTTTGTTGAGTGTCTATGCATGTGTTGTCTTGGAAATCATCTTGGGGTGTGGAGGAGTAGAAAGCTGAGAGGCCCTCCATTCGAAGGAGCACCTTTATCCGCTGCCTTGCTAACTTCCTTCCGCTTTATTGATTTTGAATTGTCAAGTAAAACCGACAAGAAAAAGCAATAAAATTCTCTCTTCGAACTCATCCATGCATGATAACGACAATCACTACTTTGATGTAAGGCAAACACATGATACCGGATGGAATATGTACAAAAACAGAACGGCATGGCATGTTCACAACTGTTTGTGTAAACTAAGCGAAACCATTCCAGCAAATAAGAAGCAATGCAAGCTAGACACCACATGAAAGATGTAACCAATATGACTCTGCCAAGTTAAAAGCATCCCATCATAAATGGAATTTCAACAAATTAGAAGCAGCGCATGCTATAAATCATATGAAAGATGCAAGCACTGCATATACTAAAGGTGTCTCGTCATGTTGATTGATGCGGGATACAAAAAAAAGTTTTATGTAAGGACATGCTTAATAGACAGATGCACTATGTACTAAATACAGGAAGGCATGTCACATTAACAGGTATAATGTATAAGCTAAGCAGACTAGCACATGCAGTTTAACCAGATTGGAAGAATTACAATCTAGACACCATATGCAACATGTAACCACATATCATGCTGCCAAGTTAGAGCAAGCACTGCGATGCTAGTGTAGGGAAATCTGTAATCAACTACTGAGCTACGCTCACTATCTTCATCTAGCATTTCTGCTTCTTGAGAATCATGTCGGAGGTCGATGCTGCATTCTTTAAATGAGGAGTAGTCCCTTGCCTGCCTGCCTCGTCATAAGTGATTGATGAGGGATACACAAGAACATTAGTTTGATGTAAGAACATGGTTAATACACGATGTACTAGTATGTACCAAAAAGTAAAGGCATGTCATATTCAAAGGTATAATGTGTAAGCTAAGCAGATGCAATTTAACCAAATTGGAAGCAATACAAGCTAGACATCCGATTTGGAGTGGTGAGCATGATCATCTAGGACCCGAGAGCCTGGTGGGAGGCGGGCTGCTTCGCCACCATCGCAGCTTTTTAGTTGGCTTCGTGTGATGCCTATCTTTGTTGGGCTTGTCATTGGCTCGGCCAAGGTTACGACTAGCTATTTGTCTTCTGGTGCTCACAGGATGGTGGTTCATGTAAAAAAATATCTTTCCTTATCTTACCGACTTCGACCTTTCGTATACAAGCTAGACACCATATGGAACATGCAACCACATATGACAATGCGAAGTTAAAGCAAGCACCAGGGATGGTGGTTCATTGCAAGCGACGTCATCAACTCCAGAGCTACGTTCCCCGTCTCCATCTGTTGACACTGCACCCTTTATAGCGTTGTAATGTGTCTTGCCTACCAGCATACGAAGCTGGAGCGACTTCTCTCTTTTCTTTTTGGCTTCTCTCATGGCAGCAGAGTCTGAAATACCCTTCCATTAAAACACAACAGTGAGAGTAAGGGTGAAGTGTGTGCAGAACTAGTGCACTGTAAAAGTAGCAGATAGCAGGTGGCTGAAAAATAAATGACAGGAGACATATGATAGCTCTACAACATTGCATGGCAAACAAAATTAGATTCTACTCCGTATGATTTTGTAATATATGAGCACAGGGAATGCAGGTACTCCTCCAGCACACCACCACATGTGGTCATATCTAAGATAATAGTCGACTGAAAATAAATAGGTCAGTCGATTTTTTTAATGAACCGTCGATCTATAAGGAATCGGCAGATGGCCTTCGTCTACCTCCCGGCCATCCTTGTTGACGATCTTTCTCGAACCGCCAACCGACCACCGCCTGACCCTGCCTCCGCCGCCCGCCTCCCATCGACCTCACACCACCGCCAGAGCTTGGCGGCGCCCTGTGCCATCCCTTTAATCCCGGCCGACCTCTAGATCGGGCGCCAGAGCTCTAGGCCGCACACGCCCTAAGATAAACACCAAGCGCTTCTTCCCGGCGTAATAGGCGACTAGCGCTGTTACGCTGTGGAATGCTTCAGATTAATTGGGAATCAATCGCCGAAATTGAAATTGTGGGGCGACGGACCTCTAGCTAAGGTGAAATAGTATATGAGGAGAAACCTTGTGCATCGCGAGTTACTAGGAACATCTAGTATCAAGAAGAAGCGGTCAACTAGTGTCTTCTGTGGGATGAATACCGTGCAAGCAGAGACGTAAGATTTGCACGAATAAGGAAGAGGAGTACCTTTTTCGTTGCGGTGTGGTCACCTCCACATGTCTCGCCGATTTTCTTCTTTTTACCGGGAAACCGATGTTCTCTCCACATGTCGCGCCGATTTTCTTCTTTTTACCGGGGAAACCTATGTTTTGGAGGGTGCACGCTTGGACGAACCCATGGCCAAATTGTTGACTGTGTTGCCGTGGTCGTATGTCGGCGGAGGGGAAGTAGATCCGAGGCGGCGAAGGACGGCGTAGCAGGAACAACTCCGGTGCGATGGAGGGTCGCGAAGTTGGAGCGGCAGCGGTGAGGCGCAGGACGGCGTGGTTGAACTGGCTCGGGTACGGACGACTCGGCCTCGACTTCAACTACTAGCCGTGGAGGGCGTTGCGGTTGAGGTTGCGGTGGACGACGATGTCAGGGTATCGGCTCCGGCGTGATGGAGGAGGGCAGCGGTTGATGGGTGGGATGGGGTGGCGGACGGAAGACGCCGGGGTTTCACGGCTGGTGGAGAGGTAGTTTTGGTGCCCACGGAGTACGAATGGGGAATCATACGGGTGGGGGGGAACCATGTTTCGGTCTGGGACGCGCTTGTTTTTGGCTTTTTTAATAGAAGATGGGACGCGCTTGTTTGAAATTTGGGGAAAGTACAAACTTTGCCCCCCTCTTCAATTTCGGACCTACTGCAGGTCGGGGGTAGGATGGTAATCCCAGGTGTCCCAAATAGTGGGCAGGAGCGATTTCGGCCGCACACATGTGTGCTTAGGCAGCCATTGTGTATGAATGTTTTTTGGATGCGGTTGAGTGGCGTCTAGATGAAGCTACAAACCTACCCCGGTTTAGACCTTTGGACGTCGGGCCGGTAGGTTTCACGGGTCGGAGTTATTAGAAAAGTAATTTCCTTGTACTACCAAATATTGGTCTCACGCGGTTTCGGGTGAGTAGAGGCTCTTTTGGCGCTTCGTTCGAAATTTTGAAACACAAGCATTCATGTTTAGAGTACTCTTGAACTATGGGGATTGACCTAAATATACAACGTTATATTTGACCTTGTATGTTTGAAAACCTCATTAAATTATCCGCTTCTTTTTGAAATTTCGACACTTGAAAATCCTATAACTACGACTATTTTGGAATGGGGGAGCTAAATTTGAATCTATTTTGTACACGACTACATATGCTATTATGTACAAAATCAGAGCAAAGATTGGTGCCCCCATAATTTAGGTATGGTTTACAAATGCCATGATATCAAATTCAAATAATGGAATGGACTTCATGTTGAATTCGATTTTTTTAAACCACCTTAAGTTGAATTCAAATTTATGCTAGTTCATAGGTAGTAGCTATTTATAATGTCCATTGTGTAACTTTCGTATGTATAATGTGCTTTACACACACAACATGAACTATACTCACGTTTATATTCGATTGCTAAAGCAATGCATTGTTTGGAGTTCAAAATACTAACTATGTGGATCAATTGTGTCGAATAATAACATAGACATGCTCAAATTCGATAGAATCTAGATGTCTGATGGATCAATGACCGCTCCTTACGCGAATTGCAAATATCATGATCCCATCCTAATATTTGGATACAATTTATATCTTTAATCAATGTGTAGAGCAGTCTTTTACGTGTAGTTTCACCCTCCATCGATGGTCTCTCACACATGCTCACACTCTCTCTCCCGAGGTGTCTTTCTCGCACACATGCTCTAGATATAACCCTCCCTCCCTCTCGTAACCATTTACAACTGTTTTCACTAACCTTTATCACAAGCACTCTTCCTCTCGCAAACATACACATGCACAATTCTCGTCGACCCTTTCTATATACATGGACCTGCCTACGTGTCTCATGTACGCACATTATCTTTACGCATGTCTCTCACGCATTGTCTCACACCTCTCTTCCTAATCGACGAGTATGATTCTAGCAGAGCATTCAACAGAGTGCAATCCGATGCTGAACTGTGAGCAAGTGACCGTATAATCACCGCAAAACGTATATAGTGACCGTAATCAGCTTATTCTGAAGTTCGGTGACCGATACGCTTTTTCCTCTGTAGGCCCTCCAAAACTACATCTCTACACGCTCGCATGTTACATCTAACAACTATGCAATACAGCACTACTACTACACTCTAACACAATAAATCATATGTGTTTTTAGTTTTACTAGATATCATATTGTTACTTATAATTATTCAGTTTGCATACATTAAAATTTCCTTTGAAATGTATGGCCAGTATCATCTACCACGCAGGAAAAATCCCGCCCTTTCCTGTTTAATCGGGTTTGTATCGATGGATCGTGCGAAATAGAAAAACTATAGTACTATACAGTACAAGTGACAGTTCACTGGGCCGTCGTGTAAATCTACTCCTCCGTCAGAAGAGTGGGCGCCGCTTTCATAAATCTTCTAGCCCCTTTCGCCGACATGTGGGACATCAAGCTACCGGGTCCACGTGTCATACCGAATACTGGCACAGAGCAGCCGGGTGAAGCACCCTACCATGGCGCCAGTAGTAATGAGCAATGAGGCGTCAAATCACAAAGCTGCACTTTTCCCTTGATTAAGTTGGAGGGACGAAGCAACCATCATTTCACTCGTTGCTGAATCCGCTTCTCCCTCATCTTCTTCAACTTAACCACGTGTTGCTTCTGCCGTTGTTCTGCCTCATGTGGGACGCGGATCGGCTTGGTAAAGCACTGACACGTGGGACCGCATGTTAGCAAACCGCCAGGACAACGTCCTCCGAAAATAAGAAGCCTAATCCTAGACTTACAAAGGGCTACGTAGCTGCTACGTATACTTTCCATCTAATCTATATATGCCCCCCGATTTTCGGTGGGGTGGGCCTAATCTCTCCTTTAATCCAATCAAATAGTCCCACATCACATCAGTTCGTAACTTTACGTAAACCATTACGTGGATGTAGCATTGCTCAAATAAGAAACCTCCCCCGCCATCCGCGCAGCAAAATCACCTCCTTTTTACTAATCTCGATTCTATAATGTTTTAGATCAATATAATTGAGATTTGTATAGATAGCACACAGGAGCAAAACCAAGTGGTACGGTTAAGGGCATCCACAATGTGTAGCCAAATGTGAAAATAGCTTTTGGCATCGTGGGAACCATTGTGGACGGTGTTGCCAAAGCCAAAAAGATGGAACCAAGCTCTCGATTGATTGATTGAAGGAATAGAAAATGCAACGTCTCTCCTCTTTCTCCCATGCTTGGACGCATGTAGTACAAAGATAGAGCATGTAGTCTACTCCCTATCCCTTCTATCACAAATCACAAAGCCGTGAGGTGTCAAATCACAAAAGCACGGGCGAAGCAACCATCATTTCACTCTTCGCTGACTCCGCTTCTCCATCGTCTTCTTCAAGAAGCCATCTCACCGCATTAGTACTCCTAGTAGTACTAGTAAAGGACTTCCTGGATGCAAATAAGGCGGTTGTCTCGGCTTGCAGGCGGCACTTGCGAACGACTTACCATGGTCTCCCTCAATGGTGTTCTCCGTCGAACGCACTTCGCCAAACCACCAAAAAATATATATCGTCGACGTCACCGCAATGGGGAAGGAAGTCAAATATAGTTACTACCTCCATTTTTTTGTACACAAGGCCAGTAATATCGAATTACAATTTGCAAAGGGCCACTAACACTAATCGTGGCAAAATTGATGGGATTAGCAACCAAGGACATTAATATCCCCTACATGCATGCGGAAGTGAGAAGGTTGGTTTGCATGGCGCTGCATTAATCAAGCGATGAGGAGTGAGATGGTTAGCTCTTTGGTCTTTGGAGAAAAAATACGCATTAATTGACACGTGAAACGAGGTTTGTATCGATTAAATCCCGTGAAGGAAAACCCCGCCTTTCTTTTTTAACACTAGTACTCCTAGTACGTACGTACTTATCCTGTTTGGGTCTAGGCCTTGCATTGCCAAACTTCGCCACACATTTTTGCCAAGCTTGCCTAAAGTTTTCAAAATGAGAAGGAGGTACACTTGCAAGACGGCTGTCGCGGTCGCATCCGCATCCTCACACGACCGCCCTGCACGCCGTGGTCGCACCGCACCTCACACACGCGCTCCGCACGCCGCAAACCCAACCAAGGAACGCACCCTCACCGACACGTGTTGTCGCATGTGAACAAACCAAACTCAGCCATCCTATCACGACACATAATTTTCGTTCATAGAGTATGTTTATCCAACCGCATGTTGGAGAGTATCCGTCACGGCCCCGTGCGGTGGTCTGTTGGGGAAGAAGAAGAGGTGAGGAAGAAGGAAAGAAGGGTTAGGAGACGAGGATATTCATCCAACCTTTGAAATGGTAGACTGACCCAAGTCAAAGCGACTTGCATAACAAATATATGTTTTACACAGCAAAAGATCCATGAAAACAACAACATAAAGGAAGACTATCACTGCTCGCGGAAAGAGACGGCCTCGTCGTCTTTGGCTGCCGACGTGTGTCTCCGCACCGTGGTTGTCCTCAGCCTCCAGCTACTCGTTCAAGCGGAGCGTGCGGGCGCTCTGCACGGACGAGAGCACAGCCCGGTGCTACGTCTCGAGCTTGCTTTGGTTTTCCCAAAGAGGAGAGGATGATGCAGCACAGTAGCGTAAGTATTTCCCCCAGTTTTTGAAAACCAAGGTATCAATCAAGTAGGAGGCCACGCGCAAGTCCCTCGTACCTGCACAAAACGATAGCTACTCGCAACCAACGCGATTAGGGGTTGTCAATCCCTTCACGGTCACTTACGAGAGTGAGATCTGATAGAGATAATATTTTTGGTATTTTTGGTATAAAGATGCAAAGTGAAAAGTAAAAGCAAAGCAAGTAAATAAGGTGATGGAGATTGATATGATGAGAATAGACCCGGGGGCCATAGGTTTCACTAGTGGCTTCTCTCAAGAGCATAGATATTCTACGGTGGGTGAACAAATTACTGTTGAGCAATTGACGGAATTGAGCATAGTTATGAGTATATCTAGGCAATGATCATGTATATAGGCATCACGTCCGAGACAAGTAGACCAAAGCGATTCGCATCTACTACTATTACTCCACTCATTGACCGCTATCCGGCATGCATCTAGAGTATTAAGTTAAAAAGAGTAACGCCTTAAGCAAGATGACATGATGTAGAGGAATAAATTCATGCAATATGATAAATACCCCATCTTGTTATCCTTGATGGAAACAATACAATACGTGCTCGCAACCCCTTCACTCGGGTAAGGACACCGCAAGATTGAACCCAAAGCTAAGCACTTCTCCCATTGCAAGAACTACCAATCTAGTTGGCCAAACCAAGCGGATAATTCGAAGAGACTTGCAAAGATAACTCAATCATATATAAAAGAATTCAGAGAAGAATCAAATATTTTCCATAGATAAGCTGGATCATAAACCCACAATTCATCGGTCTCAACAAACAAACCGCAAAAAGAAGATTACATCGAATAGATCTCCACGAGAGGGGAGAACATTGTATTGAGATCGAAAAAGAGAGAAGAAGCCATCTAGCTACTAACTATGGACCCCGAAGGTCTCAAGTAAACTACTCACACTTCGCCGGAGGGGCTATGGTGTTGATGTAGAAGCCCTTCGTGGTGGATGCCCTTCCGGCGTGAGCTCCTAACAGGCCCCAAGATGGGATCTCGTGGATCTGAAGTTGCGGCGGTGGAATTAGGTTTTGGCTCCGATTCGATCTGTTGAAGTGCGTGAGGTATATATAGGAGGAAGGAGTACGTCGGTGGGCGTCGGGGGCCCACGAGGGGGGGACGCCGCCAGGCGCCCTCCACCTTGTGACCGCCTGGCACTTCTTGGAGTTGGGTCCAAGTCTCCGGATCACGTTCGTGAGAAGATCACATTCGAAGGTTTCATTCCGTTTGGACTCGTTTGATATTCCGTTTCTTCAAACATCAAATAGGCAAAAAACAGCAATTCTGGGCTGGGCCTCCGGTTAATAGGTTAGTCCCAAAAGTAATATAAAAGTGGAAAATAAAGCCCATTATAATCCAAAACAATAGATAAAGTAGCATGGAGAAATCAAAAATTATAGATACGTTGGAGACGTATCACCTGGTTCAAGTCGAGGACGTCCGGTTCTGCCTGCAGGAGGGCCTCGATGGCAGCGGCATCCACGCGCTCCGCGTCGAGTCGAGCCTCCGCCGCCCGGTTCAAGTCCGGGACGTCGGTTCCGCTGCAGGAGGCGTCGGCGAGAGCGGCATCCGCGCGCTCTGCGTGGAGTCGAGCCTCTGCTGCCCGGTTCAAGTCCAGGACGTCAGGTTCCGCCTGCAGGAGGGCCTCGATGGCAGCGGCATCCATGCGCTCCGCCTCAAGTTGAGCCTCCGCCGCCCGATTCACATCCACGACATCCGGTTTCGCCGCAGAGAGCCTCGATGGCAGCGGCATGCGCGCGCCGCGCCGAGTTGAGCCTCGCCTCCGGTCCTCCTTTAGTATCGCCATGTTGAACCGCTGGTCCGCTTCGCACCATGGGGAACCCGGACACCGCACGAAGTCGGCGCCCATCGCCTCATACCCATCGGGGCCTTCGCGCCGCGACCTCCGCCATGAACATTGGATCGGCTTCCTCCTCCTCGTAGCTTGGCTCCGGAGAGAACTCGGGATTGGCCCGCCGCAAAGCGAGCTTGGGAACGAAGGTGCATGGCGCCGACCGCCGCCGCGATTTCTGCGGCGCCCGTGTCAAGATCTTGTAGTAAGTGATCTTGCGGCGCACCATGGCTTTCCGGCGAACTAGGGGACGCTTGATGCGGGCTAGGGGATCGAAAGGTGGGGGAATGGGCTGGAGATTTGGTGTGGTTTTAGGGCAGTGGATGGCGTAGGCCGAGCAGCGAAGGTTCTGGTGTGAATAGTGGTTCCGGTGACGACCGGTCAATCGGTTTTGACTGTACATTGCTCTTGTTGTTCGCGTTGCAGCCCGGCACGCTGGACCCTCCACGTCGCTCACCGAATGGAACGCGCTTCGTCTTGCGTTTTTGCCGCCAGGGACCGCAGTTGAGAGCAAACCGACGCCCCTCCCCTCCCCGCCGCGTCATTTATTATACCCCCACTCCCTCCATTTTATGCGGAGTAAATAAAAACAGAGGGAGTATACTACGAATGAGGATCCCCTGACGTGGCCGAACCCATTGAGTAACTGACATGCGGGGCCTAGCAAGAATGGGGTCCACCAGTAAGTGTCCGAAAGGGAGGGTAAGGCAGGGATACCTACGTCAGAGGATCCACTTCCACTATACTACTTTGACCAAATGTTAGAGTAATAATATATGACATGCAACTTACACAAATGTTAGAGTAATAATATATGACATGCAACTTACACAAAGCATACAGGGTCTAATGCATTTTTCAAGGCTAACTTTGACCAAATGTTAGAGTAATAATATATGACATTCAACTTACACAAAGCATACAGTCAAATTTGTATGTGAAAGGAGTTTCCAATGATATAATTTTCACATTATACATCTCATGTACTATTAATCTTGTCAATAGTCAAATTGGAAACCATCTCGAGTACAAATCTAGGAGTACGCATTTAATCTAACAATATTGATTGGGCGTTGTTGAATGTTGATACCTTTTTGATCAAAGTAGATATACTTTGACTACACATAAAACTTATATGTAAACTAGAAAGGATAGGAGGGAGTATAGTGTACGTTCAAAAACGAAACGAACATTGAATACCCTTTATATATGATTTGCGGATGCTATGATCACCGGTTCAAAATTTTGAATCCGCCTTAGGTATCACGTGCCCCACTCGTTCCTCTCGATTTCATCTCGGGGTCCGGAGATCTATTGAAAGAGGACTAGGGTGGGTACATGCGAATGATACTCGGCGGAATGTTCAAATGAGGCATGCGGGAGGATGGACTCGACTGGAGGGCGACATGATCGATGGAGAAGAGGGTTGGAGAGGAATGAGAAATAAGCAAACGCCACATGATTATACTTGAACGGCTCAAATAAACAATAAGTTGTCTCGCTTGGCCTACATAGTGAAAGGCCTAATGCGCAACGCGAGCATCGACTTCGAATATGGCCGGAAAACAGGGAAAGCAGACATGTGGGGCACACCCGTCGGGATGACGTAGCGCAGACTAGTCCAATGGAGGAGCTGGCCCACGACCTCCTCGCCACCGACAACCGTTCATGTGGGTCGTTGGGGCCAACAACGGGGCGCAGCTCCAGCACCGCCTCTGGACACGGCGACCGTGGAGAGCTACATGCTCATATCGTCGCTAGACACGGTCGGTTTCAGTTTGCCGAGGGTGGCGTTAGTGTTGTGGCACGACCAACGGTATGTTTGGTTTGTGCCCAAGGTTGCCCCATCAAAGCATTGGGTAGCCAAAATTTTGGTTGAGGTATTGGTTGCCCATGATTTGGCCGACATTTGCAAGAAAAATGAACTTGAGTTGGTTAGAGTTCATTGGCATGCCAAAGAAATGGCAACCATCCAAACAAAGACCAATCTTTGGGTCATGACCAAAATTTTGGTTGAGGTATTGGTTGCCCATGATTTGGCCGACATTGGCAAGAAAAATGAACTAGAGTTGGCTAGAGTTCATTGGCATGCCAAAAAAATGGCAACCATCCAAACAAAGACCAATCTTTGGGTCATGACCAAAATTTTGGTAAGGTGCACTTTGGCCACAATCCAAACACACCCCAACACCCGCTCGTCGAGGATGCACGGGCGCCACGACGCGTCCTGCGGAGTGGTGTAAGCGCCAACTGCGTCCTCTGGACCTCGAGACCATGCCGGTCGTCTTGTTTTTTCAATGACATGCGGGGATCGCATGTGAGCAAAGGGCATCTCCAACATTGCCACGACCGCAGTTGACTACCCTGGCACACCAAAACCCTCGTTCCTCGCGCCGTCGCGCGGTGCGTTCCTAGCCGGCGCCAGCTGCCCGCATTCATGTCGTCCGTTCAGTATGTCGTTAAGAGGCTCGGTGCCGAGGAACCAACTCCGCGAATTAATGACGACACGGACGCTGGCCTCACCGAATGCGCTACTTAAAGCGGCAACGCCCAGCTAACCTCCACACCATAGCGCATCGTCCTCCTACCTGGAACCACATCCGCCATGACCGCAAGCACGAACGCTCTGCGGGAGAGCTTGTCTTCGGGGATGGAGCTCGAGGTCGCCGCTCTCGCTCAAGTCGCCGCACAAGCGGTGGTCACGCTGGCGGCCGATGACGGGAGCACCGTCAGCCACGTGTCCTACTTGCCGCAGTCCAACGTCCGGCACCGCCGAGGTCGGGGACTCCTCCGAGGATGAGTAGGGCATGGGAGGCGGCAGGGCATGGTGTGCCAACTGTCCGGTCCGTCTCCCGTGTTCTACTTTTCCTCACCGGAGACCGCACCTTCACATCACGAGTCTTGAACCCCGCCCCCAGACATGGAGGTCAGAGATGGAGGACGTCGGTCGCCGCCGTAGAATAGGTTTAGGGTCGGGTTTCTTTTATTTTTTTGTCCTATAAAAGTTCGAAATGTAATGAAAATCTGCCGTGTTTGCATTAATCTCGGCCGGTGTATATGAACTTTCACAATAATATACATATTGTAGGAGTACTAGCAAGATGCCCGTGCGTTGCACGGAAGATCAAGATCTTGTGGGAGAAAAGGATGAACGAGGGAAAGCCTTATCTAAAAATGTGGAGAGGAGTGCGGGTAAATTGTCATAGTTTCCTTCCTATCCGTTAGATATAGATCGGGCGGCCTATATTGCACGATGACAGGCACACTATCATCACCAACTCTACTTTTTATTGAACCGAGACAAATATAACATGCGAAGTAAAATAAACACATAGGGTCTATACATACACAAATTATCTTAGGCACTCCAATAGTACGTCCACTACACATTCACGCGTTTCACATCTTTCTACATCTACGGGAACCTACGAAAGGGTTAACGTAAATTGCCTATCTCTCTCCTACCCTGATTTTCATGGTGGTGGGCCCCTCCCTCCCCCCAATCTACAATCAACATCTCACACGTTTCACATTACGTTAATTACGTGGCGGGATTACGAGGTGTAGCATTACTCGTCCTAAAACCCCAACTAAGCCAACCTCCCAGCATATATAGCTGAAAAGACCGGCGCGCCGCTTTAGTCGGGACTACCTGGATTACTAGTAGTAGTATCAATGGATCGCGCAAGCAACAAATTTTTTTGAGGGGCGAAGCACCTAGTTTAAAAGGAAAAAGGCGGTATACTCACAGACTTCGTCATGGTCGCATTGCACCCCACACGTTCGATCCTGCACACGGCTCACAAAACGAACGCGCTTCGCTTGCCTCTTCACCGCACGTGGGACTGCACTTGGAGAAACCGACCATGCGCTAAACTCCCCGCCCACCGCGAAAATCATTCCCCACACCCAAAATTTCCCCAAACCGATTGAACCGCCCTTCGCCAACTAGCCAATAATATTCCCCAAACCCTCCCCCGTCCCCCTCCACTCCATTCGCTCTGCTAAAGCCGCCCTCCCCGCCGCGCCGATACATCGGCGCCACGGTTCGGTGATCCTCTCGCTCCCACAGTACGCTCTCGTAGACTGTCGTCCTCTAGCCGTGCCGCCAGCTCTGGCTACATTCTTGTGGAGGCGCACGGCGGTCGGCGCCGCCACTCATTGGCGGTTCGTGTGGAGGCACGGCGGTCAGCTTCTCCCGAGACGCGATTCTAGGCGAGGCCCGTTCATGTCGGTGTAGCTGAATGTTAGCCGATAGACGCTGTTAATCTCACTGCTTGCCAAAGTAGTTTATCGTCAATATGCTCGCTTAAGAAGCTTCCTTGCCATTCGCACTCAATGCTTAGCTGAGATGGCATGCCAAAGCTAATTAGTTGCTAAAATATCCTGCCATATATTTATTGTGACGTAGATTGCCATGGTCTGGTAGCCAATTTGTTAGCTGAAATAGCTCTACACCGTTTTATACTCGATCTTTGTTGCTGCAATGGCCTTCGATAGTTCGATGGATGTGTGCTCGGCCTCATTGACTGCTGAAACAGCCTGCCATAATTTGGCACTCAAATCTGTTTGCTGAATTAGCTTTACATATATTTCGTTACTTAGATCTGCTCGTCCAAATATCTTGCCATAGCTTTAGACATCGACCTAGGTTTTTTTTTTCTGGACTTCATAAAAAAGCATATATGTTTTTCCTGTAATATCTAGTAGAAGAACTAATTTGTATGTCTAACAGATGGACATGACTTGGATAACTTCTGCTTGAAGATTCTCCGCTACATATGTCGAGGGGGTTGAAAACTTCATGAACTTTATCAGAGCTGAGTATGGTGGTCCGAAATCAGATGCGCTCTGCCCGTGTAGCAGTTGTATGAATTCAGTTACAAGACCCCAGTCAACTGTGCAAACTCATCTACACTTATATGGGATGTCGGTCACATATACTAGGTGGGTTCATCATGGTGAAGCTGTGAACGTCAATGTTATTGACTACATGGAAGCAGCAGATCACCATCTTGATCTGCCTGATGCTCAGGTGGAAGAGGAGGAGGTGGTGGTGGTGGCGGAGCTAGTGAGTTTGACCAACATTGAAACAATGCTACGAAATGCTCGTGCATTCCGTGAACTTTCACCTGCAGAAGAAAAATGGTGGGCCCGCATGTTGGAACAATGCAACATTGCTGTCACCCCAGGAAATAAGCTGTCAGTATTCTTAGCTATGGTCACCTTTCTTTAGGTGAAGACATCTGAGAGGATGACCAACAAATCATTCGATGCGATGTTGGCTGCTTTCCGCGAATCTATCCCAGATGCGTCTGAGCTGCCACACACCTACAGTAAAATGAAGAATTTCCTTCGTGCAATTGGAATTGGATATGATATGATCCATGTTTGTAAGAATAATTGTGTTATGTTCTGGAAGGATTATTCCAACTTAAGTGAATGCCCGAAATGCAAATCATCAAGATGGAAAGATGACGATGCTGTGAAGAGGATTCCTCATAATGTTCTGAGATATTTTCCAATTACACCAAGATTGCAGAGGTTGTTTCATGATGCTGAAACAAGAGAGGATGTACTGTGGCATTCTAGGAACCAGGAGTACAGAGATCAGAATGTAATGAGCCATCCATCTCATGGTAGTGAGTGGAAAAGCTTCAATGGTAAACACAAAGAGTTTGTTGCTGACCCGAGAAACATTAGACTTGGCTTAGCTTTAGATGGATTTAACCCATTTGGCCACCAGAGCGCCATGGCCAGTGCTTTTTATCCCTTACAACATGCCTCCAAGTGTCTGCACCAAAGAATCAAACTACATGATGGCCTTGCTCATCCCAGGTCCAAAAAGTCCTGGAAAGGATTTTGATTTGTTCATGGAGCCTCTTGTGGAGGAACTTCAACAGCTATGGAAGGGTGTTCTCACTCGAGACCTATATAGCAGCCCACCAGCTGATTTCTTTCTGCGTGTTGTTATAATTTTGTGCATCCATGATTATCCGGCTTTGGGCACTATGTCGTATGAGCGACACATGGTTACAATGCATGTGTTCACTGTGACAGAATCATTGTCACACGCAATACTTAGCAAGATCTGTTACATTGACACCGCTGTTTCCTTGCCAAGGACAAGCCGCATCCTAGAAAATACCGAATACATGTGTTCAATGCAAAGCATGAAAACCGTGATGCGCCAAAAAGGCTCACCACCGATGAGTTGCAAGTGGAATTAGAGAAGGTCGGGCATATTACACGTGAAACCATCCCGGTAATGGTAGCGGAAAAGGAAGCGTGGCGGGGTAGAAGAGAGATTATTGTTTACCCGCAGGTCCACTTTGTGGGACTTGGAGTATTGGAAAGATTTGGATCTGCGGCATAATCTTGATGTGATGCACATCGAGAAAAATATATGTGACAACATTATCGGCACATTTCTTAATATTGAAGGCAAGACAAAAGATACCTTAAAATCTAGGATTGATTTGACACACTGGTCTCGAAAGGATTTGCGGGTGCAAGATGAAGGTAAACCACGGGATATGGCACCAGCTGTGTACGCCTTGGACAAGGTAAAATAAAAGAATTTCATGAGGTCTGTCATGTGTGAGATTCCCACATGGATTTGCTTCCAACCCTGAAAGGAGAGTCAGTGCATATGGAAACAAGGTACAAGGGTTGAAAACTCATGACTACCACATCCTACTTCAAAGGGTTTTACCTGTTATCCTTAGAGGATTGGGCCATCCTGACTTATACAGAGCAGTTGCAGAGTTGGGACAATTCTTCAGGGAACTCTGCAATAGGAATATCAGGATAGATGCTTTGGAGCGTCTTAGAGACAAGATACCAACTATCCTATGCGACCTTGAGAAGATATATCCTCCAGCCTTCTTTGATGTGATGGTGCATTTGGCTGTTCATCTACCTGATGAGGCACTACTTAGAGGTCCAATACAGTATGGCTGGATGTACCCTATTGAAAGGCGGCTAGGCACTTTCAAGGGCTATGTTAGGAACAGAGCTAGACCCGAGGGTTCCATTGCAGAGGCCTACATTGCTACAGAAGCATCGACATTCTGCTCAAAATACATTGAAACAGCTGATCAGCTTAGCAAAGAGGTGGGTGAAGAAAATCACGGGCTCAATGTTTTCGATTATTCTGTTCGAGTTACAGGGAAGAGTCGACAAGAGGACAAAACTAAAGATTTGGACAAAATGGTTTGGTATGTGTTGAATAACTGTCCTGAGATACTACCTTATATCAAGTAAGTGCAGTACTGCAGCTTATACATCGTAATTTACTAAACTTGCAGCACATTCTTATATATTTAGATGTTTGACACGATCACTATGTTGTGCAGCATCTACAAAGAGGAGTTACTGCCGCAAAATCCAAAAAACATTGACAAACTGGTTATGGCAGGATTTGCGAAATGGTTCAAGAACCATGTAAGCTTTTGAAGTGCTGCCGCTTTTTTAATATATTGAGTACATAAGATGATCAGCTTGTCTATTTTCTAACCATAGGTTAAGAAGATGCGGGAGGATGGGCAGGCAGTTGATGATGCCCTATACTCACTAGCAATGGGTCCTGATACTCGGGTAAGACATTATGAATCTTGCGTTGTTGGAGATGTGCGCTACAACACCCTTGCTCGAGACGAAGGCAGGAAGACACAAAACAGTGCCATCATGAGCACGGATACGTATGCCGAAGAGACAACTGAAATGTATGCTAACATAATAGACATTGTTCAGTTGCAGTATATCTCCGGTTTCGAGGATCATCGGTGTGTGGTTCTGTTGTGCTGTCGTTGGTATAACCTGTTTTCCAGGATCGCAAAACCCGAGCTGATGATTATTTCAAATCCATCAATGTCAAGGCGGCATACCGCACCAACGAGCCTTTTATTTTAGCAAATCAAGCAACACAGATATTTTTCTTGGAAGACACATTTGCACGTAGCGATGATCGGAGAGTATTGCAAAGGTTTGAGCAGAGGAATTTGTTTAATGAAGTTGCACAACAAGATGGTGCTTACTTGCTCCGATGTACAAGATAACACAGATGTTCCTAATATCTTTGAGAACCATCACGTCAATGACGCCGATTTAAAAGATTGCTCGTCGTGGCTTTGTGGACATACAAGAGTTGATCAAGAAGAAGCCAACGTTCGAGGACGTTGAGGACGAAGAAGAAGATGACACCGTGGGGAATTACAATTCAGACTGATACACATGGCGAAGATGTTGACGCTGCTGCTGCGGATGATAATTACATTCCTTTTGTCATATTTGCCTGTCAGAAGACGTTTCTTATCTACTATGTGAAATTGTGTTTGCTATGACAACTGAAACCTGATGAACATGTTGTTTAGTATTTTGCTGTGAGAACATCACTTGTTATGTATGCTGATTTGTGTTTGGTGATTGTATGACAACTAAAACATGATGCCATTGTTGTTTAGTTGTACTCATATTTGGCTGTGAAACTTGAATTTGATGACATAGTTTGCTGTTGGACTGCAATTTGCTCGACGTCTTCGAATGAGAACAAAGCTGACCCGACAGGGCCTCTGCTATTTATTTATTTATATGAGCAAAAGGGGATACCCCCTGATTTCCGTTAATAGAAATCATTAGATGTTCACAACACTATGCCAGCCTACTACATAGGTTTCATTCATTACTAGTTTCAGCAAAGTGCTCATGTCGTAGCTAATTGAATACATCACGAAGTGCTACATACATCGCAAATAAAGAGACAATCATCCTCTGAGCACATCGATTTTGCCCATTATCTTCACAAGCTCTTTCATCTCCTCATTGTTGTCAAGGCCGTTCAGCAAATTGTTGCTTGGCCATGATCGAGGAACTGCATCTTTAACCTTCGCTCTCGCATCTTCCTCTTCGCCGTTCCTTGATTATTTGTCCAACACCCCAACCTGCTGGTATTGGGTTCCTCGGCTAACCAAATAATCAGCGTAGTTGCATTCCCCCACATCAGCAACTTCCCAGAAATACAAATCACACGAATCTTCCCTTTTCTGCACGAATCAAATTGGTAGATCATCAACCAAACTATTAAAAAAATTAGCAACTGGAAGCAGCAGAACAACACTTAAACATATTATTACCCCATGATTCGGGCATTTGTAGAATACTCGGCCAGGGTTGCGGATTGTGGTTGAGATGCGACGGATGACTCTGCGTGATTTGCAGCAGTGGCACCACACCAACGGCAGCGGGTTGCGATGAGCAATCGGCTGCGGTGCGCGTGCCGGCGAGGGTGTGATGAGACCCATAGGCGATGGTACGGGTGGCGAATTGGCACATATCTGGTTGTTGCGTGCTGAAGAGCAGGTGGACGAGCAGCCTACGTTGGATATGTCAGTTTCATTACTTGCAGAGTAGCATAGCACCATATATAGTCATAGTCTAGGTTTGGATTCGAACCAGCTACAGGAGCACGTCTTTCTTTTTTCTAAAACTCGGCAATGTCTCTTTATTGGTACACTAGCTTGTTCTGTACGCCTTCCCAAGTCTTTGATTTTCTTTCCCTTTTTCGAGGAAGGAAGGAGGACAAAATTGAGAGTTCCGGGACTCGAACCCAAGACCTCTCGGTTGAAAACCAAGGGTGCTAGTCACTTATGTGGCTAACGTTCCTGTGAGGAGGACGCGATTTAACGCATTTTCCTCGCAGTTTTCTTCCTATATATAAAAAGTATGCTACTTGGTGTCCGCTTAATCAACAAACGATTGTGCCAACCTTGACCGTTGGATTGACATTCAACATCCGTCGCGTTTCTTGATCTCTTCTTCCTTGAGCCGCCTAAAGCCAAAACCAGCGCTTGGCGGGACCGCTCGCTCCCGCCTCCCACGGTGGCTGTGATCTTCCCTCCTGTTCATTCCGTCCGAGGCCTCACCATCGTCCTCCGCCTTGGTTCGCTCGCCGTGGTGCCGCCCTCCGGTGTTGTCAACATGGTCAACAACCGAGAGGAATAAGGAGATGATTGTACATGGTGAGGATGACAAGAGGGACCAAAGAGCAAGCATGATAATTTTGTTTTTTGGGACGGAGAAGGGTATCAAGCTGGGTTGTGCGGGACCCGTGGGTCTGCCTAGCCTGTGCTTTTATTTCATATGTTTAGCACATGACCAGCCCAGTTTGTTTTTTTTCCTTTACGAAAATGGCTAGCCAGCTATTTTGTTTTTTTGAGAATAACCAACGAGGCCTACTTGCTTTTCTCGCGCTGCCGGGCCGGAAATCTTTCAAGGCGAGGAGGTATGCATTTTGCCCAGAAAATGGGCTATAAGTAATAAGAAATGGGCTATAAGTAATAATAAATGGGCTGTGAAATGAAAAAATACAGCAAACAGGCAATTAGTTCCAAAATATTGTTTTCTTTCGGATTTTGATATTTTAAATTTCATTGTTTTTGTGCGGGTAAAATTTCATTGAATTTAAATTAAGGTATATTTAGATTTAAAATTAATTTGAATCTGGGTAGAAATTTCGGGCTGTATGCTGTTTGGGACAGATTTGGAGGCTGACTTGTGGGTCTACTAGGTTGACGTGTACTTTGGCTTTGTCAACTTAGTCCACAAACGATTCTAGCAGTAGTGACCGTTGGATGTTAATCCAACGACCGTGTTGCTTCTTCAATATCTGATCTTCTTGCTCCGGCCGCCCAAACCAGCTCGGTGGGACTGCTGCTCCGCCTCCCATTGCATTTGTCTTTGCCGCCGCACAGCCGCACCGCCCCACCCTACTTCATTGTGGCCAAGCCATTCCTCTACTCACCCACACCTCCTGTTATTTTCCGCGACGGCAGCGGACCAATAAACCTCAGACTCCCATCGCGTGGGCAACCATTGCCGAAGTCTTCCCGGCTCCGTGGCGTTCCTTCCTAGGCCTCGCCGTCGTCCACCGCCATGGTGCTCTCGGCGCTGCCTGGTCAACTTGGTCAACGAACGACATCCATCGGCCGTGGATCTGACGCGCAAAATAATGATTCCTCCACCGACAGTGGGACCCACCGGAAGGGCCTCGATTTAAAAAACGTTCCCCACCGACATGTCGGACCCACCAGCTATATCTTCACGCGCAAGGAAGTGCCTCCTTATTACGCACAAAAAATGGATACCCCCCTGCTAGCTGGGACCCACCATAGTGGGAGGATGACTTGTGGGCCAACTAAGTTGACGGGGATGGAGGCCTTTGTCAACTTAGTCAATATGAACGATTCTAGCTCCAGTGACCGTACGATGTCCATCCAACGGCCGTAGTGCTTCTTCAACCTTTGGTCTTCTTGCTCCGGCCGCCAAAGCAGAGCCGGTCGTGCCGCATGCTCCCGCCTCCCGTGGCGGGTTGTGCTACGCGTGAGGCCTCACCGCCCCTACTATTCCCACCGCTGGCAGGCCTGCGGCGACGGCAACCTCACACCACAGCCGAACCGGTGAACCTCAGACTCCTCTCCGCAAGAAGCTTCCACTGCCGCGTCTTCCCTGCTCCGTGTCGCCCCTTCCTAGGCCTCGCCGTCGTCCGCTACCGTGGTGCTCTCCGTGGCGTGGTCAACGTGGTCAAGGAACGACTTCCATCGGAAGAGTATCTTGACGTGGAGAGGCTGACAGCTGGGTCCACGGCCACAGCCAAGTTTTTTTGTGATTTGCCAAGTAAGTCGCTTTGTCAGGCATGTTGGGCTACAAATCTTTCAAGACGAGGAGAGCTTTCATTCGGCTGGCCGAGAAAATGGCCCATCGGTAATGAGAAATGGGTTGTACATTTTTAAAACACATCAAACCGGTAATTAGTTTCAAATATCTTTTTTTCTTTTCAAGATTTTAACTTGCATTAACTTTTATGCATGGAGAATTTGTTGGATTTTATATTGATATACATTTATTTTTAAAATCAGTTTGAATGTGAGTCAAAATTTCGGGATTAAAAATAGTTCGGACCGCACCGAAATATGCAAAATTTCGTATAATTTTTTAACCATGGCCACAATATGGGCTGTAATGCTAACAAAAAGAATATGGGCTCCAAAAAAAACCTTAAGAATTAGCAAATGGGCTGAAAATTATTAGAAATAATGGCAGATGGGCTGTATGCTGTTTTCCACAGATTTGAGGCTTTCCTAAAAAGGTTGGCGACAGCATCGTTGTTGGATGTCCATCCAATGGCCGTCGTGCTTCTTCAATCTCTGCTCTTCTGCTCCGGCCGCTCAAACAAGCGCCGGCGAGACTGCTCGCTCCTCCTCCCATGGCCGATTGTCGCTGCCAAGAAGCCTCACCGCCCCACCGTACTCCCATCGCTGGCCTAGCCATCCCTCTACTCACCCACACCGCTGTTATTCTCCGCGACGGCAGACGAACCAAGAACCCTCGACGGTCAGTACTCCCCTCCGCGTGGGAAACAAGCTGCCGAGTCTTCCCTGCCTCCG
The DNA here is from genome assembly GCA_021605205.1 of Aegilops longissima. Classification (NCBI taxonomy): domain Eukaryota; kingdom Viridiplantae; phylum Streptophyta; class Magnoliopsida; order Poales; family Poaceae; genus Aegilops; species Aegilops longissima. Next base: position 485,769,103 of record CM038681.1, on the reverse strand, counting down.
TGTCGTTCCTTCCTAGGCCTCATTGCCGTCCACCGCCTGGTGCTCTCGGCGCTGCCTGGTCAACGTGGTCAACAACCGACATGCCTCTGAAGTGGATCAGACGTGGAGAGGCCGACACTGGGTCCACGGCCGCACGCAAAGAAATGCCTCCTTATTACGTGCAAAATAATGATTCCTCCACGACATCAGGGACCCACCGAAAGGGCCTCAGATTTCGCGAAAAACATTACCCGCGGCGACAGCTCGGACCCACCAGCTATATCTTCGCACGCAAGGAAGTGCCTCCTTATTACACAAAAAAAAAGAATACTCCCCCTATTAGCTCGGACCCAGTATAGTGGCAGGCTGACTTGTGGGCATACTAAGTTGACGGGGACGGAGGGCTTTGTCAACTTAGTCAATATGCACGATTCTAGCTCTAGTAACCGTACGATGTCCATCCAACGGCCGTAGTGCTTCTTCAACCTCTGGTCTTCTTGCTCCAGCTGCCCAAACCAGCGCCGGACGTGCCTCGTGCTCCTGCCTCCCGTGGCCGGCTGCGATGCGGCGGAGGCCTCACCGCCCCCTACTACTCCCACCGCTGGCCAGGCCATCCCTCTACTCACCCACACCCCCTGTTACTCTGCAGCGACGACAGCCTCACACCGCAGCGAACCAGTGAACCCTCGTACTCCTCTACGCATGGGCATCCACTGCCGCGTCTTCCCCGGCTCCGCGTCATCCCCTTCCTAGCCTTCACCGTCGTCCACCGCCCTGGTGCTCTCGGCGCGGCGTGGTCAACGTGGTCAAGGAACGGCTTCCATCAGACATGGACTGTACGTGGAGAGGCTGACAGCTGGGTCCACGGCCGCAGCAAGGAAGTGCCTCCTTATTATGTGCAAAATAATTATTCCTCCACCTGACAGCGGGGACCCACCGGACAGGCCACCATATTTCGCGAAAAAAAATGTTTGCCCCTGACTGCTGGGACCCACCAGTTACATCTTCGCACGCAAGGAAGTGCCTGACAGTCGGGACCCACCTGGTCGAAGCGTACGTAGCGGTTGTCATTCTGGTCGCGAACGATATGCATATATATCTTGGTCGATGTAGAGGCGCGCACGTGTCGTAGTAGAGGTGCGCATGTAGCATGTACACGTACGTACATCGGCCAGGGTGCAAGAAAGAAAACACGACCACGTATGTGTACATACGGATGGGGTCTCGAACGCCTACTCGCGCATACGTACGGCGAGGGCTCGTGTACATGGCTGGGTAAGGAACGGAGAAACATCGTCGTCGTCGTGTTCATGGGGAGGCAACGGAATGCTCGTGTTCATGGGGAGGCAACGGAATGCGTCGTGTTCATCGGGAGGGCTTGGATGGAACAGGCGATGGAAACGAGGCCTGGTGTAGCGCAGAACGGAGGAAACGGCCTTGTGTTCGACCGGCCATGTTCGAAACAGGATCCTGTTCATCGGGAGGGGTCTGGCGTACCGCAAAACGGAGGAAACGGACCTCCTATGGTCGAAACGGGGGTCCTGTTGATCGGGAGGGGTGTGGCGTACCGCAAAACGGAGGAAACAGACTTGTGTTGGAGCGCTACGGTCGAAACGGGGTCCTGTACATCGGGAGGGGTGTGGCGTACCACAAAACGGGACTCCACGGGATACTGTTCATCTCCACCGCCGACCTCCTCCAGCCTCCACGGGCTCCCTTTCATCCAGCCTCCACGGGCTCATGTTCATCCAGCCTCCACCTCCACCGTGCGCTACTCCACCGGCTACTGTTCAACCATCCCTCCACCGTCTACTGTTCATCCAGCCCTCCACACCACGGGGTCCTGTTCAACCACTCCTCCACGGGCACCCCTCCATCGTCTACTGTTCATCCAGCCCTCCACACCACGGGGTCCTGTTCAACCACCCCTCCACGGGCACCCCTCCACCGTCTATTGTTCATCCAGCCCTCCACACCACGGGGTCCTGTTCATCCACCCCTCCACGGGCACCCCTCCACCATCTACTATTCATCCAGCCCTCCACCACACCACGGGGTCCTGTTCATCCAAAGGCAACGCCACCGATCACTGTTCATCCCAGAGGCACCATCGATCGGCTTCATTTAGCAGCGATCGATCGCTCGGGTTAGTAATGCGTAGCCTGCAATGCAATCGCTCGGGTTCAGTTAGAGCCCAACGCCTCGCTCGGGTTCAGTTAGAGCCAACGCCTCGCACACACGCAGCAGCGTCGTGTCTGAGAGAAACGCGATCGCTCGGGCCTCGACCTCCCACCGTAACCGGAACTCCCCAAATTTTCCTCCCCTCGCTTCTACCACGGTTTTTCCGTCATGGATGGCCCAAAGAATGTCATGCAGTGCGTCTCCGCCCACCTGTGACGAAAAGCCCATTTTCTGTCATGATTTTTTTCATAGAAGTAGGATCCCACCACATCTATGATGATACCGGGTTTTGTCACAATTATCGTCATAGAAGTGTCATATGTATGACAAAAAAAAATTGTTCGGCCCAAAATGTCACGGATGTGTCTTTTTTTGTAGTGATTGGGTGTGTTGGGGACACAAGAGACTCTTTGTTATTTGGTTGCAGGGTTGCTTGAGAGAGACCATCTTCATCCTACGCCTCCCACAGATTGATAAACCTTAGGTCATCCACTTGAGGGAAATTTTCTACTGTCCTACAAACCTCTGCACTTGGAGGCCCAACAACGTCTACAAGGAGAAGGTTGCGTAGTAGACATCAAGCTCTTTTCTGGCGCCGTTGCCGGGGAGGTGAGTGCTTGAAGGTATATCTTTAGATCTTGCAATCGAATCTTTTAGTTTCTTGTTTTATCACTAGTTTAGTCTATAAAAGAAAACTACAAAAAAATGGAATTAAGGGTGCCTCATATGCTTCATCTTTTTAATGTCTTTCGTGAAAATGATGGGAAGGAAAACTGTGCTCAAGTGCTAGAAGAAGAATGCATTAGAATGTTTGGCACTAAATATTTGAATGATGAGCATGATTGTAATGTTGTCAGTATGAATTCCTTGAATATCCATGATGCTAATGATATGCAAAGCCACAAGCTTGGGGAAGCTATGTTTGATGAAGATGATATTTTTTGTCCCCCAAGTTTTGATGAGAAAATTTATTATGATGAAAGCATGCCTCCTATTTATGATGATTATTGTGATGACACGTATGCTATAAAGAATAAAGATAACCATGAAACTTGTGATCATGATTTTAATTTTCAATTGGATTATGCTTCACATGATAGTTATTTTGTTAAGTTTGCTCCCACTACTATTCATGAGAAGAAATTTGCTTATGTGGAGAGTAATAAAATTTCTATGCTTGTGCATCATGAAAATAATGCTTTATGTGATGGTTATATTGTTGAATTCATTCATGATGCTACTGAAAATTATTATGAGGGAGGAACATATGCTTGTAGGAATTGCAATAATATCAAGTTTCCTCTCTATGTGCTTAAAGTTCTGAAGTTATGCTTGTTTTGCCTTCCTATGCTAGTTGATTATTGTTCCCATAAGTTGTTTGCTCACAAAATCCCTATTCATAGGAAGTGTGTTGGACTTAAATGTGCTAGTCATACTCTTCATGATGCTCTCTTTATGTTTCAATTCTTATCTTTTATGTGAGCATTATTGAAATCATCATGCCTAGCTAGGAGCGTTAAACGTTAGCGCTTGTTGGGAGGCAACCCAATTTAATTTTTAGTTTCTTGCTTTTTGGTTCTGTTTAGTAATAAATATTTCATCTAGCCTCTGGTTAGATGTGGTTTTATGTTTTAATTAGTGTTTGTGCCAAGTAAGACCTATAGGATCTTCTTGGATGATAGTTATTTGATCTTGCTGAAAATTCCACAAACTTTCTGTTCACGAAAACAATTGTTAAAAATCATCAGAATGTGATAAAATACTGATTCCAATTTCAGAAGATCAATAAACAAATTATCTAGGTACTCCTATTTTGGTAGAATTTTTGGAATTCCAGAAGTTTGCGTTAGTTACGTATTACTACAGACTGTTCTGTTTTTGACAGATTCTGTTTTTCGTGTGTTGTTTGCTTATTTTAATGAATTTATGGCTAGTAAAATAGTTTATAAACCATAGATAAGTTGGAATAAAGTAGATTTAACACCAATATAAATAACGTATGAGTTCATTACAGTAATTGAAGTGGTGTTTTGTTTTCTTTCGCTGACGGAGCTCACGAGTTTTCTGTTGAGTTTTGTGTTGTGAAGTTTTTAAGTTTTGGGTAAAGATTCGATGGACTATGGAATAAGGAGTGACAAGAGCCTAAGATTGGGGATGCCCAAGGCACCCCAAGGTAACATTCAAGGACAACCAAGAGCCTAAGCTTGGAGATGTCCCGGATGGCATCCCCTCTTTCGTCTTCGTTCATCGGTAACTTTACTTGGAGCTATATTTTTATTCACCACATGATATGTGTTTTGCTTGGAGCGTCATTTTATTTTCTTTATTTTTGCTTGCTGCTATTTAGAGTAATGTTTTGCATCTCTATTTTCAATAAAAAAATTCAAGGATAGCCTTTACCATGCTTATTTTGCAAGTATACATGTTGCTGTTTCAAAACAGAAAGTTTATCGCTGTTGCAAAAATTCCCTAGAAAAGTCAGAATATGATAAAATGTTGAAACCTTTTGCATAATAAGCTCTGATAAATTTAATACAGTGGGAATTTTCTTTCATAATTTTTTTGGCTAAGGAAGTATGGATCTTGCTGCATTCTTTACAGACTGTCCTGTTTTGGCAGATTGCTGTTATGATTGCATTGTTTGCATATGTTTGCTTGTTTAATGATTCTATTTGAGGATAGGAGTATTAAATATGCAGAGGCATTTAGTATGCAATGTTTAATAATAATTTTAGTGATTTGCTACAGTATAGTATGTGTTGGATTTCGGGTTCCGGCAGACCCTCTAGGTTCGAACTCTGGGGTGCACGCGGAGATCTCACCCCCTACCTACCTGCACCTCGTCGCTTCACAAGGATCTAACTACACAAAGAGCAACACAAGGGACACAGGGTTTATACTGGTTCGGGCCACCATTGTGGTGTAATATCCTACTCCAGTGTGTGGTGTGGTGGATTGCCTCAGGGCTGATGATGAACAATACAAGGAAGAACAGCCTCATGAGGGTCATTCTAGGCGGTCATTTAACTGCTAGGGGAGTTCGGTCGCTCTCTCTCTCTCTCTAGATTTCTTGATCTCTAGCTCTGTTCTGGATTCCGGATCCTTCTACCCTGTGGGTGGCTGGTCCTATTTATAGGCAAAGGCCCTGGGCCTCTTCCCACATATTGAGCGGGAAGGCGCCAACAATTGGCCATTTTGAAGGGAACATCTAGTACACTTATCCACGACTAAAGTTGGCCCTCACTGTCAAAGGCTCAGCGATGGCGTCGGCTTGGGCTCCACGATGACCTCCTTCCTGCCGTTGTGTTGGTCTTGGTCTTGTTGCACGAAATGGCTGCCTTTGCTTGATGCTCTCGCTGCGCTTGCCTCCTTTGCACCAAAGAGGAAATGAGGACACTCACGCTGGGTGGCGCCCTCTGGCGCCCTCGGTAAATCATGGCTTGCGTCATGGGCACCTCGTGAGGTACCCGCCTTGATCTCTCCACCTCCTCGCGAGCCACCGACGAGGCCGTGCTCGAGGAAGCTTCTGTCGTCCGCCTGCATGATCTTGCCCCTCGCGAGGGTCTTGAGCTTGTGCTGATGAAGATGGGCCACCCCTTGAGCCACGCCGTAGGCCGCAAGCAGGCAAGTCTAGGTACCCCCGTTCCCAGAACGCCGATAGTAGTCCCCGGGCCCAAGGCGCGCCTGGACTTGGCTTAGCAGAGAAGCGAAGGGGCAAGTGCGAAGCGCCGCAGGCCCTATCAACCTGCAGCCTCGAGCGCCGCGTGGCGGTTGATCGGACGTGGGCGTCCCTATTCCCGCACGCCTCCTTATGTTGCACCCAGCTAGGCGGACCCGTGGTTGCACACAGTCATCCCTCTTCTCGCCGCTCGAGCGTCTCCTGCTCTTCCTCCTCTCGAGCTCCAGTCTCCGCTTCCAATCCAATCTCGAATCCTCCCCCTTCCTGTCTTCATGGCTCCGATGAAGAAGGGGAAAGGAAAAAATCCTGTGCCTCCGTCCCGCTCGCTATCGCAGACGGCTCCTGCTGTCGATCGGTCGATCATACTCAACCGAGAAGGCTTGGACAAGGTCAGTTCTGCCCTTGCCACTATCTTCAATGAGTGCGGGAGGACGACGGTCTGGCCCAAGCCTCACTTCTCCATTGACAGAATAGTCACCGAGGTCCGGTACTTTGCCGACGCCCTGTGGGCGGGACTGGTTCCCCCCTTTTCCAATTTCTTCAACGCTGCGCTTTCCCATTACCAGATCCATATGATGCATTTGGGTCTCGAATCCATTACTCTTCTTGCCGTTTTGCCTTTGTTCATGCGGCGATGATGGGCATCCTCCTTGATTGCATTGCTGCGCCACTTCTTCTCTTTGTGCCTCAATGACCCCACCCAATGCTCGGGTGCGTGAGCTTCATTGCCGCACTGTAAACAGCGGCTTGAGGATTGATTTCAGCCTTCCTCCGCCCGCGCTGGGTTCCACAGTGGTGGCTGTATGTGGATGTCGGGTGCTCGGCTCCACCTGAGCCAACATTACCCGCTATCCCCAATTCGGGCTGGGGCAGAGACGCCACGAGCCCCGGCTCGTCTTCGTCTGCATCGCCAGCGTTTGAGGCGCTTGGCGTGGCGCCCAAGGTGGTGAATGAGTTCCTCCTATGCGCATTGCCCTCTCCAGCGCCATTCCCGCGGATGTGGGCCTTCGACAGGCGTGAGGACGCATGAGGCTCCGGGAGGAGGACTGGCGCTGAAGTGTTGAGGAAGGTTCTCATGATCCGATCGGGGACCCTTCCCTAGCAGCATCCGGCAAGGGGGTGCTCTGCTGTACCTTTGCTCGAACAGGGGTGATTTCGTGAAGCAGATGCCTAGCTTCGACGAATGGGGGCTGCGCCCTGCAGGCCTCATGGGACCTCGTGAGAACCCAGTTGTGGTGACTGCCCTTCCAGTTGCCCACGGCGGTCCTTCCTTGAGTGGTGGAGCAGGGAGGCAAGGGCCACCGGAGGCTGAGGGGGCCTCCGCCAGGATGACGACGCCAGGCGGCACTCCTGAGGTGGCAGCTCCGAGGCCCTGACTGCCTGGCTGAAGGCGTTGAGCCGCGGCCCGCGGCTCCCATGGCAGAGGCCCCTGAGGCCCCGGCTACCCTTCTTGGTGAGGCGACTGGCGGCGTGCGCCAGGACGACGCCCCTGACGCAGGTCACCTTGGTGCTTCTTCCTCGTCAGGTGACCCTGCGCCGAAGCTCTGGGCCGCTTCGCGTGGACTTTGAGGCTCTTGAAGAGAAAGGAGGCCTTGGGTGATGATTACCCATGCCGCATGTCAAGCGCAGGAAGTATTTCTCCATTGATGAGTAAGCCTTCTCCTTTCCTAGTTCCTTATTTTCCCGTTGCTTTGCTGATCCTCGCTCTGCAGGCCCTTCTGCCGAGCTCACGGAGATGGTGAGGAGCCATCCCCAGGCCTCGCCTCTCCACCGTCCCCAAGCGCTCCGAGCTCAAGCACTGCCCTCGTGGTGGGGCTGGTCGGAGAGGTGAGCCATCCTGTGGCGCATCATGGTTCTGCGCACCTTGCGACCCTCCTTCGCGAGCCTTCTCGGGGTATAGCCAGCCTGCCTTGGGCTCCTCGACTGGTCGTGGACGGCGATTGGCTGAGGTCGGCCCTTCGTTCTTCATTTGGGGACAAGCCGGCTCTAGGCCGGGCTTCTGGCGAGGCGTGCCCGGCCATCGCGAGGGCGCTAGCCCCCGGCCCCCTGCCCAGAGGGGGAGTGCTGATTCGCGGCCGCCGCGCACACCTGGGGCGGAGGACGACGCAGAAGACGTGCTCGAGCGCGCCCGGGAGCGCCGTGCCCTTCGCCAAGGGTTTCTCCAGAGGGCGGCTGATGCAGTGAGCCAGCTTGGTGTAGAGCTCGCTGACGAAGACGCGCGCCTTGAAGCTGAGGGACTGCGCCTAGCTGAAGAGAGGCGCAAGCTGAAGGTGGCCGTTGCCCTTGCACGCCACCAGCGTGACCTCGACAATGAGAAAGCCGAGGTGTCGCTGGCGGCTTCACGGGAGGCCCGTTCCCGGGCCGTCGAGGAGGCCCGAGAGGTTGACCGGCGGCGTGAGGCGGCCGAGGAGCGGGCGCGGGAGCTCCAGGCCTGGAGCAATTTCCTGGAGCAGCAGGTGGAGCTGCGTGAAACGGCCCTTGCGTTGATGAAGGGGGCTTCGGTCGACCAGGCGGAGCTCCAGAGACGTGAGGAGGCACTAACACTGGAAGCTGCCGAACGCGCCCGCGATCTTGAGCAGCTGGAGACGAGGGAGTGCTTGGTGACGCAGGCGGAGGACGATGTCGCTGCGCGGGAGGCCTGAGTCCGGGAAGAGGTTGATCGCCGGGTGGCGGCGGCCCGCTTGAACCTCGAGCGCGAGTTCAAGGAGAGGCTGGGGTTGATCAGGGCCGAAGCGGAAGGCAGGACCGCCGCCCTGAGGGCCAAGCTGGATGAAGTGATGCGGCGGGCTGATGCTTCCCGGGCCGCCCTTGGCGTGGCGCAGGAGGAGCTGACTTCGTCCCGCGCCGAGGTGCTTCTTCTACGTCAGCGGGTGGACGCGGCCGAGGCCATTGCGCGGCGGAACGAGGGCGAGATACGCCAGCGCAGATCTCGAGCACGCAGTATGGCCTATGCTCCGCACGCCGGGAAAGAGCTAACACGGCCTTGGGCAACATCGCGAGGCGGCCGTTGGCGAGCCTCATGCGATTAACTATCTTGGTAACCTCCGGTTCTTCAGCGATGTGGTGACGCTTGGTGGAGGTGCGGTCGGGCGAGCCAACAGGTTGGTGGAGGAGAGGAGTCGCGCCCCGCCGGGCGTGCCTTTTCTCGCGTCTTCAGCCATCTTGGGACATGGATCCCAACCGACTTTGATGCGCCATTGCCCGGTATTCGTGCCGTCGGGACGACTGGCGCGATTGGGTGGAAGACAACGTGGATGCCCTCGTCAGGGCCTTCACTGCTGACGACGACGGCGTGGTCGTGGCTGCTGATGAAGGCGGCGTGGTGAACGGCCCTGACGCTGCTGACGGCGACGCGGAGGGCGATTGCGAGGCCAGCGATGCCAGCAACGATTCAGGAGGTGACCTTGAGGATGCATTGGGGGATTTATCCGATTGACCGTGTGCTGCTCCTGCTTTCTTATCCTCCACAGATAGAGTTCGGGCTTGGCCCTGATGGTTGTAAGAGCATTTTGGGAGGGGGAGCCCCTCGTGTAAAAACTTGCAGTTAGCGTATTAGTAGATGCGTTATCACCCGTACGCCTGCGCCAAGTGGATGGCCTTGCGACGAGCTGGCTGGCTTGTTTACCTTCAACCCGCGTGGGCCCTAGATAGCCTGCGGAGGGTTGTGGTGTTCCGAGTGCTCCCTGAACGAGCCCATTGAACCTGTGATGAGAACCTCCTGAGAGGGCGTGGTGATGGCGGTCCGGGCTGCACGCATGCTAGGCCTGGCCCGGCTTGCGAGGGGCTCACAAGGGGAGGCAGCTGAGGCAAAGTGGTAACCAGAACGCGAGAGATTGCTCGAACGAGACTAAACACCCCTTCCCCGAACATACGCAAATCGCAAGCTCAAATCCAACTTAAATCCAAACGGGGGAAAAAGCGACAGCCAAGGGGAAAAGCAAGAAAAGCAGAAAAAGCCGTGTCCGGCACCTAGTCTAGTCTTGGACGTCTTCTCACCAGCGCGGAGCTAAGTGCTGCTACTGGGCGTGGGAGGGAGCCCGGGGCCCGAGGTCGGCGCCACGAGACTCGGGCGTGTACAGCCCCACTCATTATTATGTGAGAGTGTCACGGGGCGGCGAGCTTCACAGGCACTGGGCCTTCTTCACAGGTATCGACCTTGCTTCATATCGCCAGACGAGGGCCCCGCCTTGCGCCACACTCTAGCACCATCGACGACGGCCGGAGACCGATGACGCCGCCGATGGGGTAGAGCGGTCGCCAACGGTTCCCTCGACGACCACGGGTCCTCTTCCGGGGGTAGGCCCTGAGGCACCTCCCCGGAGAGGGCTACCTCCTGAGGACGCCTTGCTCCGAATGCCGTGGTGGTGATGCCGGATCTTGGCCCCTCTCCTGCAGCCCCCGGCGCCCTCCTCCTGAGGGGTAGGAAACTGCAGGATTGGGGCAGCCGTCCGCTGCGACGACTTGTACCTCCTGCGATCCATGGTTAGTGTATGCCTGCTCCTGAGGAATTAGCGGTACCCGATAATCGTTGCTTCCGGCGTGGTCGACGGGGATTTCCCGGGGCTCCTGGAAGAGCTCAGCTCCGGGTGCCTCGTCCCCCCAGCTTGGGCCGAGGAGCGAGCCATGTTAGTCCTCCTGCGCGTGCCCTTGATCCATCATGTGGGGCACGTACTCTTCCGGGGCCGCCATCCCGAATGCTTCACCGTAGTGCCCCGTGTGCCACGCAGCCCTGCTTGAGGCGCCCACCTGGGGGTGGTAGCGCGGTGGCCCACTGGGGCCGTGGGCTGTGGCGAGTCCTCCTTCGCTGGCCGGGCGGAGGAGGCGCTGGCTGCTAGCCCGATGGCGCCGACGGCTGGTTGGCGTTGGAGTGGCCTTGGAGTCCGCTTGGAGCTGCGTGGCGTGCGTGGGGCCTCCGCGGGCCGCCCTGGACTGAGGTGGCAGTTGGGTGCGAAGGGTGAGCCCCGATGCGGCAAAGCCCAGAGCTCGCCACCCGCTCCAAAGAAGACGTCGCGCCCGCCCTCCGGCCTGCATTGCAGTAGCTCTCGGGCCACCATGAGCTGCCCTTGAGTTCGCTTTGCTCTCGTCGGGTGTACTGGCGCCGTGGCGCAGCGTGGTTCGAGGCCCTCGCCGCCGACCGCGCCTGCCGCGGCGTGAGAGCTGTCGTTGCCTAACCGCGTCGCCCGCGGCCCGCAGCGCCCTACGAACCGTGGGCTGCTTGGGACATGGGGTTGAGGTCGCCCGGGACAAGCGGCTCCGCGTGGGCGGGCCAGGCCGCCAGGGATCAGGGTTGCCCGTTGGGTCGCCGGACATGACGATGATGATGCGACGGGGCGCGAGGCGGCAGAAGGCGGATTCCGGTGCACCCCTACCTGGCACGCCAAATGTCGGATTTCGGGTTCTGGCAGACCCTCTAGGTTCGGACTCTGGGGTGCACGCGGAGATCTCACCCCTACCTACCTGCACCTCGTCGCCTCGCAAGGATCTAACTACACAAAGAGCAACACAAGGGACACAGGGTTTATACTGGTTCGGGCCACCATTGTGGTGTAATACCCTACTCTAGTGTGTGGTGTGATGGATTGCCTCGGGGCTGATGATGAACAATACAAGGAAGAACAGCCTCATGAGGGTCTTTCTAGGCGATCTGATTTAACTGCTAGGGGAGTTGGTCGCTCTCTCTCTAGATTGCTTGATCTCTAGCTCATTCGGATTCCGGATCCTTCTACCTGTGGGTGGCTGGTCCTATTTATAGGCAAAGGCCCTGGGCCTCTTCCCAAATATTGAGCGGGAAGGGCGCCAACAATTGGCCATTTTGAAGGGGAACATCTAGTACACTTATCCTTACTAAAGTTGGTCCTCGCCTGTCAAAGGCTCTGACGATGACGCCGGCTTGGGCTCCACGATGACCTCCTTCCTGCCGTTGTGTTGGTCTCGGTCTTGTTGCACCGAAATGGCTTCCTTTGCTTGATGCTCTCGCGTGTGCTTGCCTCCTTTGCACCAAAGAGGAAATGAGGACACTGCGCGGGCTGGCGCCCTCCTGGCGCCCTTGGTCGTCATGGCTTGCGTCATGGGCACCTCGTGAGGTACCCCGCCTTGATCTCTCCGCCTCCTCGCGAGCCAGCCTGACGAGGCCGTGCTCGAGAAGCTTCTGTCGTCCGCCCATGAGGCTTGGCCCTCGCGAGGGTCTTGAGCTTGTCTTGATGAAGATGGGCCATGCTGGGCCACCCCTTGAGCCACGCCGCAGGCCACAGGGAGGCAAGTCTGGGTACCCCCGTTCCCAGAATGCCGACAGTATGATAAGGTTTTCGCATTGGTTTATACTAACTTATCTCACGAGTTCTTGTTGACTTTGGTGTGGATGAAGCTTTCGAGATTTAGGAAACCGTGGTATAAAAGGAATTAAGGAGACGCAAAAGTTCAAGATTGGGGATGCCCAAGGCACCCCAAGATAATACTTCAAGAAGTCTCAAGCATCTAAGCTTGGGGATGCCCCGGTAGGCATCCCACCTTTCTTCTTCAACAATTATCGGTTAGTATCGGTTGAGCCTAAGTTTTTGCTTCTTCACATGATGAGTGCTATCCTTGAAATGTCGTTTTATTTTGTTTTGTTTGCTGTTTGAATAATATGCCAAGATCTGGAATTCTTAAATGTTAGAGAGTCTTCACATAGTTGCATAATTATTCGACTACTCGTTGATCTTCACTTATATCTTTCGGAGTAGTTTGTTGTTTGCTCTAGTGTTTCAGTTATATCTTTTAGAGCACGGCGGTGGATTTATTTTGAAGAAATATATGAACTCTCATGCTTCACTTATATTATTTTGAGAGTCTTTAGAACAGCATGGTAATTTACTTTGGTTATGAATTTAATCCTAATATGATGGGCATCCAAGAGGGATATAATAAAAACTTTCATATAAAGTCCATTGAATACTATGAGAACTTTGATTCCTTATGATTGTTTTGGGATATGAAGATGGTGATATTAGAGTCATGCTAGTTGTGTAGTTGTAAATTTGAGAAATACTTGTGTTAAATTTTGTGATTGCCATAGCATGCACTTATGGTGAACCGTTATGTGATGAAGTCGGAGCATGATTTATTTATTGATTGTCTTCCTTATGAGTGGCGGTCGGGGACGAGCGATGGCCTTTTCCTACCAATCTATCCCCCTAGGAGCATGCGCGTAGTACTTTGTTTTGATAACTAATAGATTTTTGCAATAAGTATGTGAGTTCTTTATGACTAATGTTGAGTCCATGGATTATACGCATTCTCACCCTTCCACCATTGCTAGCCTCTCTAATACCGCTCACCTTTCGCCGGTATCATACACCCACCATATACCTTCCTCAAAACAGCCACCATACCTACCTATCATGGCATTTCCTAGCCATTCCGAGATATATTGCCATGCAACTTACCACCGTTCCTTTTATTATGACACGCTTCATCATTGTCATATTGCTTTGCATGATCATGTAGTTGAAATTGTATTTGTGGAAAAGCCATCGTTCATAATTCTTTCATACATGTCACTCATGAGTCATTGCACATCCCGGTACACCGCTGGAGGCATTCCTATAGAGTCATATTTTGTTCTAAGTATCGAGTTGTAATTCTTGAGTTGTAAGTAAATAAAAGTGTGATGATCATCATTATTAGAGCATTGTCCCAAGTGAGGAAAGGATGATGGAGACTATGATTCCCCCACAAGTCGGGATGAGACTCCGGACTAAAAAAAAGAAAAAAAGAGGCCATAAAAAAAAAGGGCCAATGTTACTATCCTTTCACCACGCTTGTGCTTCAAAGTAGCACCATGATCTTTATGATAGAGAGTCTCATATGTTGTCACTTTCATATACTAGTGGGAATTTTACATTATAGAACTTGGCTTGTATATTCCAATGATGGGCTTCCTCAAAATGCCCTAGGTCTTCGTGAGCAAGCGAGTTGGATGCACACCCACTTAGTTTCTTTTCTTGAGCTTTCATACACTTATAGCTCGAGTGCATCCGTTGCATGGCAATCCCTACTCACTCACATTGATATCTATTGATGGGCATCTCCATAGCCCGTTGATACGCCTAGTTGATGTGAGACTATCTTCTCCTTTTTTGTCTTCTCCACAACCACCATTATATTCCACCTATAGTGCTATGTCCATGGCTCACGCTCATGTATTGCGTGAAGATTGAAAAAGTTTGAGAACATCAAAAGTATGAAACAATTGCTTGGCTTGTCACCGGGGTTGTGCATGATTTAAATATTTTGTGTGATGAAGATAGAGCATAGCCAGACTATATGATTTTGTAGGGATAGCTTGCTTTGGCCATGTTATTTTGAGAAGACATGATTGCTTTGTTAGTATGCTTGAAGTATTATTGTTTTCATGTCAATATTAAACTTTTGTTTTGAATCTTATGGATCTTAATATTCTTGCCACAATAAAGAAGATTACATTGATAAATATGTTCAGTAGCATTCCACATCAAAATTCTGTTTTTATCATTTACCTACTCGAGGACGAGCAGGAATTAAGCTTGGGGATGCTGATACGTCTCCAACGTGTCTATAATTTTTGATTGTTCCATGCTATTATATTATCTGTTTTGGATATTTATGGGCTTTATTAAACACTTTTATATTATTTTTGGGACTAACCTATTAACCCAGAGCCCAGTGCCAGTTTCTGTTTTTCCCTTGTTTAAGTGTTTCGCAGAAAAGGAATATCAAACGGAGTCCAAACGGAATGAAACCTTCGGGAGAGTTATTTTTGGAACGGAAGCAATCCAGGGGGCCTGGAGTGCACGTCAGAGAAGCAACGAGGGAGGCACGAGGCAGGGGCGCGCCCTCCACCCTCGTGGGCCCCTCGTAGCTCCCCTGACCGATTTATTTTGCCTATATATCTCCATATACCGTAAAACCATTGGGGAACAGAGTAGATCGGGCGTTCCGCCGCCGCAAGCCTCTATAGCCACCAAAAACCAATCAGGACCCTGTTCCGGCACCCTGCCGGAGGGGGGATCCCTCACCGGTGGCCATCTTCATCATCCCGGCGCTCTCCATGACGAGGAGGGAGTAGTTCACCCTCGGGGCTGAGGGTATGTACTAGTAGCTATGTGTTTGATCTCTCTCTCTCTCTCTCTCTCGTGTTCTTGAGGTGGTACGATCTTGATGTATCGCAAGCTTTGCTATTATAGTTGGATCTTATGATGTTTCTCCCCCTCTACTCTCTTGTAATGGATTGAGTTTTCCCTTTGAAGTTGTCTTGTCGGATTGAGTCTTTAAGGATTTGAGAACACTTGATGTATGTCTTGCCGTGCGTATCTGTGGTGACAATGGGATATCACGTGATCCACTTTATGTATGTTTTGGTGATCAACTTGCGGGTTCCGCCCATGAACCTATGCATAGGGGTTGGCACACGTTTTCGTCTTGACTCTCCGGTAGAAACTTTGGGCACTCTTTGAAGTACTTTTGTGTTCGTTGAATAGATGAATCTGAGATTGTGTGATGCATATCGTATAATCATACCCACGGATACTTGAGGTGACAATGGAGTATCTAGGTGACATTAGGGTTTTGGTTGATATGTGTCTTAAGGTGTTATTATAGTACGAACTCTTGAATAGATCGATCCAAAAGAATAACTTTGAGGTGGTTTCGTACCCTACAATAATATCTTCGTTTGTTCTCTGCTATTAGTGACTTTGGAGTGACTCTTTGTTGCATGTTGAGGGATAGTTATATGATCCAATTATGTTATTATTGTTGAGAGAACTTGCACTAGTGAAAGTATGAACCCTAGGCCTTGTTTCCTATCATTGCAATACCGTTTACGCTCACTTTTATCATTAGTTACCCTGCTGTTTTTATATTTTTAGATTACAAAAACCTATATCTACCATCCATATTGCACTTGTATCACCATCTCTTTGCTGAACTAGTGCACCTATACAATTTACCATTGTATTGGGTGTGTTGGGGACACAAGAGACTCTTTGTTATTTGGTTGCAGGGTTGCTTGAGAGAGACCATCTTCATCCTACGCCTCCCACGGATTGATAAACCTTAGGTCATCCACTTGAGGGAAATTTTCTACCGTCCTACAAACCTCTGCACTTGGAGGCCCAACAACGTCTACAAGGAGAAGGTTGCGTAGTAGACATCAGTTGTCAAAAAACAACATTTTATAACCAAAAAATGTTCCCATCAAGAAATAAAGTTGTCAAAAACAACTACTGACATACATAGATCTAGGCGTGCGGCCTGGGCTTTTCGTTTCCATATGCATTGGAGACGAGACCCTCTTCTAGCTATATCCTTGGCTGGGTAGATCTCTACTTTGTGCATTGAGTTCTCAGACTTATTTGATATCTGCGCGGATCCAATGATGTTGATTTCCTCAGCCATCCATAATGGGAACTTTGATCTCTACTTATGATGGGGCGAACCAACCTGTGGTTGGATGGTTAGAGGGACTGTGGTATCTCCAGTCCACAAGGGTTCAAGTCCTGGTGCTCGCATTTATTACTGAATTTATTTCAGGATTTCCGGCGATGTGCATTCAGTGGGAGGAGATGTTCCCGTCAACGACGATGTGCCTACGGTGACTTCGTAAGTTTCAAGATGATATGTCGGCTCAGTCTTTTGGAGGTGCTCAGATAGGGTGTGCATCAGTGCATGTGTGCGTTTATAGAGATGAGTATGCGCGTGTATACGAGGGCTTGCGTTTGTACTGTGTTAAAGAAAAATATGCATCGGAAAATTGCACCTCAACATGCAAACATGTATAAGAATTCCCATTCTATTTTGATATTTGCATTTAATAAATATTTTACAACTATATATAGATATGTGTGTTATAACTATATAATAATCACACAAAATAAATATATGCAATTCAGTTTTTATCATATTATTATCCAAATATTCATGTTCTTTACAACCAAATTTCACTAGAATATGTTGCAAAACAATCTGGAGCAATATGTGGGGTATCATTTAGTCAACTTAATTTCCAGAGCCCGTTATCTAATGGGAACCCTACTACAAGTTGTATAGGGATATAAACTTACTAAATGGGACTGGCGGACGTCGTTTATTTGCCATTTACATTCCTAATAGCAACTCCAACAAGTTGACCCAAACGAACGGTGATTTTGTCCTTTTTTGTCCGTTTGGGTCATCCGTCCTGTTTATAATTTGGGTCGGCAGTGCGCCAACGCGCCAACCCATATTTGTCGGCGTGGCCGGCTGACCGCCGTTTTTCAACAAATATGCACACATTTTGCATAGTTTTAGAGGCAAACAAAAATAGCATAATTTCACAACCAAATAAATTTAGCATAGTCTTACAAGCCGAATAAAAATTAAATTGTCTCAAATACATTTGAAAAAAAGATACATCTATTGGTTGCCAATATGAACCCACATATGCTCAACCAAATTATTTTGCAGCTGCGTGAGTTTCCCAATCACGCATTTCATGATGAAACTCGATGAACTGTTCTAAGGGCATATTTATCCCTAAGATGTTTTGGTGATTGATGACAATGCTTTTGCAGACTAATCGTGTGCCTTGAGTATTTTAGATGTTTCGTCACTAGGCACAAGACAGTTTGGTGCCCCTCGAAGAATATTGAAGACGACGTTTTTCTACGTTTCTTTTCGGTGGATTTGAGTCGTAGGAAAGCCGTACTATTAAGAGGGGGTCCACTTTGGAAATGTTTGGGTGGAATCATCACGTACACATCGACTCCTTTTGCACCGCCTTTCCTTTGGCACTTTGGAGCATCCTCCGTTTTATCCTCTATGCATTTTATCTTGGATGCTGAACTTGGGCTTGCGGTAGTACCGGACCTTGGTGCGGTAGTACCGCAGGAGCCCATGGTAGTACCGCTCCTCAGGAGCTGTAGTACCGTGGCCCCCAGGCCAAGTGCTGCTACGCAGCGGTAGTAGGGGCGGATGTAATTTTTTACATCCGTGCCCTACGCGGTAGTACCGCGCCCAGTGCGCGGTAGTACCGTGCCTCCTGGCCTGGCTCAGCCACCGCATGGTGATAACCCACAAGTATAGGGGATCGCAACAGTTTTCGAGGGTAGAGTATTCAACCCAAATTTATTGATTCGACACAAGGGGAGCCAAAGAATATTCTCAAGTATTAGCAGTTGAGTTGTCAATTCAACCGCACCTGGAAACTTAGTATCTGCAGCAAAGTAATATGATAGTGGTGGTAACGGTAACGGAAGTAAAGGCAGCAAAAGTAATGTTTTTGGTATTTTGTAGTGATTGTAACAGTAGCAACGGAAAAGTAAATAAGCGAAGACCAGTATATGGAAAGCTCAGAGGCACCGGATCGATGATGGATAATTATGCGGATGCGGTTCGTCATGTAATGATCATAACATAGGGTGACAGAACTACCTCCAATTCATCAATGTAATGTAGGCATGTATTCCGAATATAGTCATACGTGCTTATGGAAAAGAACTTGCATGACATCTTTTGTCCTACCCTCCCGTGGCAGCGGGGTCCTATTGGAAATTAAGGGATATTAAGGCCTCCTTTTAATAGAGAACCGGAACAAAGCATTAGCACATAGTGAATACATGAACTCCTCAAACTATGGTCATCACCGGGAGTGGTCCCGATTATTGTCACTTCGGGGTTGCCGGATCATAACACATAGTTGGCGACTATAGACTTGCAAGATAGGATCAAGAACTCACATATATTCATGAAAACATAATGGGTTCAGATCTGAAATCATGGCACTCGGGCCCTAGTGACAAGCATTAAGCATAGCAAAGTCATAGCAACATCAATCTCAGAACGTAATGGATACTAGGGATCAAACCCTAACAAAACTAACTCGATTACATGATAAATCTCATCCAACCCATCACCGTCCAGCAAGCCTACGATGGAATTACTCACGCACGGCGGTGAGCATCATGAAATTGGTGATGAAGGATGGTTGATGATGACGACGGCGACGAATCCCCCTCTCCGGAGCCCCGAACGGACTCCAGATCAGTCCTCCCGAGAGAGATTAGGGCTTTGCGGCGGCTCCGTATCGTAAAACGCGATGATTTCTTCTCTCTAATTTTTTTCTCCCCGAAAGCCAATATATAGAGTTGGAGTTGGCGTCGGAAGGTGTCCAGGGGGCCCACGAGGTAGGGGCGCGCCAGAGGGGGGCGCCCCCACCTCGTGGGACAGGTGTGGGCCCCTGGTCTTCATCTTTGGCGAGGATTTTTTATTATTTTTTTCTAAGATGTTCCATGGAGTTTCAGGTCATTCCGAGAACTTTTGTTTTCTGCACATAAAACAACATCATGGCAATTCTGCTGAAAACAGCGTCAGTCCGGGTTAGTTCCATTCAAATCATACAAGTTACAGTCCAAAACAAGGGCAAAAGTGTTTGGAAAAGTAGATACGACGGAGACGTATCAACTCCCCCAAGCTTAAACCCTTGCTTGTCCTCAAGCAATTTAGTTGACAAACTGAAAGAGAAAAAGAAAAACTTTTACAAACTTTGTTTGCTCTTGTTGTTGTAAATATGTCAAGCCAGCATTCAAGTTTTCAGCAAAGATTATAACTAACCACATTTGCAATAATTCTCAGGTCTCATGTTTACTCATATTAATTACATAATCAGCTAGCAAGCCATAATAATAAATCTCGGATGACAACACTTTTCTCAAAATAATCATAATATGATATAACAAGATGGTATCTTGCTAGCCCTTTCTGAGACCGCAAAACATAAATGCATAGCACCTTCAAAGATCAAGGACTGACTAGACATTGTAATTCATGGTAAAAGAGATCCAATCATAGTCATACCCAATATAAATTAACAGTAATGAATGCAAATGACAGTTGTGCTCTCCAGCTAGTGCTTTTAATAAGAAGGTGATGACTCAACATAAAAGTAAATAGATAGGCCCTTCGCAGAGGGAAGCAGGGATTTGTAGAGGTACCAGAGCTCGGTTTTGAAATAGAGATAAATTATATTTGGAGCGGCATATTTTCATTGTCAACATAACAACTAAGAGATGACGATATCTTCCATGCTAAACAAATTATAGGCGGTTCCCAAACAGAATGGTAAAGTTTATACTCCCCCTCCTCCACAAGCATCAATCCATGGCTTGCTCGAAACAACGAGTGCCTCCAACATTCAACGGGTCCTGTGGGGAGTTTTGTTTGCAATTATTTTTATTTAGTTTGCATAAAGCATGGACTGGGCATCCGGTGACCAGCCATTTTATCGTGAGTGAGGAGCGGAGTCCACTCCTCTTGAGAATAACCCGCCTAACATGGAAGATAAGGGCAGCCCTAGTTGATATATGAGCTATTCGAGCATGCAAAACAGAATGTTTATTTGAAGGTTTAGAGTTTGGCACATACAAATTTACTTGGAACGGCAGGTAGATACCGCACATAGGAAGATATGGTGGACTCATATGGAATAACTTTGGGGTTTAAGGGATTGGATGCACAAGCAGTATTCCCGCTTAGTACAAGTGAAGGCTAGCAAAAGACTGGGAAGCGACCAACTAGAGAGTGACAACAGTCATGAACATGCATTAAAATTAATAAATATTGAATACTAGCATGAGTAGGATATAATCCACCATGAACATAAATATCGTGAAGGCTATGTTGATTTGTTTCAACTACATGCCTGAACATGTGACAAGTCAAGTCACTTAAATCATTCAAGGGAGGATACCACCCCATCATACCACATCACAACCATTTTAATAGCATGTTGGCACGCAAGGTAAACCATTATAACTCATAGCTAATCAAGCATGGCACAAGCAACTATGATCTCTAATTGTCATTGCAAACATGTTTATTCATAATAAGCTGAATCAAGAACGATGAACTCATCATATTTACAAAAACAAAAGAGGTCGAGTTCATACCAGCTTTTCCCATCTCAGTCAGTCCATCATATATCATCATAATTGCCTTTCACTTGCACGACCAAACGATGTGAATAATAATAAGAGTGCACGTGCATTGGACTAAGCTGGAATCTGCGAGCATTCAATAAACAGGAGAAGACAAGGCAATATGGGCTCTTGGTTAAATCAACAATGATGCATATAAGAGCCACTTCAACAATGTAATCCTGGTCTTCTCCTACTGACCCCAAAGAAAAGAAAAGAAATAAAAACTATTTACACGGGAAAGCTCCCAACAAGCAAAAGAAGAACGGGAAATATTTTTGGGTTTTCTTTTTAATTACTACAGCAAGAACAATAAACTACTACTAATTTTTTTCTTAAGGTTTATTAAACGCACAAGAAGAAAGCAGGAAAAAGAAAATAAACTAGCATGGATATTACAGTGAAAGAGTATGAGCACCGACATCTAGCAATGAGTGTGTGTGTGAACATAAATGTAATGTCGGTGGGAAATACATACTCCCCCAAGCTTAGGCTTTTGGCCTAAGTTGGTCTATTGCCAGGGATAGCCTGGCGGATACCCATAGGTGTAACTGGGGTCATACTGCGACGAAGAATAGTTGGGATCATACTGTGATGAAGAGGACTCTGACTGCCACTGGCTGGCAACCGCCTCCGGATCCCAAGAATAAACGGACTGCCGTGGAGGCTCATCTTGGGGTTCCGGTTCCGGGGCTGGTGCAGGATTCCGATAGGCTTGAACGGCTGCCCACGAAACGAGGTGAGGACCTGCAGACAAGTTAAACAAAGAAGGAGCAGGCAAAGTAATAGTCTCAGGGTGATGTTTATCAAAGTACAATTTATATTTGAGCTCCCCTTCACGACTCTTAACAATAAAATCATGTGCTAGCATACTCTTATAATCTAAATAAGCACTGGGCAACGATGTTTCTTCTTTCTCCAAATGCCTAATAGGTATGTCAAAATATTCAGCTAGGCGTGAAGCATAAATGCCTCCAAAGATGGGGCCCTTAGTGCAGTTCAGACTTAGCGTCTAGAAACAATTCCACCCATACTAACGAGTTATTGCGGTATAAACCATGGAACAAAATGATAATATCAGGAACACTAAGGTTTCCACAGTTCCTGCGACCAATCAAGCAACGACTAGCAAATAAGGCAAAGTAGCGTAAAACAGGAAAATGTATGCTAGTAATTCTTGCATCAGAAACCTTCCTGGTTTCTCCCACAGTGATAGTGTTAATAAATGCTTCCACTTCATTACGGTGTGGTTCATCTAAGGTGCCCTCAAAGGGTATTTTGCAAACCTCGCAAAATTCAGCTAATGGCATCTTCTTAACAATGTCATATAAATGAAATTCTACTAATGGAGGTGATTCCTTAGGGGAAAAGTAGAAGTTTTGCACAAAAGTATTTGTGAGTAAGAGATACTGATGACGTTGGTCGCGGAGGAAGTTGGTGAGGCCAGCATTCTCAATCAATAAATAAAAATCCTCATGAATTCTGGCTCTCCTCAAGAAGTCATCGGAAGGCCATTCACACGGCTGGACCTCCGCGGTGCGAGGCAAATTATATTTGGGCTTCTGTGCTTCTTCCTTTTGTTTTTCCTTCGAGCTTCGGCTGGACGAGCCCCTCAAAAGTATCTTCATTATTTTCTGAAATAATCTGAAATTTTTAGTAACTTCAAACAAAAGTGAACCAACTTCAATAAAATTGATAGCAACTACTCCTACAAGTGCCTAGAGCCTATATCAAGCATTAGAACTACTTGGAACCATATAAATTTGACATGCAAGCTCAAGAACATGGTCACCTATGCAGCACAAATTTGCAAAGAATAAAGCACTAGAACAAAAACTAATTGGACCAATGGAGGAGTCACATACCAAGGAACAATCTCCCCAAGCAGTTTTGGGAGAGGTGTGAGCAAGGAGATCGAAAATCACAGCAAAAGTGGCTGGAACTCGTGCTTGAGTTGGTTTTTCGGGTTTGTGTGAGGCAGAGGAAGAAGATGGGTGCAGGCATAAGTGGAGGAGGGCCACCATGGGCCCACGAGGCAGGGGGGCGCGCCCAGGGGGGTAGGGCGCGCCCTCAACCCTCGTGGCCAGGTGGCAGCTCCCCCCGCGGTTATTTTTGCACTATAAATCCTCAAATATTCCCGAAAAAATCATATTAAATTGGCATGGCATTCTGAGGACTTTTATTTTAGGGATATTTTTATATTGCACGGATAAGTCGGGAGACAGACAGAAAAATACTATTTTACTTTATTTCTACTATATAACAGAAAATATAAAGAGGGTACAGAAGGTTGTGCTTCTAGTTTCATCCATCTCATGCTCATCAAAAGGAATCCACTAACAAGGTTGATCAGGTCTTGTTAACAAACTCATTCCGACTAACATGGAACCGGAGAAATTTTGAATAACACTATGTTACCTCAACGGGTATATGGACATCCCCAATAATAAGTATATCATATTTCTTCTTGACAGTAGGGAGAGGAAATTCAAAACCTCCAAATATAATTGATGGAATTTTTCCAATAGAGTTGATACTATGAACTTGAGGTTGTTTCCTCGGAAAGTGTACCGTGTGCTCATTACCATTAACATGAAAAGTGACATTGCCTTTGTTGCAATCAATAAAAGCCCCTGCAGTATTAAGAAAAGGTCTTCCAAGAATAATAGACATACTGTCGTCCTCGGGAATATCAAGAATAACAAAGTCTGTTAAAATAGTAACGTTTGCAACCACAACAGGCACATCCTCACAAATACCGACAGGTATAGCAGTTGATTTATCAGCCATTTGCAAAGATATTTCAGTAGGTGTCAACTTATTCAAGTCAAGTCTATGATATAAAGAGAGAGGCATAACACTAACACCAGCTCCAAGATCACATAAAGCAGTTTTAACATAATTTCTCTTAATGGAGCATGGTATAGTAGGTACTCCTGGATCTCCAAGTTTCTTTGGTATTCCACCCTTAAAAGCATAATTAGCAAGCATGGTGGAAATTTTAGCTTCCGGTATCTTTCTTTTATTTGTAACAATATCTTTCATATATTTGGCATAAGGATTCATTTTGAGCATATCAGTCAATCGCATACGCAAAAAGATGGGTCTAATCATTTCAGCAAAGCGCTCAATATCCTCATCATCCTTTTTCTTGGATGGTTTCGGAGCAAAAGGCATGGGATTCTAAACCCATGGTTCCCTTTCTTTACCATGTTTCCTAGCAACGAAGTCTCTTTTATCATAACATTGATTCTTTGATTGTGGGTTATCAAGATCAACAGCGGGTTCAACTTCTACATCATTATTATTACTA
The DNA here is from genome assembly GCA_021605205.1 of Aegilops longissima. Taxonomy (NCBI): domain Eukaryota; kingdom Viridiplantae; phylum Streptophyta; class Magnoliopsida; order Poales; family Poaceae; genus Aegilops; species Aegilops longissima. The sequence goes on along the minus strand of CM038681.1, from coordinate 485,744,982 downwards.
GATTGAGCAACATCATGAACATCGTCATTAACATTTTCACTAGGTTCATGTTCATTACCAGATTGTGTTTCAGCATCAGACATGGATATATCATTTGGATTCTCAGGTGGTTCAGCAATAGGTTCACTAGAAGTTTGCAAAGTCCTATCATTTTTCTTTTTCTTCCTTTTAGAAGAACTAGGTACATCAATATTATTTCTCTAAGAATCTTGCTCGATTCTCTTAGGGTGGCCTTCAAGATACAAAGGTTCCTGAGTCATTCTACCAGTTCTAGTAGCCACTCTAACAGGATAATCATTTTTCTTACTATTCATTTCATCAAGCACTTCTTTCTGAGCTTTAAGTACTTGTTCTACTTGAGTGGTAACCATAGAAGCATGTTTGCTAACAAGTTTAAGTTCACCTCTAATATTAGCCATATAATCACCCAAGCGTTTAATCATATAAGCATCTTGTTTTAATTGTCTACCAAAATAAGCATTAAAGTCATCTTGCTTAAACATAAAGTTATCAAACTCATCCAAGCACTGACTAGCAATTTTAGTAGGAGGGACTTCAGCTTTATCATATCTATAGAGAGAACCTACCTTTACTACCTATGTCGGGATATCGGGATCAGGAGGTTCTTCAGTGAATAAAGAATTGAGATCATATACTTCTTCAACAGGCGGTAAATCAAGACCATGTATTTCTTCAATAGGAGGTAAATTCTTAACATCTTCAGCTTTAATACCTTTTTCTTTCATAGATTTCTTTGCCTCTTGCATATCTTGGGATGAGAAATAGAACACCTCTCTTCGGAGTTGGTTTAGGAATAGGCTCAGTAATTGGCTCTGGAGCTGGCTCAGGAGGTGCCCAATTATTTTCATTTGTCAACATATTATTCAATAGAATTTCAGCTTCATCCGATGTTCTTTCCCTGAAAAGAGAACCAGCACAACTATCCAGGTAATCTCTGGAAGCATCGGTTAGTCCATTATAAAAGATATCAAGTATTTCGGGTTTCTTAAGAGGATGATCAGCAAAGCATTAAGTAACTTGAGAAGCCTCCCCAAGCTTGTTGGAGACTCTCTTCTTTAATTTGCACGAAGTTGTATATTTCCCTCAAAGCAGCTTGTTTCTTATGAGCAGGAAATATTTAGCGAGAAGTAATAAATCATATCACGGGACTACGCACACAACCAGGATCAAGAGAATTAAACCATATCTTAGCATCACCCTTTAATGAGAACGGAAATATTTTGAGTATATAAAAGTAGCGCGATCTCTCATCATTAGTAAACAGTATGGCTATATCATTTAACTTGGTAAGATGTGCCACAACAGTTTGATTCATAGCCATAAAAGGATCAGATTCAACCAAAGTAATTATATCGGATCAACAAAAAATTCATAATCCTTTTCGGGAACACAAATAGGTGAAGTAGCAAAAGCAGGGCCGGGTTTCATTTTGTCTCTAAGAGATTCTTTACTCCATTTAACTAGCAGCCTCTTAAGTTCGTATCTATCTTTACAAGCAAAAATAGCTGCAGAAGATTCCATATCAAAAACATAACCCTCAAGAATAACAGGCATATTTTCATCATCACTTTCATCATCGTATTCAGATTCAATAATTTCTTTCTCTCCGACCCTAGAAATTTGTTCCTCTAGAAATTTACCAAGGGGCACAGTAGTATCAAGCATAGAAGTAGTTTCATCATAAGTATCATGCATAGCAGAAGTGGCATCATCAATAACATGCGACATATCAGATCGAATAGCGAAGCAGGTTTAGGTGTCGCTAGCTTACTCATAATGAAGGTGAATCAAGTGCGAGCTAGATGGCGTTCCTTACCTCCCTCGTAGTTGAGGGATAAATTGTTGTCTTAGCGTCTTTCAAATTCTTCATAGTGTCCAGCAGATATAAATCCCAAGTGACTCAAAGAAAATAGAGCTATGCTCCCGCAACGGCGCCGAAAAAGGTCTTGATAACCCACAAGTATAGGGGATCGCAATAGCAGTTTTCGAGGGTAGAGTATTCAACCCAAATTTATTGATTCGACACAAGGGGAGCCAAAGAATATTCTCAAGTATTAGCAGTTGAGTTGTCAATTCAACCACACTTGGAAACTTAGTATCTGCAGCAAAGTGTTTAGTAGCAAAGTAATATGATAGTGGTGGTAACGGTAACAGACGTAAAGGCAGCAAAAGTAATGTTTTGGTATTTTGTAGTGATTATATGAGAGCAACGGAAAAGTAAATAAGCGAAGACCAGTATATGGAAAGCTCGAGGCACCGGATCGTGATGGATAATTATGCGGATGCGGTTCGTCATGTAATGATCATAACATAGGGTGACACAGAACTACCTCCAATTCATCAATGTAATGTAGGCATGTATTCGAATATAGTCATACGTGCTTATGGAAAAGAACTTGTGACATATTTTGTCCTACCTCCCGTGGCAGCGGGTCCTATTGGAAACTAAGGGATATTAAGGCCTCCTTTTAATAGAGAACGGAACAAAGCATTAGCACATAGTGAATAACTTGAACTCGTCAAACTATGGTCATCACCGGAGTGGTCCCGATTATTGTCACTTGGGTTGCGGATCATAACACATAGTGCGTGACTATAGACTTGCAAGATAGGATCAAGAACTCACATATATTCATGAAAACATAACAGGTTCAGATCTGAAATCATGGCACTTTCGGGCCCTAGTGACAAGCATTAAGCATAGCAAAGTCATAGCAACATCAATCTCGAACATAATGGATACTAGGATCAAACCCTAACAAAACTAACTCGATTACATGATAAATCTCATCCAACCCATCACCGTCCAGCAAGCCTACGATGGAATTACTCACGACGGCGGTGAGCATCATGAAATTGGTGATGGAGGATGGTTGATGATGACGACGGCGACGAATCCCCTCTCCGAGCCCGAGCGGACTCGAGATCAGCCCTCCCAGAGAGATTAGGGCTTGGCGGTGGCTCCATATCATAAAACGCGATGATTTCTTCTCTCTGATTTTTTTCTCCCCGGAAGCCAATATATAGAGTTGGAGTTGGCGTCGGAAGGTGTCCAGGGGGCCCACGAGGTAGGGGGGCGCCCAGGAGGGGGGCGCGCCCCCCACCCTCGTGGACAAGGTGTGGGCCCCCTGGTCTTCATCTTTGGTGAGGATTTTTTATTATTTTTTCTAAGATGTTCCGTGGAGTTTTAGGTCATTCCGAGAACTTTTGTTTTATGCACATAAAACAACATCATGGCAATTCTGCTGAAAACATCGTCAGTCCGGGTTAGTTCCATTCAGATCATACAAGTTAGAGTCCAAAACAAGGGCAAAAGTGTTTGGAAATGTAGATACGATGGAGACGTATCACGCGGTAGTACCTGTCGTGGTTTTGTCACGGCAGATGTCCTCATGAAAGGACTTAGTCGTGGAGCCATCGCTACGGGTTAACTTGAAGGGGTTAAAGCAGACGCAAAGACACAAGAGTTATACTAGTTCGGCCCCTTCGATGAAGGTAAAAGCCTACGCCTAGTTGTGATGGGATTGATGTGGTCTCGATGACTAGGGAGCAAATAAGCTTCGCCTAGGCCTCGAGTTGTTGTTGTCTGTCCTTTGAACCGCCCCGGGTCGTCCCCTTATATACACGGGTGACGCTTATCGGTTCGAGAGTCCCAATCTCCGGTTCATACTGTATCCGGTTGGTCTCTCTCTATTCCTAACTTACAATACAAGTTTACATACCAGGCGGTTTACGGCTCATGAGTTCTAAACCGACTACAGGCCTTGGGCCCTTGCTTTATGCCTCTTGGGCTTTTACACCGTTGAACTACTGATGAAGTTAACCCGGCCCAGATAGGCCGGTTTACGCCCAGTAGTAACATCCCCAACATTAGGCCCCAGATTGATTTGAACAGGTTCATGTCAATCCTTGATAAAAACCTTCATCTTCAATACCTTCTTGAAATCGTTGAACCGCCGTGATGTCACCTTCTCCGGTTGTTTGTAAACCGCATGGCGTCCCCATAAGATAGCATTCACGATATCTTCTTTGTTTAACAGATCCGCAATAATCGAGGCGACAGCTCTGCTTCCTAGATTTGTGGTTCCTTGATTCACGCTACTGACACGGTATCTTGCCTTATAAATAGGACCGAAGGGTCATTCCTTTTCTCCCTCTCGTCCCCTTTCTCTTCGTCTTCCTCGCGTCGCTAGCCTCGGAGCTCCGCCGCCGCCGTCGACCTCTGCACCGTCTTGGGCCGCTGCATCAACCTGAACGCACCAGAGAAACGCAGACTCTTCCGCATCTCCTCAACTCAGGTAGGTCCTCGGTTCCCCTCGACCTAGATCCGTTCTAGGGTTTCTTGTTCTTCCCGTGCTCCATGAACTGTTCATGCTCATACCAGACTCCTGGATAGATCGGTGACACCTAGCTCTGATTAGTAGTAGCTTTTAGCATCCGCCTGTAGTCTCGTGCTCACGTCCATAGATCTCGCACATCATCTCTGCTCATTGCATCAATACTGCTCTGCTGTATTCCTTTTTGGATATTTTCTTCTTTTCTGATCTGGCTTCAGATCCTTCGTTGTAGAGAAATCTTGTGAAACCTGTTTCTGCACACTTAGCCGTTCGCAACCTCAATTGTTTTCAATATTTAAACCTTAGACCAGGCGGTTTAACTTAACATAGAAAAAAAATAGATAAACCGGTATACACCATTAGTCCCCTTGTTGAACCGCCAGAACTCCTTAACCAGACACTGTCGCTTCATAGAACTCCGGTTTAGATGTATTTGCCTCCGATTTAGCATTGCACACCGGTTCTCTCTTTGTCCCAACTCATTTCTTGAACCGGATTTGTATATTTTTTTGTAGATGGCCAAACAAGTATATGAGTGCAACTGGGCTCCTTCCCGTGTCACCGAAACTCAATTAAACAATCTGGTCCTGACTGGCGCGTTAGGCAGTAAAAATACTATCCATTGGAGGGTTCCTGGCAAAGAATTTCCACCCACACCTCAAGAAGGAGAGGTTGTAGTTTTCGCAGATCACCTAGCCCGGGGTTTCAATCCGCCCGGTTCAAAATTTTACCGGGATGTGTTAGCCAATTTTCGACTCCGTCCACAAGATACGGGCCCCATTTCTGTTACCAATATTTGTCACTTCCAAGTGCTCTGTGAGGCATACTTTCAAGAAGAACCTACAGTTGAACTGTTAGAGAGGCGCTTCCATCTAAACCGCCGCACAGAATTCACTGACGGGCCCAACACAGAATTGGGTGGTGTGGCGATTCAAAAAATAAAGGAGGTCACTTATCCTCATGTCAAACTGCATAGCCACCCCAAGGAATGGAATCAAACATGGTTTTATTGCAGAGGCACTTCACCGCCAATGAGAATCCTTTGCCCGGTTTTAAATCCGGGCGACTCAAGAACACATCCCTTTCCGCAAAGATTAACCGCCAATGAGAGAAGTAAATATGCTCCTCAACTCTCCAAGCTCGAGCCTTCATGGCCAACGGTTTAACCGAATTGATCTCGCTGACGCTGTTGGATATCATGGAGCATCTCGCTCCTCTCCAGTAGCTCGGTTTAATGTGTGAGTCTGTTGGTAGTGTCGACGACCCCCTCCGACACGTTAATATCCAGCTCACCGATGATGAGGTCACCGAGGCTGTGAAGAAAATGTGGAATGAACCGGAACACCTCGTGCCCGAACCGGTCTGCTCCCCTACGTGCTACCAACAAACCGCCATCTGTAAGACTTCGATTATTTTTACTGAATATATTACTGCTATTTACGGCATCATTTTAACATCAAGCTGCTGCTTAATCAGGGTGATGATCCATTCAGAGTAAGCGTCCACAAGAGAAACCACGAAGCGGACAAACCGGAAAAACAATCCGGAAAAGACCAAAGCTGTCAAGAAGACTGCTCATAAGAGGAAAACCACTGCATCTTCGATCCGGTGTGGGCGATGATGTGGGTAATCCGGACCTTGAGGTAGAACTTGATTCACTTGGCTTACTTTTCACACGCCTAATTAATGATGATGTTTGTCGGGATGATGTGAAACCAGATAATGCTGATGTTGTAGAGGTAACTATTCTCCCTCGACTCAAATCCTTTGCCTTCACTAAAAACCGTCGGGCAAACCGGAAAATTAAATTTTCTCATCCCTTGCTTACTTGGATCCCAAATTTTTATGAAGACTCAACAACATGAAGCTCGCCGCACAACTCGACACAGCTGGCCGGTAGTTACCTCCACGGTTTACGAACAGTCCGGTTCGAAGCGTCGTTCGAGGTCTCTAATTTGCTTGTCGCTGCTTATCCTAAAGCAGGCTGTTTTCGTCAACCCCTTAATCCGTCGACCGATTATCGGTCACTTCCCACTTCTCATCTGGCGAGTCATCACCACTCACCGCCACCACTTAAAAGCGGTGCTTGGGTAAGTTATACCTTTCATATTGTTTCTCTTGCATCATTGTGTAGTATATGCCGTAGTTGACTGTTGTTGTGCCGTTTCAGGGCCAAGCCTAGGCTGAGCAAAAAGGCTCGTCTGGATAAAGCGGCCGACGAAGAGACTGCCCTTGAACCGGACAACGCCCCAAATCTTGAAGCGGCCATCCGTGAAGACACGCCCAATGACCCGCCACAAAGCAAGATGGCGATTTTGTTGTGAAGAAAGGCTGTTGACACCGCCCTTCCTGCCGACCAGCCCGAAGCCCGACCGGATTGAAAAATCCACCGGTCCAATCCGGCTGGCGACAAACCGATCGCCCTGGTCAAACCGGTGATACCAAGGACGATGACATCGTGATTCTTGGCTTTGGCCACAGCGAACCGGGTAATCCGATCGCTTTATCCAAACATTCGCCAAAGAAGAGTTTACCACTATGAGCAAGGGCAAGTGGGATGTTGATCCGCAACTTATGCGCTCTGAACCCCAAGACCTTCATTCTGGCTACTTGAACCGGCTGTATACCAGCCGCGACTATGAAGCTGGCCTGGTGAAGATGATGAAAGAAAAATTCGAGGTAACCTCCATGTTCTTTTCCCGCCTGAATATTTCAATTTTTGTTAACTCTCCTAGCTCCCAAGGGCCGGTTCAACTTAGTATAGTTAAACCGGGACTTAGTATAAACTCAATGCTTCAGAATCCACTGATGTAGCCCCCAAAGGCCGGTTCAACTTAGCATAGTTAAACCGGGACTGTAATTTATGTCGCCGACTCAGAACATGTTCGAGCAAATAGCCATTAGCCCCCAAGTGCCAAGTTGAATACCTGTATTGCGCTTGGGACTTTGTGATTTTATTGACAGACAAAGATCAAATATGCATTAGCCCCCAAGTGCCATATGTATGACTGGTTATGCATTTGGGACTTGCAATGAAGATATTAACATGTTCCCTTTTTGTTGTAGAATGAGATACGCCAACAAGCCTCCCAAATCAATGATCTTCAAGAAAATCTGAAGTCTCAACAAGCAGAAACCTCCAAGGCCAAGGATGAGCTGAAAACTGCCTTGACTACCATGGAGCAGCTCAAGGAGTGGTTCAAGTCTGAACGAGCCGGCTGGGATACTGAAAAGGCCGCTTTAACAAAAAAGGTTGAAAATGCTGAAGCTGCCCTTAAACCGGTGGTAGATGAACTGACCAGCGTGAAGCGGCAAGTGCATTCCATGATTGCTGCCATCTTGATGTAAGCTTCCTTTGGCTTCTATGATAATCTTGACCTTCTTATGATAAGCCGGTTTGTGATTTCTCTTGCAATCTTGTAGGCACACGCATTGGTCACTTGGGGTCGATGTTGGAAGAAATTGAAGGCCGCCTATACCTTAATAGAGCAGTCAGATATCGAGCGCAGCGGATCATCCCCAACGCATCACATAACAATCCAGCACCCTCCTTAATCCAAGATACTCTTAGGAGGTTGTCAATGCTTCCCCTTGAATTGAAGAGCTGAAGAAATCTGCTCTGCGAACGGCGCCATTAACGCATTTAATCCGGGCAAAGGCATGGGTGCGATTCGATCCGGTTGAGGCAGCTCGGGGCTATCGGTCTGAAGGAAGGCGGTTCAGAGTTCAACGAAGATGATCTGAGAGCGATAAACCGGGCAGTGCGCCCTCTGGCTTGCCAATTGGCCGAAGAGGCAAACTTGTCGCATTATCAAGCTCAATATGACGATCAAAACAAGCGAGTGGCTGCACCTATTCCTGAAGCGGAGAACATGATCCCTCCGATCAGTAAGCATACTTATGCTCCTGATATTGAACCATCTTCCCTGATCCATGAGGAGGCTGTCTTTCAAGCTTTAATGGGAATCATTGGACCTTTGTTGACTTCAAAGAGTGGGTAGAGATGAAGAGGCTGAAGCGGCGCAGGACGACCCACAACCATCAGATCGGGGCGGCGAGCCAGCATGAACCGAAAGCCGGTTTGATTAGCTGTTTCACTTTATTCCGCCAAGACACAATGATCTTATTTGGGCACCATGTTGCCTTGTAATAGGATAGCCAATACTCTTGCTTTTAATATGCCTTCGCGCATAGGTGCTGATACTTTTGCTTGAATGATCAAAACTTTCAATCTTATATTGCCTGCAGTCACAAAATCTTAAACCGCCACGGCGGTTTGTGCCGCCAGCCGGCTTTGACGTTCATATAAATATGAAATGAAATATTGAGGTATATAATCAAAATTTGTGATACAAAATACCTGTCACCGCTGGGCATAAAGTTGGCGTAGCCAATCTTGAAGCGGAGGTTGTATAAACCCTTACCATCGAAGGAGAAAACAGCTCCTGTTATCTATAATGCCGGTTTACCACGTAAACCGTGTCGGGTCATGACAAGCCCCCTGTTACTCCATAACAGGATGTTAACAGAAAAAACATCAAACCGGTGAAATTATCTCCGGATTAAAAAATTGACCGAATTCCATCAATTGACAGTTTGAATCGGTTTAAAAATGTTGTCGGTTTAAGAAACGCAACAAAAATCAACTGATAGTTATGAAAATCATGGAAGCAAAGGCAATGATAAACCGTTTGCAAGAAAGGAAGGCTTTACTGAGCCGATCAGATGGTGTTACCATGGTCGGACACGACCAAGCTCCCTATAAGGTGTAGCCATGGTTCAAGTCAGCCAGTCCCCAATCGAAACCGTGGCATTATGCCGATCAAGTGGCGTGGCAATGGTTGGGTTCGACCAAGCCCCAAGTGACTCTATGGCCTTAGGCGATCAAGAGCGCGGATGGTTCAGACTTGACCATGTCCCCAAGTGATCTGGTGGCTTTCGCCTATCAAAAGGTGTTGCATTGGTTCGGACACGACCAAGCCCCAAGTGATATCACAAAGCTTTTGAAAAGCAAACTCGGGGGTAAACCGGAGGCCGCTTTAAGACAGAACAACTCCATGTAACCACACATGATGTATGAGTAACAGATACCCGCAATTTGAGGCTCCGGTTTATTACTTTATTCATAATATATACTTTGTCATAATATGTACATAAGTAGAGCCGATGGCTCGGTATAATAAGGCCGAAGATGAGCTATGTTCCACGGCCTGTTGGTCTCCTCCTCTGACGTGCGTGAGTCTTTATGCTCTCGAATATCGATCAGATAGTACGACCCGTTGTGCAGATTCTTGCTGACCACGAAAGGTCCCTCCCAAGGTGGGGATAACTTGTGCATATCACCGGTCTTGGATGAGCCAAGCACCAAATCTCCTTCTTGAAAAGTTACGGTTCGACCGGCGACTATGGTAACGATGAAGATCCTGTTGGTAAATCACCGAGCGGGCAGCTGCTATGTCACGCTCTTCATCCAACCGATCCAAAGCGTCCTGCCATGCCGTCTCGTTGTCCGCTTCAACATAAGTTGCCACACGAGGTGAGTCATGACGGATTTCACTGGGGAGAACCGCCTCCGCTCCATAAACCATAAAGAACGGCGTGTATCCCGTGGATCTGTTAGGCGTAGTGTTGATACTCCATAACACAGACGGTAGCTCCTCTACCCAACAACCCGGTGTCCTCTGCAAAGGGACCATAAGCCGGGGCTTGATGCCTCTCAAGATCTCTTGATTAGCCCTTTCCGCTTGACCATTGGACTGTGGGTGGGCTACTGAAGAAACGTCAAGCCGGATGTGCTCACGTTCGCAGAACTCTTTCATGACACCTTTGGACAAATTGGTACCATTATCTGTGATGATACTGTGTGGAAAGCCAAACCGGAAAATCACTTTTTTGATGAACTGAACCGCCGTAGCTGCGTCACACTTGCTAATGTGTTCGCCTCCACCCACTTTGTAAATTTGTCAACCGCCACCAGGAGGTGGGTCTTTTTGTCCTTGGACCTTTTAAAAGGTCCAACCATATCCAGACCCCAAGTCGCAAACGGCCAAGTAATTGGAATCATCCTTAATTCTTAGGCCGGTACATGAGCACGTCTGGAAAACTTTTGGCAACCATCACATCGTCTGACCAGATCTTCCGCATCAGCATGGGCAGTCAACCAATAGAAACCATGGCGGAACGCTTTAGCCACCAAGGATTTTGAACCGGCGTGGTGACCACAATCTCCTTCGTGGATCTCACGCAATATTTCACAGCCTTCCTCAGGGGACACACAACGTTGAAACGCCCCTGACACACTGCAATGATGCAATTCGCCATTAACAATGGTCATGGACTTAGATCACCGAACTATCTGTCGGGCCAACGTCTCATCTTCTAGTAACTCGCCCCGGTTCATGTGCGCCAGATAAGGAAGCGTCCAATCCGGAGTGACGTGAAGAGCTGCCACCAATTGAGCCTCTGGATCAGGAATAGCCAAATCCGCTTCACCAGGGAGCTTGACCGACGGGTTGTGCAAAGACGCCGTCGAGAAAAACATTGGGCGGGACCGGTTTGCGTTGAGAGCCCAACCGCTTAAAGCGTCCGCCGCTTCATTCTTCCGACGGTCCAAGTGGTCCACGATAGCCCTTGAAATGACCTACGACAATATCCACCTCACGACGATATGCAGCCATGAGCGGTCCTTTGAATCCCAAGTGCCGGACACTGTTGAGCCACTAGGTCCGAGTCACCAAGCACTTAACCCGCTTAGATTCATCTCCTTAGCCATCCGGAGACCATGGAGCAAGGCTTCATACTCAGCTGCATTGTTAGTACAAGGGAACATTAAGCGGAGAACGTAACAAAACTTGTCACCTCGTGGGGAAGTTAGTACGACTCCGGCCCGAGCCCTCAATTGCTCGGATCCGTCAAAATGGATGGTCCAATATGTGTGATCCGCTTTTCTTGGTGCTTGCAACTCCGTCCAATCATTAATGAAATCCACAAGTGCTTGAGACTTCACCGCCGTCCGAGGCACGTACTTGAACCGTCGGCCCAAGCTCTATAGCCCACTTGGCAATCCGCGATCGCTTCCGGTTTTGTATGATATCGCCTAAAGGAGCAGAATCGACCACCGTGATGGGGTGCCCTTGGAAATCTTGCTTCAGCTTCCGACGCCATAAAACTCCATATACCAGCTTACGCCAATGCGGATACCTTTGCTTAGATTCGATAAGTACCTTGCTGATATAATAAACCGGACGTTGAACCGGATGCTCCTTCCCTGCCTCCTTCCGCTCCACCACAATGGCCACGCTGACCACCCTGGTATTAGCAGCAACATATAGCAGGAGCGGCTCCTTGTCAATGGGAGCGGCGAGCACAGGCGGGTTGGCCAATTGCCGCTTTAAGTCCTCCAACGCTTCATCAGCGATTGGACTCCAGACAAACTGACCTGTCTTTTTCAGCATCTGGTACAAAGGGATGGCCTTCTCTCCGAGGCGGCTGATAAACCAGCTCAGCGCGGCAATCCGGCCTGCCAAACACTGAACGTCATTAATACACTTCGGTTTAGCCAGGGAGGTGATAGCCGTAATCTTCTCTGGATTAGCTTCAATTCCCATGTTGGACACGAGAAAACCCAATAACTTCCCTGCCGGAACACCAAAAACACATTTGGCCGGGTTGAGCATCATCTTGTAAACCCGTAGGTTGTCAAAGGTTTCCTTCAAGTCATCAATCAGTGTCTCCTTCTTCCTTGACTTGACCACAATATCATCAACATAGGCGTGCACATTACGACCGATCTGTTTATGCAGGCAATTCTGTACACAACGTTGATAAGTTGCTTGGGCGCTCTTGAGCCCAAAAGGCATAGACACATAGCATAAGGCTCCAAAGGGAGTGATGAACGCCGTCTTCTCCTGGTCCTTAACTGCCATCTTGATCTGATGATACCCAGAATACGCATCCAAAAAGCTCAAACGCTCACAACCCGCAGTGGCATCAATAATCTGGTCAATGCGGGGGAGGGCAAAAGGATCCGCTGGACAAGCCTTGTTAAGATCTGTATAATCCACACACATGCGCCAAGTGCCGTTTTTCTTAAGAACCAGCACCGGATTAGCAAGCCACTCTGGATGGAAAACTTCAACGATAAAGCCACTGCTAAGAGCCCGCCACCTCCTCTCAATGGCTTTACGCCTTTCCTCGTTAAACCGCGGAGAAACCGCTTCACCGGCTTGTACTTGGGATCAACATTAAGAGTGTGCTCGCGAGTTCCCTCGGTACACCGGCATGTCGAAGGCTTCCATGCAAAATGTCCCGATTCTCACGGATGAACTTCGATGAGCGCGCTTTCCTATTTCGGATCCAAGTTGGCACCGATCTTTGAACTGCTTGGACGAATCGCCAGCATGAAGTCAACAAGCTTAGTCTCAGCTGCCGATTTGAATTTCAGGGCCGGATCATGCTCTGTAGTTGGCTTCTTCAATGAAGTCATGTCCGCCGGATCAACATTGTCCTTATAATACTTCAGCTCCTCGGTGGCACAAACCGACTCTGCGTAAGCCGCATCACCTTCCTCACATTCCAAAGCGATCTTGCGGCTTCCATGAACCGTTATTGTCCCCTTGTGACCCGGCATCTTGAGCTGCAAATAGATATAACAAGGCCGTGCCATGAATTTTGCATAAGCCGGCCGCCCAAACAGGGCGTGATATGGACTTTGGATTTTTACCACTTCAAACGTCAATGTTTCCGATCTGGAGTCATATTCATCTCCAAAGGCCACTTCCAGAGCTATTTTACCAACCGGATATGCTGACTTGCCAGGTACCACACCATGGAACACTGTATTGGACGGTTTAAGATGTTTATCTGTTAAACCCATACGACGGAAGGTCTCATAGTACAGGAAGTTAATGCTGCTCCCTCCATCCATGAGCACCTTGGTGAACTTATAACCTCCCACCTGAGGTGCCACCACCAGGGCTAGCTGACCCGGATTGTCAACCCGGGAGGATGATCCTCTACTCCATACAATGGTGCCGCTCGACCAGCGTAGGTAATGAGGCACGGCCGGTTCAACGGCGTGATTGCCGCTCAAGCTTCGGTCTCGCTTATCTAAGCTGGTGGTGAAGACGTGGTACGCCCACTATTCAACCTGCTTTGGGTTGCTCGATAACCCGATTTTCGTTGCTGCTGGTTGTAACCACCATGGTTATTTCGATTATTTCGATTGTTATGTCCGCTCGATTACCATTAAATCCTGAACGAATTTCCTCCACCGTAATCCGCCCGGATCTGAACCGCCGCCGAACCTTGATCATAACGAAAAGCATTAGAACTTTTGAACTCCTGCATAATGTAGCAATCCTTCCGAGGTGGTTTGTTGGCGTCTCCTTCGTCCCATGCTTGGACGGGGTTGATTCAACAGATAGTTCAAGCGGTCCGGATTGGGATTAGGCGCCCACTTCGATTCGGCTGTTTACCCTTGCGCGCTGGCCCTTGTCTGCTGCGTTGGTGTTGGCTCTGAAGTCCATGTTGTCGTTAAACTTACGCTTGCCCCCACCGTTACTCCGCCGAGTGATGTTGTTGGCCCTTGAGTTGCTGTTCTTCCTTCCCTTCCCTGTCTCATCATCAGCAGACTCGGGATCCTTGGTACTATCAGAATCAGCATACTTCACTAAAGCGCCCATGAGAGTGCCCATGTCATTACAAAACCGCTTCATGCGCCCTAACTTCAACTTCAAAGGCTTAAACCGCGGTTGCCCTCGAGGTCAAGATCGCAGAGTCGGCGTTGATCCGATCGACGAGTGCAAGATTTCAAACGCAGGCGTACCCAATGAGTTGTTGACTCCCCTTCCTCGACACAAGCCGCCAAGTCCACTACGAGACATGGGCTGCTTACATGTATCTTTGAAATTTGGATAAACCGGTCCAATGGGCCCATGAACTGATAGAATTGGGTGGCAAGCTCTTCAACCAAGTATGGGCCGTGCCTTCGAGCATCATGGTGAAGTACTTTGCACACGCGGCCTCATCCACATCCAGCATCTCCATAGCCATCTCATAACTTTCTATCCAAGCTTCTGGAGCTAAATCGGCAGTGTAATTTGGCACCTTGCGCGACCCTTGAAGTCTTTGGGCAAGCGCACATTGCGTAAAAGCGGGACGAGGCAAGGCACCCCAAAGAGCTAGAGGTAACCCAGGCTCGACCGAGATGGTCGGACGAATGGCGTAAGTGATAAGCTTGATGTTTGTCTTCGCTAACTCGGCCTCCCTGCGTGCTCGGGCCTGGTCACCACCTCCTGAGCTTTGTCGACGCCACTTGCCGGGTTGTTGCCATGGGGCGCACCACGCCGTGCATTACTTTATACGGCCGGTTCATCCACGTGCCTGCTATAGATCCGGCTTGGGCGTGGGGTAGAGTGGATCCGGTCGCGGCTATACGAATATGCTTCCTGTTGGACCAAAGCTGTCCTAAGGAGCTCCTTGACCAGCCTCTCTCGCTCGTGGTGAATCGCCTTCAATTGGAATAGCTCCAGCCGTGCCGCAGCTGCAACAAGGTTATCCATCGGATTGGAGTAGTGACCGAGGTGTCAGACAGCCTCGAGGCGCACCGGCGTTATGGCGAGGTAGATCTATTAAGCGGGCTGAACGGCGCGCCCGTCCAGTGCTTCCGCCGGTTTACCACCGAGGATTACTGGTTCCCGCTCGGGGTGTTGAAGAGGTCTCTTCCTCGAAAATCAAGGCAAACGGGATCTGTATTTCCTCTTCATGACTTCATGCGACGCGCTCGATCCAAAGATGAGCCTATAAGCTGCAGATCTAAAGCGGCCCGCTCTGCCGTCATCTGGCGTCTGCAGCTGCTAGATCCGCTTTAGCTTTGAGTGATTTGTTCCTTCACCTTCGCAATCTCCGCGTTATGAGCATCCTGATCCGCCGGGTTAACCTCGCCATGAGCGCAGCCAACGATCGAATAGATCGATAAAACTTGAGCGGCGGGCGACAGGCCTCTGCCCGGCAGCCGCCGCCATCGTTGAACCGCAATCAACGCCGTTGCGGTCGAAGAGTGAAGCACTGCTTGTGTACCGCCATGAATATTCCAACCCGGTTGGGCAGATCGAGAGGGTCCGGAATCGTCACCATCGAACAGCCCCCAATCCGCCATCTTGTAGCTGATATAGAGATTGGTTTCCCGGTCAACGACTTCGTCGTCGAGTAGACGACGGTTTCGCCACCAGATTCGATCCGCCCTCGTAACTTCCTCCGTGGATGACTCCCACAAAGGCACGCTTCACGGCCGGTTTAACCTGGGCAGGTCTCGTACGCTGAGCCGTCTCGACGAGGTCGGTGCAGATGTCAAGACAGCCCTCGCTCATCGATCTTGCCGATGAAAACGTGTATGCCACCAAAGGGGACCCGCACCAGACTCAATCGAGCCGCCTCGGGGCCCCAGCCTGCATCATCGATGTAGAGCTTGCCGCGACGACTCTTGGTCATCCGCCCACAACATAGCGCTCGAGTCCTTGAACTTGCCCTCCAAGATCATCAAACCATCGATGCGATAGCCCCACGGTGGGCACCAAGCTGTCGTGGTTTTGTCACGGCAGATGTCCTCATGAAAGGACTTAGTCGTGGAGCCATCGCCACGGGTTAACTTGAAGGGGTTAAAGCGGATGCAAAGACACAAGATTTATACTAGTTCGCCCCTTCGATGAAGGTAAAAGCCTACGCCTAGTTGTGATGGGATTGATGTGGTCTCGATGACTAGGGAGCAAATAAGCTTCGCCTAGGCCTCGAGTTGTTGTTGTTCGTCCTTTGAACCGCCTCGGTCGCCCCTTATATACACGGGTGACGCCTGTCGGTTCGAGAGTCCCAATCTCCGTTCATACTCGTATCCGGTTGGTCTCTCTCTATTCCTAACTTACAATACAAGTTTACATACCGGGCGGTTTACGGCTACAGGTTCTAAACCGACTACAGGCCTTGGGCCCTTGCTTTATGCCTCTTGGGCTTTTACACCGTTGAACTACTGATGAAGTTAACCTGGCCCGGATAGGCCGGTTTACGCCCAGTAGTAACATCCCCAACAGTACCGCTCCTCGTGCTGTACTACCGTGTCAGATTTTTTCATCAACTCCAACTCAGCGGAAGTTGCCACGGATCTAATTTTTTAGGTTCGTGCCTTCCCGTTTTCTGGAGTTTCCCAGCCTTGCGGTAGTACCGCTAGGTGGTGCGGTAGTACCGCACGAGCGGTTCTACCGCCCTTCGCTTCAGTGCGTTTGGGTTGTCCAGGTCTGTGCCGCTCGGGTGGTAGTACTGCAAGGCCCTGCGGTAGTACCGCAGCCCTGGCGTGGTAGTACCGCGCTGCGCAGACTGGGTTGGTGGATAACGGTTGGATTTGTCCCTCCACATTATAAGGGGTGTCTTCTTCCCCGAGTTGACTACCTCTTCCGACTCTAAGCTCCATTGTTGCTCCAAACTCCATTTTCGCCCGATCTCTCTCCCTAGCCAATCAAACTTGTTGATTTTCTAGGGATTGGTTGAGAAGGCCCCGATCTACACTTCCACCAAGAGAAATTTGATTCCCCCCCCCCCCCCGCACTAATCCCTTGTAGATCTTGTTACTATTGGGTGTTTGAGCACCCTAGACGGTTGAGGTCACCGCGGAGCCATAGTCCGTTGTGGTGAAGCTTCGTGGTGTCGTTGGGAGCCTCCAATTAAGTTGTGGAGATTGCGCAACCTTGTTTGTAAAGGTTCAGTCGCCGCCTCCAAGGGCACCAATAGTGGAATCACGGCATCTCGCATTGTGTGAGGGCGTGAGGAGAATACGGTGGCCCTAGTGGCTTCTTGGGAAGCATTGTGCCTCCACACCGCTCCAACGGAGACGTATTTCCTCAAAAGGAAGGAACTTCGTAACACATCCTCGTCTTCACCGGCTCCACTCTTGGTTATCTCGTGCCTTTACTTGTGCAAGCTTATTTGTGTTATATCCCTTGCTTGCTTGTGTGCTTGTTGTTGTTGCAACATATAGGTTGCTCATCTAGTTGCATATCTAGACAACCTAATTTGATGCAAAGTTTAAATTGGTAAAGAAAAGCTAAAAATTGTTAGTTTCCTATTCACCCCCCCCCCCTCTAGTCAACTATCTCGATCCTTTCAATTGGTATCAGAGCCTCGTCTCTTTATTAAGGACTTTGTCGTCCGAGGAGTATGGTTGACACCGTAGACGGTGTGGAGGAGCACTCCGGTGCGAATCCGGTCTAAATCTACTGAGGCGATAGAGAACCTCGGTCTCTCGTGAGGAATTCAATGTGGCTTTGGACAGATTGAAAACCTCCATGACGACCGAGGTTGAAAGCATGTTTAATAAATTCATTGAAGGGCTCAAACTATCTACCGCACCGTTGAAAGTGGGTGATCCCACTAACAAGGTGACGGATGCTAACTCCGACAAGGGGGAAGCTACTAGTGAAAAGGCTCCTTCTTCTAGTGGTAAGAATGGCACCGGCATCTTTGCCCATGTGGAACCTCCACTTGTTTATGGTGGACCGATTCCTTCTACTCATTGGAATCATGCCGGTCCTCCCCCTAAGATTGTGAAAAATGAGGAATTTGATTCTTGGGTCTATCGATTTAAGCATCATTTAAATCATGCGAATACTAATCTTTGGAGAATCATTGAAGAAGGTTTCTATCCGCATGGCCGAAGCAACTTCACTCCTAGAGAAGCAGCGGATAATCAATTCAATGAGAATGCTCTCTTCATCATCCAAGATGCAATTCCACCCGAAGATCTTCCTCACCTCCGGCCCTACGCCATGGCCAAAGATGCATGGCACCAAGTTGTTTCCCTCTACCGGGGAAGCGCAAGCATTCAACGCTCCAACTATGAAGTGGTGCAAGATGAAGGCGACGAGTTTGCAATGAAAGAGGATGAAGAACCTCGTGAGCTTTATTGGAGAGTAACCAAACTCGCGGTTTCACTCCAAGATCATGGAAGCAAGGACACGGATGACAATTGGATCAAGCGCAAATTCCTCAAGGCAATGATGCCTTACCACAAGGCCATGTCCTCCATCATTCGTCAAAGGCCAGACTTCCATACTTTGTCCTCAAGTGAAGAGTTGGATGAGTTTGTGGCTATGAGCATCTTGGACAAGACCGCCGACAACGCGGTGCTACGCTCTCAAAGGGCAAAGAAGCCCAACCTTGCATTGAAGGCCAAGGTTTGTGTTGAAGAAGAAGAAGAAGAGGAAGAAGAGGAAAGCAACCCCGAAGATACAAAGTATGCTTATCATGAACACATGGCTCTTGCTTCAAGGCAATTTTGGAGCAAGAAGAACACAAGGCCCAACTTCAACAAGAGCAACTCAAGTGCCACGAAGGTCAAGCAATGTGTGAGGACCTGCTATAATTGTGGCAATGTGAGCCATTTTGTTGCGGAATGCCCTTATGAGAAAAGGGAAGACAATGGTGGCAAGCTCATCCGGAAGGACAAGGCCAAGTCTTTCTCTAACAAGAGCAACTTCACCAAGAAGACTCCTCCCAAGGTGTTGGTGGTACAAGAAGAGTACAATGAGGATGATGATGATGATGAAGATGGTGAGTCGGTTGCCATGGCCTCTGTTGCCATTGCAACAACTCCACGGGCTTCTCTCTTCGACTCACCTAATGAGAACATCACCGCCAAGTGCCTCATGGCTAAAGCCACCAACAAGGTAACCCCCAACATCAAAACTACCATCATTAATAATCCCTCTTTGATGGATTGCATTGATGAACATGAGGGGTCTAGTGTGGAGGAGAATGATTTTGAGTCTTTTATGAACAAACTCAAAGGTAAACCCAAGAAGAACTTCGTTGCTCTCTTGGAATAACTTGGCGAAGCCAATGACATGATCGAGGCTCACGAAGATACCATCTCTAAGATGGAGGGGCACAGTCGTGACTATGCCGATGAGATCTCGGATCTTTCCAATGCTCTTGAAGAAGAGCGTGGTCTTCGTTTGGCTCTTGAGGAGTCACACAACGATGATCATGCTAAATTAAAGAAAGATCTTGATCATGCTCTTGATGTATCTCGTGTGCTAAATTCGAGAAGGCCAAACTTGGGGTTGATCTTGCTAGACTCAAGGAGGAGTTTGATATACTTGACAAGGCTCACAAGGCCTTGAAAGGTGTTCATGCTAGCCTCAAGGAGTCTCATGATCAACTCCAAGTGAAGCTAACCAAGGAGAAAGCCACCTTTCCTCATATGGTGTTAATTGATAATGCAAATGCTACTAACCCTTGTTGTGAGCATGTGCATCTTGTTGAGGAGAATGCTAAGTTGAAGGAGCAACTTGAGAAAGGCCTTGTGTCGTGCATACAAGGTGAGAAGAACCTCAAAGACTTTTTTAGCAATCAAAAGGAAGTTGTGGCCAAGGAAGGGATTGGGTTCGCACCCATGCCCAAGAACAAGAAGAAGAATGACAAGACCAAACGACCTCCCCATCTCAAGAAAACCTTTGTGAAGGAGGGAGAGGGTGATTCCAAGGAGAAGAAGAACAATGTGAAGGGTGGTGGTTTCAAGAACGGCAATGCCACCCCTTCCAACAAAGCCGGCGACTTTAACCCTTCTTATGTGTTGTGTCGTGCTAGTGATGGGCATGTTTATGCCAAATTTGTTGGTTCTCCTTATGAGTATATTGAATGGTATATTTGGGTTCCTAAGACCCTTGTCACTAACATCAAAGGACCCATTACAAAATGGGTACCTAAAACCAAGCATTGATCTCTTGTAGGTGTTTGCTTCCGGTGGGGGATCATGGTTGCTCGATAGTGGAGCCACTAATCATATGACCGGAAGCAAGGACTTGGTGGTGGGCGTTCACAAGATTCCATCTATGCCCACCAATGTTGAGTTGGGTGATGCCTCGTCCTCTAAGGTATTGGGGCTTGGCAAGGTTGTCATCTCTCATGATCTCACGATCGAGAATGTCATGCTTGTTGAGTCCCTCGCATACAATTTACTTTTTGTTCGTCAACTTGCACTCATGGGCTTTGCCACTTTCTTTGATATTGATACCATGGCCCTCTTGTGGAGCAAGACTCTTAAAGTAGCCTTTGTTGGGCATGTCGAGAACGGTCTATATGTGATTAACTTTTCGGAGCGACCCACTAAGACCGCGACATGCCTAATGGCTAAAGTTGACGTGGGATGGCTTTGGCATCGCCGTTTAGCCCATGTCAATATGAGATCTTTGCAAAGTCTTCTCAAGGGGGACCATGTCCGTGGACTAACAAATGTTAGTTTTGCCAAAGATCGTGCTTGTAGTGCTTGTATCGAAGGAAAGCTTCATGAAAAGGCTCACCCTCCCACGACTATCATCTACTCGAAGAGGCCTTTGGAGATCCTTCACTTGGATCTCTTTGGGCCTCCATCCTTTGATAGTCTTGGGGGTAGAAAGTATTGCTTGGAGATTGTGGATGACTATTCAAGATACACTTGGGTATATTTCTTCAAGAGGAAGAGCGAGACCCAACAAACCGTCATTGACTTTGCAAATGAAGCCCAACATCAACACAATGCAAAGATCTTGACAATAAGAAGTGACAACGGCACCGAGTTCAAGAACTACACCTTGGATGAATTTCTTAGTGATGAGGGGATCAAGCATCAATATTCCGCACCTTACACCCCTCAACAAAATGGTGTAGCGGAGAGGAAGAACCGAACATTGATGGATGCGGCAAGGACCATGATGGCGGAGTTCAAGTCTCCTTACAACTTTTGGGACGAAGCCATCAACACCGCGTGTCATGGATCAAATCGTCTCTATCTCCGTAAAGGCTTGAACAAGACTCCATATGAGATACTCACAGGTAACAAGCCCAACCTCAAGTACTTTCGGGTGTTTGGGTGTAAGTGTTTCATTCTCAAGAAAGGTGTTCGTTTGTCTAAATTTGAGGCTAGAGCTTATGAGGGCATATTTGTTGGTTATGCTACAAACTCTCATGCTTACCGTGTCCTCAATAAGTCCACGGGACTTATTGAGGAGACATGTAACGTGGAGTTTGATGAGAATAACGGCTCCCAAGTGGAGCAAAGTGGCACTTGTGATGTAGGTGATGAAATTCCTCCTCAAGCCATAAGAAGAATGGGAGTTGGTTTTATCCTACCCATTGAGGAACCCCTTGTGGCCGAAGGAGAAGGACAATGCTCCACTCAAGTAGAGCCATCACCAACCCAAGGCCCACACGCTTCCGAAGAACAAAGTGAAGGCCCTCAACCTCTAGAACAAGACCAAGGGCAAGATCAATCTCAAGATGGTGTTGTAACATCAAGTGATGCCCAAGGTCAAGTTCTCTCCTCCGAGCAAGTCCAAGATCAAGAGCTTCCTCGAGATCAAGAACATGCTCAAGACGGCGTTCAAGATGATCAAGTGACCACTCCTCGACTCACCCCCGAGGAGGAATTGGAGCGTCGTGCCGCCAAGATTGCTTCCAAGCTCTCCACCAAGGGTCATCTCATGAAGAATGTGCTTGGAAGCATTTAAAAGGGGGTAAGCACTCGTAGACAATTGGCAAACTATTGTGAACATCACGCGTTTGTCTCTTGTGTTGAACCCCAAAAGGTATATGAGGCGCTCGAAGATCCGGATTGGCTTAATTCCATGGATGAAGAACCAACAACTTCGAGTACAACAAGGTGTGGAGATTGGTGCCAAGGCCAATGGGGAACCACAATGTTATTGGAACCAAGTGGATATTCAAGAACAAGCAAGATGCTCATGGGACCATCGTTCACAACAAGGCAAGATTGGTGGCACAAGGCTACTCCCAAGTCGAGGGTATCGACTACAGTGAAACCTTTGCTCCCGTTGCTCGCCTTGAATCCATTCGTTTGTTGATTGCTTATGCTTCTCATCACAACTTTAAGTTGCAACAAATGGACGTAAAAAGTGTTTTTATTAATGGTCCTATTAATGAGTTGGTGTATGTCAAGCAACCCCCGGGTTCGAGGATCCCTACTTTCCTGATCATGTGTATCAACTCGATAAGGCACTCTATGGCCTTAAACAAGCCCCACGTGCGTGGTATGACCACCTTACCGAGTTGTTACAAGACTGTGGATTTGAAGTTGGGCTAATCGACCACACTCTTTTTACTAAGAAGGTCAAAGGGGAGTTGTTTGTGTGCCAACTATATGTTGATGATATTATCTTTGGTTCCCCTAACAAAGCTTTCAATGAGGAATTTGCCGCTCTCATGACCTCAAAGTTTAAGATGTCTTCCATGGGAGAGTTGAAATTCTTTCTCGGGTTCGAAGTGAAGCAAAGAAGAGAAGGAACCTTCATCAACCAAGCCAAATACACTCAAGACATGCTCAAGAGATTCAAGCTAAGTGATGTCAAGCCGGCTTCCACTCCAATGCCCAGCAAGTGCCAACTTGACATTTATCCCAATGGTAAAGCGGTGGATCAAAAGGTATATCGCTCCATGATTGGCTCCTTGCTTTACCTTTGTGCATCTAGACCGGATATCATGTTGAGTGTGGGAATTTGTGCACAGTTTCAAGCCGCACCTAAGGAAAGCCACTTTGTGGCAGTCAAGCGAATCTTTTGATATTTGGATCATACCCCAAACTTTGGCCTATGGTACCCAAGAGGAGCAAACTTCAAGCTTGTAGGTTATTCAGACTCGGATTGGGCGGGAGAGAAAGTGGATAGGAAGTCCACTTCCAGAGGGTGCCAATTCCTCGGTTGCTCTTTGGTAAGTTGGTCTTCTAAGAAGCAAAGTTGTGTGTCTCTCTCGTCCACCGAAGCGGAGTATGTGGCGGCCGGTAGTTGTTGTGCACAACTCCTATGGATGAGGCAAACTTTAAAGGATTATGGTGTCATTTGTGACAAAGTGCCTCTTTGGTGTGACAATGAAAGTGCCATCAAGATTTCTCTCAACCCGGTGCAACACTTCAAGACGAAGCATATTGAGATTCGGTATCACTTCATCCGGGATCACATTAGGCGAGGGGAGATCGAGCTCAACTACGCCAACACTCATGATAACCTTGCAGATATTTTCACGAAGCCCTTGGATGAAGCAAGATTTCGCGAGTTAAGGCATGAGCTTAATATCATTGATTCGAGCAATGTTGCTTGAACCCTTGCACATCATACCATACTCTTCTTGTTATCTTGTTTAGGTGTAGGCATGGGCATAGCGGGAGTGTTGTTCTCTCAATTAACTCTCCCTCCCCCCATTATGCATAAATTGATCACCTCTTTCACATTAGCCATTTTTGATGGTATTTGTGCCTCAAAGACGAGTTTTGGTCATGGGCCCAAGGATAATTCTTCGCGGTGCCATACCAATTGACTCAAACATAGGTGGCTCCGGCCACCGCCCTCTCTTTAGAGAGGGTGAGTTGAGTGTTTTAGTCCTTGTTGTCTCTTGTCTTCCTTTCGTCCTGTGGTTCTTGTTTGAGCTGTTTCGTGTGTCTGCGTTTTTGGTGTGTCCGGTCACGTGAAGGTTGCCTTGCAAAGACACCATTTTTCTCCTTCTTGAAACCTGCATCTTCTTGAGCTCACGGTACTACCACAGCCTGCCACGGTACTACCGCATGAGGAGAGCACGGTACTTCCGCACCCAGCGCGGCAGTAATTTTTTACTGCCGCCTGGGGGAGCGGTACTACCGCCCTGGCGTGGTACTTCCGCCCGGGCGGTACTACCGTGATGACATGCGGTACTAGCGTGTGGCCGAGGGCGCGTGGGGTTAAGAGCGGGCAGGGGGAGTTCCAACTCCCCCATACCCATTCGTCCTCTTCTCTCCCCGCGGTCTCTCTCTCTCTCGCTAAAGAACGGCGTCGGAGACCCTCGCCGGATCTCCGTCTCCGGCCGCTCTCCTCGGATTCTGACCGGTGGGATCGTTCCCCACCACTTTCTCTTGCCATGGAACAAGGTTTCTCCCCAAATCCTTTTCTCTCTTGTTCGTTATTGCGCTTTTAGGTTTTTTTGGGAAATGCATGTTGTTCTTGAGATTTTAGGCCAAATCTTTGCAAGAGTAGGATGTAGGAGAGTAGTGATGCGTAGAAATTGTACTTGGTATGGTGTCCCGTGGTAGATTTGATCAACTATAGTACCGCCTCGTTGTCACGGTTGTTCTCAGATTCAAATTGGTTCGGATCTGGCGCCATGCGGTACTACCGCGTCTCAGGTGCGGTACTACCGCTCGTACGGTACTACCGCCCACAGGCGCGGTACTACCGCGCGAGCTGAGGTACTAAAGTCCTACTACCGCTCGAGCCCCGGTACTACCGTGCTGCCGCATGGTACTACCGCGACTAGGAGCGGCACTAAAATTTTAGTACCGCGCGAACAGGCCGTACTATCATAGCTATCAAATCTTCTTCATGGCAACTACCAAGTGCTCGTTCTACTTGTTTCATCTGCTTTTGCTGTGGTCTTTGCATTGATCCGTCTCGCTTCTCGTGCGTGTTTTGTGTTTGGTGTCTTAGGTGGTGGCTCCGGGGCTCCTGCTCGTCGTTCCAATCCCAGCCGTGACACGGGCTCCAAGCGTCTGCGCAATCAAGATGAAGCCACATAGGGCTCCAATGCCCCCCAACACAGGACCAAGACTACCGCCACCAAGCAGAAGGAGCCCTCCATGGGCATGGATGAGATTCCACAGGCAGAGTTTCTCGCTCGAAGGAGGATCAACCCTTCTGTGAATCCTCGTGCCAACTTCAGAGGCAATGATCTGTTCTGGAACAAGCAGCAGAATCTCATTTATTTGGATGTGATCAAGGGCAAGCAGAACACATATGTGGACGCGCACTGGATTGATATGAATCACATGAGGGAGGAGAAGCACCATGCCTACTTTGGTGAGGCCTTGGATCTCGTGGAGCAGTTTTCCATTGAGGATGTGATCTCTTTTCACCTGGACTATGATCCCGAGCTTGTGGCCCAGTTCTTTGCTTTGGTTCACTTTCACACTGAGGAGGATCGGAGGTTGACCTGGATGACCAATGGACGTCAGCTGACTGCTACATGGCAGGAATCCATGGCTTTGCTCAATGTTCCTGATGAGGGGCTCAACACGTCCGTTGGTGTCCGCCCTCATGCCAACCCCGAGTCTGCCAACAAGAACAAGCTTATGCCATATTATGTTGAGAAGCTCCTTCGAAGCGGCAAGAAGGCATGGGTTCTGAATCCTTTTCTTGACATCATGCACCGGATCTTCCGCAACTCTCTCTTCCCACGCATTGGGGACAAGGACAAGGTGCATGCTTATCTTGTGGACATGTTGCTTCTCTGTGAGGAGGCGCGGATCTCTCAGACTCAACCCTTGGATGTCTCCCACATCATGTGGTGCGAGCTTCGCTTCGCGGTGTTCAACTGTAAGGTTCCCATCTATGGACCTTACCTGTTTCTGCTGATCTCGAAGACTTGGGAGCAGTGTTTCCCTCTGGATGAGTTTCTGGCCCCTGACTGGATCCGTCATGACCCCATCAGACTTCGCATCAAGCCCCAATGGGCTAACACTTCTACTCGTGCTGAGGCAGCAACTGCTAAGATGGCTGTTGATGGGGAGGAAAGTGAGGAGGAGAATGCAGATGAGGATCGCCCTACTAGACATGTCCCTTCCTCCTCTGAGCCCTCCTGGGCTAAGAAGCTGAAGGCCAAGATGAAGGCCTTGTTCTACATGCAGGCTAAGGGGCAGTACCAGACTCACGTCGCCTCCAAGGAGAGTCGCCGTCGCGACAAGAAGATCATGAAGGTGTTTGGAGAGGAAGTTTCTGGCGGTTCTGAGGAGATCATCACTCCAGAGGCTGAGTGGACGGCAAAACAAGGCTTCAAGTGGACTGATTCTGAGGAGGACCACGAGGAGACCGTCCCCGTTGCTGAGTCTGACGAGGAGCGTGCGAGTGATTACTCCGCTTGAGCCACCACTTGTGTTGTAGGTGTCCTCTCTGCCTTTTTGGCATCTCGATGTCAAAGGGGAAGAGAGTGTAGGGATTTGCGAGTCTTGTGTCGTGCTTGTGTCGTGCTTTGCTTGCGTTTGTTTCATTGAACCTTGCTTGCTTTGGTTTGGTTTGCGCTCGTAAGACTTATTTATCATATGGTGTAAGACATATGCACTCTATCGCATCTTATTGAGATTATGATATCTTGTGCTATTTATATTATGCTCATACTTACTATCTTTCTTAGTGTTAGCCTTATTGTTGCAAGATATGCATTGTCTATAAAATATAGGGGGAGTGTTGATCCTAGTATGTGTGTCGTACAGTCCAAAGCACCTATCTAGGTTGCACACATCTAAGGGGAGCCCGTCTATATTTTAGAGATGTGGGGTTTGCTTATGGTCTATGTCTTTCCCTTTGTGCAAATCCCGTATTGTCATCAATCCACCAAAAAGGGTGAGATTGTAAGGGCATATTTATCCCTAAGATGTTTTGGTGATTGATGACAATGCTTTTGCGGACTAATCGTGTGCCTTGAGTATTTCAGATGTTCCGTCACTAGGCACAAGACGGTTTGGTGCCCCTTGAAGAATATCGAAGACGGCGTTTTTCTACGTTTCTTTTCAGTGGATTTGAGTCGTAGGAAAGCCGTACTATTAGAGGGGGTCCGCTTTGGAAAGGTTTGGGTGGAATCATCACGTACACATCTACTCCTTTTGCACCGCCTTTCCTTTGGCACTTTGGAGCATCCTCCGTTTTATCCTCTATGCGTTTTGTCTTGGGTGCTGAACTTGGGCTTGCGGTAGTACTGCTCCCTGGAGCGGTAGTACCGCAGGCACTTGCGGTAGTACCAGACCTTGGTGCGGTAGTACCGCAGGAGCCCACGGTAGTACCGCTCCTCAGGAGCTGTAGTATCGTGGCCCCTAGGCCAAGTGCTGCTGCGCAGCGGTAGTAGGGGCGGATGTGATTTTTTACATCCGCGCCCTACGCGGTAATACCGCGCCCAGTACGCAGTAGTACCGTGCCTCCTGGCCTGGCTCAGCCACCGCGCGGTAGTACTGCTCCTCGTGTTGTACTACCGTGTCAGATTTTTGCATCGACTCCAACTCAGCGGAAGTTGCCACAGATCTAATTTTTTAGGTCCATGCATTCCCGTTTTATGGAATTTCCCTGCCTTGCGGTAGTACCGCTAGGTGGTGTGGTAGTACCGCACGAGCGGTTCTACCGCCCTTCGCTTCAATGCGTTTGGGTTGTCCAGGTCTGTGCCGCCGGGCGGTAGTACCGCAAGGCCCTGCGGTAGTACCGCAGGTGCTTGCGTAGTACCGCGGCCCTGGCGCGGTAGTACCGCGCTGCGCAGACTGGGTTGGTGGATAACGGTTGGATTTGTCCCTCCACTACATAAGGGGTGTCTTCTTCCCCGAGTTGACTACCTCTTCCGACCCTAAGCTCCATTGTTACTTCAAGCTCCATTTTCGCCTGATCTCTCTCCCTAGCCAATCAAACTTGTTGATTTTCTAGGGATTGGTTGAGAAGGCCCCGATCTACACTTTCACCAAGAGAAATTTGATCCCCCCCCCCCCCCACTAATCCCTTGCGGATCTTGTTACTCTGGGGTGTTTGAGCACCCTAGACGGTTGAGGTCACCGCGGAGCCATAGTCCATTGTGGTGAAGCTTTGTGGTGTCGTTGGGAGCCTCCAATTAAGTTGTGGAGATTGCCCCAACCTTGTTTATAAAGATTCGGTCGCCGCCTCCAAGGGCACCGATAGTTGAATCACGGCATCTCGCATTGTGTGAGGGCGTGAGGAGAATACGGTGGCCCTAGTGGCTTCTTGGGGAGCATTGTGCGTCCACACCGCTCCAACGGAGACGTACTTCCCCTCAAAAGGAAGGAACTTCGGTAACACATCCTCGTCTTCACCGGCTCCACTCTTGGTTATCTCGTGCCTTTACTTGTGCAGGCTTATTTGTGTTATATCCCTTGCTTGCTTGTGTGCTTATTGTTGTTGCATCATATAGGTTGCTCATCTAGTTGCATATCTAGACAACCTACTTTGATGCAAAATTTAAATTGGTAAAGAAAAGCTAAAAATTGTTAGTTGCCTATTCACCCCCCTCTAGTTAATTATATCGATCCTTTCAACTGTGCCAATGTTACAGCTCACCTTTCATGGCGACATCGGAGTGAGGGGTGGAAGCTTGGTGCTCATGGCGGCGGTGGTGCCGGCGTTAGGACGAGGCGGTGGTGCCGTGACGAACTCGTCAGAAGAGGCACCGAAATGGGGCGGCGAGCGAAGGGCGGGCGAGGCGAGGGTTTACTGTCGATATGGGTGGAAGAGGATGATCAATGCGCCACCGACTAGCGGGCCAGGGTGAGGAGTAGGCGCGCGTCGCACGCGTCTGCTTTGTGTCCGCAACGATACAAATCAGGCTCAAAATTGGACCGGGAATGAGCCGACAGACGGATAAAAAGTGGACTTCTTAAAGGCAGTTTTTCTGTCCGCGCCAAACCAAACGGACGCGCGCGGACAAAATGGGTTGGCGCGTTGAAGTTGTTGATGAAAAGTGGACTCCATAAAGGCGGCTTTTTTGTCCGCATTGACCTAAACGGACGCGTGCGGATGAAATGGGTCGGCGCGTTGGAGTTGCTCTAAGTTCGAAGTATAAAGTGGACTTCGAAGTTGAGGTATCGGGCGTGTCATTTACACCCTTTTTGGGCTCTTCCAGTGGACGAGCATTTGGGCCCTGTACTGGATAAGGCGGCCTTCGGCTAAATCCCCATTCCTGCCATTCGCTCTTGCCCGGCTTCTCCCCACGCTCCCATGGCCGCCGTTTACCCCACCACGGCCGCCCTCCCCACGCGCCACTCCCCTCCTTCCTTCCTCCGGCCGCCGTCCCTGTCGTGGTCCGCCTCCATCACCCAGCGCCGCATCCCCCTGTCACCGCGCCTCGCTCTGTCGCCGCCACCCGCGGCCAATCGGCGGTCATTCGTGGTCCGAGCGGCGTGGACGCGCCGGTCGCGCGGCGAGTTGGACAAGAGCCCGAACCGCAAGTCGTGGAAGCAGCGCACGGACATGTACATGCGCCCGTTCCTGCTCAACGTCTTCTTCTCCAAGCGATTCGTCCACGCCAAGGTCATGCACCGGGGCACCAGCAAGGTCATCGCCGTCGCCACCACCAACGCCAAGGACCTCAGGACCACGCTGCCGTCCCTCATCGACGACAACGCCTGCAGGACCATCGGTCGTCTCATAGCCGAGAGGTCCATGGACGCCGATGTCTTCGCAATGGCGTACGAGCCCAAGAAGAACGAGAGGATCGAGGGGAAGCTTGGGATTGTCATCGACACCATTAAGGAGTATGGCATCATCTTTGCATAGGCAAGTTCCAGTGTAGGAGCAGAAACAGTTGTTATGTTGTATTTCTGTAGTCTGATTGATCCATGTAGCTGTTTTTGTTCAGCTTATCTTATACTGATGGTGATGATCTAGTAATAGGTTCTTCTGCTGTGCTGTTTATCTTTTCATATTGGTGTTGCAATGCTATTTTAGTTGTAAAATTCATAGGATATCCTTGGTTAGATTGTCCAGTGCGCAATATTATAGGGAAATGTTCATTGAAAACGCTAGTAAAACCCAGTTGACTAAATGCAAATCTTGCTGGAGCTATCCGATTTTGTCAAGTCTAATATGGATGTGGGCAGATAATAACATTAAGCAGAACTTTATCGTGCAAGTTATGGATCTGAACTGTTTAGGAGTAACGAGTAAATATCAGAAAGTACATTAAGCCTGGGTACATGTTTTTACCATGCTATTGTTGTTACTCATATTATATACAACTAGCAAAAGGGCCCGTGCGTTGCAACGGGAGAAAAGAATACCACACGCTCTTAATTTACAAAAAATGGTCTATAATCTGAGTATATGTAGCTACGGCCAAACAAAGATGGCCTTTGCCTACAAAAGCGCAAGTTCAAGATTCCACATTTCTTCTATTTAAACACAGCTTGCATGTAGACTTAATACGTACAAAGAAACAGGCAAGTGATCTTCAACTTCGTCTCCAATCCTGATTTTGATGAGATGTTCATCCATAATCCGGATCAGTACCGATATGAAAGAAAGACGGATAATGCACTGTTGATTAAGATTGAACCCTAGATAGTATTTTTTTTAAATGATTAACAGGTGAAATAACATCATATTTGGATTCTATATATTTTTCTAGTCAAATTTCATATATAACATGTTAAATTTGGAGTTACTGTTTAGAAGATATTATTTAAAAAAACATTTGATATGTACTGCGGGTTTAATGTCACAAACATTAGGGGGTTTCCTATAAAATAGCATAACGGACTAAGAATACCTATTTCTTTTATTAGTAGGTATAGAGTATAAGGAACATGTGGACTTGCAAGGAAATTAGAGATGCACACAAGTAATGGCTTAGTAAGGTTGTATGTCTTTCAGCTTTGTTTAGTTATCAGAAAATCGGTGAATGATTTCCATTGTTGTTTATGGTCTTCAAATTATAACTGAATGATTCAGACGTTGAGAGTTTTATTTCATGGTAATCATGTTCACTGTTGGTTAGCTGAAGTGTTGTCTCTCGTGTTCATCAAAATTATGTGTGTGGAACTGGAAGAAAGCTTTTGTATGGAACAATACGAAATTGTCGAAGGCAATGATAAGGCGCTCCTCCTGTCTATATGAAACAAATGGTAGGTCCTTACTATGCTAGTACTTTTTGACTGCCTAAGTTTATCCATGTACTGGACAGTTAGTATTCAGTTATGTCTTGTGGCTCGTGTTTCATTCTACCAAGTTGAAATGTTTTCTCACGGGCTAGTGATTACAATTATCTACCTACCAAGTCATCACCTGTGCTGATCCTACAAGAAATTTGACTTCTTTCTCCACAAGTTGCCCCAGTTGGTAAATGTCACTGAACACTTGCATGCTTCAGTGCTGAAACTAGCACTTTGACTAATTTCAGTACCATCTTGTCATATTTGCAGTGCACAGACACCATCCTGATTTGGAGCTTTCCTGCTTGGATGAAAGTACTCTCATCCTCGTGTTTATCTTATTCATGGGAAAATGAATCAATGATGTAATTAATGGAACGAAACTAGTCACTGCTGAGGTCATTTGGGCACATGTGAGGTATAATTGTGCTCATATGTTCATATGTTCGTCCTAGGCATAATTGTGCTGTCCGGCTATGCATCTTAAGCCTTAAGTGCTTTAATTATGCCTACGACAGAATGACCATAGATTCATGTTCTAGAGAAAAATGAGCTTTTGATGCTGTGCAGTCTTTTGAAAGGTCACTGCGCTAGTAGTCAGCATGAACAAATGTCCCAGTGCCCTAATCTCCAAATTCATGTTGAAGAATCGTGGCTGGTGAAACCTGCTCCCTGCTAGCTCAAGTGTCTGAACTTTGCAGCCTCAGCACACGGGGCTGCCACCAATCTTGCTGCCGACGCAGTTTCAGCTGGGATCTACTTCCCTGCTACTCCCTCCGTCCCACAGCATAAGATCGTTTTTCAAGCTATAATCATCAGCTTGTCTTTCGACTTGGTTGACTCAAACTTGCAATTTCCACTGATCCCTGCAACTACGGTAGCCAGTCTTGCAACTGGGAGGGGATGCAGCATCCTGGCCGTTTGGAGACCAAGCGAACAAGTCGAGGATTCCCTGAAACCAAATTTGAGGAAAAATAGCAGAAATGTTGTTAGAGCATCTACAGCCGGGCGCCCCAAATCCTTCTCAAACGCTCGGGCGGCTTGTCCGGTCACTGATCGGTCATGATTTTTCGACCCAGACGGACACCTCAACGGGCGGCCCGTCCGATCACTGACCGGTCACAATTTTTCGACTCAGATGGACACCTCAAACGCTCGGGCGGCCCGCCCGGTCACTGACAGGTCACGATTTTTCGTCCCAGACGGACGCCTCAAGCCTCAAACACCCGGGTTGACCGGCACCCCTCATATCCAACCCACATATGGGGCGGATACGGGGGTGACCGGACACGCCAGCCACGTCGGACCCGGCCCATGCTGGCCCACCCCACCCCATATATATTCGTCCCCATCCACACGCCGGACCAAACCCCACCCACTTCACTCCACTCCCCTCCACCACTCGAGCTCACCTCCGTGGTTTCCGCCTTCTTGGCATGGCGGCGGTGGATCGACCACCATCCGGATCCGCCGACCGGGTGTGACACCATGCGGGTTGGAGGAGGCAATGGCGCTCCAGATTGCACTCCACCGCTCCCAGGAGGATAGCGCCCGGCCGACGGACGGATCTGTCCGCCGCAACTCCATAGCGTCGGCTCAACGGGTGCTCGGGTCCTCTGGGGCTGGATCCTCGCGGTCCCGGCAGCCGAAACCCCTCTCCTTCCCATCACCGGTCGGCCAGACTATGAGTCCCACCAGGAACGGGCGGCCAGCCGTGGGAAGGAGAGGATATGGGCCGCCGTGGCCCGTATCGCGGCGGAAATGGCGGCGGCTGATGCGACGGCGCGGGCGGCCGCGGAGGAGGGAGCCATCCGCGCCCGCATTGTGAAGAAACGACAGCAGAGGAACAAGCGCGCCCTCGCTCGAGAGTAGAATCGGGCGGTCCGTGCTATGGCCGGACTGCCACCGAAGGAGGAGAAGGCGGACCGTGACGGCGAGGACAGATCCGGCTCGATCCGTACTGCGTCTTCGACCGGTACTTCCGCGAGAAGGGCAGCAAGGTGCCGGGAAGGGCAAGGGCAGACGTGGATGAACTCCACCATAGCCAAACATGCCAAATTTTGGTAGTCTGATGACATGTTTAGTTAGTAGTGATGGAGTAGCCGGATGATGTGTGTGCATCGACGTAGTTGCATGAGTTTGTATGGATTTGAGATATGATATTTGAGGTGTCAGGATTTGGATTACATTATTTGAGGGTGCCGGTCGATTGCCATGACGCCGCTACTGGCGTGTCCATGGTGTTTGAGGGGCCGAATTTGCTCATTGCGGTTGTAGATGCTCTTACATTCCAGCTCTACCAGAGCATCTCCACCTAGAATGAGCTAGTTTGGCCCCCACTTGCCCATGAACACATCCGGATAGTGTTCAGGCTTGTCCACTCTGAACCACCATTTGTCCGTACACACGTTTGTGTCCCTCCAAATTGCCGAGGCACATGCATGTGATTGGTGGAGATGAAGAGAGAGAAGAAAGGGAGAAAATGATCCGGGGGGTTATGACGTGGTGGGCTTTCCAGACGTGTCCAAAAAAACCCATCTCCTCCAAAGATATGAGCTGGGTTTAGGGGTTTGTGGACGTTCAAACAAACGGGGAGATTTGGGGGCCTCTCCGTGATTATCTTTGTGCTTATCTACACTGAATTTTGCCGTCAAGATACTTGTGGCCGGCAGCTCCTTCGCGTACCTCCGTGTCGAGCTGGGTGTCATCGCAGATTTCGTGCCCACGGCTAACGGTGCCCGCCTGCCGCCCATGGCTGACGACCTCATGGTGCTCGCCAAGCCGCCGCAGCCGATCGTCGCCTTCAACTCTGACTCCGGTGGGCAGCGTGGTGGTGCGCGTCTATAGTGTTTGATGAAATGCTTGAGAGAGAGAGAGAGGGCTGCTAATGATGACATGTGGGCCTCACGGTAAACTTAGCGGTCAACCAAACGGAGTTGACCTTGTGGTGCCACGTGGACCTGAACGGGGCCATCGCGGTCATAATGCCCAATCGGTCACTAACTCGAAGTGGTAGCTTTTAAGGCAAAAATTGAATAGTGATAGTTTTAGGGACTTTTTTTAGGAATACCATCATGGCTTACTTTATTGATTTGACATAATGATTACATCGTTTGCGAGGGCAAAAACAAGAAAGTCAGGAGGTTCATCAACCCAATTACAAGGTACATTATTATCAAAAGCAAATTTAGCTAAACTATAGGCAATATTATTCACCTCTCGCACACAATGAAGATAATGGACCGAGACTATCATCCCAGCCATGACGAAGCATTTTGCATAGATCGTCGATGCTTCATTCCATATTCTTTCCTGACCGGTGCACGAAGAAATAACTTCCATAGAGTCAGAGTCAATTTCTATGGAATGGAACCCTAGCGAGTTTGCTAGTGCCGGACCCTCTTTCATTGCCATTGATTCTGTTCATCTGTTGTATGAACATCGGTAACGTGGGGAGTTTGAGGACATGCCGCCGCGGCCAAGAAAACACCACTAGCATCTCTGTTAACGGCTCCAGTTGACATCGCCAACATGAAAAGATGCATCCACATTGACTTTTACTGTTCCATGAGAAGGTCTCTTCCACTTCAGCCTCGTTCGATCAATAGAGATATTCCTTGCATTTCTTGCTCTATGGTGATTTAGACACATGACTGGAACCGCCATCGCCCATCTAGTTGTATTAGGAGTTTGATCATTATGAGTTTGCTGCCGCCGCATCCACCAGAGATACCAGCAAGTCGTTGAGATCCCCTCCTTGACTCCTATGCTCGTCATATTTGGCATGGGGCTGTCCGGGTGGTGTAAAATTTGTTCCATTACGACTGAACCAGATCGGTCTTCCCTCCTTGCATCATCTATAACTTGTGCGAATCCCAGAATCCGCCACGTCTCCTTCCCCCTTTCACATTCAAATAGGAGGTGCAAGACATCTTCCGCGCCCTGTGAACATATGGGACATTGTCCAATACTGCCAACATGTCCATTCCTCAGAATTGATAAAAATAATAATTTCCTGATAGTTTTAAGGATGGTTCCCTAAATTGTGGTAGTAGTTTTTCATTATATGCTCAACGGATCGCACACAACTGACTACTTCATAACTTGTTGACAACGGTGGACGACTATTTCAACTACAACACCTTGGTCTGCATGGCTGCGAGTAACGTGAACAATGCGGCCATGCCGACCAAGACGTATGTTCTCTTCATCTTGGTGTTGGTACATCTACTGATCGATAGATGTGCTAGATACATGTTCAACTGTCGCGTGTCTGTTTGCATATGCTAGTTAATTCTGGTAAGTGGTAACCTTATGTCATAATGCTATTCTGGAAATAAATAACGGAGATTACTAATTATCACAACACATATGTTGCACTCATTAAGGAAAAATCACAGTACAGGTGTGGATTGACTAGGCACCATGCATGCATGGGTCTGTTTTTAGCTAGTCCCTGAAGCTTCACACGCCTTGTGGAGCAGGGAACAGAGACGCCGTACGTGGCTTTCTGCATTGACCGTGCCAACGGTTAGCTCACAAGGGAGATAAGATAAAGACTTGCCTGGTCAATCAGCAATCAACCCCAGCTAATTAGATAGGAGTATATATGACGGTGACGCATGCATGCCCGGCGCCACTCCGTGGCAGCGTTGTCAAAATCTAAATCTGGCCATAAGAGACATTACGCTATCTCGACGGCACTGCAACAAGTCGTCTTTTCTTTCCTTTTCTTGGTTGATCATTTTTGAGTAAAATGCACCCGCGGTTATTAAATTTGTATCGAATGCTCATTTTGGTAACCGTATTTAAGAATACCATTAATGCGATCACTATATACGACTTGCCGTGATTATACGATCACCGACTCACTGTATAGTTTCGTATTTCACTCTGTTGACTGGTCAAACATCGTAGCACCCTCTCTCTATCTTTATATGGGTCCCACCTATCAGTGGAAAAAAAGAAATAGAAGCCATACATCGCAGAGAATCGAACCAGGGACATCCAACAACAGTCCTGTCCAGCCGCACCACCGCGTGTGTGCATGCATGCACGCTATTGTGCGCGGGCGGGGCGGGGCTTTCTTCCCTGGCCAGTGATACGCGCCGGTGCGCCGGCCAAAATTTCGGCCGGTCGCACCACTCCCGTATGATTCGTTTAAGTTATAGCCGCCGGATCTGTATGTAGCATTTTCCTTCGCTAACTGCTTCGTTAGAGTTATAAAAAAACTGCTTCATTACGGAAACAAAAGAAAAGCCATGACGGCCCATCACATGTAGCTAGTAGCCTTAAAGGCAGCAAGCTCGCCGGGCGTCCTGTCCGCTGCCCCTTGTCGCCGATGCGGGCCTCACCGGTTCCAATAGTACAACGTCGCCCCTCGTAGCAAAACTGTGCCGCCTGACGTCTCTGCTGTTGCAGCACCTAGCCGTCGTCGCCGTAACACGTCCATCGAAGCACCACCGTACCGCCGGTCACAGCTCTCAGCGTCATCGCTCGCACCTCGGTTTGAAGCTTTTTCTCACGCCGTTGAAGCTTTGATGCACCCCGCCGTTGAAGCTTTTCCCTACACCGGTGAAGTTTTTATCCATGCCCGTTGAAGCTTTTTTTCATCGACGCTCGCTGCACGGGGTTGCACGAACGACGGCCACCAGTCAACGCCATGTAGCAAAAAACCTCACCGGTCGTAGCCAACAACAACGACGGTTGCAGCAATAACCATCGCCACCGCCCCGGGTCGCATTTCCGCCATGAATGGATGTAGGAAATTTCCTCGTCGGTTGCAGCAAAAAACGATGCCGGCTGCAGCAAAAAAATGTTTATCGCTTCCACCAAAAAAAGATTACCGCTGCCGTCCGCCGTTGCCATTGTAGCAAAAATGTTGATCGGATGTAGCTTTCGTAGTTGCCGGTTGCAGCAAAAAAATTACGTGGTTGTAGCAAAAACAAAATAAACGTCACGCCGGGTGCCGTGTACGGTGCTAACAAACCTTGTAGCCGGTGGTAGCAAAAAACATCATGATTTGCAGCAAAAAAAGGGTTTTCGCCCGTCATCAAGGTTGCATCATCTTCACGAATTATGTCGCAAAAAAAGGTTGTCGCCGGTAGTAGCAAATGAAAACGCTGAAAGTAGCAAAACAAAACACTGGTTGCAGCAAATAAAAAATCAGTGACAAAATCATGTGGTTGGTCCCAATAAAAAAATTGTCGGTTGTAACATCCCTCGCCGCCGGATGTAACATCCAAGGCTTTCAAAATGAATGGTTCCAACAATGTCTCCATTGTCACACGCCATGGTTGGTCGCTCGCCATGGCTCGTCGCGCGCCACCGATGGTCACCAACGTTGCACACAGCCTCTTGCAGCTCTTCCCGCCGTGACTTCTCCGTCATGTCGTCTTCTTCGCCTCCGCCGTGGCTCGCCCTACCAGCAAGGGCACGTCATCGCGGTGCGCTGCGTATGGCAGCGAAGATGGGAGAAAAGGAGCAGTTGCGGAGTTGTAGGGAAGAAGAAGAAGGTGTACATGGAAAAACCGATTTGAGGAGTGCTCCTGTGATGCACCTGAAAAAAACGATTTAAAAAGCGCTCTTGTTTCCTAAAAAAAAAAGAGCGCTCTCATAACACATGATGGAAAACGATGGTAAGGCTCGGGTGCGACCGGCCGAGCATTCGGCCGGCGCCCCGGCCCCAAGCGTTTCCCTTCTTTCCTCTGCATGCTACGTGCGTGCTCCCAGCTCTTTCTTTCTCCACCCAACGGCCGCTCAGTTTTGTACCCTTGTCCCTTTCCCAACACAAAAGAGAACACAACCCTTGTACTCAGCCATAAGGCCATTTTTATACCTCTAGTATGTAGGTATATTATGTAAATACATATATAGGACGTTCGCCGTCTTCATCCACAGGCGCGGGCGGGCCGCTTCACTCCATGCCGCACGCCATCGCCACCGGCACCTCGACAAGCCCGGCCACTATCGCCGCTTCACACCATGCCGCACGCCGTCGCCACCGGCACCTCGACAAGCCTGGCCACCATCGCCGCATGCATTGCACAGCTCCACGCCGGGAGCAGGTACTAGTGTCTGTTAGCGAACGTGTGTGTGTATAGATAGTGCTCCTCCTAGTGGTGTATTCCCTCCGCTCGAAATTACTTGTCGCAGAAATGGATGTATCTAGATATATTTTAGTTCTAGATACATTCATTTTCAAACAAGTAATTCTGAACGGAGGGAGTACATTATAACGTTGTCTAGGACCTAGTCTTCAGGCTGGTTATGTGTCAGTTAGTTGAGACTCTGTACTTACATATACTCCCTCCGTTCCTAAATAATTGTCTTTCTAGCCATCTCAAATGGACTACAACATACAGATGTATATAGACATGTTTTAGAGTATAGATTCACTCATTTTGTTCCGTATGTAGTCACTTGTTGAAATCTCTAGAAAGACAACTATTTAGGAACGAAGGGAGTACATGTAATCTCCTGATCAACGAACAGTGTGATTTGCACAAACCAGTCTCTCCTACCCTCGCTCTGAATCTGACAATGTCTTCTTAGTTCCCTGACCCCTTCACCATCTTCTTGAGCGTGCACGCAGCCAACAGCGCAGAATAATGTGTTCTTCTCAATCAGCGTCTGGGGCACAAACAGTTGAGCCCGGTGTCCTCGTTTGAACACGGCCATGTTACCGTTCACCGGCATGCACGCGCAGCCGCACGACCCTCAGCTCAACAAGGTGGGCACCATGATATGAGCACGACAAAGGTTCACGCATTTAGGCCTTGCCCCGGCAGCGTCCGCCTTGCTACGCGCAAACGTTAACACGACGACGATGGCGCCCAGGACGTGCACCACCAGGTGGATGGCGACGCTGATGAAGAACTGCAACAATACGACGTCGCGTCTCGAACTCGTGTCAGTAGTCTAACAATTGCTCATCTCATCGCGGTCGGCGTATTGTTTTCGACAGGGCGGCTGCAAAAGTGGTGCGTGCGTGCATGCATGTAAGTGTGTTGTGTGCGTGTTAATTAAATAACCGTAACGTTGATCCTCAAAAAAGAAATAACGGTAACGCTCTACGG
Organism: Aegilops longissima; assembly: GCA_021605205.1. Classification (NCBI taxonomy): domain Eukaryota; kingdom Viridiplantae; phylum Streptophyta; class Magnoliopsida; order Poales; family Poaceae; genus Aegilops; species Aegilops longissima. Next base: position 485,705,854 of record CM038681.1, on the reverse strand, counting down.
ATTTAACATAAAATTGTGTGGGACAGAGCCGCAAAGGTTAGCGTATGTGGGTTTCGGCAACGTCATTATATTCTCCTGTGACCCTTATTTTTTTCTTTCCCACTAACACGTGGGACCCGCATAGGTAGAGAGAGGGTGCTGTGATGTTTGACCAGTCAACAGAGAATACGGAGTTATACGATAAGCCAGTGACTATATAATCACCTTAAGTCGTATATAATGACCGTATTAATCATATTCTTAAGTACTATGACTAAAGTGAGCTTTCGACATAAGTACAATGACCGTAGATGCATTTTACTCATCATTTTTTATCTTTGCTTCTATGTCGAAGAACACAAGCCGAAGCGTCTGATACCTGCAGCTTGCTAGAATTTGCATCAACATATTTTATCCACAACTAGGCCGTCAGGTACGTAAAGACCGATTCCTTGGGAGGAGTAGACAAAGATGCAAAATGGCCGCTTTGCTCGTGTATATAGCACCGATCCGATCCGAGAGCCGTGAGAAAGAATTGCCACCACCATGATCTTTCTACGGTCGGTGTTGGGGTTGAACAAATCAGCTGCCTGCCCTCGTCGCGCGGGCACAAGCCAGGAAGCCGCCGAAGAAGGAGAGTTCTTCTTCCCCATGCATACGCGTGCTGAGCTCTCACCACGTACGGAGACACTGCCGCCCGGGAACCAGCACAAGAAACCCACGGGCGGAAGCTATCTAGCGCCGCAACATTTCCACGCGTGCGACGTGACGAACGCCTGGCAGTAATTTTCTCTTCTCCCGCCTACGTCTCTGTACGAAAGACACTGTTCGTCGCGCCCGTTCCACCGTACCCAAGACTATATTGCTCAGGACTTGTACTAGATATGTTGGAAGAGTGTGCGTGAGAGTGACACACGTCGATCGCCGGAAGGTTCCGCCGCCGCTGAAGCGTACGTATGTGGACGCAGGCGAGATCGCGCGCTCATCATCTTCACGCACACGCATAATTCAGTTCCATCGGGGTCCGTGCCGGGGGCACCAGGGCAGCCGTTGCGCCATTCGCCTGCGCTGCGTGCGTGCGTGCGTGCGCGCACACGCATGCAGCCGATCGAGGACGGACGGGCACGGCTCTAACGGATGGAACGGCCTCTGGATCATGGCGAGCTACCAAGTACGAGTGGCGCAGCTCCTGCAATACGTCTTTCTCGTCGGTTTAATTGCGTGGAATGATATTGGGTGGTCGTCTCCAGCTACTTGGCCACTTTTTTTTTTGGAGCCGCAGCTACTTGGCCATTTATCGCAGACGATAGAGACCAAAATGAGCAAGTAATCCCGAAAGACTATATATATATTTTTTTAGCATTAGTACAGACATAAGCGCTCATATACACGCTATGAACGCACACACGCACACCCTACCCCTATGAAAGACCTCCGAAAGACCGGAAAGCAAGATATCATCTTCGAGATTTACAAAGTCACCAGAAGGCTTTCGCCGCCGACGGAAACGCTCTTCATCGAAAGCAAGATCACGGAAATCGCTCAAATAAATCCAGGAATAATGCGAGCACTAGGATTTGAACCCTGGTGGGTTGTGGATACCACTGTCCACCTAACCAACTTAACCACAGGTTGATTCGCGAAAGACTATATATATGTGGTGTAGTAGTACGCACGTCGGCACGTGCCGCCTCACCGCTACTTAGTACACACCGTACATCCAAGGGCAGAAGACCGAAACTCGTCGTTTAGCTAGATAACCCGAAACATGAAAACGATTATAAACTGGTTATACTGCATACTGTATTTTTCCTTTAGCTTTTTAGTTGATTTTCTTTAGCTAACGACCAGAATCAATGATCAGTGAAACAAAGTCATTGTCTGGTCCGTCTTCCTCTCGAAACAAAGTTCGCCCCCTTTGTATATAGATAGATAAAAGCATAAACGATCGAACCGATACAAAGTGATGAAAAAATCCTCATACAACCAGCTCGGAAAAAAAGGCACTGGGCGAGTGGCACAGGTGCCACTAACCCAACACCAAGCACGAAAAGAAGGAGAGACCATCCTTAAGACCTTAACACAATACAACCAAGACTACTGAAAAGGACCGGAGCCCCGCCGCCATGAGAAACCATTATACCCCGAGGACCCGAATATACCAAGCTATCTTTGGAGAGTGCCGACTTGCCGTAGAGACAACCCCCTCACTCCGGGCTGTGGAGCGTCACTCCTACCAAGAGGCAACAAGGACCAAGAACGGAGACCATGAGAACACATCTATAAGATAGGAGATCACCGGATCCACCCCTGGCCAAAGATGATGATGCACTATGCTAGGAAAAGGCAAGCCCAACGTCATAAGCCATCTGCAACCGAGAGGCGTCGGGTGTCCACGACGACAACCCTCAAGAGGATGATGAAGACGGTGCCACCATTGTCGAGTTTGAGAGACAAACTAGGATTTTTACCCCGGACCCCTAGTACCTCAAGAGGACTCATAGCCACGCCCCCAGAGGGAAGCGACGCCCCTAGGTGTCATTGTTTCCGGCACTGGAGCGCAAAGCTTTCGCCTGGACCCAGACAAGTGCCACCCACGGACTCAAGGTTGAACTCACTATACGAGGGTCGCAGCCACACAAGTGCCACCCACGGGCTCAAGGTTGCCGACCCAACCCACACTATGGGGGGCACAGCCATGCAAGTGCCACCCATGGGCTCAAGGTTGCCGACCCAACCCACTACAGGGGCCACAGGCATGCCAGTGCCACCCATGGACTCAAGGTTACCCAAACTCATTTTTCGCTCGTCATCTAGCTAGACGTACCCGAAATATGAAAGCGATTAAAACACGCTTATACTGCAAACTCGATTTTCCTTTAGACATATTAGTTGATTTTATTGAGCTAACGAGCCAAATCAATGATTAGCGAAACAAAGTCATAGTCCGGTCCGCCTTTCTGTCCATGTAGGAAGAAAAATTCGAGTAAATTCCATTTTTAATCCCTTGTTGGATATAAAAAACTGCTTGTGCGTTGAAACGGGGTTATACATACTCTAGTGGTTCAACATTAATTGACATAAATCTTACACTCATCATATTCCAAATTTTGATATGATTTGAGTATGGGTAGGGGAAGACAAAGAAATTTTTGATTTAGTTAAGGTTTTGATAAGATTGAGTTTGATTTGGGTATGGATAGGGGAAGGTTAGTATTTTGATTTAATTGAGGTTTTGGTAAGATTTGATTTGATTAAGTTAATGCATGATCGAGGGGAAGGAGAGTTGAATGTACGGACTATAATCCCCAACTCCCCTTTAATAGTAGAGGTTATAATCTTAGGACAATGTTTATCCCATTTAAAAAATTACCAAACTTTAACCTTAGATGTGACCTTAAGACCATGTTTTATCTTATTTCACCCAAAAAAAGATGGTCTTCTATCTTGTTTTATCATTTCCCACAAACCAACAAGGGGGGTCATGTCTCATGATGGCGCAAGGAAACTGGACGAGCGGGCCACTCAATATATCCCTTGTGAGAAGCGATAATGTAGTATATCAAGCTATACATGTTCAAGAAATTTGATACAAGTTAAATAATCTGATTAAATTTGATGAAACTTCAGAGAATTTGACATGATTTGGCATGCACATAAAACTACTGGCCTGGTTGCATGCTCGGTCAACATCCATGTCGTCCTGGAACCTGGATCTACTTCGATTTGGGAAAATAAAAAACGTCATTATGTCACAATTAATGGATAAAGGTGGCAAGATCCTCTTTAATATTCTAAAAGTGGTCACAATAAGGGAGGGGGCAAAAATTATAATTCTCTTAAAGAACTTAAATGCAAAAAAAATGACGACTCACACTAAATTCAAACTCCGAGCTAGGGTTAGGGATGTCGATCGGTGCCATGGATGATCCAGCGCACCACCCTATGGCAAGGGTTAGAGACGGATTAGTGAGCCCTTTTCCAATCCACAATTAGATTTTAGGACATTAAGAATCATCTCTCATAGTGAAGGGACTCTCATTTTTTTGTCATGAGCACGATGGTCAATCGACTTATAGGGTAGCAATATGTCCGAGGAGGAGAAGAGTGACGAACATACCTTCTGCAAAACAAGTAGAACAACACAATCATGCATCTTTGATCTAGGAAACTACCCAGCTTATGTGCGGTCTCACGTGATGGGGTGACAAAAAGGACTAGCGGTAAGGAGCTTAGGGCATCTCCAACGCCGACTCTAAAATCGCCTGCATACGTCCAGATCATGCGGTCCGGACGTGTTCTTCCATCCAACGTAGACCTACATCGGTCCGCCCAGCTATTCAGACGCACTTTTCCTGCAAATTGAAAGCAAAGTTGGGGGGAGGGGTGGGGCTTTGCGGGATTCCGGATGATACGTCCATTTTGCATCATATTTTACTACTATTATTTAGTATGTTTTGGGTCATTATTTCACTTTATGATACTGTTCTTCTGCCTTTTCTCTCTTATTTTGCAAGTTTCACATGAAGAGGGAGATTGCCGGCAGGTGGAATTCTGGACCAGAAAAGGCTACAACAAAGATGACTATTCTGCACAACTCTAAATGACCTGAAAATTTACGGAGAATTATTTTATAATATATAGAAAAATATTGGCGGAATAAATACCAGGAGGGGGCCACCAGGGCACAGCAAGCTCAGGGTCCCTACCCTCCTGGGCGCGCCCTATGAGCTTGTGGGCCCCCTAGCAGGCCTCTCGTGCCTATCTTCTGCTATATATATGATGCTATTTGCCCTAGAAAAATAAATCAAAAGAAGACTTTGAGGACGAAACACCGCCGTCTCGAGGCAGGATCTGGGCAGGAGCACTATTGCTCTCCGGCGGAGCGATTCCGCCAGGGAAACTTCCCCCCAGGAGGGGAAATTGAAGCCATCGACATCACCAACGATTCTCTCAGCGTGGGAGGACCAAACTTCATCAACATCTTCACCAGCACCATCTCATCTCAAATCCTAGTTCATCTCTTGTATTTAATCTTTGTCCCAGAACCTCAGATTGGTACCTGTGGGTTCCTAGTAGTGTTGATTACATCCTGTACTTGATGCTAGTTAGTTTATTTGGTGGAAGATTATATTTTCAAATCCTTAATGTTATTCAATACCCCTCTGATATTGAACATGAGTATGATTTGTGAGTAGTTACTTTTGTTCTTGAGGACATGGGATAAGCCCGGTTATAAGTAATCATGTGAGCTAGGTATTCGTTCGATATTTTGATAATATGTATGTTGTTGCTACCTTTAGTGATGTCATGTGAAGGTCAACTACATGACACTTCACCACACTTGGGACTAAGGTAAGGCATTGTGGAGTAATAAGTAGATGATGGGTTGCTAGAGTAAGAGAAGTTTAAACCCTAGTTTATGTATTATTCCGTAAGGGGTTGATTTGAATCCACATGTTTCATGCTGTCGGTGTCAAAACCGGCGGATCTCGGGTAGGGGGTCCCGAACTGTGCGTCTAAGGCGGATGGTAACAGGAGGCGGGGGACACAATGTTTACCCAGGTTCGGGCCCTCTCGATGGAGGTAATACCTTACTTCCCGCTTGATTGATCTTGATGATATGAGTATTACAAGAGTTGATCTACCACGAGATCGTAGAGGCTAAACCCTAGAAGCTAGCCTATGGTATGATTGTTGTTGTCCTATGGACTAAACCCTCCGGTTTATATAGACACCGGAGTGGGCTAGGGTTACATAGAGTCGGTTACAATGGGAGGAGATCTACATATCCGTATTTCCAAGCTTGCCTTCCACGCCAAGGAGAGTCCCATCCGGACACGGGACGAAGTATTCAATCTTGTATCTTCATAGTCCAACAGTCCAGCCAGAGGATATAGTCCGGTTGTCCGGATACCCCCTAATCCAGGACTCCCTCAGTAGCCCCTGAACCAGGCTTGAATGGCGATGAGTCCGGCGCGCAGATTGTCTTCGGCATTGCAAGGCGGGTTCCTCCACCGAATACTCCATAGAAGATTTTGAACACAAGGATAGTGTCCGGCTCTGCAAAACAAATTCCACATACCACCGTAGAGAGAATAATATTTCCACAAATCTAATCTGCCGACCGTTTCTCATAATGTGACGTATTGCCGTGGTCCGGCCATGACGAACCGTCTTTCTCAACCAGCCTGCCACTGCACATTTTGCGAGGCGATTTTATTGGCACGTCTTGTCGAAGCAGACATCGTGTCCCCCTTATTACGGGATTCTCATCAATACGGATGTGGGTAACCCAATCGTGCCCGTTGGGTATGACTCCTTGATTTTAGGCAAGTCCCAAACGGCCACGCGGAGGACGCTTGATATTCATCCCCTTTATAAAGAGGCCAAGGCATGTCCTTTTTCTTCTTGCGCTCAATCGAATCCTCCCCCCCACCCCAAGTTCCAACACCCAAGGCTCAGGTCAGGCGCTTCGAACTTTCAACCATGTCCGGATCCAACCTTCAAGGTTGGTGGATGCCTTCCTCTGTCACAGAGGAAGACATCAGGAAGCTAAGAGAGGCCAGATATTTGACCGGCGAAATCTCGCACAGGTTGCCTGCTCGAGGGCAGGTCATTCCCACTCCTGAACCCGGCGAGAGCGTTGTATTCATCTCTCACTTCCTCCGAGGGCTAGGCCTCGCTCTAGATCCCTTTGTAAGGGGTCTCATGTTCTATTACAGGCTGGGTTTCCATGATCTGGCTCCGGATTCCATCCTCCACATCTCGTCATTCATCGTTGTGTGTGAAGCCTTCCTCCGCATTACCCCACACTTCGGCCTGTGGCTCAAAACTTTCAACGTGGAGCCGAAGATGATCGAGGGGCGACACGCAGAGTGCGGAGACGCCGTCATAAGCAAAGGTGCCGAAGTTCCATGGCCAAAAGGTTCCTTCCCGGAGGTGTCCAGTTTATGGCAACGGGAGTGGTTTTATATCACAGCTCCTCGGGGTACCAAGTGGGTGGCCGCCCCTGCCTTTCGCTCGGGCCCCCCACCACAACTGACGTCATGGATCAATAAGGGGATGGATTGGGGGTCAGTAAATGAAGTGCTGATATTGCAAAGCCGCATCCGGGATCTCCTCGAGAGAGATGTCGGCCTGGTTACAGTAATGCAAGTCATGCTAGTTCGTCGGGTCCTACCTTGCAAATGTCGACCCGTCCGAATGTGGGAGTTCAACCCGGAAGGACCGCGGGCTATTCAACACTTCCTCGGCATGATGCCAGAAGAGATGTACAAATTGTTCTTCGGACCAAAAATAAGGTGTCCGGACCTCACCGAGGATGCGGGTCTGAGCTGCAATCGCCCAGACACCCAAGTAAGTAATCTCATGGCCGAATACGCTGTCTATTTATTTATCACAACATCATTCTGAAAAATCGCTCTTTGAACAGGACTGGGTGACAAAGGCGAAGATGATCAGGTGTTCGGCTCCCCTTCCCGAAGGAACAACAGATCCGCATCGCAAGAGCAAGCTGAGCCGGCGCTTTATCAGCGCCTTAGGGAAGATGAAGGGGGGAATAAAGAGGATGAAAACAGGCCTCACTCACTGTTCATCCCAACCGGGGGAATTAGCACCTCCACGAAGGAGGACAACCAGGGAGAAGGATCTGAAATTCCCTCTCCCCAAGGAAAGAAGAGGACCGCCTCTGAAGACCCGGAAACAAAAGTTTCCAAACGGGGGAAGAAATCTTCGCCAGAGGGTCCTGTCTTGAAGGGTGCCCTTGCCGCACAGTGTCCGCAAGGGGAGCAGCCTCCCACCAAGCTGTAAGTAAACAAAAGGTGCATAGTAGTAAAAATATTCCGCTTTACCTCTCAGGATAATAACCAAAACATATATCTTGTAGTTCGGATCGTAGCCCTTCTCGACAGAGTTCGTCTTCGGGGGATCTTCTTCCAGAGATGATGGAGAGCGAAACACCTCCCCGTGCCATCTCGCCTCATGAGGCGGGCGACGCTGAAGTGTCGTCGCGAAGGGCTTCTCCTGATCCACCAAGGCAAGAGGGTAATCCCTTGGCCACCCTAAGTCCTCAGTGTTCGACTTCTGAGGAGAGCGACATAAAGAGTCCGGAACCGTCCGGTGCGCGATCGGATGCACTGAAGGATCTTCTGGAGCAAGCGACTATCTCAGAGGCGCATCGTACGCTAATGGGTACGGTGATTCAGAGGATTTCATCCGCCGAAAGCGGGTTGCATGAAGCTTTCATGAGTCTGCTGAAAGGCTTTGAGGTACGTGAAATAGTGTGTGTTTTTGACAGTACCGCACACGGTAGGTGTGCCCTATGTAGATAGTAGCCCCTGAGACTCTGGTTGCCGTCGAGAACGGCGGCGAGCAGAGGATCATAATCCCAGGTAATAAACAGTCCGCCTTCATGTGCAGGTGGTGGAGGGTCCGATGGCTAGCCGGACTGGTGAGTTTACTGAGCTGAAGTGGCAACTTGATGCGGCAGATGCCGACACGGTGCTTGTCAACAAGCGGCTCGACGAGGCACAGGGTATGTGATTTCTCTGGTGATCAACACATAGTAAGAGGAGCATGATGCTAGTATCTTTAATATGTGTGACTGCAGATGGGGCTGCCGCCGTGGAGACCCTCCGGGCGGAACTTGCCCGAGCCAAGGAACGAGCGAGGAATAGTGATGCGGCCGCTCTAAAGGCGGTCGAAGAGCTGAGAGCTGAACAGGCTGCGCATTGCCAAAGCAAGGAAAAAATGGCCAAGATGGTCGTTGAGTTGAAAGATGTCGCCGACTGTTACCAGCTCCTTGAGGAAGAAAACTGAGCGAAGGCGGCGAACCTAGAGAAGGCCATGGTAGCAGCCAAGGAAGCCCGCTCTAAAATTAGAGCGGCGAAGGAAGAGCTGCGTTAAGCTGGAGACATCGCAGCTGGGAAGCCCTTTTTGTTGAGGACAAGGTTCGGAGATCCGAAGTATGCCCCTCTTGATAAACTATGGAGTTCTGCAGACGCATACGTGGATTTGGCAACCAGTGCTACTGATGCGGCCGAGTACTTCAAGGACCAGAAAGATCGTGAAGTGGAAAAGCTGTTCTGGTCACAGTTCGATGGTCCAGCGCGTCCGCTGCTGTTGAATGAGCGAATGGTCGAGTGGGCCGAGCTCCATAGGTTATCCGGGCTTGCCATGAGGTCTGTTGTGGATCATCTGTGGCCGGAAGGGCCAAGGCCGAATAGTTATTTTGGTTTGGTGCAGCAGTTCCTTGGTGCTGTGCCGCGTATTGACGCTATGAAGAAGTCGGCGTGCATAGAGGGTGCGCGGATGGCACTTGCCCGTGTCAAGACATACTAGGCAGACATGGAGGCCACCGCTATTTCAACCTAGGGTTCGGCCGTTAGCCGAGTAGCTGCCGAGCACTACTTTGAAGAAGTCCTTCAAGGCGCTCGTTCAATAGAAGCTCAGTGCTCGAAGAATATTATGTTCTAGTGACATGTATTCCCATTGAAAAAACAATGTTTTACTGAATTATAAAGGTTGTTTTTATACTTTTGCCTGAAAGTATTATGATGCCTCCTGTGCAGCCGTTTATGTATATATGTGTATAACCTGAAAGTTTGCAGTCGTCGGCTTCAGCCCCCACGCATATAATGCGGGGGTGTTTGCAAAAAATGTGTATTCACACTTAATCCAACGTCGTGGTCCATTAAAGAGGTGGTAGCGCAGCGAACAAGGCAATCGGACTATATTGCTTTAACACCTTCACTTAGCCATAGGAGTTTGACAGTGGGACTACTAGATAGCCCCTGGTACCTCCGCGCTCGTCCGAATACGGGGCGCGTACGTACGTGACCGGGAAACGGCCCTTCGTTAATCCGGAGGAATCCCGAAGATTCTGGTGAGTCATCGAGTGGTTGACCAGTCTCGCGCTTTATCATGAAAGTCAGTTTTCGGCTTTCTCTACTGAGGTGCTCATCCGGATGAATCAGGGCACAATCGCAGTAGTTCTCCCGGTGCCACCTTAGCCGATAGAGCGGAACGTAAGGTAGCAAAACACGGGAGCCGGGCAAACCCAACATTGACCAAAGAAATGATTCAGAGCTGATGCATATAAGGCCAAACTCGCGACGCCGAACACTCCCTAAGGTATTCGGTCTTTATAACATGTGTCGGGCTGAACAGTGCCCTTGATAATGAACCCCGAGTGTCCAGATACGTGCAATTCTCTGACGTGGCGAAATGCCAATAACGTCAGCATCCTTCTCGGTTATATTAAGTATCCGGAGGATGTGAACAACAAAAGACAGTAAAAAAGGTTTACACAGGGTCTTAATCTAAAAAAAACCTTTGAACGGGTCCTCGCTGCACGCTCTGCTGTGGTCTCCGCGCAGCCGTATCCTGGACGGGTGTGGCGCGATTGTCATCTGTAAAAAGAGAAGAACTTAGGTGAAGTGCCACAAATGATTGGTTATTCTCAATAAACTATTAAAATTCAAAATAAGTTAAGTTGAGCCGAACTAGCCCCGATTACGCACAGGAAGCCCCTGGTGCCGTCTATGGGGGTATAACCATCACACCAACCTTGGCTTTACCCCAGCTGTTATGGCTAGTAATTGTTGGGGAACGTAGTAATTTCAAAAAAATTCCTACGCACACGCAAGATCATGGTGATGGCATAGCAACGAGAGGAGAGTGTATGTCCACGCACTCGTGAGACCGAAGCGAAGCGTTATAACAACGCTGTTGATGTAGTCGACGCCTTCACGATCCGACCGATCCAAGTATCGAACGCACGGCACCTCCGAAGTTCAGACACGCTCAGCTCGATGACGATCCCCGGCTCCGATCCAAGAAAGCGTCGGGGATGAGTTCCACAAGACGACGGGTGCAGGACGATGATGATGCTCCATCGGCGCAGGGCTTCGCTTAAGCTCCATGACGATATGACCGAAGTGGAATATGGTGGAGGGGGCACCGCACACGGCTAAGGAACGATCCAGATCAACTTGTGTGTCATGGGGTGCCCCTGCCCCAGATGTAAAGGAGCAAGGGGGGGTGCGGCCGGCCCTAGGAGGAGGCGCGCCGGAGGAGTCCTACTCCCACCGGGAGTAGGACTCCCCCCCTTTCCTAGTTGGATTAGGACTTGGGGGGAGGGGGAAGAGGAAGGGGGGCGCCGCCCCCCCTCTCCTTGTCCTATTCGGACTAGGGGGGGAGGGGGCGTGCGGCCTACCCTGGCCGGCCCTCCTCTTCTCCCTTATGGCCTACTAAGGCCCATTAACCCCCGGGAGGGTTTCGGTAACCCCCCGGTGTTCCTGTAAAATCCCGATTTCACCCGGAACTATTCCGAAGTCCAAACATAGGCTTCCAATATATCAATCTTTATGTCTCGACCATTTCGAGACTCCTCGTCATGTCCGTGATCACATCCGGGACTCCGAACAAACTTCGGTACATCAAAACTTATAAACTCATAATAAACTGTCATCGTAACGTTAAGCGTGCGGACCCTACGGGTTCGAGAACTATGTAGACATGACCTAGAACTATTCTCGGTCAATAACCAATAGCGGAGCCTGGATGCCCATATTGGTTCCTACATATTCTTCGAAGATCTTTATCGGTCAAACCGAATAACGACATACGTTGTTCCCTTTGTCATCGGTATGTTACTTGCCCGAGATTCGATCGTCGGTATCCAATACATAGTTCAATCTCGTTACCGGCAAGTCTCTTTACTCGTTCCGTAATACATCATCTCACAACTAACTTATTAGTTGCAATGCTTGCAAGGCTTATGTGATGTGTATTACCGAGAAGGCCCAGAGATACCTCTCCGACAATCGGAGTGACAAAACCTAATCTCGAAATACGCCAACCCAACATGTACCTTTGGAGACACCTGTAGTACTCCTTTATAATCACCCATTACGTTAGGACGCTTGGTAGCACCCAAAGTGTTCCTCCGGTAAACGGGAGTTGCATAATCTCATAGTTACAGGAACATGTATAGGTCATGAAGAAAGCAATAGCAATATACTAAACGATCAAGTGCTAAGCTAACGGAATGGTTCATGTCAATCACATCATTCTCCTAATGATGTGATCCCATTAATCAAATAACAACACATGTTTATGGTTAGGAAACATAACCATCTTTGATTAATGAGCTAGTCAAGTAGAGGCATACTAGTGACTGTATGTTTGTCTATGTATTCACACATGTATTATGTTTCCGGTTAATACAATTCTAGCATGAATAATAAACATTTATCATGATATGAGGAAATAAATAATAACTTTATTATTGCCTCTAGGGCATATTTCCTTCAGTCTCCCACTTGCACTAGAGTCAATAATCTAGATTACACAGTAATGATTCTAACACCCATGGAGTCTTGGTGCTGATCATGTTTTGCTCGTGGAAGAGGCTTAGTCAATGGGTCTGCAACATTCAGATCCGTATGTATCTTGCAAATCTCTATGTCTCCCACTTGGACTTGGTCCCAATGGAATTGAAGCGCCTCTTGATATGCTTGGTCCTCTTGTGAAATCTGGATTCCTTTGCCAAGGCAATTGCACCAAGATTGTCACAGAAGATCTTCATTGGTCCCGATACACTAGGTATGACACCTAGATCGAAATGAACTCTTTCATCCAGACTCCTTCATTTGCTGCTTCCGAAGCAGCTATGTACTCCGCTTCACATGTAGTGTTGGGGAACGTAGCAGAAAATTAAAATTTTTCCTACGGTTTCACCAAGATCCATCTATGAGTTCTACCATGCAACGAGTAACGAGAGAGAGTTTGCATCTACATACCACTTGTAGATCGAATACGGAAGCGTTCTTGAGAGTGGTGATGATGAAGACGCTCCCAACGTGATTCCGATCACCGATGACCAAAGTATCGAAGGACAGACCTCCGTGTTCAACACACGACGGGACGATGGCGTCTCCTCCGCCTTGATCCAGCAAGAGTGAAGGAGAGGTTGAAGAAGACAATCCCAATGGCAGCACGACGGCGTGGTGCAGCTGGTACGGTAGTTCTCCGCAGGCTTCGCCAAGCTTGCGTGAGAAAGAGAGGTGTTGGGAGGGAGGGCTGCGCCACAACTGTGTTGGCAGCCTCCCCCCCCCTCTATTTATAGGAGGAGAGGGTCAAGGGGGCCGCCTCTAGGGCAAACCCTAGGGGGCGGCGGCCAAGGAGGAGGGAGGAGGGTGGCTTGCCCCCAAGCCAGAGGGCGCCTTTAGGTTTCCTCCTCCCCAAACCCTAGGCGCATGGGCCAGGTGGGAGGCGCACCCAGCCCACCAGGGCTGGTTCCCTCCCACTTAGCCCATGTGGCCCCCGGAGAGGTGGCCTCCCGGTGGACCTCCGAACCCTCCCGGTGGCCCCCAGATTTTACCAGATACCACCAAACTTCCCGAGTCCGCTTAACCACTTTCCATATATAAATCTTTACCTCCGACCATTCCGAACTCCTCGTGACGTCCGGGATCTCATCCGGACTCAACAACATTCGTAATCACATACTTGTCTTCCTATTAACCCTAGCGCCACCGAACCTTATGTGTAGACCCTACGGGTTCGGGAGACATGCGACATGACCGAGACTGCCTCAAGTCAATAACCAACAGCGGATCTGGATACCCATGTTGGCTCCTACATGCTCCTCGATGTTGTCATCGGATGAACCACGATGTCAAGGGTTCATGCAACCCCGTATTCTATTCCCTTTGTCGACGGTGTGTTACTTGCCCGAGACTCGATCGTCGGTATCCCAATACCTCGTTAGTCTCGTTATCGCAAGTCACTTTACTCGCATCGCAATGCATGATCCCGTGACCGGACACTTGGTCACTTTGAGCTCATTATGATGATGCATTACCGAGTGGGCCCAGTGATACCTCTCCGCCATACGGAGTGACAAATCCCGCCTCGATCCGTGTCAACCCAATGGTCACTTTCGAGATACCGTAGTGCACCTTTATAGTCACCCGCCACGTTGTGACGCTTGATACACCCAAAGCACTCCTACGGTATCCGGAATTGCACGATCTCATGGTCTAAGGAAGAGATACTTGACATTGGAAAAGCTCTAGCAAAACGAACTACACGATCTTTGTGCTATGCTTAGGATTGTCTTGTCCATCACGCCATTCTCCTAATGACGTGATCCCGTTGTCAATGACATCCGATGTCCATAGTCGAAACCATGACTATCTGTTGACCAACGAGCTAGTCAACTAGAGGCTTACTAGGACGATTGTAGTCTATGTATTCACACGTATTACGATTTCCGGATAATACGCTTATAGCATGAATAAAGACAATTATCATGAACAAGGAAATATAATAATAATGCTTTTATTATTGCCTCTAGGGCATATTTCCAACAGTCTCCCACTTGCACTAGAGTCAATAATCTAGTTTACATTGTGATGAATCGAACACCCATAGAGTTCGGTGTTGATCATGTTTTGCCCATGAAGAGGTTTAGTCAACGGATCTGCGACATTCAGATCCGTATGCACTTTACAAATTTCTATGTCTCCATTCGAACATTTTCACGGATGGAGTTGAAGCGACGCTTGATGTGCTCGGTCTTCTTGTGAAACCTGGGCTCCTTGGCAAGGGCAATAGCTCCAGTGTTGTCACAGAAGAGTTTGATCGGCCCCGACGCATTGGGTATGACTCCTAGGTCGGTGATGAACTCCTTCACCCAAATTGCTTCATGCGCTGCCTCCGAGGCTGCCATGTACTCCGCTTCACATGTAGATCCCGCCACGACGCTTCGCTTGCACTGCACCAGCCATCGCTCCACCATTCAACATATACACGATCCGGTTTGTGACTTAGAGTCATCCAGATCGTGTCGAAGCTAGTGTCGACGTAACTGTTACGACGAGCTCTTCATCACCTCCATAAACGAGAAACATGTCCTTTGTCCTTTTCGTGTACTTCAGATATTCTTGACCGCTGTCCGGTGTTCCTTGCCGGGATTACTTTGGTACCTTCCTACCAAACTTACGGCAAGGTTTACATCAGGTCCGTACACAAGATGGCATACATAATAGATCCTATGGCTGAGGCATAGGGATGACACTCATCTCTTCTTTATCTTTTGCCGTGGTCGGGCATTGAGCTGAGCTCAATCTCACACCTTGCAAAACAGGCAAGAACCCTTCTTGACTGATCCATTTTGAACTTCTTCAAAATCTTATCAAGGTATGTGCTTTGTGAAAGACCTATGAGGCGCCTTGATCTATCTCTATAGATCTTGATGCCTAATATATAAGCAGCTTCTCCAAGGTCCTTCATTGAAAAACACTTATTCAAGTAGGCCTTAATGTTGTCCAAGAATTCTATATCATTTCCCATCAAAAGTATGTCATCTACATATAATATGAGAAATGCTACTGAGCTCCCACTCACTTTCTTGTAAACGCAGGCTTCTCCATAAGTCAAGATAAACCCAAACGCTTTGATCATCTCATCAAAGCGAATGTTCCAACTCCGAGATGCTTGCACCAGCCCATAAATGGATCGCTGGAGCTTGCATACTTTGTTAGCGTTCTTAGGATCGACAAAACCTTCGGCTGTATCATATACAGCTCTTCCTTAAGATAGCCGTTATGAACGCTGTTTTGACGCCCATCCGCCATATCTCATAATCATAGTATGCGGCAATTGCTAACATGATTCGGACGGACTTAAGCTTCGCCACGGAGAGAAAGTCTCATCGTAGTCAATCCCTTGAACTTGCCGATAACCCTTAGCGACAAGTCGAGCTTTATAGATGGTGACATTACCATCCGCGTCCGTCTTCTTCTTAAAGATCCATTTGTTTTCTATCGTCACGATCATCGGGCAAGTCACCAAAGTCCACACTTTGTTTTCATACATGGATTCTATCTCGGACTTCATGGCTTCTAGCCATTTGTTGGAATCTGGGCCCGCCATCGCTTCTTCATAGTTCAAGGTTCATTGTTGTCTAACAACATGATTTCCAGACAGGGTTGCCGTACCACACTGGTGCGGAACGTGTCCTAGTGGACCCACGGGTTCAAGAGCAACTTGTTCCAAGTACCTTGATCATCATCATGAATTTCCTCTTCGCTGGTGTAGGCACCACAGAACATTTTCCGAGCTGCACTACTTTCCTGCTCAAGAGGTAGTACTTCATCGAAGTTCTACTTTCCTCCCACTTACTTCTTTCGAGAGAAACTCTTTTCCGTAAAGATTCCGTTCTTGGCAACAAAGATCTTGCCCTCGGATCTTAAGTAGAAGGTATACCCTACGGTTTCCTTAGGGTATCCTATGAAGACGATTTTCCGACTTGGGTTCGAGCTTTTCAGTTGAAGTTTCTTGACATAAGCATCGCATCCCCAAACTTTTAGAAACGATACTTAGGTTTCTTCCCAAACCATAATTCATACGGTGTCGCCTCAACGGACTTAGACGGTGCCCTATTTAAAGTGAATGTAGCTGTCTCTAGAGCGATCCCCAAAATGATAGCGTAAATCAAGAAGAGACATCATAGACCGCACCATATCCAATAGAGTGCGATTCGACGCTCGGACACACCATTACCGAGGTGTTCCAGCGGCGTTAGTTGTGAAACGATTCCACATTTTCTTAAGTGTGTACCAAATTCGTGACTTAAATATTCTCCTCCACGATCCGATCGTAAGAATTTTATCTTTCGTCACGTTGATTCTCTACTTCATTCTGAAATTCCTTGAACTTTTCAAAGGTCTCAGACTTGTGTTTCATCAAGTAGACATACCCATATCTACTCAAGTCATCTGTGAGAGTGAGAACATAACGATATCCTCCATGAGCCTCAACGCCATTGGACCGCATACATCGGTATGTATGATTTCCAATAAGTTGGTTGCTCGCCCATTGTTCGAGAGAATGGAGTCTTGGTCATTTTGCCCATGAGGCATGGTTCGCATGTGTCAAATGATTCATAATCAAGAGACTCCAAAAGTCCATCAAGATGGAGCTTCTTCATGCGCTTGACACCAATGTGACCAAGGCGGCAAAGTGCCACAAGTATGTGGGACTATCGTTATCAACTTTACATCTTTTGGTATTCACGCTATGAACATGTGTAATACTACGCCGAGATTCATTAAGAATAAACCATTGACCATCGGAGCATGACCATAAAACATATCTCTCATATAAATAGAACAACCATTATTCTCGGATTTAAATGAGTAGCCATCTCGCATTAAACGAGATCCAGATACAATATTCATGCTCAAACTTGGCACCAAATAACAATTATTAAGGTTCATAACTAATCTCGTGGGTAAATGAAGAGGTAGCGTGTCGACGGCGATCACATCGACTGAACCATTCCCGACGCGCATCGTCACCTCGCCCTTCGCCAGCCTCCGCTTATTCCGCAGCTCCCGCTGTGAGTTACAAATATGAGCAACGGCACCGTATCAAATACCCGGGAGTTACTACGACATCTTGGTAAGGTACACATCAATTACATGTATATCAAATATACCTTTGGTGTTGCCGGCCTTCTTATCCGCTAAGTATTTGGGGCAGTTCCGCTTCAAAGGACCCTTCCCTTGCAATAAAAACACTCGGCCTCGTGCTTGGGTCCATTCTTTGACTTCTTCCCGCAACTTGCTTACCGGGCGCGGCAATCTCCTTGCCATCCTTCTTGAAGTTCTTCTTGCCCTTGCCCTTCTTAAACTTAGTGGTCTTATTGACCATCAACACTTGATGTTCTTTCTTGATTTCAACCTCGCTGACTTCAAGATAGAGAACACTTCAGAATGGTCTTTACCATCCCCTGCATGTTGTAGTTCATCACAAAGCTCTTGTAGCTTGGTGGGAGCGATCGAGGATTCTGTCAATGACCGCCTCATCGTGGAGGTTAATATTCAGTGGGTCATACGGTTGTGCAACCTGCATATCTTCGTAATGTGTTCACCGATGTAACTGTTTTCCTCCATCTTACAACTATAGAACTTGTCGGAGATGTCATATCTCTCGACCCGGCGTGAGCTTGAAAACAAGTTTCAGCTCCTCTAACATCTCATATGCTCCGTGGTGCTCAAAACGCTTTTGGAGCCCCGGTTCTAAGTCTGTAAAGCATGCCGCACCGAACGAGGGAGTAATCATCAAGACGAGACTGCCAAGCATTCATAATGTCTTGGTTCTCTCGACGGAGCTTCACCTAGCGGTCCTTCTAGGACGATTGTTTCTCGGCAGCTATGAGGATGATCTCGTGTTCGGACCCAGTCCGTATAGTTGCTGCCGCCATCTTTCAGCTTGGTTTTCTAGGAACGCTGAAGTTCAAGTTGACATGAGCGCTGGCCATTTGATCTACAAGACATATAATTCAAAAGTTTTAGACTAAGTTCATGATAATTAAGTTCATCTAATCAAATTATTAATGAACTCCCACTCAGATTAGACATCCTCTAGTCATCTAAGTGACACACGATCCGAGTCGACTAGGCCGTGTCCGATCATCACGTGAGACGGACTAGTCATCGCCGGTGAACATTCTCATGTTGATCGTATCTTCCATACGACTCGTGTTCGACCTTTCGGTCTCCGTGTTCCGAGGCCATGTCTGTACATGCTAGGCTCGTCAAGTTTAACCCTAAGTGTTTTGCGTGTGTAAATCTGTCTTACACCCGCTGTATGTGAACGTAAGAATCCATCACACCCGATCATCACGTGGTGCTTAGAAGTTTATTTAACTGTAGCAACGGTGCACGCTTAGGGAGAACACTTCTTGAAATTGTTATAAGGGATCATCTTATTTACTACCGTCGCTCTAAGTAAACAAGATGTATAAGCATAATAAACATCACATGCAATTATATAGTAGTGACATGATATGGCCAATATCATAAAACTCCATCGATCTCCATCTTCGGGCTCCATGATCATCTTGTCACCGCATGGCACCATGATCTCCATCATCATGATCTCCATCATCGTGCCTCCATGAAGTTGTCACGCCAACGACTACTTCTACTACTATGGCTAACGCGCTTAGCAATGAAGTAAAGTAAGTTACATGGCGCTCTTCAATGACACGCAGTCATACAAAAATAAAGACAACTCCTATGGTTCCCGCCGTTGTCATACTCATCGACATGCAAGTCGTGATTCCTATTACAAGAACATGATCTCATACATCACAATATATCATCATTCATCACAACTTGGCCATATCACGTCACATGACAATTGCTGCAAAAACAAGTTAGACGCCCTCTAATTGTTGTTGCATCTTTTACGTGGCTGCAATTGGGTTCTAGCAAGAACGTTTTCTTACCTACGAATAACCACAACGTGATCTTGTCAACTTCTATTTACCCTTCATAAGGACCCTGTTCATCGAATCCCGCCCCACTAAAGTAGGAGAGACAGACACCCGCCAGCCACCTTATGCAACTAGTGCATGTTAGTCGGTGGAACCGGTCTCACGAAGAGCACGTAAGGTTGGTCCGGCCGCTTCATCCCACAATACCGCGGAAGCAAGAAACAACTAGTAACGGCAAGTAAGTTGACAAGATCCACGCCCACAACAAAATTGTGTTCTACTCTGCAAAGAGAACTACGATAGACCTAGCTCATGATGCCATGTTGGGGAACGCAGAAAATTAAAATTTTTCCTACGGTTTCACCAAGATCCATCTATGAGTTCTACCATGCAACGAGTAACGAGAGAGAGTTTGCATCTACATACCACTTGTAGATCGAATACGGAAGCGTTCTTGAGAGTGGTGATGATGAAGACGCTCCCAACGTGATTCCGATCACCGATGACCAAAGTACTCGAAGGACAGCACCTCCGTGTTCAACACACACGACGGGACGATGGCGTCTCCTCCGCCTTGATCCAGCAAGAGTGAAGGAGAGGTTGAAGAAGACAATCCCAATGGCAGCACGACGGCGTGGTGCAGCTGGTACAGTAGTTCTCCGGCAGGCTTCGCCAAGCTTATGGAGAAAGAGAGGTGTTGGGAGGGAGGGCTGCGCCACAACTGTGTTGGCAGCCCTCCCCCACCCCTCTATTTATAGGAGGAGAGGGTCAAGGGGGCCGCCTCTAGGGCAAACCCTAGGGGGGCGGCCAAGGAGGAGGGAGGAGGGTGGCTTGCCCCCAAGCCAGGGGCGCCCTTAGGTTTCTCCTCCCAAACCCTAGGCGATGGGCCTAGGTGGAGGCGCACCCAGCCCACCAGGGGCTGGTTCCCCTCCCACTTAGCCCATGTGGCCCCCCGGAGAGGTGGCCCTCCCGTGGACCTCCGGAACCTCCCGGTGGCCCCTGTGATTTTACCAGATACCACCAAACTTCCCGAGTCCGCTTAACCACTTTCCATATATAAATCTTTACCTCCGACCATTCCGAACTCCTCGTGACGTCCGGATCTCATCCGGACTCAACAACATTCGTAATCACATACTTGTCTTCCTATTAACCCTAGCGCCACCGAACCTTATGTGTAGACCCTACGGGTTCGGGAGACATGCGACATGACCGAGACTGCCTCAAGTCAATAACCAACAGCGGATCTGGATACCCATGTTGGCTCCTACATGCTCCTCGATGTTGTCATCGGATGAACCACGATGTCAAGGGTTCATGCAACCCCGTATTCTATTCCCTTTGTCGACGGTGTGTTACTTGCCCGAGACTCGATCGTCGGTATCCCAATACCTCGTTAGTCTCGTTATCGCAAGTCACTTTACTCGCATCAAGAATGCATGATCCCGTGACCGGACACTTGGTCACTTTGAGCTCATTATGATGATGCATTACCGAAGTGGGCCCAGTGATACCTCTCCGCCATACGGAGTGACAAATCCCGCCTCGATCCGTGTCAACCCAATGGTCACTTTCGAGATACCGTAGTGCACCTTTATAGTCACCCGCCACGTTGTGACGCTTGATACACCCAAAGCACTCCTACGGTATCCGGAATTGCACGATCTCATGGTCGAAGGAAGAGATACTTGACATTGGAAAAGCTCTAGCAAAACGAACTACACGATCTTTGTGCTATGCTTAGGATTGTCTTGTCCATCACGCCATTCTCCTAATGACGTGATCCCGCTGTCAATGACATCCGATGTCCATAGTCGAAACCATGACTATCTGTTGACCAACGAGCTAGTCAACTAGAGGCTTACTAGGACGATTGTAGTCTATGTATTCACACGCGTATTACGATTTCCGGATAATACAGTTATAGCATGAATAAAGACAATTATCATGAACAAGGAAATATAATAATAATGCTTTTATTATTGCCTCTAGGGCATATTTCCAACATGTAGATCCCGCCACGACGCTTTGTTTTGAACTGCACCAACTGACAGCTCCACCGTTTAATAAAAACACGTATCCGGTTTGCGATTTAAAATCGTCCGGATCAGTGTCAAAGCTTGCATCGACGTAACCATTTACGACTAGCTCTTTGTCACCTCCATATACTAGAAACGATCCTTAGTCCTTTTCGTATTTCAGATGTTCTTGACCGCTGTCCCGATGATCCACTCTGGATTACTTTGGTACCTTCCTGCCAAGCTTATTGCTAAGCATACGTCAGTCTGGTACACAGATTGCATACATGATAGAGCCTATGGCTGAAGCATAGGGAACATCTTTCATTTCTCTCTATCTTCTCATTGTGGTCGGGCATTGAGTCCGACTCAATTTCACACCTTGTAATACAGGTAAAAATCCTTTCTTTGCTCGATCCATTTTGAACTTTTTCAAAACTTTATCAAGGTATGTGCTTTGTGAAAGTCCAATTAAGCCTTGATCTATCTCTATAGATCTTGATGCCCAATATGTAAGCAGCTTCACCGAGGTCTTTCATTGAAAAACTTTTATTCAAGTATCCTTTTATGCTATCCAGAATTCTATATCATTTCCAATTAATAATATGTCGTCCACATATAATATCGAAATGCTACTGAGCTCCCACTCACTTTCTTGTAAATACAAGCTTCTCCAAAAGTCTCATAAAACCATATGCTTTGATTACACTATCAAAGCGCTTATTCCAACTCCGAGAGGCTTGCACTGCACCATAAATTGATCGATGGAGCTTGCACACTTTGTTAGCACCTTTTGGATCAACAAAACCTTCGTTGCATCATATACAACTCTTCTTCTAGAAATCCATTCAAGAATGCAGTTTTACATCCATTTGCCAAATTTCATAATCATAAATGCAGCAATTGCTAACATGATTCGGACAGACTTAAGCATCGCCATCGGTGAGAAAGTCTCATCGTAGTCAACTCCTTGAACTTGTCGAAAACCTTTTGCAACAAGTCGAGCTTTATAGACAGTTACATTTCCATCAGCGTCGGTCTTCTTCTTAAAGATCCATTTATTCTCAATGGCTTGCCGATCATTGGGCAAGTCAACCAAAGTCCATACTTTGTTCTCATACATGGATCTCATCTCAGATTTCATGGCTTCCAGCCATTTTTGGAATCTGGGCTCACCATCGCTTCTTCATAGTTTGTAGGTTCACCATGGTCAAGTAACATGACTTCCGTAATAGGATTACCGCATTCACTCAGTGCGGATCTTACTCTAGTTGACCTCGTGAGTTCAAGAGAAACTTGATCTGAAGTTTCATGATCATCATCATTAACTTCCTCACTAATTGGTGTAGGTGTCACAGGAACCGATTTCTGTGATGAACCATTTTCAATAAGGGAGCTGGTACTGTTACCTCATCAAGTTCTATTTTTCTCCCACTCACTTCTTTCGAGAGAAACTCCTTCTCTAGAAAGGATCCATTCTTAGCAACGAATGTCTTGCCTTCGGATCTGTGATAGAAGGTGTACCCAACTGTTTCCTTTGGGTATTCTATGAAGACACATTTTTCCGATTTGGGTTCAAGCTTATCAGGTTGAAGTTTTTTCACATAAGCATCGCAGCCCCAAACTTTCAGAAACGACAACTTTGGTTTCTTGCCAAACCATAGTTCATAAGGAGTCGCCTTAACGGATTTTGATGGTGCCCTATTTAATGTGAATGCGCCGCCTCTAAAGCATAACCCCAAAATGATAGCGTAAATCGGTAAGAGACATCATAGATCGCACCATATCTAGTAAAGTACGACACGACGCTCGACACAACATTACGCTGTGGTGTTCGGTGGCGTTAGTTAAACTATTCCGCAATTTTTCAAATGTAGACCAAACTCAGAACCCAAATATTCTCCTCCACGATCAGATCATAGAAATTTTATTTTCTTGTTACGATGATTTTCAACTTCACTCTGAAATTCTTTGAACTTTTCAAATGTTTCAGATTTATGCTTCATTAAGAAGATATACCCATATCTGCTTAAATCATCTGTGAAGGTGAGAAAATAACGATATCCGCCACGAGCTTCAACATTCATCGGACCACATACATCCAGTATGTATGATTTCCAACAAATCTGTTGCTCTCTCCATCGATTCGAGAACGGTGTTTTAGTCATCTTGCCTATGAGGCACGGTTCATAAGTACCAAGTGATTCATAATCAAGTGATTCCAAAAGTCCATCAAGATGGAGTTTCTTCATGCGCTTTACACCGATATGACCTAAACGGCAAGTGCCACAAATAATTTGCACTATCATTATTAACTTTGCATCTTTTGGCTTCGACATTATGAATATGTGTATTACTACTATCGAGATTTAATAAAATAGACCACTCTTCAAGGGTGCATGACCATAAAAGATATTACTCATATAAATAGAACAACCATTATTCTCTCGATTTAAATGAATAACCGTCTCGCATCAAACAAGATCCAGATATAATGTTCATGCTCAACGCCGGCACCAAATAACAATTATTAAGGTCTAAAACTAATCCCGAAGGTAGATGTAGAGGTAGCGTGTCGATCGCGATCACATCGACTTTGGAACCGCTTTCCCACGCTGCATTGTCACCTCGTCCTTTGCTGTGCTCGCTTATTCCGTATTCCTGTTTTGTGTTGCAAATATTAGCAATGTAACCAGTATCAAATACCCAGTGCTACTACGAGCTCTAGTAAGGTACACATCAATAACATGTATATCACATATACCTTTGTTCACCTTGCCATCCTTCTTATCCGCCAAATACTTGGGGCAGTTCCGCTTCAAAGGACCAGTTTGTTTGCAGAGAAACACTCGGTTTCAGTGCTTAGGTCTAGACTTGGGTTTCTTCTCTTGAGCAGCAACTTTCTTGCTGTTCTTTTGAAGTTCCCTTCTTCTTCCCTTTGCCCTTTTCTTGAAACTAGTGGTCTTGTTGACCATCAACACTTGATGCTCTTTCTTGATTTCTACCTCCGCAGCTTTTAGCAATGCGAAGAGCTCGGAATTGTCTTGGTCATCCCTTGCATATTATAGTTCATCACGAAGCTCTTGTAGCTTGGTGGCGTGATTGGAGAATTTGTCAATGACACTATCATCCGGAAGATTAACTCCCGCTTGAATCAAGTGATTATTATACCTGCACATTTTGAGTATATGTTCATTGACGTAACTATTCTCCTCCATCTTGCAGCTATAGAACTTATTGGAGACTTCATATCTCTCAATCCGGCATTTGCTTGAAATATTAACTTCAACTCTTGGAACATCTCATATGCTCCATGACGCTCAAAACGCCGTTGAAGACCCAGTTCTAAGCCGTAAAGCATGGCACACTCGAACTATAGAGTAGTCATCGCTTTGCTCGCCAGACGCTCACAACTTCTCGGCGTTGTTCTCAGCAGAGAGTTCGGCACCCAGCGGTGCTTCCAGATTTAATTCTTCAGGCAGCAATGAGGATAATCCTCAAGTTAGGGACCCAGTCCGTAATTGCTACCATCATCTTTCAACTTTGCTTTCTCAAGGAACGCATTAAAATTCAACGGAACAACAAAGACGAGCCATCTATCTACAAGAAACATAGACAAGCAAAATACTATCAGTACTAAGTTCATGATAAATTTAAGTTCAATTAATCATATTAAAACTCCCACTTAGACAGACATCTCTCTAGTCATCTAAGTGATTACGTGATCCAAATCAACTAAACCATAACCGATCATCACGTGAGATGGAGTAGTTTTCAATGGTGAACATCACTATGTTGATCATATCTACTATATGATTCACGCCGACCTTTCGGTCTCCGTGTTCCGAGGCCATATCTGCATATGCTAGGCTCGTCAAGTTTAACTCGAGTATTCTGCGTGTGCAAAACTGGCTTGCACCCGTTGTAGATGGACGAGAGCTTATCACACCCGATCATCACGTGGTGTCGTGGCACGATTTAACTTTGGCAACGGTGCATACTCAGGAGAACACGCCTTGATAATTTTAGTGAGAGATCATCTTAAAATGCTACCGCCAATCAAAGCAAGATAAGATGCATAAAGGATAAACATCACATGCAATCAATATAAGTGATATGATATGGCCATCATCATCTTGTGCTTGTGATTCCATCTCCAAGCACCGTCATGATCACCATCGCCACCGGCGTGACACCTTGATCTCCATCGTAGCATCGTTGTCGCCTCGCCAACTATTGCTTATACGACTATCGCCATCGCTTAGTGATAAAGTAAAGCAATTACATGGCGCTTACATTTCATACAATAAAGCGACAACCATTTGGCTCTCGCCAGATTGCCGATAACTCGTTACAAAACATGATCATCTCATACAATAAAATATAGCATCACGTCTTGACCATATCACATCACAACATGCCCTGCAAAAACAAGTTAGACGTCCTCTACTTTGTTGTTGCAAGTTTTACGTGGCTGCTATGGGCTGAGCAAGAACCATTCTTACCTACGCATCAAAACCACAACGATAGTTTGTCAAGTTGGTGCTGTTTTAACCTTCGCAAGGACCGGGCGTAGCCACACTCGGTTCAACTAAAGTGGGAGAAACAGACACCCGCCGATCACCTTTAAGCAACGAGTGCTCGAAGCGGTGAAACCAGTCTCGTGTAAGCGTACGCGTAATGTCGGTCCGGGCCGCTTCATCTCACAATACCGCCAAACCAAAGTATGACATGCTGGTAAGCAGTATGACTTATATCGCCCACAACTCACTTGTGTTCTACTCGTGCATATGACATCAACGCATAAAACCTGGCTCGGATGCCATTGTTGGGGAACGAGTAATTTCAAAAAATTCCTACGCACACGCAAGATCATGGTGATGGCATAGCAACGAGGGAGAGTGTATGTCCACGCACTCGTGAGACCGTAAGCGAAGCGTTATAACAACGCTGTTGATGTAGTCGACGCCTTCACGATCCGACCGATCCAAGTACCGAACGCACGGCACCTCCGAGTTCAGACACGCTCAGCTCGATGACGATCCCCGGCTCCGATCCAGAAAGCGCGGGGATGAGTTCCACAAGACGACGGCGTGGGACGATGATGATGCTCCACGGCGGCAGGCTTCGCCTAAGCTCCGCGACGATATGACCGAAGTGGAATATGGTGGAGGGGCACCGACAGCTAAGGAACGATCCGTAGATCAACTTGTGTGTCATGGGGTGCCCCCGCCTCAGATATAAAGGAGCAAGGGGGTGCGGCCGGCCCTAGGAGGAGGCGCGCGAGGAGTCCTACTCCCACCGGAGTAGGACTCCCCCTTCCTAGTTGGATTAGGACTTGGGGGAGGGGAAGAGGAAGGGCGCCCCCCTCTCCTTGTCCTATTCGGACTAGGGGAGGGCGCGCCCACCCCCTGTCCGCCCTCCTCTTCTCCCTTATGGCCCACTAAGGCCCATTAACCCCCGGAGGGTTCCGTAACCCGGTGTTCGGTAAACCCGATTTCACCCGGAACTATTCAAGTCCAAACATAGGCTTCCAATATATCAATCTTTATGTCTCGACCATTTCGAGACTCCTCGTCATGTCCGTGATCACATCCGGACTCAACAAACTTCGTACATCAAAACTTATAAACTCATAATAAATCGTCATCGTAACGTTAAGCGTGCGGACCCTACGGGTTCGAGAACTATGTAGACATGACCTAGAACTATTCTCGGTCAATAACCAATAGCGGAGCCTGGATGCCCATATTGGTTCCTACATATTCTTCGAAGATCTTTATCGGTCAAACCGCATAACGACATCGTTGTTCCCTTTGTCATCGGTATGTTACTCGCCCGAGATTCGATCGTCGGTATCCAACACCTAGTTCAATCTCGTTACCGGCAAGTCTCTTTACTCGTTCCATAATACATCATCTCACAACTAACTTATTAGTTGCAATGCTTGCAAGGCTTATGTGATGTGTATTACCGAGAAGGCCCAGAGATACCTCTCCGACAATCGGAGTGACAAAACCTAATCTCGAATACGCCAACCCAACATGTACCTTTGGAGACACCTGTAGTACTCCTTTATAATCACCCGATTACGTTGTGACGCTTGGTAGCACCCAAAGTGTTCCTCCGTAAACGGAGTTGCATAATCTCATAGTTACAGGAACATGTATAGGTCATGAAGAAAGCAATAGCAATATACTAAACGATCAAGTGCTAAGCTAACGGAATGGGTCATGTCAATCACATCATTCTCCTAATGATGTGATCCCATTAATCAAATAACAACACATGTTTATGGTTAGGAAACATAACCATCTTTGATTAATGAGCTAGTCAAGTAGAGGCATACTAGTGACTGTATGTTTGTCTATGTATTCACACATGTATTATGTTTCCGGTTAATACAATTCTAGCATGAATAATAAACATTTATCATGATATGAGGAAATAAATAATAACTTTATTATTGCCTCTAGGGCATATTTCCTTCAGTAATGCGCCGGACTCGTCGAACCGTGTCCGCGGTCTTGACGACCAATCCTTTAATCTGGTTGGGGGGGGGGCGTTTGGTGTTCGGCTGTTGAAGCCGTCACACATTCTTCCGCTTGTAAGGAGCGTTCAACATTTCCACTAATGGTGATGATGCCACGTGGACCGGGGATCTTTAGCTTGAGACAAGCGTAATGCGGTATTGCATTAAAACGAGTGAAAGCCGCTCTTCCGAGTAATGCTTGATAGCCACTTCGGAATGGAGCGATATCGAAGGTTAACTTTTCGCTTCGGAAGTTGTCGGGAAAGCCGAATACAACCTCTAGTAATAGAGAGCCCGTGCAGCGGGCCTCTGTGCCTGGTATTACTCCCTTGAAGGTAGTATTACTGTGGCTGATTTTGTTGGGTCTATCCCCATTTTGCGTACTGTGTCCTGATAAATCAGATTTAGACTACTGCCACCGTCCATAAGGACTCGTATGAGATGGTATCCATTTATTATTGGTCCAGCACCAAGGCAGCCGATCCTTCGTGCCGGATGCTTGTTAGGTGATCCCTGCGATCAAAAGTGATCGGGCGGGCCAACCAGGGGTTGAACTTAGTGGTGACGGGCTCTATGGCTCGCGTGTCTCGGAGTGCATGCTTGCTTTTCCTCTTCGTCACGTGGATCACGTTTACTGTTTTGACCTCTGGTGGGAATTTTTTCTGTCCCCCAGTGCTTTGCTGGCGAGGCTCATCCTCGTCTTCACTTGGTGTGTCCCGTCCCTTGTGTTCGGCGTTTAGCTTACCGGCCTGCTTGAAGACCCAACATTCTCTATGGGTGTGATTTGCAGGTTTATCGGGGGTGCCGTGAATCTGACATAGTTTGTCTAGAATCTTATTTAGGCCGGACAGTCCATCTCTGCTGCCTTTAGAAGGCTTTTTTCGTTGACCTGGTCGAGGGCCCCTGAATCCGGCGTTTACCGCCGTATTGTCTAGGCTGTCTTCTGTATTTCGACGCTTTCTTTTACTGCGCCGTGGTTTTCCGTTGCCATCCCTGACTTCGGATGTGCTTGGGTCGCTGGTGCTATTGCTGGCCAACCAGCTATCTTCGCCCGCGCTAAAGCGGGTCATGAGGCTTGTCAGGGCTGCCATTGTTCTCGGCTTTTCTTGGCTGAGGTGTCTGGCGAGCCATTCGTCTCGGACGCTGTGCTTGAAAGCTGCTAAGGTTTTGGCGTCCGGACAGTCGACGATTTAGTTCTTCTTAGTGAGAAACCTGTTCCAAAGCTTTCGGGCTGACTCTCCGGGCTGTTGAATTATATGACTTAAATCGTCTGCATCCGGAGGGCGGACATAGGTCCCTTGAAAATTAGCCCGAAAAGCATCCTCGAGCTCCTGCCAACTTCCAATGGAGTTTTCGGGGAGGCTTTTTAGCCAGTGCCGAGCTGGTCCTTTAAGCTTGAGGGGCAAGTACTTGATGGCGTGGAGATCGTCTCTGCGAGCCATATGGATATGGAGGATAAAGTCCTCAATCCGCACCCTGTGGTCTGTGGTCCCATCGTATGCATCTATGTTCACTGGTTTGAATCCTTCTGGAAATTCGTGGTCCAGCACCTCATCGGTGAAACATAGGGGGTGTGTGGCACCCCTGTATTTAGATTTATCAAGGGTTCGGACGGTTGTGTTATTCGGTTTTGATACTGTGCCGCAGCGCGCTTTCTAGATCCATAGATGGATCTGGTCATACTGGATTTTTGGCGCAAGTCCTCACGTAGGCCGTGTGTTGACTTATGTGCGGCCCTATTAGCCGCTCTATCGCGGCCACGGGGTGGTTGATCCGACCGGTTGGCCGTTTTGTTTTTCGGCTGTGTGGGCTCTACGGCCTCATCGTCGAATTCGGGCAATAGCTTGCGCTTTGGATAGCTCTTTGCGTGGTAACTTCCACCATGCATTTCTTGGTTGTCGAGCACTTTGTTCCATCTCGCCGTTGAGCGATTTTGTGCGGCCTTGAGCCTTTGCTTCGCTTGAGACTCCTCGCTGTGGCAATAAGCCTGCTGTGGAGGTTCTCTTGTTCCAAGTGCTTTTCGGGATGATGTGCACATCTTCGTCCCGACTATTTTCCTCCTCGGAGGAGTTTTATCGCTTTATCCTTGGCGCCACCGTGTTCGGACATCGGATCCGAACCATGTTCGCCGCTCGCGCTTCATTTTGCTCGCCGCTGGATCGCTGTGGTCGCTGCTTCCTCCGAGTCGATCGGGTGTTATTTCTCTTTCGCTGTTATCGTTGTTTTTGCCGAGGCGAAATTTAGAGCGGCGCCTACGTCGTCGCTTTGTTTGCTTCTCGATGGAGCTGTTCTTCGCTGCTTCTTTCCGTTCCTCGTCATTGTTTTCTTTGGGTGTATCCACCATGTATATGCCATGTCATGGAGTGGCGGTCCAGCGCCCTGTGGGCGGTGGTTCCTGTTCGTCTCCTGCATCGTCGTCCATGCCGTCGATGTCTTCGAGTCGAAGTCAAGCATGCCAGTTAAATCGTCGACAGTGGCTACTAAATGGGTGATGGGTGGGCAGCGAATTTCTTCGTCGTCCGCATCCCATTCTAGCCGGACATAGTTCGGCTAAGGTTCCCCTGACAAGGAGAGGGACCTTAATGAATTTAGCACGTCGCCGAAAGGCGAGTGCTGGAAGATATCCGCGGAGGTAAACTCCATGATCGTCGCCCAATCGAATTTGATAGGCGCGGACGTAGGCGGCTCAGAGTCCGTGGCCGAAGACGAATCCAGTGGTTCGGCGTCACAGCTATTGTGAGGGGTGAAGTCAGTATTCGGATCTACCGCCGCTGAGGGTACGGCCTCCATGGCGGGGTCTATCTGCCCGTCCTTGGATGGCGCAATTTTCTCCGGATTGAAGGTCGGAGTAGTTGCTAGTGCGATCTCCCGAACACTGTCCGACGGCAGAGCTATATCATGCTCGTCGTGATCGTGCGGCGCACCTGGCATGGGCTCGAATCCGTCGAAGATCAAGTCCCCGCGGATGTCGACAGTGTAATTCAAGTTCCCAAACCTGACCTGGTGGCCAGGGGCGTAGCTATCGATCTGCTCCACATGGCCAAGCGAGTTAACCCGCACAGCGAAGCCGCCGAATACGAAGATCTGTCCGTGGAGGAAAACCTCACCCTGGACCAAATCGTTACCGATGATCGAAGGAGCCATCAGGCTTTATGATGACGACACAATGGAACTCTCAATGAAAGCACCAATGTCGGTGTCAAAACCGGCGGATCTCGGGTAGGGGGTCCCGAACTGTGTGTCTAAGGCGGATGGTAACAGGAGGCGGGGGACACAATGTTTACCTGTGTTCGGCCCTCTCTATGGAGGTAATACCCTACTTCACGCTTGATTGATCTTGATGATATGAGTATTACAAGAGTTGATCTACCACGAGATCGTAGAGGCTAAACCCTAGAAGCTAGCCTATGGTATGATTGTTGTTGTCCTACGGACTAAACCCTCCGGTTTATATAGACACCGGAGGGGGCTAGGGTTACATAGAGTCGGTTACAATGGGAGGAGATCTACATATCCGTATTTCCAAGCTTGCCTTCCACGCCAAGGAGAGTCTCATCCGGACACGGGACGAAGTCTTCAATCTTGTATCTTCATAGTCCAACAGTCCGGCCAGAGGATATAGTCCGGCTGTCCGGATACCCCCTAATCCAGGACTCCCTCACATGCTATGGTTAGATTTATTTTAATTCTTCTTTCGTAGTTGCGGATGCTGGTGAGAGGGTGTAATCGTAAGTGGGATGCTTGTTCAAGTAAGAATAACAACCAAGCACTGGTCCATCAAACATATCAAATTATCAAAATAGCGAGCGCGAATCAAATAAACATAATGAAAGTGACTAGACGATAATTTTCATGTGTCCCCAAGAACACTTTACTTATTATAAGAGAACATTCCTACTTGTCCTTTGCTATAAAAAGGATTGGGATACCTTGCTCCACCTTTGGTGACATACAAACATCACCCCCTTAAATAGTAGAAATACATGAAACAAGTTCACCCAAAACTTATCTTGTTAGAAACACATGGACAATATATTAAGTATTTAGAAATATGCATCAATTTGTCTCTTAATGTCTCTATTTTGCCTACAACTAGGTATAAAATAGGCCAAATCCAAAAAAACAACTTTGATCGGGCCAAATCCGAAAAACGGAGGAATGAAATGAAGAGTGGCAGCGTGGTGGTGGTGGTAGGGGAGACTTCTGGTCGCGGCAGTTGGCGTCGATGCACGTATCGAGGGATGAATCAGGACGCCTCTCTCTCCTGGGGCGATATACATGAAGCAACACTTCATTTAGGGGAGGGTGGATAATACCTCCGGTCGTGGCAGTTGGCGTCAATGCGCAATTGGAGGGAGGAAATGCGGCGCATTCCCCTCCCCGAAGATAGGGAAACGAAGCTCAGTTTCGAGGAGAGTCGGGAATAATTCCGCTCGTGGCAGTTGGCGTCGATGCACGGATCGAGGGAGGAATCAGGACGCATCGCTCTCATGGGAGATACGGTAAAAAGAGCTCCGTTTCACGGAGAGCGGATAATAATTCGGTCATGGCAGTTGGCGTCAATGCGCGGATGAAGGGAGAAAACGCGGCGCATTTCCTCCTCAAAGATAGAGAAACGAAGCTCGGTTTCGAGGAGAGTCGATAATACTTCCAGTCGCGACAGTCGGCGCGAGTGCACGGATAAAGGGAGGAAACACGGCATGTTTTCCTGCTCGAAAGATAGGAAAACGGACCTCAATTTCGCGAAAAGCGGATAACAAGGAATTGATTCGGGGAGTTATTAGAGGGGTGAATGTTTGTTGTCCCCCTATCAGTGCACGGATAAAGGGAGAAACGCAGCGGCATGTTTTCCTGCTTGAAAGATAGGAAAACGGACCTCAATTTCGCGAAAAGCGGATAACAAGGAATTGATTCGGGGAGTTATTGAAGGGGTGAATGTTTGTTGTCCCCCCTATCATAACTATTGGGGGAGTATAGACATGCCAAATCCAAAATACAACTTTACTCGGCACATTCATTGTTCTCACTGCGCACAGTGTGCAGCTTCAGCCGACGCCACCGTGCGACGAAACCGGGAACGGGAACCCAGCCCGAGCCGGGTCCAACGGCAAATCCACTTGTGTATCACCTATAACTGAAACGCAAACCAATCGAATCGTCCAAGACGCGGTCAATTGCCCACTTCCTGCAGGTATCATTGTCGATCGCCTCCGCCCGTCCACGATTCCATCTTCTCCCCGCTCCGTCTTCTCTTCGTCTCCGAACCTTATTTAAGCCCGCGGCGGCCGCGGCGTCCCTCCCCTGACGGAGAAAAGATCCCATCTTCCCGCCCGGACACCTGCACCACCTCCGCCAACCAACTTCCCATTTCCAAGAAGCCCACCCAAGGTTTAAACAAACCAAAAAGGAAAGCAAAGGCGGAAGGCAGGTGCGCGCGTCGGCGTCGGTCGCGAGAATTTAGCGGCCGCCGCTTCCGCCTCGCTTCCTCGTCATCGCTGGCGGCGACGGGTGTGGGGGATGAGATGAGATGGGCATGAGGTGCAAGAGGCACCCGTTCCAGGCCGGCGGCGGCGTCTGCGCCACGTGCCTGCGGGACCGCCTGCTCGTGCTCGCCGCCGCGCAGAACGACGCCTCGTCGCCGTCCACTCCTCCGGCCAGTGCTCCCCCTCCGCCCGCGGCGGAGGCGGCGCCGGCCCCGGCGTTCCCGAGGTCCGTGTCGCCGTACGTGTCCCGCAGGAAGTCCGACTCCTCGGGCGGCGCGCCCAGGCACCACCCGAGCCTGCTCTTCTTCCGGACGCCGCAGGTCGGCCCCGCCTACGGCGGCAGCGCCCCGCTCGAGGAAGGCGACATCGGGTACCAGAAGCCGCGCGCCGGGAAATTCTCCGTGCTCGCCACGCTCTTCGGCAACCACCATCACCGCCGCCACGGACCGGAGGACAAGGACAAAGCCAAGGAGCGCAAGAAGAGCCGTTCCTGGCTGGCCGGGATCATCCCGCGCCGTCGCAGGAAGCAGGTACCGGCCGACGCCGTGCTGCCCGCGTCGCCGCCGCCCAGGCGCTCGTGCCGCGTGGTCAGCAACCGGGGGCTGTCGCCGGAGAGGGGCAGTCAGGGCAGCGGCGAGGAGAGCAGCTCGCCCGCCGACCCCCCGTGGCGGCCGTCTCCTTCCCCGATGCGGAGGACCCCATGCCGGCGCCGGCAGACCAGCAGCATGCCTTCGGGATTCGCCGTCTGCCTCAGCCCGCTGGTGCGGCCCAGCCCCGGGCGCCGCCACCGCGCCGCGCAGCCGCCGGACTCGAGCACCTTCTCGTCCGAGCTCCGGCCGTCGCCGCTCCACAGCGCCGCCTCCGTTGGACGCTGCCGCTCAAGGAAGCTCGCCGACGGCGGTCGCTTCCGGTGATCTCTCCTCTTTTTCTTTCTTCTCCTTGACTTTTCTTTAGTTTTCCTTCATCACCCAACCCCAATTACTACTCTTACTAGCTTTCTGTGGATTTTTACATCTTGTTCATTTGTGAAGAAGAGTCCGTGAGATTTTCATACTCGGAGAACACTCCGTTGACATATATTACAACTAGATTTTTACTCCCGCTTGCTTGCTTGCTTGCCGGCCGAACAATTTGCGAGACTGCAACGAGCTCAGCTGCCCGATCACTTCGTTGCACAGCTAGCCGTCTGGTCCTGATCTGATTTGATTTGCAAAAATTCAATTCGTTGCCGCTTTGATGTCTGGGAATTAAAGAATGAATAGACTTTAGTGACGCGTGATGGCAGTAGGTGCAGGGAATGCATATACGGAATTGAATGCCCGAGTTATGAGCGAGAGAGATCTGGTGGGCGCGTGTGTGCCGATTAAAAAGAAGGTTCGCGGTCGCATTTTGCTGCCCGAACGAAATTCAGAATCTGAGCCGATGGATGGTGGTCTATGAATAATACTCCTACTACTGCTACTGCTCCGTGAGAGACGCATCAATTGAATTCCGTTTGGTCAGAGCTTTCACATGGCCTGGAGGCAGCGCATTCATATGGCCGATGGCTGCTCCCCCCATCTCCATTTACTCTTTTTCGTTTGCTGGTGCACCGAACCGGACTAATCAATGATCCCCCAACCTCTTTCTGCTTGCTCTGACCCGAGTTATTGTCCAGTATCTTGCTCCCGCCAACTTTTGCACACCGACCGGACGAGACGAGGAACAAAAAGGGACCAAGGAAAGAATCATTTGCGCTCACGACGTCTTTGTTAGAGCTTTCTACTGAATTAAACAGTGCATTTTGCTTGAGTTACACGGAAGTTGGCGGCAATTTGCAGGAGATTCTCAGTGCTCTCGCGTGATGTGTGTTTTGCTGGTGACCTGTGTGCTATCCACGACGTGAGTGAGTGTGGGATGATCATGATACCGTATTGCATTCGATGTGGGCGCGTCGCGTAATCAGTGGCCGATTAGGATGTGTCAACTCACCTTGTTTTTGTGCACTTGTTTGCATTTTGGAGCCTGCATTGCATCCTCCCATTTGTTAACTTGCTCGAGGAGCCATCACCGTGTCGAAAGTGGGCGTAGGTAAAATGTTGTTTAAAAGAAGCATCACGTACGGTTCACACTTCACAGATCGACAGCTACTGCTGCTGGTGCCACAACATGGTACTACACGATACGTCTTGTGCAGCAGCATAAGATACTCTTCGCTCACTCGGTGCTGCAGATGAACTGCCGGCAATTTAACTAATCAACGGGTTGGACTTTTCGCTTGCTTTGTACTTATAATTTGTTATCTCTCTCTGTTTGAAAAATGGTGAGCTGCCAGTAGGAGTACTCTTCCTACTAGTACTAGGAGCATGCATGAGCTCTGCCTGCGTCACCGTGGAATAGTAGCTGCCTGGAGAGTTCCGATTCGTCGTCGGCTGCCTGTTCCACGTTTTCGGATGCTATAAGAGACGCCAAAATCTAGGACTAGATCAGTGCTAATGATGGTGTCCTAATCACCCAACGAAGCTGGGATTTGTGCCGCGGACAGAGGCAAGAAGGGAGGGGGTGGTGCCACTGGGCAGTTGAAAAGTCAACCTGCTCCGCCAAGTGGGGACGGATTAAAATAGAAAGGTCAGCACGGACATTGTGTCCCTCAAGGACTTGTTTGATTGGACATGGATTATTCCGGCCAAAATATTATTCGCGGATTGAATTTGAAATAGTAAAAAGGCATGGCGGCGAGGAGTCTGATTCTCTTTGCCCAAACCAGCACCAGCGCACGTTCACGCAACAGCACCCCGTTTCTCTCTTTTTTATAGGCAAATAAAATAGTGTGGTAAACGATCCACAGTTTGTTGAGCTGACCAGGAGAATCTCCACATTACTGTTGTCCGTCCGTGGCACTTGAGTTTCAAGTACCGCATGATGTGGGTACCTGACCTGACCCGACCCCGAAGAGAGACGCCGCGCAGGCGCAGACCGACGAGCGACGCGGCAACGGAAGCCATTCATGGCGTGCACTGTGAGCGCTGGCCCTACCCAGGAGTAGGAGGTCGCCACTCGCACGTTCGCCGGCCGCTCGCTCACTCGCTTCGGAGGCAAGCCAAGCCGCCTGGCCTAGCCTAGTGCCGGTAGTTTTCGCCGCGGAGGAGGTCACTAGCTCTCACTGCTCACCTCAACCGCGACGGGTGTGCCCGGCGTCGATCGCTGGGTGGGCTGGG
Source organism: Aegilops longissima (assembly GCA_021605205.1). NCBI lineage: Eukaryota > Viridiplantae > Streptophyta > Magnoliopsida > Poales > Poaceae > Aegilops > Aegilops longissima. Next base: position 485,669,348 of record CM038681.1, on the reverse strand, counting down.
CGCGCGATGATGGCGAGGGCGAGGCTCGTTGGACCGGCTCGAACGGCGCTAGTGCGTATGGTTGACCGGCGGGCCGTGCTGTCGTTAGTCGTTACGGGCCGCGAGTGCGACGGCCAGAGCCGTGGTGCGCAGCGCAATCATCCTGGTGTTCGTTCGCCCCTTCGCTTTCCAGCCAGCCTTTCTATCTCGGTCTCGGGTGGTGGTAATGGAAGGTCGACGACCGATCGCTTGCCTGGTTGCGGTGGTGACCGTTGTCGGGCGGGGCACATCTGATCTGCTGGCTGCTGCTCTGGGCCGTCACCGAGTGGGCGCTGCTCCGTCTTTGTTTCATCGTTTTGTCTTGGCGTCAAAGGATGGACCAAGTGGTGAGTGAGTTGGTGCGTTGTTGCAACGAACGCTCTCGGGGTCTCTCGGGCGTCCAGTGTGCATGCATGATGGCTGGCTGACGAGCGGTTGATTAGGGGCTGGCGTGCTGTGGGGGTGATCGAGCGGTCTGATTGGGTGCTGGCGGTGTGTTTCAGTGGGGTGGGGTGAGGGCCGCCATGCACGTACCCCCTCCGGTTTCCGCCTCCATGGAACTGAAAAAGAAAAGGTCTTGGAGTAAAATGAGGGCCTGGTTTACGTCAAAGGACACAAGCGCCTGCCTTTTCGTTTGGCTTTCCTTTCAGGTTGCTCCCCCGGCCTGCCGCTCCTAACGAGCATCGGTCAAACATGTACGCATGACGCAAGGAATGTAGTAGGCCACTATAATAGATTGTGATGATTATGCTAGTCCTATCCCACGCTTGAATTGACTTTGAGTAAATACCAAGAAAGAAACTCCGATTTGTTTTTCACATAACCACATGTTTTAAGATAACCTGTAATAGTTCTCACAAATGTGCAAAGAGGACCACTCTTCCGCGAACTGAGCCTAGCTCAAATGGTTAGATTTCTTATGATGATGGAACCGACCCACCCTTGATTGTGGTCAGTGTATGTGAGCATCTTCTCTCAGAAAAAGAAAAAAAATATGGCCGTCTCCTATTGTACTGTGTCCAGAAAAAGAAAAGGAGACCCTTCTCACTCGCATAACTTGATGGTGCCATTTCAAACCGGTGCATGCCTCCTTAGCCGTTGAAATAATCAGTGCCAACTAAAAAAATCAGGGAAATAATGAAACATCAGGTGAAAACCGAGTCTTCTTCAAACCCCACTATATTTATCGAAACGAACAAAATTTCCCTAAAACTACAAACTAAATCCTCAACCATGAATTTATCCCAAAATGCCAAACCCTGATACCTAAATTGGAACATATCGTGTTAGCCTTGGCATAGCAAAACCATGTCCGCAAGTTGAAAGATTGGGATTGCTCACTTTAGTATGGATGCATTTCATAAGTTAGATTATGATCTACTTAATCAAGCATGTTGCTAATTTTCCGGCATCTACTTTTTGCACAACCTATAAAATAAGTTCACCAAATTAAGTAATTTTCTGATAATTATTGTTATGTCAAATTTATGGAGCCGATACGCTATTTATTGATACCATTTAGCAAAATTTTACGCAACATATGCGTCCATCTTTGAGTTTGAAAATTTCATGGGACTAGAGAAAAGGTATAATAATAGGCTAACAAGTGACAATATATGGCCGGTTATGAGTGACTTCAACCACATTTACCAAGAGGCTGATAAGAACAACCTCAACCTAAATCTCCGGATAATGGATCTCTCAGGGAGCACTCTCTCTCTAATTGCTCTATGAAGGAACTTCAGAATAGGAAGTTTACATTGAGCAATGAGTGTGAAATCCCAACTCTCAAACTCGACATGGCTTTCTACAACCCTGCTTGGGATCTTCACTTCGGTAACCACACGCTCAATGTTGTACCCTCGTAGTACATATTTTAGCTAAGGAAGGTCGTAGAAATAAAGTTTGTAAAACATGGTTACATGTACCCCGCGTAAACCTGACCATATGTCAGGAAAATCCTATATGCCGCTCGTTGCGTCAAACTGTCGGCGCTTCGCACAGGCGAGCGACCGAGCAGCGACGCAACGGGCCGGCCCGTTTAACCGTCCATCGCTCCCGGTTTTGGGAACCTTCTAGAGGTTCCCAGCTGGGTTTTTTTCGGTTTTGGGAAAACCTTCTAGAAGGTTACTGCACCGGTTTCTTATTTTCCTTTCTTTTTTTATTTCTGTTTCTTTTACTTTATTTTTTTTTCTTTTTTGTCTTTCAAGTTTATGTTTTCTCTTTCAAAAAAATGTTCACGCTTTTTCAAAAATGTTCATGAACAAGTTTGCTCAAAAAATGTTTTTTTCATTCATAAATTTGTTTCTCTTTCAAAAAATGTTCATGCTTTAAGAAATTGTCCAAATTTGTTCTTCGTTTCAAAATTTGTTCTCAAGATTCAAAAATGTTCGTACTTTTAGAAAATATTTATGTTCAAATTTTGTTCTCAATTTGAAAATTTTGTTCTCTAAATTCAAAAATGTTCGGGATTTTAAATTTTTGTTCAAAAAATGTTCTTTTCATTCATAAATATGTTCTCAAGACTCAAAAAATGTTCATGCTTTAAGAAATTGTTCAAATTTGTTCTTTGTTTCAAAATCTTTTAAAAATTGTTCGCGCTTCCAAATTTGTTCTCCATTTCAAAATTTGTTCTCAATATTCAAAAAAATGTTTGCACTTGAAAAAATTGTTCGCGCTTCCAAATTTGTTTTCCGTTTCAAGTTTGTTCTCAAGATTCAAAAAATGTTTGTCAATTAGAAAAATGTTCAGGGAATTTTATAAAATTTCTTGTTTTGAAGATTTGTTCGTAATTTTGAAAAAAAATCGAGTTTTCAAAATATGTTCTCTGTTTCTTTTTGGTTTTTCCTTTACTTTTCATGTTTCTTTTGTTTGAAATTTTCAAATATTTGTTCTCAATATTAACAAATGATCTCGTGTTCAAAATTTGAAAAAATGTTTCATGTTTCAGAAAATGTTTCTGGAATTTCAAAATATACTTGTTTACAATTTCAGAAAATGTCCAGTAATTTTAAAAAATGTTATAGGTTTCAAAATATATTCACGATTTCAAATAAATATTTCATGGATTTCAAATTAATATTTCATGACAGCATGTCCGTACCAGTACATTGTTCTTAATAGGCTGCGCTGCCTTTATGTCACCAATGTTTGATTGGTCTGTTGGCTATTGTTGCGCCCCCAATAGCGTGAGATCCAGGGTTCGATTCCTAGTAAGCGCGCGCGTTTTCCCATTTTGTATTTTTTCAATTATGCGATACACTGCACCGACTGGGCCGGCCCAGGTCAGACTCCTTCTGTGCGTTTGCTCGACTCCTTGCCGCAACGAGCGGCGTATAGGAGCTCCCCATATGTCAGGCCGGGTTTTGAGTTGGGCTTTAAAATGTCCGTACCTCGAACTACTACAAGCCTGAGCCTGCACCGAAGCCCGAAGATGCCCCTTTCCACAAGCCCCAGTCCTGGACTAAAAACAAGCCTGAAAGCCCAGCTCAAATGTTGTCTTCAGAACGCGCACGTGTAAGCCCGGCTCGAAGTGCCACAAAACTAAAGCCTGAGCCCGGCTCGAATACACTTTCAGGCTGCGAAATGGAGCCCAACCCGGCCTGGCTTTCAGGCCGGGCTGCCCATGATCAGGTCTCCCACCCTTGGTGCTCTAGGAGCGTGCCAAAATTTCTGAATAATAAAATGCAGCAATTTCCATCTCAAAGAAAAAACACCAACGAGTTCGACCATTTTACCACTTTGGTGGGAAGATTTAAGGATGATTGTAGCGTAGTTTTCCCTGACCCTAGAGTTTCCAGGTGTAGCTGGATACCTGTGAACATAGACATTTCAGAGGCGGGGTGGGAAATAGAGCCTAAAAAAAAAGAACAAATGACCAACCTCCATAGCAGCACAATGAGAGTGTTTCAATTCGGTATATCTGTCATGGGGGGTTGAATGAATACCTGTGTGAAGCTGCGGGCTATGAACACGAACATCTAAAACTCTGAACACAAGTCCGCAAACTTTCGTACGAATCGACCAGCCGAGGCTTCATATGTGTCAACGATGAAACAGCCGGGAACTGAAATATGGCTAGAGAAATAACTCATGAAGTTCGAAAATGGACAAATTTTGTTCTGACAGCTAAATGAGTCCTTATGCATAAAGCTCTGAAGTAAGCCGTTTGTCGTGAAATCAGTAAGCTGCCACCAAAATCTTCTTGCCGAGTCAGAGCCAATTTAAGAGAGGAATCCGCGATCATCTAAACAGGCATGGGAATGACACACATTATTCAGCACATCCATGTCATAAAAAATCATCAGCACAGGAAAGTTCAGACACAGGTACACCTCTCCGGCAAGAGTAAGGTAGCGACAATGCAAACATACATTAACTGACACCGGAGGAATGAGATTATGATCAGTTTGACAGTGAGGATGACAAACACAGCGTATGAGAAGGCAACTAGGAACATGACTATTAAATTTTTATAATCAAGAAATCTAAGGTCGTGTATTATAACAAAAATGGGGCAACACACTGAAGATTCTTTCAGTCAATGTCACCTTCAACTTGCATGACCCATCAGTGTCACCTTCAACTTCAGAAATTACATGAAAAAAAAGATACCAGCTCACCACTTGATTGTACGATAAATATGAAAAGGAATTACTTAATTTGTGGGAAGAACCAGAAAACTAAGAAGCCGCCCGCGCCTCTAATTCTACAGATAATAAAGAGTGATGAACTTGTAAACATTTCAAAGGAAACATGCGGTTCAAAGATAATTAGCCTAAAAAGAACAATAGAGATGCTGAAACCTGATAATGACATGTGCGTAACATTCTGAGCTCAAATATTTATTTCTCTACTGTATTTATCATTAGTAAATTCAGTGTGTTAATGAATTAGTCACAACCACAGAGGATGCATGGCCAAACTCTTGAAAACATACATCAATCATTAGATTAAATAAGATCATAACAAAAATCGAAATGTATTGAGACCTGTGCATATATATAGAATATGAACATAATTTTAAGACAAGAAAGATTAGTTTACACTCTGCACTACTACAAATTAGAAAAGATACCCGATAACATAGTTCTATGCATATTAAAGAGCTACAGGCTGAGGGGAAATTTGTTGTGTGGTAGTACAAAACCATATTTTGAAGTACAGTCAGTTTATGCGATCACCACATGGTTATATCTTAAGTTAAAACCGGTCAGGACATATTTCCAAAAGAAAACATGAATTATCTTTCATAAATCATAAAATGTCAAATCAGGATATCATGTTCAACTGTTTATTGCAATTTTAAATAAGAGGTCCATAACTTTGTGCAGGTTGAATTAAAATCAGGCTGATGGAATTTTGTACCTCTCTGCTTCCATGGTCTAAAGCACTCAGCATCTCTGCTAGTATATCCATGATACAGCGAGCATTCAGAATCTCTGACGTACTGAAAAATATTAGCAGTATTCAGTCAATCCATCCTTGAAAAATAACATCAGGTTGCAATACAAAAATAAGAAAGAATATAAACTAAACTAACACAGATGTGTTGTTGAAAGATGCCCACTGGAGATGCAACGAAAGTAAAGATCCACTGGCTGATTACATTTAAGAGGCTAAACAGATTATCTGGAGATAAAACAGAATAACACTCTTCAGTCTTGTTTTACCATTCTTCTCACAGGACTCCATGAGCATTGGCCGTATGCATCTTTCTGATGCAGAGGCCGGGGAGTCCCCCCTTTTCGAAAAAAAAATGACTCCATGAACATTAAAGTCATGTCCAGGGCATGAAAAATTTGACAAAAAGTCATGAAGAAAATTAGGCTGCTACATAGAAAAGATTCGAAAACCATTGCACACTGTGATTCTTTTATTTGATATTCTCTCTGTCTCATAATATAAGAAAGTTTTCCAAGCTAACATAGCTTGGAAAACGTTCTTATATTATGGGACGGAGGGAGTATTATTTTACCCCATAATATGCAAGCAAGAATCTCTAGGCTGGTACAACGGGAGTTGCAGAAACTAAACTTATTCAACATTCCATGCTCTAGTTTACATTTAAAATTGCAAACAGTGCATTACAGGGGAACCAGATTACAACGGTGAGATACAACAATAAAATATACTCCCTCTGTACAGAAATATAAGAGCGTTTATATCACTTTACAGAGGGAGTACAGAAGTTCTAGTGAAGTAATCAGATAAAGAAAAGCAAAACTGGCTCTGATTCTACACTTGGTTGACTTTTCCCGAGCACATCACAAAATCAACAATCCACTGAAGGATACCACAACGTTTGGTTCATTTGTTGGAGTACATTGGACCAATTAAAATGCAATACTATTCTGAAATTTATGATAAACAGATAAACATGACGAAGAGCCATAATTGCCCTTGGAACTACACTCGCACCTGGCAATGACTCACTGCTCAACCTTATATATGGTCTTTCTCTTCAAACTAGTACAAAACAATACCTCTCATATCAGTCATACTCATAGCCCTTCTCATTTCTGAATTCCAAGTGATATTTTTGTAAGTCTAATGTGTTCTAACAAATAACCATGATTTTACGGTCTCCATCAGTAAATCATCGATTGCAGTCTGTTTCAGTAATTGCCAACCTAGCAAGTTCAGAAGCAAATTTTGCCAACTGAACAGTACCATCTGAAAGCAGAAAATGAAAACGAAAAGGAAGAAAGCACAGCTCAGAGCAGGGAAGTCATTTCCAGCAGGGGATTTAGCTTCATCCCCATCAGAAAATTAATTATGTTAAGCCTTGCCTCTACCTCGGCGCCCAGGGAGAGGCGAGTTCCTTGGAGACGCCATCGGTGCACCTGCTGTTGTTGGGGGGAAATGGAGGTGTCGGCCGCGTAGCTGCTGTTATAGGGGCGGACGGAGGCGCTGACGATGGTGGGCAGCAATGGCGAGCAGGAGGAAGCACATGCTCCGCGGTGCCGGCCGCAAAGGGGAACGGACACAGTTTAGTGACTTCATGAAGCTAAGTCTCACCGTAACTTAGCCCCCTCTACCGGCCATCCATTCAAAATCCGACGGACCAGATTGATCCATATTCTGAATAATTAATTTTAAGTGTTCAGAAAAATTTGAAAAAATTCCAATAAATCGTAAATGTTTCGTTTAGTATTGTGTGAAAATTTTGATCCATTTGGATGTATCCGAAGAAGTTATCACGGACGAGCCACATGCAGGGAAACTTGCACGTGTGGTTCTGGCCGGGCTTTCCTTCGGTATCTAATAACCTTGCTTGAATACACATTTTTTATTTCTTTGAGCTCAAAAAGCTATTTAATCACAAACCATACATCCAAATGGGTTTAAACTTTCCCAGAATACAAAATGAAACATTTATGGTTTATTGGATTTTTTTCAATTTTTTCTGAACACTTTAAAATTTTCAATATGAAAAATAGGTCAATCTGGAACGTTGGATCTTTAACGGACGGTTGATAATGGGGGCTAAGTTATGGTGAGACTTGGCTTCGTAAAGTCACTGAAGCTACGTCCAAGGGGAACCGGGACGGTGGAGCCGCGCGCGAACATGATTGGGGGCGTCCCTTGCTGCGGCACACGGAGGCGGAGGAGGATTGGGCAGCGGCGCACGGAGGGGATCAGGGGGCGCCCGAAGGGATCCGGGAAGTCTGTCACAGCTCATGCACTGACACGATAATTAACTTGAGAGAAGAAGAAGAAGAGTCTACGGAATCGGCTGAACTATGCAAGATCCCCTAAAAAATTAGCGTATGAGCGATTTTAGAGGATCCGTTCGAGGTGAAAAATCGGCCCCGTCCGCTATATCGACGATTATTATAGAGGACGGCCAGGTTTGCGGGATCTGCTAGGATGCTCCGAGGCCCCGAACAAGAACCAACCAATCAAATGATTGAATGGTTAGGGGGGCATCGATGTACTGACCGGTGGGTCCCACTGTTAGGGTATCGTTACCCTAACGATCATCTTGTAGTGTACGAAATGAAAAAAGAGAATTCTCGTCTCCTACCTCTGCCTCTTCTCACCTACTCCAGCAGAGCAAGTGGGCAATACAAGATGATTGTGGGTCTTGTTTGTGTAATGGGCCAAGTGTGGTGTATTGACTGATGGATCTCGCTGACAGCTAACCCACAACTTTTAAGAAAAATAGCCAAAAAACATTGTACACTTCTTATACATTGTGAAGAAAAAAATTCAAAAAAGAAAGCAATGACCCCACAGATTCTGGAGGGTAGAAATAAAAAAAAGAGAACTCTCGGCTTCTACCTTTGCCTCTTCTCACCTGCTCCCCTTTTCCCTTTCATATTTTTCAAAACCCTACACCTGCTGCTAGACAATCTACCTCACTTGATCTAGGACATAACAGTTGGTACCAGAGACTTAGTTTATTGGGTTGCTTCCGCATTCTCTCGGCCTTGATCGATTAACTTCCACTCATAGGTAAAAAGAATTCTCGTCTCCTACCTCTACCTCTTCTCACATGCTCCCCTTTCCCTCTTTCTTGTTCTTCCCAACCCCTAGATGTGTCACTAGGCAATCTATACCTCTCTTTGTCTAGGATGTAGCAGTTAATATCGAAGACTTGGTTCGTTGGCTTGCTTCCGTATTCTCTCAGCCTCAATCGGTAAATTTTTACTAAGAAGGTTGGAGGGCGTCTTTCGATTTGAGCTCCGTAAATCCTAATCTAGGTTCGATCGGCTTGAAGAGAGGCTACCACAACACCAACTAAGGCCTACGTGTAGAACTTGAGGAACATCCGATGAAGAAGCTCGAGGAATTAGCTACCCAAGTGACATATGTGAGCACAATCAAGCAACAACTGGCCGACCTCGACTAATGCTTCAACCAAAAACTTGAGCGCCTCAATCAGTTCCAAGTGAAGGTCGATCTCTCCATGACGTCCTTGCGAGAGGTCAAGCGCACCCATGAGGCTGCTGCCAATGCATGGGTGCTTAGATGAGGTGCTAAGCATATTAAATAGCTTAGCAACTATACTTCCCAATGCATAGGTGCTTAGCTTATGGTTGCTAAGCTTCCTTCATTTAATGATTTAGCAAATAAAGCTTTTCATGTATTGGTGGGCTTCCTTCCTTTAAATGTTTTTCCTAGGTTCACGCGCTTAGCATTGGTTCTTTCTGGGGTCACCACACTCATCTCTCTCCTCTTAAATAACCTGCCACATCAGATTTTTTGCCTACGTGGAAGGCTTAGCACCTTTACAAGGTGGAGCATTGGGAGGGGCCTGAAGAAACGGTGTGGGCATTCAATGCGACTCTGACACCACTGCCACCAATTCAAGTTTTGGTGACAGCGGCTCAAGCATCATGGGAGCACCGCCGCGGCCACCACCACACCAATTTTTCAAGCAATAACCCGCAGTACGATACACCTATGTGACGGCCTCGCCAGTCTATGATCTGGGTGATTCAGGTGGGAGCAAGCCAATGAAACAATGGATACTGGAAATGGATTTTCCAGGCTTCAACAACAACAAGCTCATAATTTGTATTAAGCGGTGCAATGACTAATTCAAGCAATATCAAATCATGATGGATTTAAGGTAACATGCGACTATGGTCACTAATGTGCAGCTGGGTGAATTTGGAGTGAATGGTCACATACTAAGACGTGTGAGTTATTACTGCTCAAGAAGAGAGGAACAATAACTTAACCAAAACTATTTTGAGTGTCTCATGTATGAAATGCTAACATAGGAGACAACAAAGCAAAATCGTCCTTATCACTCAATTTGTATTGGGCCTCAAGTCGGAAATTAGAGTAGATGTGGAGCCATACATGCCTGAGTATGTGTATGAGGTTGTGAACTTGGTATTGAATCCTTGATCCATGAAGAATCGATGGAGAGTTAAAAAAATTGATAGAAAAGTACTCTGCCATAGAAAGATGCCTTCCTAGGGGGCGAACATGACATTTCTCCTTACAAAAAAGTTGTAGGGGATTCTTGGAAAGCAATGCAGCTCAAGGATTTTAGAAGAAAAAATGGATTGTGCTTCAAATGTGGACAAAATTTTACACAATGCCCTTAGTGCACGGTTCCCATGGTAGCTCAACTTAAAGCAATGGAGCGAGCAACATTGTTCTAGTATTTGAAAATTTGGACGCCTTAGCTGAAGAGGAACAACAAACTAAAGGAGAACTAATGCACATATGTGTTCATGCATTAGTTGGCACTGAAATAGTTAGACGATCATGCTCCAGGCATTGCTACAACATAAACTCTGGCTTATCATACTACCTCCTTTCCAGTTTAAAGGGTTGATCTAAAATTTTTCAGATTTCCATTATACTCCCTTCGTCCCAAAATAAGTGGCTCAACTTTGTATTAACTTTAGTACAAAATTGTATTAAGCTGGAGACACTTATTTTGAGACGGAGGGAGTACTAGGCTCATTTTAAGTCCAATTGAGTTAAAGGCTTCGAGTCTCTCGCTGCATTTAATTCATATAAATGAGGGAGAGGGAAATATTGGTCATGCATGCATCTTATTCTACATGCACCATGCAATTCCAATTTAGAGGGAGGGTGATGCACTTATTGCTTCATGATTTGAAGACGTGAGAAATATTTCAATGGGAACTTTTGTATCCACAAAACTCGAATCGTCGACCCAGCATCTACCTTGATTGATGAGATTTCATATTTGAGCCCTCTAAATCGGAAGGGAGGGAGTATATACCTAAATAGTTGATCTATGCTAACTCTAATTCTCGCAACATGCAACCTTGCACATCACTAAATGTGCCACATCATCATCCACTAACAATGCATACTCCAATTTAATTATACCAACTCCAATCGTTCAGCGTACATGCACTCTTTATTCACACACAATTACTTTCAGAAATAATAGCTTTTGATTTAGGTCATCTCGTTCATACAGAATTCATCCAAAAAAAATCTTTAAATTTCCACAGCAATGCGCAGGGAAATCACATAGTTCTTATTGACTATGGCAACACTCACGGTTATATGGTACAGGTGTTGGCTCAAAAATTCTAGTGGTTGTTGCAAATATAACCTAGAGGTAATAATAAAGTTATTATTATTATGTTTTCCACATTCAAGATTAATTTTATGTTCTATGCTAGAATTGTGTTGGTTCTTGAATATGAGATTGAGAGGAAACCTTAATTGCATGAGTGGATAACACCCCAATAATCATGCTACAGTAATCTCACACTAATGATGCCATGCCATCATGTTTTGTCAAGCTAAATTTCCACTTGTCCAAAAATTCAAATCAAATTCCAATTTAAATTGCAAGTCAAATATTTATATCTTCAAACATGCAAACAAAATAGTTCATAATTTTGTAAATAATCCCTAAGTAATTATGTTCAGAAAAACATCATCACCTAAAATCCTAAAATGCCCCTGGCATGCAAAACAGGACCAAACATCCCCAATTATCTCATTTAAATTCCACCATAAATTCTAGAGGAATCAAATAGCCCCCAAACTTTTTCTGCCAGTCCAAGATATTGCAAAGTATTTTTGTGACAAGTCTCTTATTTAACAAAAAATATTTAGTATTAAAATGAGAAAATAGAAAAAGGAAAAGTAGAAAGGGAAATCTCGTTGTGCACTTTGGCCCATCGTGAATAGTACCCAGTGTAACCCACCACTGTGTCTCCTTCAACCTCTCGCAGTGGACACCGTGCGGCCTTCCAGCGCACGGATGTCGCACGCGTCGGCCATCCGCCGCTCCTCGACGTCTACAAGGATTGTCGCGGACTCTCTGCCCCGCGGACAAACCCTAGCTCCACTCCTCTTCCCCCTCCGCGCTGCTTTTGTTCTTTCCCACATGAAGCCGAGCACTGCCGTCGTCTACACCCCGTCAATCTCGCGGCCACCGTGCCCGCCGAGCTCCGCTAGTTTGTCCAGGAGATCCGCCATCGACCTCTCCTTTGCCTACGACCAACACCTCGTACTCGGCGCCCCTGCATCGACACCGACACCATCTTCTTCTTGCTCGGACCTCGCTGGTGATCTGCGTCGATTCGGGCCACTGCTACTAGACCCCTCAACGAGCCCCCTTGAGCTCCTCTGTGAGATCCGCGTGCCTCCTCTCTCGCTCTCTCTCTCTCTCTCTCTCTCTCTCTCTCTCTCTCTCTCTCTCTCTCTCTCTCTCTCTCAATTTCTCAATTCGCCGTTCCGCCTGCTGTCGCCATTGTCGTGGCACCCGCCGCCGCTGGAGAGCTCGTCGTCGCGTCCACGCGAACAAAGCTCGCGTCCGAGCCTGGCGCCGTGCTCCCGGAGCCCCCAGGAGTCCAAGGTGCCCCTCCGTGTCGTTCGCCATGCCTCGCAGCCTTATCTCCGACATCGCCCAACTCCGGCCGCCTCCTGCGCTGGTTGCCGCAGTAGTTTTAGGCCTCTCCAGCACCAGCCAGGGCCACCGTTGGACGCGGCTCTTGATGACCCACAAGTATAGGGGATCAATCATAGTCCTTTCAATAAGTATGAGTGTCGAACCCAATAAGGAGCAGAAGGAAATGACAAGTGGTTTTCAGCAAGGTATTTTCTGCAGGCACTGAAATTGTCGGTAACGGATAGTTTGATAGCAGGATAATTTCTAACGAGCAATTAATGGTAACGGTAGCAAAGGTGAAGCAAGGTAGCCCAATCCTTTTTTAGCAAAGGACAGGCCAGAACAGTCTCTTATAATAAGTAAAGCGTTCTTGAGGACACACGGAAATTTCATCTAGTCACTTTCACCATGTTTGTTTGATTTGCGGTTCGTTACTTTGATAATTTAATATGTGAGTGGACTGGTGCTTGGGTGTTGTTCTTACTTGAACAAGCCTCCCACTTATGATTAACCCCTCTTGTAAGCATCCGCAACTACGAAAGAAGAACTAAGGTAAATCTAAACATACCATGAAACATATGGATCCAAATCAGCCCCTTACGGAATAGCGCATAAACTAGGGTTTAAACTTCTGTCACTCTAGCGACCCATCATCTAATTACTACTCCATAATGCTTTTCATTAGGCCCAAATATGGTGAAGTGTCATGTAGTCAATGTCCACATAACACCACTAAGGGAAACAACAACATACATATTATCAAAATATCGAACAAATACGAAATTTACATGATTACTTATAATAAGACTTCTCCCATGTCCTCAAGAACAAAAGTAACTACTCACAAATCATATTCATGTCCAAGATCAGAGGGGTATTGAATAGAATAATGGATTTGAACATATAATCTTCCACCAAATAAACCAACTAGCATCAACTACAAGATCTAATCAACACTACTAGCAACCCACAGGTACCAATTTGAGGTTTTGATACAGAGATTGAATACAAGAGATGAACTAGGGTTTGAGATGAGATGGTGTTAGTGAAGATGTTGATGAATATTGGTCCTCCCACGACGAGATGGTTGTTGGTGATGATGGTGGCTTCGATTTCCCCCTCCCGGAGGGAAGTATCCCCTGCGGAATCACACTCCACCGGAGAGCAAAAGTGCTCCTGCCCAAGTTCCGCCTTGAGACAATGGCGTTCCGTCCCGAAAGTCCTATCCTTATTTTTTCTGAGAAAAATGGGCTTATATACCAGAAGATGGGCACCGGAGGCTGGCCAGGGGCCCCATGAGCCACCAGGGCGTACCCTAGGGGGTGGCGCGCGCTGGTACCTCGTGGGCACCTGGGTGGCCCACTCCACTATTTATTTATTCCGATATTTTTTATTTATTACAAAACAATTCTCCGTGAAATTTCAGTTCATTTGGAGATGTGAAGAATATGTATCTCTGACATAACTTTTTCAGGCCCAGAACTCTAGCTGCCGACAATCTCCCTCTTCATGTAAATCTTGCAAATTAAGAGAGAAAAGGCATTAGAATGACACTACAAAGTCTTATAATAGCCAAAAACAATATAAATAATAGTTAGAAATCGTGATGCAAAATGGACGTATCAGCTCTTCGCCCGTGTTCGAACGCCGCAATCCGTGCGTCCATCCGAGCCCCGTAGCGAGATTCCACCCAACTCCGGCGAGGCACCGCTGTGTACTTGGTCGCCGGCGATTAAACACCGGTGCACTGAGGTGGCGTCATTAGCTTAGATGCTAAATGCGTCCTGTGTTGCTGACAGATGGGTCCCACCGCCTAATTAACCACAAGTTTAATTAGAGACAAGTTTAGTAAATGTTATGTGTCACTGGCATGTGGGTCCACTCCCACTACTTAAGCTCTTATTTAAATAAATACCATGTTTAACCTACTGAGTATGACATGTGGGGCCCTGGCACTATTTAAGTGGATAAGATGAGCCTAGTCAGCTGCTGACTCAGCAGCTGACCCCACCTGTCAGCCTCTGCTGACTCGGTTGTTGGCCCAGTCAACTAGGCTCCGCTGTAAGCCTCTTTGTGCCCACTATTGGGTACATTTGTGGGTGCACTTAGTATTTTGATATTTAATTTCGAATTTAAAATAAATCTAGTAATTCCAAAAAATGATTAAAACTTAGAAAAATAATAGAAAATAAACCGTAACACGGATTAAAATAATGTATATATGAAAGTTGCTCTGAAAAATATAATGAATCTGTTTATGCTACACACATACCTGCCACACCCATCTAACTTAGCGAACATTGAAATTTTGCCCCTGGTTCAATATACCAAAAAATGCCTGGAGCTGGGAAAACATTTCCAAATGTTTTACCTCTTCTTTTAAAATGCCTAGGGTTGCATTAGAGCATATCATCATCACATACTGCCATGTGATGCATTGTGCTACATTTGGTTGCTTTGTATTTATTGTTTCTCCCCCCTCTTCTTCTTCGATAGACCCCGAGACTGCCACTGCCTCCGAGTAAGACTACGTCGACGATGACTCGTCCCTCTCGGCAGAGCTTCCAGGCAAGCAAAACCCCCTTGATAATTCAGATATCGCCCATTCCTTCTCTCTTATTGTTGCATTAGATTTTGCTACTGTTGTTGTTCTAGTATCTCCTATTATGATGCATAGCCTGTTTTGATAACCTACTATTGATACTCTACCTATTATCCTAAATGCTTAGTATAGGAATCACAGTGTCCCATCAGTGACCCTACACCCTTCTCTGTGTTGCCATACTTGTTATCTAGGTTGTCCGAGATGATAGATGATTGTAACGAGACCCGAACACCCCTAAAGGCCCTTACAATTGTACGACTCTACCGAGCCGTATCAAGTGTGATCTACTGATGGTGATTCCTTGTATTTCACTCCCGATGTCGACTCGGTAGTGTTGCACATCTAGTGTGATCTACCGAGGGTGATTCCTCGTATTTCACTCCAGGTGATGTCTCTGTCATGCATTATATCAAGGTAAACCTATCGAGGGTGATTCCTCCAATTTTCCAATTTCACCTTCATGGTATGGACCCGAACCCCGACTGTTGCAATGATAAAAATGGGACGGCCCCAAGGGTACCCACGAGAGATAATGTGGCGGAACGACAGGGTAGGTGGAGACCACGGAGGAGATAGGTGGGCCTGCTCCCTGGTCGTGGTCCGCGAGTTACCTAGTCGGAGTGACGACCCTGGCCGTCTCCGCGAGATGCTAATAATACACTGACGGATTTGGGTATTTGATCTAAGTAGGTCGTTGGCCTATACACACTAACCGCCACGCAGGATGATGGTTTATGGGACCCTCGGCGTCGTACGATTTTTCCCGAAAGCTATACAGACGTCATAGTTGAGTGGCACGTGCCCGGGTGGTCCGCGTAAGCACCTGCTTTGTATAAGGAGGTAGCCAGGACTGGGCCCGACCGACCTTGCAACATGCAGGAGTGCTTAGGGCGATTGGACCATGACCCCTTCACACTTAGGATGTAGACTGGCGTGCTAACCTCTCTGGAGAGCCTAGGTAGGACTACGGCGTGTTGATCATTCGAGGCCGGGCATTACCCAAAAAAGTATGTCTGGCCAGAGGTAATTGATCGTACCGGGTAATGTGGTGCACCCCTGCAGGAAGTAATCTATTCGAATAGTCATGTCCATGGTAATAGGACGCTTGGAGTTGTATCGTGATCTACTACAACTAGAACTGGATACTGTAACATCCCAAATTTCCTATTTGGAATGTTTTACAATTATAGCTAAGCATCCTATGCATCCTGTTTGAATTTGAATGCCATTTGAAGTTTCTGAGAATTTTGAGTTTTGAATTTGAATTTCAAACTTGGCATGTGGGAAACATTTCAAAAACTAAGCCTGATATATACTTGATCAAAAGTATGAGAGGAGCAAACATGACACTCCAAAAATATCAGAGGAAACAATGCCAAAAGATTTGGATTCAAATCTGAATTTTATTTGAATTTGAAAAAAATGATTTTTATAAAGTTTGGATTTTGCCTCTAGAAAATGTTCAAATGAAAGGAATATTCCCTGATCATTTTGGTATATATATACCCTATATAAAATATTTATAGATATTGTTTTATTTTTGTTTTTGTTTTATTTAAAAATAAAAAAACCCCAGGGCGCCAGCCAGCCACCCCAGCCCGGCCAGGCGCCAGACCTCAGCCCTGCCCAAGCAAGCCTGCCCAGCCCAGCCGAGCCAGCCGACCGAGCCCGGCCCGGCTCCACTCACCCCTCGCCGCTCGCTCGATCCCCCTAGGCCTCGGCCACCCGCTCGAACCCCACCTCCCTCTCTCTCGCTGACCCGTGGGCCCCGCCCCCTCTTCTTCCCCCTCGCCCATAGCGCCACTCATGGGAGGATCGCGGATCGAAGAATCCAGGATCCCCTATCGCCTGATCGACCCAAGCGAGCCCGACCCCAGGCTATAAAGCCGAGCCCTCCGCACCCATTCCCCCTAGCCTCGCGGACCCCTCTCCTCTCTCTCCCGAGCTCACCGGAGACCCGAGCTCGCCACCGCCGCCAAAGTCGCCGCCGTCGCCGCCCTAGTCCACCCCGACCACCCCCAACACCACCGAACCACTCCCCGTGCTCCCCCGCATCCTCCCGACGACTCGCCGGAGCTCACCGACGCCCGGAAGCCCCGACGCACTCTCACCGCAGCCGCCGCCGTCGCCGGAGTCCGGTAAGCCACCGGCAACGCCCCCCCGTCCGATCTCAAATCGACGGCCTCGATTAAAGCCCCGAAGAAATAGGTTTTATTTAGAAAACCGGCGGTCCAATCGGTTTAGTATTAGTTAGGTTTTTATTTTTAGGCCGGTTCGTTTTAGTTAACCCTAGGGCCCGTTTAGACTAAGTTACTGTGAGGCACAAGATATAGGCCCATTAGGCTTTTTTTCTTTTATTTCGATTTTCTGTTTTAGCAGAATAGTTTCATTTTCAAAATTCATATCTTTTATTCTGTTTAATATTTTTGAGTGATTCTTTTTTTTTGGATTGCAAATTTTATGTAGTTTCTGTAGAATATATATTTAGCTATGTTAAAATAATTAAAATGCCTTAATATTGTTTTAGTCAGAATAGTAAATCTGCTATAACTTGAGTTAGAAAAATTATTTTGCATGATTCCTTTTGCCCCAACTTTATTTTGTCATTGCCAAACCCTAGAAATTAACTTGGGTATTTTAGGATTAATAAATAATTAGTTTTAAGCAGAATCCTAATAATCCTAATTAATTAACTAGTTCTGTTTTCCTATTAAATTAATTAGTAAATTAATTTATTTTTAACTTGTGATTAGTTATTCTAGGTTAGTTTCTGTCACTCTAGTAGATGAACTTTTATTTATAATTAATAAAAGTTTTAAATTATTTTCTTAATAGAAATTGGATTAGGCCTAAAATGAGTTTTATAATAGCTTTTTAATTAATTCTTTTTGCTCCTAGTTGCTTAGTGAAACCTTTTCTGTTAAGTTAACTTAAAAGCATGATTAGGTTATATTAAGGAATTTTGTTATATAAAACTATTTTTGTTATTGTTTTGAGTAGGGAAAAACTTTGAATTGGTTTCTTTGAGTTTTCCTTTTGGATTTGGTTTTGGTTGATTTGTTGTGTTATGTTACTTTTGTTGTGTTGTGTGATCCTATTGCTTTGTGCTTAATTGTGTTATTGTTTGTCTCGGTAGAGTTTCGAGTCTGAAGCTTGCTACTCGACTCTTTAGCTTACGAGGATCATCGGCAAGGCAAGTTTTGATCATGTTATTTCTATACCTATGTTTTGTGCATTAGTAGTTGTCACCACCCCACCATGCATGCAGTAGTGAAATCTTGAAGTCATTAAACTTGAGTAGTATCATGTGGTAGGATGAACCAACCCCTTGTTACCATGACCGGGGACGTAGTAGTTATTTTGCTATGCTCGTGAGCGGGATTTGGGATGAGTGAAATTCATAAGCAAGATGTGAGAGTCAATGATGATGACAACCCATGGACTACAATGATCAAGATGGACTTGGAAAATCACTCTTTGGGTGGAGGACGGTTGACGGCACCTGGAGCACCCAGTGGTGGCGGGATGCATGGAGAAGCGCCATGACATCCTGCGGAAAGCTTCACCCAGCCACGAAGAGAAGGATGGATGCCCCATGACCGGAAGCTTACTGTGCAGCCGCAAGCCATTATGGGCTCTGGCTGGGTTGACCCTAGTAGTGACGCTGGCTGGGCGGTACTACGAGAAGTAGACGAGCGGTAGGATTGGATGGGTACGGCGGTGGCGGAAGAACTCTTTGGAAGACCTGTTTCATTCGTCCGTCTTCAAACACCATGAAGTGCGAAGACTTAAAAGGAGGAATGATTCTTGCGGGAAAGTCGCAACCCTCTGCGAGTTAAAGATCTAATCGATTAGCCGTGTCCCGATTCACGGACATTTGAGCCTCTGGAACTTGGAAGTATTCGGATATCTCAACACTAAAACTAATGAAATAATTTGAGGGTTTTATGACTTAATAATTTGGGAGCGAGATATTGGTTGGCGGAACCATCTCAATAACTACCAACAATTGTAGTAATTTGCAAGCAAGTCCTTTGTAGTAGGATAAAATTTGCTTTTTAGCAAAATGATGAAACTTAGAGCTCCACTGACCAAAAATGCATATAGAGTTAGTAACTTTATTATTGTTATTCTTCATGACTTGCCGACTTATTCCAAAAGCTGACCTACATGGCTGCAACGTATTATGTTGCGAGAGATATATTCGATCGGGAGTGAGGCTACGCTCCGCGCTTGGCGATTGCCCTTTTGAGTCGGATGGACTCGCTTATCTTCGACGCTTCGCAGCATTAGTAGTTTATTTCTCATGAGTTGGCCTTGAGCCAAATTTATTCCCTTGTAATAAAGACTCTATATGAGAATTGTTTAATGATATTCAGGTGTGATTGAACTTTGATTACTTTATCGATGTCTTGTGAGTACCGGCATGATCTTGGGATGGAATGCAGAATACGAGATTTGACCGATTTTGGGTCAGGTCGCTACAGATACTATTGTGATACTTAACTGTTTTACTACCCCGGGATCACTTCCTCGCTGGGTAGTCGAGGAAGGATCTCTGGGTGTTGCTGATATTACATGATACTAAATATTACACTACAAAAAGAACCACTTCCGTGATAATACATGTTTATCATAGTAGGTCACGTTTTCTGTCATGCATGTACATCCATGATGATTTTATGACAGAATCAAGATTGTCATACCTGTGCTGTCATAGAAGTGTTCCATGACACTACCAAAATTATCATCACGGAAGTGTCCACTTCCATGACGATAAATGACGCGTCATGGAAGTGTTCTCGTCAAGGGTAACCGACACGTGGCATCCATGGTAACGGGTCGCCGTTAAGCTATCGGGTTCCAGTTTGGATCCGATAACCCATTAACAGCCCCGACCAATGGGGATTTTCCATGTGTAAAATTCTTATTCGTCGGAGGATCCATGTGTTGGCTCAGCATTGGGACAGATGTCATCCACTGATTGTACGGGAGGCGCCTATGATACGTTGGCACGTGGCAAGGCCCAACCGTGGCCCATTTAGGTGAAAGAGGCCAGCCCAGTCAAAATTAGCAGGCCGAACCATATAGGGCCTACTGGTGTCTGGTCCATTTAAGCCCATGACCCATACGAGATGTGCCAATTCGGCCCGTCAACGGCCCGTTAACTATTTGACACCATTGCAGCCCATCGTCAGTTCGAGCCTGTTAACAGCCCTTTATATATTTGGGCTTAATATCGGCCCCATGTGGTTTCAGCCTGTTAACGGCCCATTCGAGGGATGGGCCAATTTTCAGGATGTACGTCTTTTGGCCTGTAAGCGACCCATTTAAGTGGTGGGCCAATTTCTAGCCCGGTGTGTCTTTCAGCCTGTTAATGGCCCATACATGAGTTGGGCCATTTGCAGTCAGACCTGAGTTTTGGCCTGTTAACGCCCCATAAATGAGTTGGGCCATTTGTAGTCGGACTCGAGTTTTGGCCTCTTAACGGCCCATGCTCTTCATGACCAATACCAGCCTGGTTTCGCTTTCGGCCTGCTAAAGGCCCACAACACAGTTGGGTCATACACAGTCCCTGACTTTCAGCCTCTTAGTGGGCCATGCTCTTCATGGTCCAGTACGAGCCCGCTATCACTTTTAGCCTGCTAAAGGCCCACAATACAGTTGGGCCATATATAACCCGACCTTAGTATTGGCCTGCTAACGGCCTGTGAAATCAAATGGGCCCATATTACTTGGTTCGATGACGACCTGTTAACGACCCGGGAGGTAACAGGGCTGAGCATTAACTGTTGGCTCGTTTCAATGATAGCGGCCCAATAGAGCTTTTGGTCTGGTTACAACCCATTAACATAATGGGTCCAGTAGAGTTCGAGCATGTCTGTAGGCCTTATTAGATAACGTCGATTCCGACCCAGCTATAATTTGAGCCCATTACGATGAGCAATTATGGACAGGACAAAACCGATCAATTAAAGGCCTATGAGAATTTTGGCCCATGCGAGCCCATTAGGGAAGCCCATTAAGTGGGCCGCTACCTTCATTTGGGCGCTAGCCACCCTCAAGCATATCGATGCAGTAACCCTCACCTCTCCTGTGGTCTGGCCGGGTTTGCATTAAGAAGCCTGTTAGTTACTGCTCTCCATCGCCGTGAGGCATATTTCCTCGCAATCCCTCTTCCAATTTTGTTTCGTATGTTCCCAAATTGGCTATAAATAATGGAGAGCGTATATATGTTTATTATCTACCTTCCTTGCTACATATAAGTTGTATTTATTCCAATAAGTTACTGCCTATTTACAGATCGCGGGCGCCCGAGTCACACAAACTTAACAAATTAGCCGTAATTTTTCTAAATTATTGCATGGCATGTTTAGAAAGCTTGATACCAAGCTGTTAGTTTTATGCTTATCCTCCTTTCCTGAGTTCCGCATGTGTTCTCTGTAGATGCCGAGTAGCAGCGACAACACTCATTCAGGCCATGTATCTTCATCTGATTTGGACAACCCTAGGTCTTCAGCAGATTGTGAGGGATCAAGTAGTCTTGAACGGGATAGAGCTGCAGCAATTACCCTTCTAGTCAGGACACGGAGGAACGCTCCAAGGAAGCCCACACACCAGCCTAAAGGTGTATATGAAGTAACCGAGATTGATTTAAAGTCCTGGGCTCCAACTAAACCAGATAAAGCACGCATGAGGTTCGGGTGTGTGTGGATTTGTTGGCGTGGCAAGGCTCAACATTAATCTGCCGGGGTTTGGAAGGTGACACGAAACACGGTGAAGGATAGTCCGGAGATCATGGATCACTTCAACGTTCAGAGCGGTGGAGAATGCAGGTGGAACACGCTGCACTGAAGAAGGCTAGGGATGCTTGGAGAAACTGGAAGCACGTGTTGTACAAGGAGTACTTGAGTAAAGGCAAGGACACAATCCCCGCATACCCCCAAATTACAAAGGCAGACTGGGAAGAATTCAAAAGGGCCAGGGCAATTCTAGAGTTTCTTGCGAAGAGTTTCAAGCAATCGGAACTTCAGAAGAAGAACATTCACCCCCACCGTATGGGTGTGGCATGATACTACGGCATGAAACTGATATGGGAACATGAGGACAAAGAAGCAGTAGTGGCGGGTGGGAATCCGGCCTTTAGTGAAATCAAGGGCGAATGCGCCAGAGACTACTTGCGGGCACGTGCAAAGAGACGTGATGATGGAACTTATTAGTTTGAAAACGCACGTGACGCCAAACTGTATGAAGTTATGGTAGAGGCTTCCAAGATCCCTGGAAGGTTCTACAGGGACTCAGGACCATGTGACATTTGTCCACTGCTCTGGACACAAAAGAGCCCCCTGGCCGTGCAAGGGGTATATGTGTTAATGTCCCGCACAAGAGGGCTTTCACACTCAGCAAAGAAGAGAGCCTCAGCATGAAAAAAGCGAGGAGTGAAATGAAGCAGAATGCATTGTTTGAAAAGTTGAAGAAGGAGATTTATCCGGCTGTTCGAAAGGATGTTGAGGAGTCAATGATGATGCGAAGACTCTAACACCGCGGATAGCCAGCAGATGGGAGGGGAGGCGGGCATGGATGATGCTGCTTATTGCGCGACAACACTGCACAAGAGTAGCTATGCATCAGCTGACCCCAGTGACACTGAGACTGCAGCTGCTCATGATGATGCTATATCTGATCTATCTGGAACGAAAGACAGACTGAAGGGCGTGCTTACACATCATGAAGGTACATTAAAATGTGCAACAACCTGGATTTTCCCACCCTTCTTGGAAGATGGCCTCTTCTTGGACAATGTGCCATTTAAGCCGGGCTGTGTGAAGTGCTACGTGACTGAAGTAAAGCCTGGATTCAATGAATTTGCCCTGAAGAATGTCCTAGGAGACTTCGATGAGCAAATAACCTTGGGAGAAACACTGTTACATCACATTCAATGGCCATGAAAGGAAATAGAGTTCATCGATGAGATTCTTGAAGCCCCGCCAAGAGCAACCACTGTTGCCCCTCAACTTGTGATGCTCTCCTTGCCAGAGCAGCTCTCGCAGGCTGATGTATCAACTTGTGATCAGCCGCACCGACTTTGTGGCGCACAGGCCATGTCATCCTCCGCCCCAAAGCAGCCAGTGGCAAGGCCTACAACTGCTGATGACACACCACCGATTCAGATGCCGGCCGCTGAAGCAGCGGGGGGAGACCCAGCTGTAGCACATGCTCAGCAGACCAACATGGAACAGACTGCTAAGCAGTCTGATGCTTCAGAATCGCCTACTAAGCAGTCTGTAGGTCCAGAACCGACTGCTCATCAGTCCATTGGTCCGTAGGCGCGTGATCAGCATACCAATGCGTCAACACTTCCTTCTCAACAAACCAATGCATTGGCACGGCCTCCTCAGCACACCGACAAGTTGGCACCACCTGCGCAGAAACCCGACATAGCTTCAACGCATGGTCAGCAGTCCGATGCCTCTGCTCCTACAGCCCAGCACTCCGTCACAGCAGCACCGCCAGCTTAGCGGTCCGGCATAGATAAACCGTCTGCTAAGCAGTCCGTCCAAGCTTCACCGTCTGCTCGGCAGTCTACTAGGCAACGAGACGTTCTGCCAGAAATGCTTCAAGTACCAAGAAGGAAGTGGCCAAAAAGGCTACACCCACGACCACGAGGAAGCGCAGCAGGAGAGTGAAGAGGAAAGAGAATGATTGCCTCTTACTTAAAGCACTCATCACCCAGAACCAAATTAACAGCAGATTGTTCGAATCGGGGAGTAATATTATTTCTGACACCATGGGTGATGAAGAAGTACGTTTGTTGCTTGCTAAAAACAAAGCAGGCGTACTTGAAGCACACAATTACGTCCATGGCCAGCCATTTCTTGTTGGCGAATACTTTGATGAGTGCAGCTCTAGTTGCCGCGAGTTACATGAATATTGCATGGATCAAATGTCAAAAGGTCATCACCATTTGCTAGTCGACTAAAACAGAGATCATTTCCGACACGATGCTGGTTCCATCATTGTGAGTTTCGAGGACTTACATCTCTTCTTCAACTTCAACGCGCTCGATGCCACTCTTGTTAGATGCGTGATTTTGTAAGTACTTAACAAACTCTGATCAACTTCTCCATACAAGGTTGTAAATGATAAACAACTAACAAAATTTTATTCCTCTCAGGGGATTGAACGCGCAGAGAAGACAAAGTGAGAGTGTGTATTTCATAGATCCCGCATTAGCAAATGGCACACCATTACATGAAAAGGACCGATGGGACTGGGCCTTTAACACAGTCGTCCGTATCTTCGAAAACACGTCCCATGCAGAATCATTTATCTGGCCATATCATGAACGGTAAGTCAAGTAAACAACCACACATACACTGATTGTCTTTCAGATTTCGACATCATTCGTAAGTTCATGGCTTTCATAATATGTAGCAATCACTGGATATTGGTATTCATTGTTCCAAACAAGAACATAGTTTACTACATCAATTCTCTTAGAGAGTCAACAAACGCCGATCTGACGCATCTTCAGCAATTCTTGGATAGGTATTGAATTCTATGATGTTGAAATTAATTTGCATTCATATTTGGTTCAATAATTGATGTTGTCAAAATGCATCATCATTTGCAGTGTGCTCGCATTGTGGGAAACTAAAACAGGGAACTTGCTCAAGAGGAACTACCTCTGTAGCACGAGATCGTTTCTCCGGTAACACACCGAAATCCATTATTTTCAGAAAATTTATCCAACAGTCTGCAAATACCTTTCCTTGCGCTAGTCAAATGTTCAAGCTTCTAAATAAACCTCTTTCTATTTTGTCCAAAGAAAAAAATAATACATCTAACACCAGTTAGGTTGTTCCTAATAGGACAAATACATGACTAATTTTGTACATAAAATTTCAGTGTCCTCAGCAAGAAGCAGGGACCAACCTTTGTGGATACTATGTTTGCAGACACATGATCTTCATCTGCAAATCTGCTGATAGTTGTGACGATCCTTGCGAATTAGTACCAGTAAGTCTATCTTAATTAATATCTTCTACTCCACTCATATGGCACATTCTGATCTTAAAAATACTGCAGCTCATCTTAAAACCGAGGACCCCTGAACCGCTCCCGGTGGTGAATTGCTGATGGTTCGAGATTTATCAGCGACTTCTTCTGGATCACTACATCAATCCCACTGGTGATAATGAAGATTTCAGCATGCGTTCTCCTGAAACATTGAGTAAGAGTTAGCCGCTAAACATATAATGCATGGATCCATTGTTTTCCATCTGATGAGGTCTTCGTATTTCGTACACTATGATTAATTATGTAATGCATATATGTGTGGACAAATCATTGGAATTTAGCTACCATATGTTCAATTGCAATTATTGCGAAATTTGGTGAATGTTCTTCCTGTGGACACTATTTGTTCAATTGAATATTGTGGCGAATTTGCTTTTTGCGTGCCGATTCAAAATGGGATATTTTTGTTTACTTGTTCAATTGAATATTGTGGTGAATTTTCTTTTTGCGTGCCGATTCAAAATGGGATATTTTTGTTTTAACCTGGAAATTGCTCCGCACACGGTTCAACTAAATGAGTGTGTGCGATCCACATCGGAAAGCATACGTCAATCATAGCGGAACCGTCGGTGATACACAGCAGATCGCAAAGGATTTGCAGCGCTACTACGTCTGCATAGGTTCTCCGGAACCATTTGTGATATCGCGTTATCACACACGAGAACTGGGAGTAAACCGTGCCCAATGCAAAATACAATCCCGGTCGTATTTTTTTCAGGAAACGTGTGGGATCCCAAATGAAAAGCACACATCACTCTTGCGGCAACCGTCGGTGATACCTAACAAATCACAAACAGTCTGCAACACTTGTATGTGTGCGAAGGGGCTCCTGAACCATTTGTGATAGAACATTATCGCAGACGGTAATTGTTGGAAAACATGTGTGATGGAGTCTAGCATGGCAGACGGGTTACGCAGAAAAATCATGTGCGATAGGGCACAAATTGCACACAGTTCATATGTTGGCCCGTGTGCCTTACATACTGTTTCCCAAACGGTTCATTACGACAGACTGTATAGTTTCACTGCGTCATTATAAACGCTTAATCACTGATACTACACGTGCGGAAGAATTTAGTGTGTGCTGCATCGCACACGATTACATTTTGGAAGGCCTCTGGATCACTGTTCCATATCCCCGACGATTTCTGGGTCGTGTGGGAAGGACCCCCTATCGCACACACTCACTTGGCGACGGTTCCGAAAGCCGTCGAGGAAAGGGGTTAAAAACCGTTTGTTTAGGACCGACACGCACCAGTGTATACACTCCCCCTTCCGGTAGATGGCTCAAATCTGAAATCTCATCAATCTGACTACTATTGTACCCATCGAGCGGTCAGCTTGGTAAGCTACCAACAAAAAATTGCACTCAAAGACTACTATTGTACTCCCTTCGTATTGGTGCATTAGTCACGTTACGAAAACCAAATAATCCCAAAACTTTTCGGCTCGGTGCATTAACTACCCACGTCGTTCCCTGTTTTTTGCCACGAAAAAAGAAATCACCTGATAGGAGACGTGGGGTGCATATCCATTCAATGACTTGAGACTACTTAGAGCATGGTTAATAATATATCCGACCTGTGGCTATAACATGTTGTCATGCCATCTATAGCCAACATGTACATAACAGTGGTCAGTTCATTGCATGCAATGCTATTAATTAGCAAATAAACATTAAGTTCTCTCGTTTTCCACTCTGCCTTGGTTGCGGTGCACAAGATGACTTATTCACCTAGACGGAGGGAGTAGTACTTTTTTACCACATGTCCCATCATTCAGTCTCACATACTACCTCCTTTCCGGTTTATAGGGCTCAATTCAAACATCACATCAACCAAGGTAGATGATGAGTGGCGGAATATTTTTTGTAGTTTGTAAAAGCACACAATTAATGTGCTTGTTTTCCTCAAAAATTGTGTTTACCAATGCAATAATTGCAATGCATGCATCCATGAAGTACATGCATTGGCCAATTTTCTCTTAATCCTTGCATGCAATGATTTAATGCACCTTAAAATCTGAACATGTGATGGGAAACAATCAAATTAAGACTTATAAAATGGAAAACCTAAAATTTTAAGATAAGCCCTATAAACCGGAAAGGAGGGAGTATCTTCTTGGAGCTCATGCTACAGCCGGCTGTAAGTCTACAGCTTGGAGTATTTTAAGCCTTACAGCCCGCCTACGTCACCTTATGCAATGACATTAATTACAAAATATGCACCCCATGTAGTGCTCAATTATCTTTATGCAATGACATTAATTACAAAATACTACTTTTACCTCCGTCCTGGTTTATTGGTCCCCTTAGTATTTTGTGCCAAATTTTGACTATAGATTTAACTAAAATAATAATAATGCATGTAACCAAAAATTGTATCATTGGATTCGTATTTGAACATAGTTTCCAATGATATTATTTTTGGTTACATGCATTAACATTTTATTAGTTAAATCAAAGGTCAAAACTTGGCGCAAAATGCAAAGGGGACCAATAAACCAGTAAACATCAAAGTTCTCTCGTTTTGCCCCAACTTGGTCTCGGTGAGATGACTATACTGCACCGACACTGGGGGAGGGCGGGGAGGGCCGAGGGGTAGATGGCCAACACACACATGAATGCAACACAGTCTGCACTTCTCATATAAAGGCTCCCCGCCAGTTGATCCAATCTACAAAATCCTATGCACCTATGCACCCTAACCAAGGGCAAGAGTGGGCACTCCAATCGCAAGATCAGTTGACTGGAACCTAGACCCATGGAGGCGATGATCGCGAGCATCAGCCAGCTGTTCCAGATGGTCCACGACGCTAGCCTGCGGCCCGACACTGAGGAATGTCTCCAGGTCATGCTTGAGGCCGCCAGGGCGAGAGGCCTCTTGGACGACAACTTCATCTCCTTGTTCGACGAGGTCCTAGTCGGCTTCCTCGACAAGTTCACCGTCGTCAAGAAGCTCGCGAATGACCTTGACGTACGCCTCGCCCACGCGCCCAGGCTCTGCGACGCCCGCCACCCTCAACGGCCTCTATGGTTACGACCTCTTCGACGCAGTGGTGGCCCTGTGACTGCCCGCTGTCGCACCGGAGAATGTCCACCTCGAGGTCGCGCTCGCCGCGCAGCGCCTGGCGCAGCAAGATACCATCGACATAATCACCCACGCCTATGCACAAATCGTCCACAAGGACTACTACATGAAGAGGAGGACGATAGGACGCTGGCCTTCTTGGACCGCAGGCCAACCTTGGATGACATTGTTCATTAGCACGTTGAGCTCGCCGCCAACGCCGCTGCCCGTCACACTTCGGTTGGTGACCGGGCGCACTAGGGCGTGAGGATGTAATTGGTGGATCTGTATGTATCTTTCCTAAAAAGACAAATATTTAGGAATGGAGGGACTATATTGTAGTAATTATCTTACCTTTCGCATCAACTTCATAAATTTTGTACGTACCATGCATGAACCGCGCCAGAACCAAACTTCTCGTTTTTTTGGCATCAACTTCTCATTACTATCTATCGGTCGGGCCAAGGAGCAGAACCAAATTTTACATGGTACAAGTTCAAAAGGAAACGCCTGCCATGTGCGTTGGTTTTCCCCGAAGAGGAGAGGATGATGCAGCAGAGTAGCGTAAGTATTTCCCTTAGTTTTTGAGAACCAAGGTATCAATCTAGTAGGAGGCCACGCGCGAGTCCCTCGTACCTACACAAAACAAATAGCTCCTCGCAACCAACGCGAATAGGGGTTGTCAATCCCTTCACGGTCACTTATGAGAGTGAGATCTGATAGAGATGATAGATAATATTTTTGGTATTTTTGGTATAAAGATGCAAAGTAAAATAAAAAGGCAAAGTAAAGAGCAAAACAATAATAAAGCGTAGGAAGATTAATATGATGAGAATAGACTCTGGGGCCATAGATTTCACTAGTGGCTTCTCTCAGGAGCATAGGTATTTTACGGTGGGTGAACGAATTACAGTTGAGCAATTGACAGAATTGATCATAGTTATGAGAATATCTAGGTATGATCATGTATATAGGCATCACGTCCGAGACAAGTAGACCGACTCCTGCCTGCATCTACTACTATTACTCCACTCATCGACCGCTATCCGGCATGCATCTAGAGTATTAAGTTAATGAAAGCAGAGTAGCGCCTTAAGCAAGATGACATGATGTAGAGGAATAAATCCATGCAATATGATAAATACCCCATCTTGTTATCCTCGATGGCAACAATACAATCGTGCCTTGCTGCCCCTCATCCTTTGGGAAAGGACACATAAGATTGAACCCAAAGCTAAAACTTCTCCCATTGCAAGAACTACCAATCTAGTTGGCCAAACCAAAAGGATAATTCGAAGAGACTTGTAAAGATAACTCAATCATACATAAAAGAATTCAGAAAAGATTCAAATATTGCTCATAGATAATCTTGATCATAAACCCACAATTCATCGATCTCAACAAACACACCGCAAAAAGAAGATTACATCGAATAGATCTCCACGAGAGAGGGGGAGAACACTGTATTGAGATCCAAAAAGAGAGAAGAAGCTGTCGGGGAAGCTGATCGTAACCCACGAACACCTATGGGACCGGCGGACCGAGCCCCTTTCGGTTCGGTGGGGGGCGGAGGTCGCACGAAGAGCAGATCGAGGCGAAGCACACGAAGCGGTTTACCCAGCCGGAGCTCTCCGGAGATAATACTCCTCTGCTGCTTATGCGATTATGTTGTGTTCTTGCTAGGGAGCGCCGAGAGCTACAAAACCTAAGCGTGAGTGTTTACGGTTTGAATGAGTCGAACCCCCCTCTCGTTGCGCATGGGCCTCCTTTTATATGCTCAAGGGGTCACCAACAGGTGGCGGTGTAGACAAGGGCAAAAAGGGAAAAATGAGTTGCGGTTGGTACAGCTACTTTATGCGATGTATTCTACCTAACTCGTGACAAGGGACAAAAGCATTAAATGCCCGTCTATGTCGCCTAAACATTACTTGAGGGACCGTCGGGGCGCCACCGCTTGCCACGATGGCAATCTTGTCGGCGCCGCTTACCGCTGCTCTCCGCTGGCCGCCTGACCTCTTGACACCTGGCGCTGGAATGGTCCCATGGCGACACGTTGGTGGATGAGCTGGAGCGGAGATAAAGAGTGGCTTCGCTGCATGCAAGCGCCTTGCAGCGGCTAAATCCTGTCGTGTCCAGGAAGCTTGTCGCTCACGAGCCTTCTGGCAAGCTCCTCTTGCCGGGGTCTTGTCTTCTGCGTGCCTTGAGTGGCCTTCCCGGCAAGCTCCTCTTGCCGGGGCCTTGTCTCCTTGGCTTAAATACTTTGTTCTTGAATGGCTCCAAAGGAACCACGGAGGACCTTGGCGGTCACCAGGCAAGCCTTGCCGCGGGGTGCTGCAACTGCCCGTGCATGAGTTCGGGATACTAGGGTACCCCTACTCTAGTACACCGACAGGAGCCCCGGGCTGGGCCACACGGTGCCCAGCGCTGTTGGGCCAGTCCAAAGGCAGTCTGCAGACGCCGGCCTAGATCACGCCGTAACTTGCTCCGGACCCACCACGCCCCCACAGGCAGCACGCGTCGAGCGTGGCGTCGTGGGAGAGATCGTGGGGTTTCTTTATTTGGAAGCGGGCGTCCGCCCCTCTCCCTCCTTATAAGCGGGGAAGCAGGGCAGGATGCCCACCTCGCCATTTTTGTCTAATCTCGAAAACCACCGCGCTCCCCTTCTTCTCTAGTCTCAGAGAGCAGCGCTCCGCCCCATCGCCACCAGCATTACCAGCGCCGTCGGTCTCCCCACCACCTTCGCCATGGCTCGAAAGCCGACAAGGGAAGGGCGTGAAATCGGCCGGCGCAGCGGCTCATGGCGCTGCGGAAGGAGCGGCCATCTTCCCCTCGGTCGCCTTGAAGGAGCTGAGGGAATGGTACTACCTCTTCCGTCGACGGCGACGCTGAAGCATCCGCGCCGCGAAGGTACTCTCAGCGCCGCGCGAGTCGGTTCGGCGAGTACCCTTCTTCCTTCATTGTTCCGTCGCCGGCTCTTCTTCGCGGGCGGTCTCCTCACTATCGAGATCCTGTACATATTCTCTCACGGAGTCTCCTCCTTCCTCGGCGCGCACACTTGTCGGCCGGGGCATACAGCTCATCGACATCCTTGACTTTGCACATCGCCATCTCCTCCTCATCCTGCGGTTCCGCTGCGTTCGATGAAACGACCGATCACCGCGGCGGGGTGGACATACGGGATGTTGTAGTGCACTGCGGCTGAATCTCGAATGAACTTGCGCAAGGACTCTCCTTCCTTACGGGCGGCGAGATGAAGGTCGCTCTCTTAGCCATGAGGCTTGTGGCCGCTGTGAAAGCGCCGACAAACTGATGGCATAGATCTGCCAAGAGGAAATGGATCCGTCCGGCAAGTGCATGAGCGAGATCGACATTGGGCTTGAGTACCAGCGGGAAGTAGTTGGCGAGGATCTTGTCGTCTCGTCCCCCTGCAGCTTGCACCGCGATGGTGTAGATGCTGCGGAACTCCGACGGATGCATCCTGCCATCGTACTTCTCTGGCACGTCTGGCTTGAAATTCTTCTTGCTGGGCCATTGGACTTGCCGCAGCTCACGAGTGAATGCAGGGCAACCTACCGCGTATGGCAAGTCGCCTGGTTCCCCTGGCGCATGCATATTGACAGAGGGCCCAGCGCGCTGGTCGGATTGACGTCGCGCTTCTCTTGGCGCTTCGATCACGAGTTCGGCGTCTTCTTGTTGCCGTTCCTGAAGAACTTGGCGCTGATCACGGCGAGCTCGTGGATCTGATGACGCGGTGGAGTCGCTGTCGAGGTGGATCCGACGAGCTGGTGATCTTGGCCTTCGGGGTGGAGAGTGCATGGTTGTTGCACCCCACATGTTTCGTTGCCACCGGCTCGTGCCTTGTCATCTTGTTGCGGCAGCGATGTAGTTGGTTGCCGCGGAGCGTCGCCGTTGGCAAAGCCGATGAGACTCTGGATGGTGGCCCTCCATTCGTCGACCTTGTCGGCTGTTGGAGGGTAGTTTAAGCAGTTGAGCTCGCCAAGGCTTCCGCTGAGTGGTGGGTGGCGGTGGTGAGCAGTGCGAGGCGGGATATGCTCGGACTTCTAACTATGTTATAAGGAGCAGCATCCCGTCCAGGCGACCGTACCCCGCTCGTGCCAGCATGCTGGCGTGCACGCTGGTCTTGAGGGCCTCGCGATCCTCCAGCTCGGTCTTGATCCAACGAGCGTATGGTACTATGAATACCATGACGCTGTCGGGTCCCGCCTCTCGAGATGGGCGCGGGCGTGTCACGGAGCGCCGAGGTCTGCGCGGCCTTGTCCTTGACTTGGCAGCGTCATGAGCTCCCTCGTCGGCGCCCGTTCTTCCGCGGCGTCTTCCCGCCACCCGTTTGCTCCGGTGGTAGAGGGATCGACGTGGACGGCTCCGCTGTCGCCGAAGCCTTCTTCTTCGGTGGCATGTTGATGAAGATGATGAAGATGTTGCTCGTGTGAACGTCGGATCAGGTTCACACAGCCTCGACGCCCCCCTACCTGGCGCGCCAAAGATGTCGGGGAAGCTGATCGTAACCACCAAAACCTATGGGACCGGCGGACCGAGCCCCTTTCGGTTCGGTGGGGGGCGGAGGTCGCACGAAGAGCAGATCGGCGAAGCACGGCGGTTTACCCAGCCGGAGCTCTCCGAGAGATAATACTCCTCTGCTGCTTGTCCGATTATGTTGTGTTCTTGCTAGGGGCTGAGAGCTACAAAACCTAGCGTGAGTGTTTACGGTTTGAATGAGTGAACCCCCCCCCTCGTTAAGCGCATGGGCCTCCTTTTATATGCTCAAGGGGTCACCAACAGGTGGCAGTGTAGACAAGGGCAAAAAGGGAAAAATGAGTTGCGGTTGGTACAGCTACTTTGTACAGTGTATTTTACCTAACTCTGATGGCAAGGGATAAAAGCATTAAATGCCCGTCTATGTCGCCTAAGCGAAGGCTTGAGGGACCGTCGGGGCGCCACCGCTTGCCACGATGGCAATCTTGTCAGCGCCGCTTACCGCTGCTCTCCGCTGGCCGCACAGCCTCTTGACACGCGCGCCTGGAATGGTCCCATGGCGACACGTTGGTGGATGAGCTGGAGCGGAGATAAAGAGTGGCTGCCTGCCGCGGCAAGCGCCTTGCCGCGGCTGAATCCTTGTCGTGTCCGGAAGCTTGTCGCTCACCGAGCCTTCCCGGCAAGCTCCTCTTGCCGGGTCTTGTCTTCTGCGTGCCTTGAGTGGCCTTCCGGCAAGCTCCTCTTGCAGGGCCTTGTCTCCTTGGCTTAAATACTTTGTTCTTGAATGGCTCCAAAGGAACCACGGAGGACCTTGGCGGTCACCAGGCAAGCCTTGCCGCGGGGTGCTGCAACTGCCCGTGCACGAGTTCGGGATACTAGAGTACCCCTACTCTAGTACACCGACAGAAGCCATCTAGAACTATGGTCCCGAAGGTCTGAGGTAAACTACTCACACTTCATTGGAGAGGCTATGATGTTGATGTAGAAGCTATCCATGGTGGAATCCCCTTCCGGCGGAGCTCTAGAACAGGCCCCAAGATGGGATCTCGTGGATACAGAAAGTTGCAGCGGTGGAATTAGGTTTTTGGCTCCGTATCGATCGGCGAAGTGCGAGGTACATATAGGAGGAAGAAGTACGTCGGTGGAGCCTCGAGGGACCCACGAGGTAGGGGGGCGCGCCATAGGGGGGGGAGCGCCCTCCACCCTCGTGTCCGCCTCGGAGCTTTCTTGACGGAGGGTCCAAGTCTCCTGGGTCTTATCCGATGAGAAAATCACGTTCCTGAAGATTTCATTCTGTTTGGACTCCGTTTGATATTTCGTTTCTTCGAAACACTGAAATAGGCAAAAAATAACAATTCTGGGCTGGGCCTCCGGTTAATAGGTTAGTCCCAAAAGTAATATAAAAGTGGAAAATAAAGCCCAATATAGTCCAAAACAATAGATAATATAGCATGGAGCAATCAAAAATTATAGATCGTTGGAGGCGTATCGGGCATCTAAGCTTAATTCCTGCTCGTCCTCGAGTTGGTAAATGATAAAAAAGAGAATTTTTTATGCTTGAGTGCTACTTGGAATTTCAATGTAATTCTTCTTAATTGTGGTATGAATATTCAGATCCGAAAGATTCAAGCATACTAACAAAGCAATTATGTCTTCTCAAAATAACATGGCCAAAGAAAGTTATCCCTACAAAATCATATAGTCTGGCTATGCTCTATCTTCACCACACAAAGTATTTAAATCATGCACAACCCCGATGACAAGCCAAGCAATTGTTTCATACTTATGAAATTTTCAAAACTTTTTCGATCTTCACGCAATACATGAGCGTGAGCCATGGATATAGCACTATATGTGGAATAGAATGGTGGTTGTGGAGAAGACAAAAAGAGGGAAGATAGTCTCACATCAACTAGGTGTATCAACGGGCTATGGAGATGCCCATCAATAGATATCAATGTGAGTGAGTAGGGATTGCCATGCAACGGATGCACTAGAGCTATAAGTATATGAAAGCTCAACAAAAGAAAGTAAGTGGGTGTGCATCCAACTTGCTTGCTCATGAAGACCTAGGGCAATTTGAGGAAGCCCATCATTGGAATATACAAGCAAAGTTCTATAATGAAAAATTCCCACTAGTATATGAAAGTGACAAAACGAGAAACTCTCTATCATGAAGATCATGGTGCGACTTTGAAGCACAAGTGTGGTAAAAGGATAGTAACATTGTCCTTTCTCTCTTTTTCTCTCATTTTTTATTGGGCCTTTTCTCTTTTTTTATGGCCTCTTTTCCTTTTTTTTGTCCGGAGTCTCATCTCGACTTATGGGGGAATCATAGTCTCCATCATCCTTTCCTCACTTGGGACAATGCTCTAAAAATGATGATCATCACACTTTTATTTACTTACAACTCAACAATTACAACTCGATACTTTAGAACAAAATATGACTCTATATGTGTGCCTCCGACGGTGTACCGGGATATGCAATGATTCATAAGTGACACGTATGAAAGAATTATGAACGGTGGCTTTGCCACAAATACGATGTCAACTAAATGATCATGCTAAGCAATATGACAATGATGGAGTGTGTCATAATAAACGGAACGGTGGAAAGTTGCATGGCAATATTGTCACGCCCAAGATGCGACCCTATCCTAAAGGAACTCTAAGGTCCCACCAAGGATAGAAGCGCATCTTGAAGACGCTTTTGCAAGGTGGATATCATTACATCAACATTACATAATAGTGGGGATACATCCAATTCATACAATGTCACATGAATACAACAATACAACATACAACATCAACATCCGACTACGGATGAATCATAAATGAAACTCAAGCGACATCCACCCTGCTAGCCCAGGCTGCCGACCTGGAACCTATCCCCTGATTGAAGAAGTAGAAGAAGAACTCCAAAACAAGTAAACATCGCTCTCGCATCATGATCATCGCATAACCTGTACCTGCAACTGTTGGTGTAGTAATCTGTGAGCCACGAGGACTCAGCAATCCCAATACCATGGGTATCAAGACTAGCAAAACTTAATGGGAAAGGAAGGGGTAAAGTGGTGAGATTGCAGCAGCGACTAAGCATGACATGGTGGCTAACATACGCAAAAGAGAGCGAGAAGAGAAGCAAAGGAACGGTCGTCAACTAGTAATGATCAAGAAGTGATCCTGAACTCCTACTTACGTCAGACATAACCCGAAACTGTGTTCTCCTCTCGATCAACCCGAAAAGAGACACTCACAGTTCACGCTACGGTTGGTATATTTTAGAAGAGTTTGCTTCAAGTTTACTACAACCGGATATTAACAAATTCCCATATGCCACATAACCGCGGCACGGCTCTCGAAAGTTTATACCTGCAGGGTGTCCCAACAGCCCATGATAAGCTCTCGCGATCAATGAAGGATATTCCTTCTCCCCGGGAAGACCCGATCAGTCTCGGAATCCCGGCTACAAGACATTTCGACAGTAATAAAACAAGACCAGCAAAGCCGCCCGGATGTGCCGACAAATCCCGATAGGAGTCGCACGTACCTCGTTCTCAGGGTACACTGGATGAGCAAGACGACGGGTTGGCATAGACCCTGGTTGCCCAGGGGGCGCCGGACATTGTTGGGGAACGTAGTAATTTCAAAAAAATTCCTCGCACACAAGATCATGGTGATGACATAGCAACGAGAGGGAGAGTGTATGTCCACGCCCTCGTGAACCGTAAGTGGAAGCGTTATAACAGCGCTGTTGATGTAGTCGTGCGTCTTCACGATCCGACCGATCCAAGTACCGAATGCACGGCACCTCCGAGTTCAGCACACGTTCAGCTCGATGGCGATCCCGGGCTCCGATCCAGCAAAGCGTCGGGGATGAGTTCCGTCGAGACGACGGCGTGGCAGCGATGATGATGCTCCACCGGCGAGGGCTTCGTCTAAGCTCATGACGATATGACCGAAGTGGAATATGGTGGAGGGGCACCGCACTGCAGCTAAGGAGCGATCACGTAGATCAACTTGTGTGTTATGGGGTGCCCCTGCCCCGTATATAAAGGAGGGAGGGGGAGTGCGGCCGGCCCTCTAGGGTGCGCTGGAGGAGTCCTACTCCCACCGGAGTAGGACTCCCCTCTTGCCTTGTTGGAGAAGGAAAGGGGGAGGGAAAGAGGAAGGGCGCCCCCTCTCCTGTCCTATTCGGACTAGGGGGGAGGGGCCTGCCCTGCTGGCCGCCCTCCTCTTCTCCCTTATGGCCCATTAAGGCCCAACATCCCCGGGAGGTTCAGTAACCCGGTGTTAGGAAAATTCCGATTTCATCGGAACCTTTCCGATATCAAACATAGGCTTCAATATATCAATCTTTATGTCTCGACCATTTGAGACTCCTCGTCATGTCCGTGATCATATACGGGACTCGAACAAACTTGGTACATCAAAACTTATAAACTCATAATAAAGCTGTCATCGTAGCGTTAAGCGTGCGGACCCTACGGGTTCGAGAACTATGTAGACATGACCTAGAACTATTCTCGGTCAATAACCAATAGCGGAACCTGGATGCCCATATTGGTTCCTACATATTCTTGAAGATCTTTATCGGTCAAACCGCATAACGACATCGTTGTTCCCTTTGTCATCGGTATGTTACTTACGAGATTCGATCGTCGGTATCCAATACCTAGTTCAATCTCGTTACCAGCAAGTCTCTTTACTCGTTCCGTAATAATACATCATCTCACAACTAACTTATTAGTTGCAATGCTTGCAAGGCTTATGTGATGTGTATTACCGAGAAGGCCTAGAGATACCTCTCCGACAATCGGAGTGACAAAACCTAATCTCGAAATATGCCAACCCAACATGTACCTTTGGAGATACTGTAGTACTCCTTTATAATCACCCGATTACGTTGTGACGTTTGGTAGCACCAAAGTGTTCCTCCGGTAAGCGGAGTTGCATAATCTCATAGTTACAGGAACATGTATAAGTCTTGAAGAAAGCAATAGCAATATACTAAACGATCAAGTGCTAGGCCAACGGAATGGGTCATGTCAATCACATCATTCTCCTAATGATGTGATCCCATTAATCAAATGACAACACATGTCTATGGTTAGGAAACATAACCATCTTTGATTAATGAGCTAGTCAAGTAGAGGCATACTAGTGACTATATGTTTGTCTATGTATTCACACATGTATTATGTTTCCGGTTAATACAATTCTAGCATGAATAATATACATTTATCATGATATAAGGAAATAAATAATAACTTTATTATTGCCTCTAGGGCATATTTCCTTGATCTCCCACTTGCACTAGAGTCAATAATCTAGATTACGGTAATGATTCTAACACCCATGGAGTCTTGGTGCTGATCATGTTTTGCTCGTGGAAGAGGCTTAGTCAGCGGTGCGCAACATTCAGATCCGTATGTATCTTGCAAATCTCTATGTCTCCCACTTGGACTTGGTCCCGAATGGAATTGAGGCGTCTCTTGATATGCTTGGTCCTCTTGTGAAATCTGGATTCCTTTGCCAAGGCAATTGCACCGATATTGTCACGAAGATCTTCATTGGTCCCGATGCACTAGGTATGACACCTAGATCGAAATGAACTCTTTCATCGAGACTCCTTCATTTGCTGCTTCCGAAGCAGCTATGTACTCTGCTTCACATGTAGATCCGCCACGACGCTTTGTTTAGAACTGCACCAACCGACAGCTCCACCGTTTAATAAAAACACGTATCCGGTTTGCGATTTAGAATCGTCCGGATCGTGTCAAAACTTACATCGGCGTAACCATTTCGACCAGCTCTTTGTCACCTCCATATCGAGAAACATATCCTTAGTCCTTTTCGGTATTTCGGGATGTTCTTGACCGCTGTCGATGATCCACTCTGGATTACTTTGGTACCTTCCTGCCAAGCTTATTGCTAAGCATCGTCGGTCTGGTACACAGCATTGCATACATGATAGAGCCTATGGCTGAAGCATAGGAACATCTTTCATTTTCTCTCTATCTTCTGCATTGTGGTGGGGCATTGAGTCGACTCAATTTCACACCTTATGTCTGGTAAAAATCCTTTCTTTGCACGATCCATTTTGAACCTTTTCAAAACTTTATCAAGGTATGTGCTTTGTGAAAGTCCAATCAAGCGTCTTGATCTATCTCTATAGATCTTGATGCCCAATATGTAAGCAGCTTCACGAGGTCTTTCATTGAAAAACTTTTATTCAAGTATCCTTTTATGCTATCCAGAAATTCTATATCATTTCCAATCAATAATATGTCGTCCACATATAATATCGAAATGCTCTGAGCTCCCACTCACTTTCTTGTAAATACAGGCTTCTCCAAAAGTGCATATAAAACCATATCTTTGATCACACTATCAAAGCGTTTATTCCAACTCGAGAGGCTTGCAGGACCATAAATTGATCGTTGGAGCTTGCACACTTTGTTAGCACCTTTTGGATCAACAAAACCTTCTGGTTGCATCATATACAACTCTTCTTCTAGAAATCCATTCAAGAATGCAGTTTTACATCCATTTGCCAAATTTCATAATCATAAAATGCAGCAATTGCTAACATGATTCGGACAGACTTAAGCATCGCTTCTGGTGAGAAAGTCTCATCGTAGTCAACCCCTTGAACTTGTCGAAAACCTTTCGCAACAAGTCGAGCTTTATAGACAGTTACATTACCATCGCGTCAGTCTTCTTCTTAAAGATCCATTTATTCTCAATAGCTTGTCGATCATCGGGCAAGTCAACCAAAGTCCATACTTTGTTCTCATACATGGATCCCATCTCAGATTTCATGGCTTCCAGCCATTTTGCGAATCTAGGCTCACCATCGCTTCTTCATAGTTTGTAGGTTCGCCATGGTCAAGTAACATGACTTCGAATAGGATTACCGTACCACTCTGGTGCGGATCTTACTCTAGTTGACCTCGAGTTCGGTAGAAACTTGATCTCAAGTTTCATGATCAATATCATTAGCTTCCTCACTTATTGGTGTAGTTGTCACAGAACCGGTTCTTGTGATGAACTATTTTCAATAAGGGAGCAGATCTGATTATCTCATCAAGTTCTACTTTCCTCCCACTCACTTCTTTCGAGAGAAACTCTTTTCTAGAAAGGATCCGAATTTAGCAACGAAAATCTTGCCCTCGGATCGTGATAGAAGGTGTACCCAATAGTCTCTTTTGGGTATCCTATGAAGACACATTTCTCCGATTTAGGTTCGAGCTTATCGGTTGAAGTTTCTTCACATAAGCATCGCAGCCCCAAACTTTAAGATCGACAACTTTGGTTTCTTGCTAAACCATAGTTCATAAGGTGTCGTTTCAGGATTTTGATGGTGCCCTATTTAGCGTGAATGCGGTCGTCTCTAAAGCATAACCCCAAAGCGATAGTGGTAAATCAGTAAGAGACATCATAGATCGCACCATATCTAGTAAAATACGATTCTGACGTTCGGACACACCATTTCGTTGTGGTGTTCGGGTGGCGTGAGCTCTTGAAACTATTCCGCATTGTTTTAAATGCAGACCAAACTCGTAACTCAAATATTCTCCTCCACGATCAGATCATAGAAATTTTATTTTCTTGTTACGATGATTTTCCACTTCACTCTGAAATTCCTTGAACTTTTCAAATATTTCAGACTTATGTTTCATCAAGTAGATATACCCATATCTGCTCAAATCATCTGTGAAGGTGAGAAAATACGATACCCGCCCGCGTGCCTCAACATTCATGATATAAGGAAATAAATAATAACTTTATTATTGCCTCTAGGGCATATTTCCTTCAGTCTCCCACTTGCACTAGAGTCAATAATCTAGATTACACAAGAATGATTCTAACACCCATGGAGTCTTGGTGCTGATCATGTTTTGCTCGTGGAAGAGGCTTAGTCAACGGGTCGCAACATTCAGATCCGTATGTATCTTGCAAATCTCTATGTCTCCCACTTGGACTTGGTCCCGAATGGAATTGAAGCGTCTCTTGATATGCTTGGTCCTCTTGTGAAATCTGGATTCCTTTGCCAAGGCAATTGCACCAAGATTGTCACAGAAGATCTTCATTGGTCCCGATGCACTAGGTATGACACCTAGATCGAAATGAACTCTTTCATCCAGACTCCTTCATTTGCTGCTTCAAGCAGCTATGTACTCGCTTCACATGTAGATCCCGCCACGACGCTTTGTTTAGAACTGCACCAACCGACAGCTCCACCGCTTAATAAAAACACGATCCGGTTTGCGATTTAGAATCGTCCGGATCGGTGTCAAAGCTTGCATCGACGTAACCATTTACGACCAGCTCTTTGTCACCTCCATATACGAGAAACATATCCTTAGTCCTTTTCGTATTTCGGGATGTTCTTGACCGCTGTCGATGATCCACTCTGGATTACTTTGGTACCTTCCTGCCAAGCTTATTGCTAAGCATACGTCAGTCTGGTACACAGCATTGCATACATGATAGAGCCTATGGCTGAAGCATAGGAACATCTTTCATTTTCTCTCTATCTTCTGCTGTGGTCGGGCATTGAGTCGACTCAATTTCACACCTTGTGTCATGTAAAATCCTTTCTTTGCTCGATCCATTTTGAACCTTTTCAAAACTTTATCAAGGTATGTGCTTTGTGAAAGTCCAATCAAGCGCCTTGATCTATCTCTATAGATCTTGATGCCCAATATGTAAGCAGCTTCACCGAGGTCTTTCATTGAAAAACTTTTATTCAAGTATCCTTTTATGCTATCCAGAAATTCTATATCATTTCCAATCAATAATATGTCGTCCACATATAATATCGAAATGCTACTGAGCTCCCACTCACTTTCTTGTAAATACAAGCTTCTCCAAAAGTCTCAGATAAAACCATATGCTTTGATCACACTATCAAAGCGTTTATTCCAACTCCGAGAGGCTTGCACTGCACCATAAATTGATCATTGGAGCTTGCACACTTTGTTAGCACCTTTTGGATCAACAAAACCTTCGGTTGCATCATATACAACTCTTCTTCTAGAAATCCATTCAAGAATGCAGTTTTACATCCATTTGCCAAATTTCATAATCATAAAATGCAGCAATTGCTAACATGATTCGACAGACTTAAGCATCGCCACTGGTGAGAAAGTCTCATCGTAGTCAACCCCTTGAACTTGTCGAAAACCTTTCGCAACAAGTCGAGCTTTATAGACAGTTACATTACCATCAGCGTCAGTCTTCTTCTTAAAGATCCATTTATTCTCAATAGCTTGTCGATCATCGGGCAAGTCAACCAAAGTCCATACTTTGTTCTCATACATGGATCCCATCTCAGATTTCATGGCTTCCAGCCATTTTGCGGAATCTAGGCTCACCATCGCTTCTTCATAGTTTGTAGGTTCGCCATGGTCAAGTAACATGACTTCCAGAATAGGATTACCGTACCACTCACAGTGCGGATCTTACTCTAGTTGACCACGAGTTCAAGAGAAACTTGATCTGAAGTTTCATGATCAATATCATTAGCTTCCTCACTTATTGGTGTAGTTGTCACAGAACCGGTTCTTGTGATGAACTATTTTCCAATAAGGGAACAGATCTGATTATCTCATCAAGTTCTACTTTCCTCCCACTCACTTCTTTCGAG
Organism: Aegilops longissima; assembly: GCA_021605205.1. Taxonomy (NCBI): domain Eukaryota; kingdom Viridiplantae; phylum Streptophyta; class Magnoliopsida; order Poales; family Poaceae; genus Aegilops; species Aegilops longissima. The sequence continues at coordinate 485,627,077 of CM038681.1, read as the reverse complement.
AGAAACTCTTTTCTAGAAAGGATCCGAATTTAGCAACGAAAATCTTGCCCTCGGATCTGTGAAAGAAGGTGTACCCAATAGTCTCTTTTGGGTATCCTATGAAGACACATTTCTCGATTTAGGTTCGAGCTTATCTGGTTGAAGTTTCTTCACATAAGCATCGCAGCCCCAAACTTTAAGATACGACAACTTTGGTTTCTTGCTAAACCATAGTTCATAAGGTGTCGTTTCAACGGATTTTGATGGTGCCCTATTTAACGTGAATGCGGTCGTCTCTAAAGCATAACCCCAAAACGATAGTGGTAAATCAGTAAGAGACATCATAGATCGCACCATATCTAGTAAAATACGATTCGACGCTCGGACACACCATTTCGCTGTGGTGTTCCGGGTGGCGTGAGCTCTAAACTATTCCGCATTGTTTTAAATGCAGACCAAACTCAGAACTCAAATATTCTCCTCCACGATCAGATCATAGAAATTTTATTTTCTTGTTACGATGATTTTCCACTTCACTCTGAAATTCCTTGAACTTTTCAAATGTTTCAGACTTATGTTTCATCAAGTAGATATACCCATATCTGCTCAAATCATCTGTGAAGGTGAGAAAATAACGATACCCTTGCAAGTGCCTCAACATTCATTGGACCACAAACATCGGTATGTATGATTTCCAACAAATCCTTTGCTCGCTCCATAGTTCGGAGAACGGTGTTTTAGTCATCTTGCCCATGAGGCACGGTTCATAAGTACCAAGTGATTCATAATCAAGTGATTCCAAAAGTCCATCAAGATGGAGTTTCTTCATGCGTTTTACACGATATGACCCAAACGGCGGTGCCACAAATAAGTTGCATTATCATTATCAACTCTGTATCTTTTGGTTTCAACACTATGAATATGTGTATTACTACTATCGAGATTCAATAAAATAGACCACTCATCAAGGGTGCATGACCATAAAAATATTATTCATATAAATAGAACAACCATTATTCTCGACTTAAATGAATAACCGTCTCGCATCAAACAAGATCCAGATATAATGTTCATGCTTAACGCGGCACCAAATAACAATTATTTAGGTCTAAAACTAATCCCGATGGTAGATGTAGAGGTAGCATGCCGACCGCGATCACATCGACTTTGGAACCATTTCCCACGCCGCATCGTCACCTCGTCCTTAGCCAATCTTCACTTAATCCGTAGTCCTGTTTGAGTTGCAAATATTAGCAATGTAACCAGTATCAAATACCTGTGTACTATCTGCGAGTATTAGTAAGGTACACATCAATAACATGTATATCACATATACCTTTGTTCACCTTGCCATCCTTCTTATCCGCCAAATACTTGGGGCAGTTCGCTTCAAAGTGTCCGATGCTTGCAAGAGAAGCACTGGCCAGGCTTAGGTCCAGACTTGGGTTTCTTCTCTTGAGCAGCAACTTGTTTGTTGTTCTTCTTGAAGTTCCTTCTTCTTCTTCCTTTGCCCTTTTCTTGAAACTGGTGGTTTTGTTAACCATCAACACTTGATGCTCCTTTTTATTTCTACCTCGCTGCTTTTAGCATTGCGAAGAGCTCGCGAATAGACTTGTCCATCCCTTGCATATTATAGTTCATCATGAAGCTCTTGTAGCTTGGTGGCGTGATTGAAGAATTACATCAATGACACTATCATCGTGAAGATTAACTCCCAGTTGAATCAAGTGATTATTATACCCCAGACATTTTGAGTAAGTGTTCACCGATGAACTATTTTCCTCCATCTTGCAGCTATAGAACTTATTGGAGACTTCATATCTCTCAATCCGGGCATTTGCTTGAAATATTAACTTCAACTCCTGGAACATCTCATATGCTCCATGACGCTCAAAACGTCGTTGAAGGCCGGTTCTAAGCCGTAAAGCATGGCACAATTGAACTATCGAGTAGTCATCAGCTTTGCTCGCCAGACGTTCTTAATGTCGCTGGTTGCATCAAGAAGCAGGTTCTGGCACCAGCGGTGCTTCAGGGCGTAATTCTTACATGCAGCAATGAGGATAATCCTCGAGTTACGGACCCAATCCGTGTAATTGCTACCATCATCTTTCAACTTTGCTTTCTCAAGGAACGCATTAAAATTCAACGGAACAACAACACGAGCCATCTATCTACAATAAACATAGACAAGCAAAATACTATCGATACTAAGTTCATGATAAATTTAAGTTCAATTAATCATATTACTAAAGAACTCCCACTTAGATAGACATCTCTCTAGTTATCTAAGTGATTACGTGATCCAAATCAACTAAACCATGTCCGATCATCACGTGAGATGGAGTAGTTTCAATGGTGAACATCACTATGTTGATCATATCTATTATATGATTCACGTTCGACCTTCGGTCTCCGTGTTCGAGGCCATATCTGTATATGCTAGGCTCGTCAAGTTTGACTGAGTATTCCGCGTGTGCAACTGTTTTGCACCCGTTGTATTTGAACGTAGAGCCTATCACACCCGATCATCACGTGGTGTCTCAAAGACGAAGAACTTTCGCAACGGTGCATACTCGGGAGAACACTTCTTGATATTTAGTGAGAGATCATCTTATAATGCTACCGTCAATCAAAGCAAAATAAGATGCATAAAGGATAAACATCACACGCAATCAATATAAGTGATATGATATGGCCATCATCATCTTGTGCTTGTGATTCCATCTCGAAGCACCGTCGTGATCACCATCGCCACCGCGCGACACCTTGATCTCCATCGTAGCATCGTTGTCGTCTCGCCAACTATTGCTTCTACGACTATCGCTACCGCTTAGTGATAAAGTAAAGCAATTACATGGCGTTTGCATTTCATACAATAAAGCGACAACCATATGGCTCCTGCCAGTTGCCGATAACTCGGTTACAAAACATGATCATCTCATACAATAAAATATAGCATCACGCCTTGACCATATCACATCACAACATGCCCTGCAAAAACAAGTTAGACGTCCTCTACTTTGTTGTTGCAAGTTTTACGTGGCTGCTACGGGCTGAGCAAGAACCGTTCTTACCTACGCATCAAAACCACAATGATAGTTTGTCAAGTTGGTGCTGTTTTAACCTTCGCAAGGACCGGCGTAGCCACACTCGGTTCAACTAAAGTGAGAGAGCGAGACACCGCGGTCACCTTTAAGCAACGAGTGCTCAAGCGGTGAAACCAGTCTCGCGTAAGCGACGCGTAATGTCGGTCCGGCCGCTTCATCTCACAATACCGCCAACCAAAGTATGACATGTTGGTAAGCAGTATGACTTATATCGCCCACAACTCACTTGTGTTCTACTCGTGCATATGACATCAACGATAAAACCAGGCTCGGATGCCATGTTGGGGAACGAGTAATTTCAAAAAATTCCTACGCACACGCAAGATCATGGTGATGACATAGCAACGAGAGGGGAGAGTGTATGTCCACGTACCCTCGTGAGACCGAAGCGAAGCGTTATAACAACGCTGTTGATGTAGTCAGACGCCTTCATGATCCGACCGATCCAAGTACCGAACGCACGGCACCTCCGAAGTTCAGCACACGCTCAGCTCGATGACGATCCCGGGCTCCGATCCAGAAAGCGTCGGGGATGAGTTCCTTCAAAGACGACGGCGTGGTGACGATGATGATGCTCCACCGCGCAGGCTTCGCCTAAGCTCCGCGACGATATGACCGAAGTGGAATATGGTGGAGGGGCACCGCACACGGCTAAGGAACGATCACGTAGATCAACTTGTGTGTTATGGGGTGCCCCTGCCTCGTGATATAAAAGAGGAGGGGAGGTGCGGCCGCCCTCCTAGGGTGCGCGAGGAGTCCTACTCCCACGGGAGTAGGACTCCCCCTCTGCCTTGTTGGAGAAGGAAAGGGGAGGGAAAGAGGAAAGGCGCCGCCCCCTCTCCTTGTCCTATTCGGACTAGGGGGGAGGCGCGCCTGCCCCTGGACGGCCCTCCTCTTCTCCCTTATGGCCCATTAAGGCCCAACATCCCCCGGGAGGGTTCCCGTAACCCCCCGGTGTTTCGGAAAATTCCTGATTTCATCCGAACCTTCCGATATCCAAATATAGGCTTCCAATATATCAATCTTTATGTCTCGACCATTTCGAGACTCCTCGTCATGTCCGTGATCATATCCGGACTCGAACAAACTTCGCACATCAAAACTTATAAACTCATAATAAACCTGTCATCGTAACGTTAAGCGTGCGGACCCTATGGGTTCGAGAACTATGTAGACATGACCTAGAACTATTCTCGGTCAATAACCAATAGCGGAACCTGGATGCCCATATTGGTTCCTACATATTCTTCAAGATCTTTATCGGTCAAACCGCATAACGACATACGTTGTTCCCTTTGTCATCGGTATGTTACTTACCCGAGATTCGATCGTCGGTATCCAATACCTAGTTCAATCTAGTTATCGCAAATCTCTTTACTCGTTCGTAATACATCATCTCACAACTAACTTATTAGTTGCAATGCTTGCAAGGCTTATGTGATGTGTATTACCGAGAAGGCCTAGAGATACCTCTCCGACAATCGGAGTGACAAAACCTAATCTCAAATACGCCAACCCAACATGTACCTTTGGAGATACCTGTAGTACTCCTTTATAATCACCCGATTACGCCAGGACGCTTGGTAGCACCAAAGTGTTCCTCCGTAAACGGAGTTGCATAATCTCATAGTTACAGGAACATGTATAAGTCATGAAGAAAGCAATAGCAATATACTAAACGATCAAGTGCTAGGCTAACGGAATGGGTCATGTCAATCACATCATTCTCCTAATGATGTGATCCCATTAATCAAATGACAACACATGTCTATGGTTAGGAAACATAACCATCTTTGATTAATGAGCTAGTCAAGTAGAGGCATACTAGTGACTATATGTTTGTCTATGTATTCACACATGTATTATGTTTCCGGTTAATACAATTCTAGCATGAATAATAAACATTTATCATGATATAAGGAAATAAATAATAACTTTATTATTGCCTCTAGGGCATATTTCCTTCAGACATCGCTCGGTTTGGACCAGCACTCAGAGGAGAACTGGCCCGGGGGGCTAAAATAAAGATGACCCTCGGGCTCCGGAAACCCAAGGGAAAAAGGGCATAGGTGAGGCAAATGGTAAAAGCAATGTTGGGCCTTGCTGGAGGAGTCTTATTCAAAGCGAACTGTCAAGGGGGTCCCATAAATCACCCAACCGCGATAGGGACACAAAATCCGGGAACATAATACCGATATGACGGAAACTAGGGCGGCAAGAGTGGAACAAAACACCAGGCATAAGGCCGAGCCTTCCACCCTTTACCAAGTATATAGATGCATTAATAAATATAAGAGATATTGTGATATCCCAACATAATCCTGTTCACCATGGAGCAAACTTCATCTTCACCTGCAACTAGCAACACTATAAGAGGGGCTGAGCAAAAGCGGTAACATAGCCAAACAACGGTTTGCTAGGAAGGGTGACAAAGGTTAGGGGCTATCATGCAATTTGGGAGGCTTGAGCAGCAAGTGGTAGGTAACGCAGCATAGCGATAGAATGAAGCAACTAGCATAGCAATGATAGTAATGAGATCCAAGGTGACGGTCATGTTTCCTGAAATCCCGCTAGGAAGAAGAACGAGTCCATGAAGAAGACGAACGGAAGTAGTCGAACGAATCCTCACAATCGCAACATCACCGAAACTAAGAAGCAACACCGGAAAGAAACAAACAACATGGTAAATGCACAAGCATAAACATGGCACGATGCACAATCAAGTATGATGCATGTCCGGTTTAATGAGGCATGGCATGGCAAAGTGCAACAAACAATGCTACAAGTTAAGTGGAGCTCAATATGCAACGAGTTGCATATTGACAAAACACCACATAGACATAATTAGTTTAATCTCGTTTAAGCTACCAAACAATGTTAAATGTTGTTAAACATGGCAAGAGGTGAGGCATAATTAAACTAACTATTTAGGCAAATTTAAATGAGGACGGAACAACAAACAACAATTCCGGAAAATCCTCATATGCGTATTTTAGATTTGGTACTGTTCTGTCCTAAAGCATATTTTAATGTTGTTAAACAGCAAAATAAAGTGCACCATGTTAAACTAGGCATTTTTCCACCCCATTTACATATAAATTTTATTTAAAACCGAGCTACGGTTATTTAGTTATGAAATAAATCATTTTAACATGGCATTTGAGCAAATTTAAACAAACAGCATTTTAAACACTTTAAACATGGATGAAAGTGGCATATTATTAATCTACACAAAATTCTAAGCATTTTATATGTATAAATTATTTACATAAGATGCATGGTTGAGGAGTTATTATATGCATGAACAACAGGGGGTTTTCTGCAAATCTGTAAATCCTGGAATAATTAGCAAATTTGTCCACGGAAAAAAACATGACATGGGCCGAAATTGGCTAGCCCAACAGTGCACAGGAGGGGTTGTGGGCGCTCACCCATGGGCTTTAGCCCAGTCGGTGGATGCGGCTGAGGCGCGCTGGGCCTGGCGCAGATCTGGCCCAAGCGGGCGACGTGGTCTCGTCCACGCTGGCAGGATCGACGAGGAGGAGAGGCGCGGTCAACGCTCCAGAATGAGCGGGACTTGGCGCTGGTCGTCGACCCAGCACGCAGAAGCAGGGGAGGCCGGCGACGAGGAATTGGCGGAGGCAGCGGCAAGGAGAAGGACTCCGGCGAGGGTGATGCTCCTCCTGTGGACGCATCAGAGAGAGAGGGAGACGGGTGAGAGATAGAAGGTGAAGGGGAAGGAAGAAACAGGGGCACGGGCGCGGCTTGGCTCACCAGAGCTTCGCCATAGGGGTGCAGGCACGGCGGCGCTGCCGGAGGAGATGTAGGCGACGGGGAGGGTTCGTGGCGACGGCAGGACGCGAAGGAAGGCGCGAGGCTGGACCGGCCGGAGCTCGATGTGGTTGCTGAGGGGAACCGGATCCGAAGGCTGGAGCCTTGATCTGAAGAAGAGGACGGCCATGGTGTCCCTGCTCGACGAACTAAGAGAGCAGAGAGAGATGTCAGCGAGAGAACAAAAGAGGAAAACAGGAGCGAGAGGGTGAAGGGGAGCGACGCGACCTGGGGGTTTCGGGCGATGAAGACAGGCGCCACGCCCCGGACGGCAGAGGACTTGGCGCGGTTACGACGACGAGGAATCGAACGAGAAGGTCGGGGAGCTCCTGCTTCTGTCCAGAGAGAAAAGATGGAGAGCAGGGGAGGTCAGAGCGACCAAAGAGAGAGAGAGAGAATCGAGGTGCGCAGCGGCGAGGTCTTACCGGCGAGGGGTGACGGACGACCAACGGGCGAAGCCGAAGGCAGTAGCTGCAGAAGACGGTGGCGATGGGATCTTGAGGCCGAGCCCAGGCCATGGCGGCTTCCTTCCGTTCCTTGACGGAAGCGAGTCAGAGAGAGATGTGAGAGAGACAGAAGCATGGGGAGGAAGGGAGACAGGGGAGGAGATGAGCGGGATGAGGCCGGCGGCATGACCTGCTGCTGCTGTTGTCGCCGGCGGCGTGGACGCGCAAGGCGGCGGGGAGGCGACGAGGCAAGGAAGTTTCGGGGCTGATCTCCTCTCAAACAGAGCGAGGCTGCTGCGATTGATTTGGGATGGATCGGGAGGAGGCTCGCTGGTTGGGTGGATCGATGGATTGGACAGCGCTGAAAACGAGGGGATGGTCGAATTAATTTGGATCGGCAGGGATCCCGAGGAAAACGAAGTGGCGACGGCGATAGGATATGGGAGGAATGGATGGGACAGGGCTAGGGTTAGACTATATATTGGGAAATAAAACTAGGTTAGGACCTTTCGATTTAAATCGGATGGTCGAGATAATTAGGTTGGAGGAGTCCAAATACGAAAACGGAGATATTTTATAGATGTTTAGGGATGATCCGGATCCAATGGCCACTCTGAGCGGTTCGGCCGGGAAGTTTAGGACACGCATACGAGGGGTCGAGAGAGGTCAACGAGGACAAGGGCCGACAAAGTGCCAACGGAGGCAAAGAGAGAAAGGGCAACTACGAGCTGACACGAAGTTTTATGAAAATATGCGATGCAATGCGATGATGCTATGAGATGAGATGCATGACATGAACACAACGCCAAACAATGTACAAAACCCAACCACGGAGGAAATAACATATCACATCTCCGGAAAAGGCAAGAGTTGAGTTACTTAATGTGGAAAGTTGTATCCGGGCGTTACAACACTCCACCACTACGAGAGGATCTCGCCCCAGATCTAGGATGGCACCGAGGGAAACGAAAGAGGAAGAGAAGAGGTAAAACAAGTTGCTTCTTCGACCAATGAGTGAAACCAAAGAACCTTGAGAGGTTGAACAAATTGAAAGAAACAAAACAACGGAGATGACCAAGATTGCAAACAATTCGTTGGACAAGAGGAACAAGGAATATGATGAGAACCAAGAGGTTTAGTGATAAGATAGATATTGAAACCACTTCGGTTAAAACTAGATAGAGAAGGAATAAGATTGATATAATTTGGGCAGCACTCCGACTGAGAGAAAGAAGGAAAACTTGATAAGATGAAAAGAAACTTGAAGAGATGACACAACACTTCGGTTAAATGGATAAGCAAGAAAAGAATATGATCTTGGCAAAACGAGATGATGGGTGAAGAGAGCAACATCACAACGCCTCCGGAAGAAAGAATAGAAGATAGATCATTGAAATAACAGAATGAGAAGAAAATGCCAACTTCTGCCACAAATGAGCTTGGAAAGTACCCTTGCAAAGAAGAATTGAACGGAGTTGTTTAAATTCAACAACGAAAAGCACAAGCTTGTTGTGGGCTTATGGCAAACATCTCAAAATGATGAGGTGACAACCGGCCACCGATGGAAACAGTTAAAAGGATTGAGATCAGCAAGGTGATGAAAACTCCTTTTAATGAGAGAAATAGGAGGAAACTTGGATTATCAATAGGCACCACAATTAGCAACATTCCTTAGGGAAGGCTTTAGGTGAAATATGACCCAAGATAACTCCAATGAAGAGATTGATGGATTTAAATACCTCATTCTTGAAAACATGTGAATCATGAAGCACGAGGAGAAATTGCCAAGGATGACATAACACCATCTCAAAAGATAAGGTAGAAAGAATTGCACTTCGGAATGCAAGATGAAGAATGCTTGAACTCCTCAAAACAAAACATGTGTTGAACACCATGTTTATTTTAGAGTATAGCTTGGCGGATCATAACTTCGAGAGAAATCTTGAAGAACAATTGAAGAATGAAAAGAATCCTTGACGAACCATCATGTAGAGCCTCCATGAAGAACTCCGGTAATAAAAGGATGATAAAAAGAAAGAGAAGTTGAAAACACAAGATGAAGCCTTGCAATGATTTAGATGGAGCTTCGCGATTATATAACCGAGAGAACTTGGAACTCCGGAAAGAAAAGATGAACATCTTAGAACCGATAATTTATTCCTCATGAACAAACTCTGAAGGAAAGGATTAATCACTTGGATGAAACAATAATAAGAATTTCGTTATGCGTATCCTTCACCAATTTAAATTGATGACAAGCAACGGATTTGGCATACTACTTATTCTCGTAGAAAGGATTAAAAGAGATATAGCATAAACTTGGAGAAGGTATTGATGGAACCACCGGTTGGATTGGAAACAACGAATGTATTAATATGATAACGAAGGAAGTGAAATCTTGCACGAACCACCATAAGAATTTAAAATGAACGTAGCAAAGGCACAATTCACCGGGAAGAATTGGAGAAAAAGAAAACGAAGATACTTGAGAGGATTTAGATACATGAGAACGAAGATATCATGAACTGATTAGAGGATATTTGAATGATGCACCCGTATGATTTGGAGAACGAGAGCTGAAAGCTTGAATGAATAATCCTGAGATGATGGTCTCCGGAGAATCAAACTGAAAAGACTCCTGAAATGCTCCAGATGGGTGAAAAGAATTCTCACGATCGAAAACAATTATGAGAGGATGGCATCAAACTTGAACTACGCATCTTTGGAAGAACAGGTAAGGATTTAAGAGGAACTCTTCTTCGATCTTCGCATGCTGAGAATGACGAGGAGAAACACCACCAAATTGTTGAGAAACTCCGGAAGGATTAAAAGAGGAAATGTTGAGCCAAAGATGAAAAAAGTTTGAAAGCGACCTTGGAGAAGGCATGTGACTGATGAAAATCCATTCTTACGTCAAACTTTGAAAAGGATTTGAGAATAACTCTGGGAGAATTAGAAGAGTCAGGTAAGATCCTGGGAAAAGACCTGTGGGTTAGGGCCCACTCGAAAGAAACATCGTTGAAGGATTACTTGAAATAAAGATTGCACTGATAGAATTAAATGGCTTGAATGAGATAACAACCTCAAAATAACTTGAATGGACCTGGAACGAAAAGACGAGCCTTCTGAGATATCTTCAACATTCCAGAACAAATGAATAGCGAGAAGTGAATGATTAAGAGGTGCATCGGCAAGAGAAAGCATTTGCAACAAGGAAAGGAATATGATCAACACTGAAAGCTTGAGTTAAATCCACCTGAAAAGAATACGAGAATGAAGAATGATGAACTTGGAGCTGTTGAGCATCTTCATGAGGGATCACTGGATCAGAACATTGATTGAAAAGAGTGAAGAGGCTTCACATGAATAAATGGATACTTGATTAAAATATATAAGTCCTTGAAGAAAATGGGTGGGAGGGCGGGAAAACAAAGGCAACTTGGGACGGATGAAATAACGTTGAGAAGACTTTGAGTTGATCTTGCGAATGGGAAAAAATGATAGGATCATCTTGAAGAGAATCGCACCGGTTGGAAAGAATTGACATGACAATCTCGCTGATCAAGAAGGATTAGTATTCACATAGCAATATGAGAACACCGTTTGAAAGGTATGGAATCAACACTTGACATTGAAGCAACTCGAATACCACAACTCAAAATAAAACAAAGGATTGGCTTGCAGAATAAGCCGGAACAGATACATATGATAGAGATTTACCCAATCCCATATCATGCATCGGTCGGAAAGATATTCTAGGAGCTACTTGAATACCCACCTATAAACTCCCGAAACTTTCTGGTTATGCAATCTGGTGTTGGGGATACAGGGGACACAAAATATATCACCCAAACTAACAATACCTAGATCCAATTGTATCCATCCTTCAACACAGAACCAAGAAAACTCCGAAATCGTGTACCTCAACCTTTCAAAAGCATCCGTTATACGAGCTATGGCAATACTCCCGAACTCCCCAGTACTGGGTGGCGTCGAGGTTATCTCACCAACAACTGCATAAAAGAGATTTTTGATGTCGGCAAAACTCAGGTATTCCAGAACTGCAACGATAAAATTGTGACGACAACACCTCGGAGCTCAACTCCCCGGGACACTGCCACAACCCCTAAATGTCAGGAGGCACCAAGAACAATGTTCTCGTCACAAAACCATCGGAACGATTCCAAGATACCCGCGTGATCCTAAGAAATTTTTCGTGAAATTTGAGGAGAGGAAGGACAAAACATCTACGTCAGGAGGCCTCACCAGAGCGGCGAAGGGACTGAGGAGTAAAAATAATCCTACTCTCCGATATATATAATCCTAAGACTCAAAATAGTCTTCTTCTAGACTCAACAACGGACAACAATCAAGGGGGCTCCTATGGTCGGTCGAGGCTCTGATACCAACTTGTCACGCCCAAGATGTGACCCAATCCTAAAGGAACTCGAAGGTCCCACCAAGGATAGAAGCGCCATCTTGAAGACGCTTTTGCAAGGTGGATATCATTACATCAACATTACATAATAGTGGGGATACATCCAATTCATACAATGTCACATGAATACAACAATACAACATACAACATCAACATCCGACTACGGATGAATCATAAATGTAAACTCAAACGACATCCACCCTGCTAGCCTGTGCTCTGACGACCGAACATATCCCCGATTGAAGAAGTAGAAGAAGAACTCCAAAACAAGTAAACATCGCTCTCGCGCCATGATCATCGTGATAACCTGTACTGCAATTGTTGGTGTAGTAATCAGTGAGCCACGAGGACTCAAAGCAATCCCATTACCATGGGTATCAAGACTAGCAAAACTTAATGGGAAAGGAAGGGTAAAGTGGTGAGATTGCAGCAGCGACTAAGCATGACATGGTGGCTAACATACGCAAAAGAGAGCGAGAAGAGAAGCAAAGGAACAATCGTCAACTAGTAATGATCAAGAAGTGATCCTGAACTCCTACTTACGCCGACATAACCCGTAAACCGTGTTCTCCTCTCGATCAACCCGAAAAGAGACACTCACGTTACGCATACGCTTGGTGTATTTTAGAAGAGTTTGCTTCAAGTTTACTACAACCGGATATTAACAAATTCCCATCGCCGCATAATCGCGGCACGGCTCTCGAAAGTTTATACCCTGCAGGGTGTCCCAACTTAGCCCATGATAAGCTCTCGCGATCAACGAAGGATATTCCTTCTCCCGGAAGACCCGATCAGTCTCGAATCCCGCCACAAGACATTTCGACAAGAATAAAACAAGACCAGCAAAGCCGCCGGATGTGCCGACAAATCTCGATAGGAGTCGTGACGTACTCGTTCTCGTGGCACACCGGATGAGCAAGACGACGGGTTGGCATAGACCCTGGTTGCCCAAGGGCGCCGGACATCGCCGGTTTGGACCAGCACTCAGAGGAGAACCGCCGGGGGCTAAATAAAGATGACCCTCGGGCTCCTAAACCCAAGGAAAAAGGGCATAGGTGAGGCAAATGGTAAAACCAATGTTGGGCCTTCTTTGGAGGAGTCTTATTCAAAGCGAACAGTCAAGGGGGCCCCATAAATCACCCAACCGCGTTAGGGACGCAAAATCCGGGAACATAATACCGATATGACGGAAACTAGGGCGGCAAGAGTGGAACAAAACACTGCATAAGGCCGAGCCTTCCACCCTTTACCAAGTATATAGATGCATTAATAAATATAAGAGATATTGTGATATCCCAACATAATCCTGTTCACCATGGAGCAAACTTCATCTTCACCTGCAACTAGCAACGCTATAAGAGGGGCTGAGCAAAAGCGGTAACATAGCCAAACAACGGTTTGCTAGGAAGGGTGACAAAGGTTAGGGGCTATCATGCAATTTGAGAGGCTTGAGCAGCAAGTGGTAGGTAACGCAGCATAGCGATAGAACGAGGCAACTAGCATAGCAATGATAGTAATGAGATCCAAGGTGACGGTCATGTTGCCTGAAATCCCGCTAGGAAGAAGAACGAGTCCATGAAGAAGACGAACGGAAGTAGTCGAACGAATCCTCACAATCGCAACATCACCGAAACTAAGAAGCAACACCGGAAAGAAACAAACAACATGGTAAATGCACAAGCATAAACATGGCACGATGCACAATCAAGTATGATGCATGTCCGTTTAATGAGGCATGGCATGGCAAAGTGCAACAAACAATGCTACAAGTTAGTGGAGCTCAATATGCAACGAAGTTGCATATTGACAAAACACCACATAGACATAATTAGTTTAATCTCGTTTAAGCTACCAAACAATGTTAAATGTTGTTAAACATGGCAAGAGGTGAGGCATAATTAAACTAACTATTTAGGCAAATTTAAATGAGGACGGAACAACAAACAACAATTCCGGAAAATCCTCATATGCGTATTTTAGATTTGGTACTGTTCTGTCCTAAAGCATATTTTAATGTTATTAAAGAGCAAAATAAAGTGCACCATGTTAAACTAGGCATTTTTTCACCCCATTTACATATAAAGTTTATTTAAAACCGAGCTACGGTTATTTAGTTATGAAATAGATCATTTTAACATGGCATTTGAGCAAATTTAAACAAACAGCATTTTAAACACTTTAAACATGGATGAAAGTGGCATATTATTAACCTGCACAAAATTCTAAGCATTTTACATGTATAAATTATTTACATAAGATGCATGGTTGAGGAGTTATTATATGCATGAACAATGGGGGTTTTCTCGCAAATCAGAATCTCGAATAATTAGCAAATTTGTCCACGGAAAAAAAACATGACATGGCCGAAATTGGCTAGCCCAACAGTGCATAGGAGGGGTTGTGGGCGCTCACCCATGGGCTTTAGCCCAGTCGGTGGATGCGGCTGAGGCGCTATTTGGGCTCGGCGCAGATCTGGCCCAAGCGGGCGACATGGTCTCGTCCACGCTGGCAGGATCGAACGAGGAGGAGAGGCGCGGTCAATGCTCCAGAACGAGCGGGACTTGGCGCTGGTCGTCGACCCAACACGCAGAAGCAGGGGAGGCCGGCGACGAGGGATTGGCGGAGGCAGCGGCAAGGAGAAGGACTCCGGCGAGGGTGATGCTCCTCCTGTGGACGCATCAGAGAGAGAGGGAGACGGGTGAGAGATAGAAGGTGAAGGGGGAGGAAGAAACAGGGGCACGGGCGCGGCTTGGCTCACCAGAGCTTCGCCATAGGCGTGCCGGCACGGCGGCGCTGCCGGAGGAGATGTAGGCGACGGGGAGGGTTCGTGGCGACGGCAGGACGCGAAGGAAGGCGCGAGGCTGGACCGGCCGGAGCTCGATGTGGTTGCTGAGGGGAACCGGATCCGAAGGCTGGAGCCTTGATCTGAAGAAGAGGACGGCCATGGCGTCCCTGCTCGACGAACAGAGAGAGCAGAGAGAGATGTCAGCGAGAGAACAAAAGAGGAAAACAGGAGCGAGAGGGTGAAGGGGAGCGACGCGACCTGGGGGTTTCGGGAGATGAAGACAGGCGCCCACGTCCTGGACGAAGCAGAGGACTTGGCGCAGTTACGACGACGAGGAATCGAACGAGAAGGTCGGGGAGCTCCTGCTTCTGTCCAGAGAGAAAGGATGGAGAGCAGGGGAGGTCAGAGCGGCCAAAGAGAGAGAGAGAGAGAATCGAGGTGCGCAGCGGCGAGATCTCACCGGCGAGGGGTGTCGGACGACCAGCGGGCGAAGCCGAAGGCAGTAGCTGCAGAAGACGGTGGCGATGGGATCTTGCGGCCGAGCCCAGGCCATGGCGGCTTCTTCCGTTTCGACGGAAGCGAAGTCGAGAGAGATGTGAGAGAGCGAAGCATGGGGAGGAAGGGAGATGGGAGGAGATGAGCGGGATGAGGCCGGCAGCATGACTGCTTCTTCTTTGTTGTCGCCGGGCGGCATGGACGCGCAAAGGCGGGGAGGCGACGAGGCAAGGAAGTTTGGGGCTGATCTCCTCTCAAACAGAGCGAGGCTGCTGCGATTGATTTGGGATGGATCGAGGAGGCTCGCTGGTTGGGTGGATCGATGGATTGGACAAATGAAAACGAGGGGATGGTCGGTCGGTGGATCGGGGGATCCCGAGGAAAACGAAGTGGCGGCGGCGATAGGATATGGGAGGAATGGATGGGACAGGGCTAGGGTTAGACTATATATAGGGAAATAAAACTAGGTTAGGACCTTTCGATTTAAATCGGATGGTTGAGATAATTAGGTTGGAGGAGTCCAAATACGAAAACGGAGATATTTTATAGATGTTTAGGGATGATCCGGATCCAATGGCCACTACTAAGCGGTTCGGCTTCGGGGAAGTTTCGGACACGCACACGAGGGGTCTGAGAGAGGTCAACGAGGACAAGGGCCTGACAAAGTGCCAACGGAGGCAAAGAGAGAAAGGGCAACTATGAGCGGCTACGAGTTTTATGAAAAATATGCAGATGCAATGCGCATGATGCTATGAGATGAGATGCATGACATGAAAACAACGCCAAACAACAGACAAAACCCAACCACGGAGGAAATAACATATCACATCTCCGGAAAAGGCAAGAGTTGGAGTTACGAATATGGAAAGTTGTATCCGGGGCGTTACAAATATATCTCGGAATGGCTGTGGAAATGCCATGATAGGTAGGTATGGTGGCTGTTTTGAGGAAGATATATGGTGGGTGTATGATACCGGCGAAAAGTGCGCGGTATTAGAAAGGCTAGCAATGGTGGAAGGGTGAGAAAAGTGCGTATAATCCATGGACTCAACATTAGTCATAAAGAACTCATATACTTATTGCAAAAATCTACAAGTTATCAAAGCAAAGTATTACGCGCATGCTCCTAGGGGGATAGATTGGTAAGAAAAGACCATCGCTCGTCCCCGACCGCCACTCATAAGGAAGACAATCAATAAATAAATCATGCTCCAACTTCATCACATAACGGTTCACCATACGTGCATGCTACGGGAATCACAAACTTTACCACAAGTATTCCTCAAATTCACAACTACTCAACTAGCATGACTCTAATATTATCACCTCCATATCTCAAAACAATTATCAAGCATCAAACTTTTCTTAGTATTCAACACACTCAAAAGAAAGTTTTACAAATCTTGAATACCAAGCATATTATTATTAAGCAAATTACCATGCTATTTAAGACTCTCAAAATAATCTAAGTGAAGCATGAGAGATCAATGGTTTCTTTAAAACAAACCACCACCGTGCTCTAAAAGATATAAGTGAAGTACTAGAGCAAAACTATCAAGCTCAAAAGATATAAGTGAAGCACATAGAGCAAAACTATCAAGCTCAAAAGATATAAGTGAAGCACATAGAGTATTCTAACAAATTCCAATTCATGTATGGATCTCTCAAAACGTGTGTACAGCAAGGATGATTGTGGTAAACTAACAAACAAAGACACAAATAATACAAGATGCTCCAAGCAAAACACATATCATGTGGTGAATAAAAATATAGCTCCAAGTAAAGTTACCGATGGAAGTGTACGAAAGAGGGGATGCCTTCCGGGGCATCCCCAAGCTTCGACTTTTTGGTGTCCTTAGATTATCATGGGGGTGCCATGGGCATACCTAAGCTTAGGCTCTTGCCACTCCTTATTCCACAATCCATCAAAAAATTTCACCCAAAACATGAAAACTTCACAACACAAAACTCAACAGAAATCTCGTGAGCTCCGTTAGCGAAAGAAAACAAAAGACCACTTCAAGGTACTGTAGTAAACTCATTCTTACTTTATATTGGTGTTAAACCTACTGTATTCCAACTTATCTATGGATCATAAACTATTTTATTGGCCATAGATTCATCAAAATAAGCAAACAACATGTCGTGGACTTGTCACGGCAGATGTCCTCATGAAAGGACTTAGTCGCAGGGCCATCGTACGGGTTACCTAGAGGGGTTAATGCGGACACAAGACACGGAATTATATCTGGTTCGCCCCTTCGATGAAGGTAAAACCTACGCCCAGTTGTGGTTGATTGATATGATTCGCCACTAGGAGCAATAGCTTTTCCTTAGCCTCAATCTCTGTCCTTAACTCGCCGGTCGCCCCTTATATACACGGGTTAACGCCTCGCCGGCTTACGTAATCCCAATCCGCTCATACAGAGTCCGGTTTGGTCTCTCCTTTCTTGTCTTACCATACAAGTTCTGAGATTAGGGCGGTTTACATGTATGGATCTTAATTCCTTCTGGCTCCAGGCCTCCATATGGGCTCGATCACGACGAGGGTAAACCGAGCCCGGGCGGTTCACACCGTAGCTGTATCCTCAACATTAGGCCCAGATTGACTTGAACCGTTCAGTTAATCTTCCACGCCTTCGAGCAACCCTTGATCTTCCTTGTAAACCGCCATTGACTTGAACCGCCGTGACATCATCCTTCGATCTTCGTGTCGGGGCCCCGACGTCATTTTGGACAAAAATCTAAACAAAGAAGATTCCCTTCATTAAAGCTATCCTGAATCGAGGCGGTCACTGCACCTTCCGCCGCTTTTGGCTCCTCAATTCGCTACCATTGATTACTCCGCCCTTATAAATAGACCGGTCGGGTCATTCTCTTCTTCTTCTTCTCTCTTCTTCTTCCTCGCGACCGCCGACCTCAAGCTCGCCGTCACCTTCAACCTTCGACCGACGCTTCCCGCCGCCCACTGATCAACCGGATCGGACCAGAGTCTCCGCTCCTCCGTGGTTCCTGCTCATCCGTAAGGTCATCTTTAAACCCTAGATCTCATCTGGAAACTTGGTTCGCCGTGATCATCCATGAGTGTTCTTGCCGACCTTGCATGCCCGTTCCGCCATGGCCGACGGCTCGGCCGCATCGCTTCTCATATGCAAACGGATGCTTTCACCGTACCCGATTCTAGGCGCCTTTCCCCTTGTTCAGATCTTCCATTTTAACATACCGAACCTTCTGCGCTGTAGGAGGTCTCAGATAAGTCGCAGAAATTCTCTTTATCAACCCCCGTAGATCTAGATTACTTCCTTTTGCATGGGAAACCTGTTTCATCTATACTTAGCAATTTTTTCAGCACTAGCTCTTCCGACGGTTTAACTTCCGATATTTAATCCGACCTCCATTAGTCCTTAGTTAAACCGACCGGGAAGCCGCCACTGAACTGCCGGTTTAACAATATTTGTAACGCTCGACCTGTTTAATAGTGAACCGCTTTTCTTCCTTTCTTTCGCAGCTTTCCCATATAATCTTCCGGAATGGCTCCTCAATTTTCGCTTGCAACGGGTCCGTCCAGAGTCACCGAGACGCAGCTCAACGGCTATGTCACCACCGGGCGGTTTGGCTCCAAAAGTGTCCTCCATCGCGCGCTCCGAAGGCGAAGTTTCCCCGAGCCATGAAAGCGGAGAAGTAATCGTGTTCATGCATCACTTAGACCGGGGTTCTGTCCGCCCGGTTCAAATTTTTCCGGATGTCCTTGCCATCTGCAGCTTCATCCTCGTGACATCGCCCAAATTCGTGTCGAATATATGCAACTTTCAAGTCTTCGTGAAGTCTATCTTCAAGAAGAACCATCTGTGGAGTTGTTCCGGATTTTTCCATTTGAACCGCCGCACAGAGTTTTTCGACGGTCCGAACACGAGCTGGGCGGGCGGTCGATCCGTAAGAGGAAGGAAGTCGATTTTCCCATGCCAAGCACCACAGCCATCCAAAGGAATGGAACCAAACCTGGTTCTATCGCCGAACACCGCCTCGCCGACGAAAACCCTTGCGGGTTACCGCTCACACCGCTCAAGAACACTCATCCGCTGCCTTCCCGCTTAACCGCCATGAACGAAAAAACTTCGCACCGCAAATAATCAAGCTCCGGCTCTAATGGCCAATGGTTTAACCGGCGAGATCTTGTACGCTCTGGGTCTCTTGGGGCGTTTTGCTACCAAGCCGCCGCCCGGATTGATGCACGAGTACACCGCAGCCTCAAAGATCCTCAAAGGCGCCACGAGCTGCCTATAACTCGAACAGAGGTCACCAAATCGCCAAGAAGATGCTTGATGAACCAATCTCCGCTCGCAGCCTCACCGGATTGGCTCCATTCTGTGCCACCAACAAACCGCCGCGTAAGTTCTATTCTCTATCTTTCAAGCTCTTAATACTCCGCCAATGCACGCTAATCCTTTATCCTTCTCGGGCCGACAGCTCTTTCGAAGCTTAACCAAACCGTTCGGGCGCCGTAAAGTCAAAGGCCACTAAGAAAACGGGCAAGAAGAAGACCGCCGAGTCCTCTAATCCGCGGAGGACGAAGAATCGACGCCGAGGTAAACCGCTTGCCGCTTTGTGTTTCTTCCTACACATGCTTAGTCCTCTTACAATCTTTTTATCGACAATTTTCTTCCCGTGATGATGCGGAAGCCAGCCACGCCGATTTCGTTGAGGTAATCTTACTTTCTTCCGAATCCGACCTTGCGCCGTTAAGAGAATTCATCACGCCGTCCGGAAAGTGAAAAATACCATTCCTGTGCTTACTTGAATCCAAATCTTAACTTGAAGACACAACAGTCGACGAAGCGCCGTACAACCCGCATAGTGGCCAATAGGTTACTTCAGCGGTTTATCGGACACACCTATCCGGAAGCGCCGCCGAGGTGACTTGCTCTCCGAAAAGCGCTATCCCTTAAAAGGTTTCTTCCGATGTCCTCTCAATCCGTCGACCCAATTATCAGGCCTCTTCCAACTCGTCGGCGGTTCATCCACCACACAACTGCCTCCGCCGAACATCGCCCAGGTAACGTAATTATCTGTTCGCCAATTCGACTCACCGTCACTCCGTAAATTTGTCTTGATCCGACTCGATTATTGCAGCACCAAGGCTCGCTTGAGCAAGAAGGCAAAACTTGATCCTACCTCGGATGTTGATCCGAAAACATCCCCGAACAAACACACGAGAATCCGAAGCTGCCAAGGAAAGCTCGCGAACTGTATAAAGACGCAAGCTGATCCGCCGGTTGAACCGAGGTCCAAGTGGAAACTTCCCAACCTGTTCCATCATATCCGTCCGCCGAAGCGGTCGTGGATGATGAACCGCCAACCAAAGCAAAACGATGGCAAGCCCAAACAAGACCGCCGAGAACGACGATGTTATTGTGACAGTATCGGCTACATCGCCCTCGCCAACCAACCTTTAACAAAGCACAAAGATCAAAGATGGCTCCACTATTATGAGCAAGGACAAGGGAAGACTGATATGTCACCACGACAATTTCTCCGCCTAAGAACTTCATTCCGCTTTCGAACCGGCTTTACACAAGCCGCGACTTTGAAGCCGGTCTAGTAAACCGCATGAAGGACCGCTATGAGGTAATGAACTGACCTCTCTTATATCTTAACGCATAGTAGCTCTCAAGGGTCGGTTTAACTTTGCAAAGTTAAACCGACTTAAGGTGTTTTCTTCATAGCAAAATTGAGATCAACTAGCCATTAGCCCCCAAGTGCCAAGTTGAATACTTGTATTAAGCTTGGGACTTGCATAATGAAACCACTAACCTGCTTCCTTTGTCATCGAGTGAAATACACCAAAGCAGGTTGTGCAACTAAAGGACCTCCGAACCAACTGAAATCCAAATAATGAAGCCACCAAAGCCAAGGATGAGCTGAAACTGCCCCACCACCATGGAACAATTGAAGGAGTGGTACAACCGAACGGATCAATCGATACCGAGAAAGCCGGTTTAGTAAAGCGGCGGAGGAAGCCGAGGCGCCCTTAAACCGTGACTAAGAGCTGACGGACTTAAACGCCAAGTGCATGCCATGACCTCTGCCATCTTTGGTAAGCAAATTTATACCGACTATGCTCGTGTTAATGCGTCCGCCGGTTTAACTTGAGCTGTCTAAACCTGGTGCAGTAAACGATTGCCCATCCGGGCTCCGACGCGCGGAAAAACTCAAGGCTTCAGACACTCGATCGAAAGCAGCTATATACCGGCGCCCAGCGGTCATATGCGCCACTTCATATGACAACACGGCGCCGCCCTCGATCGAGAGACGCTGGACCGGCTGTCGGCGATTCCGGGCAGCTTGAAGAGATGAAGCGATCCGCAGCCCGGCTGGCACCTCATCGCTCGACGCTGCTCCAAGGCATGGATAGCGGACCTTGATCCGCCGACATAGCTAAAGGTTTTCCCAGCGCCAAGAGAACGGTGAAGCCTTTGATAACAACACCAAGCGGATTACAAAGGAAATGCGTCCGCTGGCGAAGTCAACCGCCGCTGAAGCCAACTGGAGGTTCACCGATCTTTTATGATGCCAATAACAAGCGGGTGGAGTTTGTCATCCCGAAGTGCGAGCCTGATCCTCCAACTGTAAGCACACTTACGCCTCGACGCTGATCCGCTGAACTGATAAGTGAAGAAGCTGTCTTTCAGGCCTTAACCCGGATTGACTGGTCTACCAATGACTTCCGGGCTTTGGGTGAAGAAGAGGAAGAAGCTGAACCGACGCCAGCGCCGCCCCTCTACTTCGCGCCAACCCGTGAAGCAGCGAATCCGCTGTTAGGTGATATCCAAAGCTTCAAGGCACAACTCCGCGTGAAACGCCGGGCCTCTAAAGGCTTTGTAATAGGCTAGCAAGTGTCTTTTATTAAACAATGCCGGTACAACCTCAGTCTGTAAACTTTTGCATGGCAAGGCTGGATCCGCTGGCTTTTGTAGTAAATCCTGCAACATATTTTGCCTGCAATCACAAGTTCTTAAACCGCCATGGCGGTTTACACCTCTCGCCAAGATCGTGCACACAGTTGGCTTTAGCTAATCCCAAGCGGAGGTCTTATAAACCATCACCGCCAAAGGAGAGTAATCTGTGGTATAAGACCGATTTATCAGGCAAATCGTGCGGGCATGACAAGCCCCTGTTACTCCACAATGGGATGTTTTAATAAAGAAAATCAAACCGAACAAAAATCGCCAACAGAAAAACGCACCGACAACATAAACCGGTTTAAAAATGTGTCGGTTTAAGAAGGCCGACAAAAACCAAATGATTGGTATCAAAACCACATAAAAGCAAAATCAACGAAAGAATCGCTTTTGCAAGAAAAGGCTGTATCGAACCGGATCGATGGTGTTACCATGGTCGGACAGACCAAGCCCCTATACGGCGTAGCGATGGTTCAAGTCAGCCGTGTCACCAATCGAACTCGTGGCATGATGCCGATCAAGTGGCATTGCAATGGTTCGGGTTCACCAAAGCCCCAAGTGATTCTATGGCCTTAGGCCACCAAGAGGCGGATTGGTTCAGACATGACCATGTCCCTAAATGATCTGGTGGCTTTACCGCTAAGAGGCATTGCATTGGTTCGGATACTACCAAGCCCCCAAATGACAAAAGTTTCAAAACAAGGCTAAGGGTTGAACCGAGGCCGCTTCACGACAAAGATTCCATGTACCCAAACCGAAGTTTATGCGTAACAGATACCCCGCTTAGCCGAGGATCCGTTTATTGCTTTTATTCAAAATATATACATTGTCTTAATATGTACATAAGCGGAGCCAATGGCTCGAGGTATAGTAAGGTCAAGATGAGCAATGTTCCACGGCCTGTTGGTCTCTTCCTCCGACGCGGCGTGAATCCTTTTGCTCTAACATCGATCGATAGTAGGAACCGTTGTATAGATTCTGCTGACCACAAAAGGCCCTTCCCAAGGTGGGGATAACTTGTGCATATCTTTTCGATCTTGAATGAGCCGCAGCACCAAGTCTCCTTCCGAAAGGTTCTGGTTTTAACTCGCCGGCTGTGATACCGACGAAGATCCTGCTGGTAAACCGCCGAGCGAGCTGCTGCCATATCACGCTCTTCATCCAAATGATCCAGATCATCTTGCCGTGCTGCCTCACTATCTGCTCCTCAACATAAGCTGCCACTGGGCGTAGTCATGACGGATATCATTGGGAAGAACCGCCCGCCCATAGACCATAAAGAACGGCGATATCCAGTGGATCGTTGGGAGTAGTGTTTATACTCCATATCACCGATGGTAGCTCCTCCACCCAACAACCGGCGTCCTCTCTAAAGGGACCATAAGCCGGGTTTGATACCCTTCAAAATTTCCTGATTAGCTCGCTCCGCTTGACCATTGGATTGTGGGTGGGCTAGAAGAAACATCAACCCAAAAATATGGCCTAGGGTTGCCGTTTTCCTTCGGTCTTGAATCCGCCAAAAATGAAACCACGTGAAGGCTTTTGGGTAAACCTATTTTTAAACCTGGGCCCATTATACCCTTAGCAATGGGATTCTTGGTTTTGGTGAACCCTAAAGGGAGGCCACCGGATTCCCTTGGAAAATTGGCCCTTACCCGCCATAAAGCCCATATAACCCCAATGTGGATAGAGACCGATGGCCTTGTTAAATTAAGCCATTGAACAACCTTTTCCCCCCTTGCCTCCCAAAAGGCCCTCTCAGTTCCCAAATAAAAGGGGCCTCCGCAATACACAAACCTTGGCCAGGCCCTTTAATTAAGGCCTATCTTTTAGCTCAACGGTGACCGCCACATCGGAAAAGGGAACCCTTTCCCGGTGAAAACCTTACCCAAATGGCCCTTAACTCATTATGCCTTTGCGTAAAAATTCTTAATTTCCTCTTGCCAACCCCTTTACAAAAACCCAAAATCAAAACCAAAGGCCCTTGGCTTGAGCCAACTTGACACATAAGGTTTCAAAGGGTTTTTAAATCCTCTCAAGTTCCTTCGCCTTATTTAGGCCCCAAGGGCAACCGGCCACGCTTTCAAACAATTACATCAAACCCGAAAGTTGCTTGGGCACTTTGAGCCCAAAACGGACCTGGGCCCAAAGGGTGAAAATTTTCTGGCCAACCCCTTTTGAAAAGAAAATCGGCCAAGCGCCAAACCGCCTTCTCAATGCGCTCGGGGAAAAAGGGAAACCTTTTAGTTGTAATGCACATAAAGTGCCATTTTCTTGGACCAACCGGATTGCGAATTTGGGAAAGATTCCCAAAACCCATAAATCAGGCCTTCCCGGGGCCTTTCCTGTTAAACCGGGGAAAAACGTTTTCGGGATTTGGAAACTTAAGTTCCGGATTCCCTCGGTAATGGCTTCAAAGGTTTCCATCAAATTCTTTAATAACTTCGGGGCCCCTATTTAGGGTCATTCGATGGGAACGTTGGGCTCCGGGACTAAAACCTTACCCATTTAATTAAGTTACATGCCGAGGGCTTCTTAAAGGGCATACCCGCGGCCAACCTTTAAACTTTAATTCCCCCAAAGACCCATAAGGCCATCCCTTCCCGTTCGAGGCATCTTCCCGAACCGTTATTGCCTTTTACCCGGCATTTTCGTTGAAAAACTACAGGGGTGATGCTTACATAACCCCCCCAAAGGGTGGTAAGGGTTTAATTTTCCCCCTCAAATGACTTTAATTGGGGTACGCTCCAAAGGTTACCCGAGGCTACACCCCGGGATTGGACAGGGCCTCCCAAAATTTTTGGCGAGATGCCACATTAACCCCATCCGCAAAGTTTTTTTTTCGCTTCCTTTAAGGCCTTGGTCTTGTCCGCCTCTGCCCCCAAAGGGCTAGCCCGGTTGTGGGGGATGGTCCTTGTACCAAATTTTCTAACGAGCTGGGCCGGGTTCAACAACGACCCCCCCCGAACCGGCCGCCAAGCGGGGAAACTGTCTTACCGATTTTCTTTATTGCTATAACCCGATCTTTCGTTGTTGGTGCCCCCTTGTTCGTGAAAGTTATTATTATTCTTGCCTTGCCCCCGGGTTACCGCCAACCCGGCTTTCCTCCCCGTGGGGGACCCAAGCCCGGCCCTTACTTAAGGTTGGGTTCTTCTCCGCATAAATTCGTCCTTAAGGGGTTCCGGGTCCCCTTCCCCTCTTTGGAAAGGTTTTTATCTGAAATCACCGGTTTACCACCTTTGTGCCTACCCGGCCCGGACCCTTTTGCGGTTTGGGTTGGCCCAAAGCCCATGTTCCGAAACGGGGTCCATTGGGGTATTTTGGCCGGAACCTTTGTTTTCCCTTCCCTTTCCTTCCCGATTCAACCTTGGTTTCGGGTCCGGATTTTAAAACCCCCAAAGTGCCCAACTGAAAAAGTTCGCGCCCTTCAACCAGGGTCGCCGGTTCTTCCAATCATTGGGGGTTGTGGTAAAATTAAAATTCGGCCGGCCCCAATGGGTTTGACCTTCGTGTGGGCCCCGGGCTACCCCGCAGGGCGTTGGTTTGAAAGGAGAACGGGCCAAGGGCCCGAGCTGAAGGGGGGAAGTTTTTCAACCGGCGGGATACCTTCGCTCTTGTAATCGTCTGCTTCTCCACACTAGCATCCCAGGCCACTCGATTTTTCCTGCCCGGGCCAAGCGGCGGATGTTGGGCCCTTCCGGCCGTCCGGGCAGCCCCCGTAAAAGGGGGGAACCCCCCAAAAGCGCTGACCCCGGTTGAAGTTTGGCGGCCGGGGCAGGCGGTGATCCTCCCTTGTTTTGGCCTCCCTGCCGGCGCGGTCCATACCAGGTTAAAGACCGGGTTTTTGCAGGCCCCGGATTGGCGGGGGTTTCCGGGCGGGCCAGTCCGCTTCGGGGGGGGTACCTTCCGGGTTTTGCCTTCGGGAGAAGGCCTCTAAAAGCCCGACCCGGGTTCTCCTTCGGGTTAATCGCCTTCTTGGGTTGCCTTAACCTGCCGCCCGCCGGGTTTCCATCTTATGTGCCGGAGGGCCCTAGCGGTTTTCTGCATCTCCGGGGTGAAGGGGGCCGTATGCTTCCGGACCAACTGGACTGGCCCCTTACGGGAGAAAAGCTCCTTCCCTCAAAACGGGTCGGACCGCCCTTTTCGATTTGGCGGCCTCTGCGGCAGCCATAACCCGCCTGGGCCCGGCCCCCTTTACGCGGCGCCTCCGCTTTGCTGGTATTTCCCCTCCCTTTGCAATCTCCGCGGTAAAGGAAATCCCGGGGATTACCCCCGAACCCCGGGCCCCCGAAAAACTTGAGCGGGGGCGGGGCCTCCTTCCCCCATGGCGTTCCCGGCCGAGGCGGCGGGAAGTGGCGCCCCGCTGCCGATGGCCCGAGGTTGGGTAGCAAGGGCCGGAATCTCTCCCGGGCGCCCCGCCATCCGCGTGGTTAAAAACCGTTTCTCCGGCCCGATACCTGGGGTGACTGGAACTCCAAAAATTCAGCCAAAATAGGAAGACCTAGGCAATTTGTTTGTTGATCAGCATCAATTGGAATCACTATTTTATCACGTTCTGGTGATATTTAACAAATTTTTTTCGTGAACCGAAAGTTTCTGGAAATTACAGCAAGATCAAATAACTATTATCCAAGAAGATCCTATAGGTTTAACTTGGCACAAACACTAATTAAAACATTAAACCACATCCAAACAGAAGGTAAATGGATTATTTATTCCTAAACAGAAACAAAAACAAAAACTAAAAATAAAATTGGGTTGCCTCCCAACAAGCGCTATCGTTTAACGCCCCTAGCTAGGCATAAAAGCAAGGATAGATCTAGGTATTGCCATCTTTGGTAGGCAATCCATAAGTGGCTCTCATAATAGATTCATATGGTAATTTTATTTTCTTTCTAGGGAGGTGTTCAATGCCTTTATTTAATGGAAATTGGAATCTAATATTCCCTTCCTTCACATCAATAATTGCACCAATCGTTCTAAGGAAAGGTCTACCAAGAATAATAGGACATGAAGGATTGCAATCTATATCAAGAACGATAAAGTCTACGGGCACATAATTCCTATTTGCAACAATAAGAACATCATTAATTCTTCCCATAGGTTTCTTAATAGTGGAATCCGCAAGGTGCAAATTTAGAGAGCATTCATCAAAATCACGGAAATCTAGCAAATCGCACAAAGTTTTGGGAATAGTGGAAACACTAGCACCCAAATCACATAAAGCATAGAATTCATGATCCTTAATCTTAATTTTAATAGTTGGTTCCCACTCATCATAAAGTTTTCTAGGGATAGAAACTTCCAACTCAAGTTTTTCCTCATAAGATTGCATCAAGGCATCAACGATATGTTTAGTAAACTCTTTATTTTGATTATAGGCATGCGGAGAATTTAGCACGGATTGCAACAAGGAAATACAATCAATTAAAGAGCAACTTTCATAATTAAATTCCTTGAAATCCAAAATAGTGGGTTTAGCAACATCTAAGGTTTTACTTTCTTCAATCCCACTTTTATCAATTTTAGCATCATACTCTAAAAGCTCCGAATTTTTAGAACGCCTTCTAGGTAAAGGTGACTCATATTTAATCTCATCATTATCAAGATTCATATTGCAAAACAAGGATTTGATAGGGGACACATCAATAACTTTTAGATCTTCATCTTGATTTTCATGGGAATTGGAAGAACACACTTTAATAAAGGCATCTTTCATAGCACGCATCTTAGCGGTTCTTTCTTTGCACTCATCAATGAAAATTCTCATGGCTTTGAGAGACTCATTGATATCGTGCTTAGGAGGAATAGATCTAAGCTTTATAGAATCAACATCAAGAGAAATTATATCAACATTCCTAGCCAATTCATCAACTTTAAGTAATTTCTCTTCAAGCAAAGCATTAAAATTCTTTTGTGAACTCATAAATTATTTAACACTATTCTCAAATTCAGAGGGCATCTTATTAAAATTTCCATAAGAGTTGTTGTAGGAATTTCCATAATTAGAGGAATTACTAGGATAAGGCCTAGGATTAAAATTCCCTCTATATGCGTTGTTACCAAAGTTATTCCTACCAACAAAATTCACATCCATAGATTCATTATTATTCTCAATCAAAGTATACAAAGGCATATCATTAGGATCAGAAGAAACACTCTTAGTAGCAAACAATTTCATAAGTTCATCCATCTTTCCACTCAAAACATTGATTTCTTCTATCACATGCACTTTTTTATTAGTAGATCTTTCAGTGTGCCATTGAGAATAATTAACCATAATATTATCTAGGAGTTTAGTAGCATCTCCTAAAGTGATTTACATAAAAGTGCCTCCCGCGGCCGAATCTAAAAGATTTCTAGAAGCAAAATTCAATCGGGCATAAATTTTTTGTATAATCATCCACAAGTTTAAACCATGAGTAGGGCAATTACATATCATTAATTTCATTCTCTCCCAAGCTTGTGCAACATGTTCATGATCAAGTTGCTTAAAATTCATAATATTGTTCCTAAGAGAGATGATCTTAGCGGGAGGAAAATACTTAGAGATAAAAGCATCTTTTCACTTGTTCCAAGAATCAATACTATTTTTAGGCAAAGACGAAAACCAAGATTTAGCACGATCTCTAAGAGAAAAAGGAAATAGCTTCAATTTACCAACATCATTGTCGACATCTTTCTTCTTTTGCATATCACACAAATCCACGAAGCTATTTAGATGAGTAGCGGCATCTTCACTAGGAAGGCCGGCAAATTGATCTTTCATAACGAGATTCAACAAAGCAGTACCGATTTCACATGATTCAGTATAGGCAAGAGGAGCAATCGGAGTGCTAAGGAAATCATTATTGTTGGTATTGGTAAAGTCACACAATTTGGTATTATCTCGAGCCATAGTGACAAGCAAGCAATCCAACACACGAGCAAACAGAAAAAGGCAAGTTTAAAAGAGAGGAGGAGATTGGGAAAGAGAGGCGAATAAAGCGGCAAGGGTGAAGTGGGGAGAGGAAACGAGAGGCAAATGGAAAATAATGTAATGCGAGAGATAAGGGATTGTGATGGGTACTTGGTATGTTGACTTGTCGTAGACTCCCAACAACGGCGCCAGAAATCGTTCTTGCTCGTCTTGAGCTTGCATTGGTTTTCCCGAAGAGGAGAGAATGATGCAGCAGAGTAGCGTAAGTATTTCCCTCAGTTTTGAGAACCAAGGTATCAATCCAAGAGGAGGCCACGATGAGTCCCTCGTACCTACACAAAACAAATAGCTCCTCGCAACCAACGCGAATAGGGGTTGTCAATCCCTTCACGGTCACTTACGAGAGTGAGATCTGATAGAGATGATAGATAACATTTTTGGTATAAAGATGCAAAGTAAAATAAAAAGGCAAAGTAAAGAGCAAAACAATTATAAAGCGTAGGAAGATTAATATGATGAGAATAGACCCGGGGGCCATAGATTTCACTAGTGGCTTCTCTCAAGAGCATAGGTATTTTACGGTGGGTGAGCAATTCTTGTTGAGCAATTGTGAATTGAGCATAGTTATGAGAATATCTAGGTATGATCATGTATATAGGCATCACGTCCGAGACAAGTAGACCGACTCGCCTGCATCTACTACTATTACTCCACTCATCGACCGCTATCCGGCATGCATCTAGAGTATTAAGTTAATGAAAGCAGAGTAGCCTTAAGCAAGATGACATGATGTAGAGGAATAAATTCATGCAATATGATAAATACCCCATCTTGTTATCCTCGATGGCAACAATACAATACGTGCCTTGCTGCCCCTCATCCTTTGGGAAAGGACACCGCAAGATTGAACCCAAAGCTAAACACTTATCCCATTGCAAGAACTACCAATCTAGTTGGCCAAACCAAACGGATAATTCGAAGAGACTTGTAAAGATAACTCAATAATACATAAAAGAATTCATAAAAGATTCAAATATTGCTCATAGATAATCTTGATCATAAACCCACAATTCATCGATCTCAAAAAACACACCGCAAAAGGAAGATTACATCGAATAGATCTCCACGAGAGAGGGGGAGAACATTGTATTGAGATCCAAAAAGAGAGAAGAAGCCATCTAGCTACTAACTATGGACCCGAAGGTCTGAGGTAAACTACTCACACTTCATCGAAGAGGCTATGATGTTGATGTAGAAGCCCTCCGTGGTGGAATCCCCTTCGGTAGAGCTCGAACAGGCCCCAAGATGGGATCTCGTGGATACAGAAAGTTGCGGCGGTGGAATTAGGTTTTTGGCTCCGTATCTGATGTGACGGGGGTACGTAGGTATATATAGGAGGAAGAAGTATGTCGGTGGAGCCTCGAGGGGCCCATGAGGTAGGAGGCGCGCCCTAGGGGGGCGCCCTCCACCCTCGTGTCCGCCTTGGAGCTTTCTTGACGGAGGGTCCAAGTCTCCTGGGTCTTATCCGATGAGAAAATCACGTTCCCGAAGATTTCATTCCGTTTGGACTCCGTTTGATATTTCGTTTCTTTGAAACACTGAAATAGGCAAAAAACAACAATTCTGGGCTGGGCCTCCGGTTAATAGGTTAGTCCCAAAAGTAATATAAAAGTGGAAAATAAAGCCCAATATAGTCCAAAACAATAGATAATATAGCATGGAGCAATAAAAAATTATAGATACGTTGGAGACGTATCACCATGTTCGCGTCGCACCTCCACACGGTTGGTCCGACACCCCGCTCAAGGGGGGATGCGTGTTGTGTTGCATTTTCACTTACAAGTGGGACCACAGTTAAGCAAACCGACTATCGGCAAACACCCACCCCGCCCACCGCGCGATGGATGAGTTAGAGAAAACAGGAGGGAGAAGAGATAGGTGTAGCACGGATTCCAAGAAAATTGGTGTCAGATGGGACTCGTGTGGGTGGCGTGTGTCGTACTACTGGACGTGAATGCTAGTTATGCCCCATGCCACCCCACTATACCGAGGTGCTTTGTTACGTATAGCGAACGCATTATCTCTCCAGGAGTACGGTACACCACTAGTACTACTCACATTGTCACGAAATTTCCTGGAGTCCGTGCTCAGCCCTCCTCTCTGTTCTCAGCCAACCAGCAGACGCAAGGAGTGTGCCCATCGTCTGTTTGCTCACATTCGGTCCCACATGTCAGTGAAAACACAAGATGACCCATTGAACCTGCACATCTTTCACCTCGACGTGTTGGTGATGAAAAACAAATCCAATAAAGATCTTCGGTGGCCGCTTTTGGAGTTACTCAAGAGTAAGATTCTATTTACAGTTTAACCCAATATGCACATCACGTGTCTTCAACTAGAACTCCATCTTCTTGCATGACACGACGTGCTGGATGTCCCATGTGTTGGCAAAAGGAGGAAGAACTCGACCAAATCTTCTCCACATTTAGACCGGAGAAGTAGGAAACACGGCAAGCCCTATGCCTACATCATACATAGTACTGTACAAGCCGACCTCACGCTATCACCATATTTCTCGGCCTTCGTGCGACACCTAGCTCTTGTTGATGGTATACTACTACTAGGACTAACTATTGTACTAGCATACTACTACTGGCTCTATGTGATGTGGCAACTTCATATAACCGGATGTTGGCTTTACTACTACTACGGTACTCACACTCCAAGAAGTGACTCAAAAACCTTTCATAAATTGAGTTTATCACATGCATATGCAAATGTACTATTCATTACATACATCAAGTCATCAACACACAACGACAACAAAGATACATGTTGGATTATACATTATTTCCAACAAAAAATTCTAGTAGAAAATACTAAAGTTTTTATCACACAACAAATAACAAGCAATGAAATGAACTTCAGCTCAGCCAGTCCTCGGCGTTGGAAATGCTTGCTTTGAACCATAGGTAAGCCTCTAGGAAGGGACAACTATTGTCAATATCGAGACCAACACATGACTCATCATCCAGGCTGAAGCAACCTATAGCAGGACGCATATTGTCATAGCCAGGGGTAGGGAACCATAGCAATGTCTGAGGTATAGATACAGTTTCTTCTCATAAATGGTAGTAACGTTCTGGCAATAGCAGCTGGATCGCTTTTCACCATCATTGGATAGTTTTGTCCAAGGAAGAGCGAGTTTTCTCCAAGACTATCAATACAGAACCAGGCAGAAGGTGCTGGCGCTAGCACACTAGCATCCATCCCGAATACCCTACAATGGATGTTGGAATAGGTCCAAAGAGTGCGACCATGGGAGACAACACCTTCTTCCTTAGTAACATCAGCAGTGCCCTGTATACAGACAAGAAGAGGTGATCCATCAGAATAAGTTGGCAGGCGCCACTGAGTATGTAGGTCCTGCTCGTCCTCATGCTCGTGATCATCACCATCGCCATCTCCCCCTTGGTTATAATTTTTCTCAAGTATAGGCGGTGGAATGTTCACAGGACCTTGGAAACATAAGAAGGTTAATTAGTATGGGTATACTAACTAGCATGCATGTGGATGAAACAATTCTAATTACGGTGGAAGACAAACGTACCGAAACCATCACTACAAAAAACAGACACATCCGTGACATTTTGGGCCGAACGAATTTTTTTTCTGTCATACATATGACACTTCTATGACGATAATTGTGACAAAACCCGGTATCATCATAGATGTGGTGGGCTCCTACTTCTATGACAAAAAATCATGACAGAAAATGGGCTTTTCGTCCTGGGCGGGCCAGAGACGCAGCTGCATGACATTCTTTGGGCCGTAAAACCGTGGTAGAAGCGAGGGCGAGGAAAATTTTGGGGAGTTGCGGTTACGGTGGGATGTCGGGCCGAGCGATCGCGCGTTTCTCTCGTGACGTCGCTGGCGTGTGTGTAGGCGTTGGCTCTAATCGAACCCGGCGAGGTGTTGGGCTCTAATCGAACCCGGCGATTGCCTTTGCGAGCTACGCATTCTTGAACCCGAGCGATCGATTGGTGGCTGTTAATCGAACCCGATGGAGCGATTCGCCCGCTGCTGCCGCTAATGAAGCCGATCGATTGGATGAGCGAGTGGCGTTGCGGGGTGGATGAGCGATGGCGGTGGCGTTGCCTCTGGATGAACATGACCCCGTGGTGTGGAGGGCTGAATGAACAATAGACGATGGAGGGGTGGTTGAACAGGACCCCGTGGTGTGGAGGGCTGGATGAACAGTAGACGGTGGAGGGGTGCCCGTGGAGAGGTTGTTGAACATTAGCCGGTGGAGTAGCGCACGGTGGAGGCTGGATGAACAGGAGCCCGTGGAGGCTGGAGGAGGTCGACGGTAGCCCGTGGAGGCTGGAGGAGGTCGACGGTGGAGATGAACAGTATCCCGTGGAGTCCCGTTTTGCGGTACGCCACACCCCTCCCGATGAACAGGACCCCCGTTTCGACCGTAGGAGGTCCGTTTCGTCCGTTTTGCGGTACGCCACACCCCTCCCGATCAACAGGACCCCGTTTCAACCGTAGGAGGTCAGTTTCCTCCGTTTTGCGATACGCCCACACCTCCCGATCAACGGGACCCTGTTTGACCGTAGGAGGTCCGTTTCCTCCGTTTTGAGACGCCACACCCTCCCGATCAACGGGACCCGTTAGAATGTAGGAGGTCCGTTTCCTCCGCCAGCGATACGCGAGCCTCGTTCCATCGCTGTTCCGTCCAAGCCCTCCCGATGAACATGACCACGCATTCTATTCCGACCCGGCGGTTTGCTCCCACGCGTTCCGTTGCCTCCCGATGAACACAGCGCATTCCGTTGCCTCCACATGAACACGGCGCATTCGTTGCCTCCCCATGAACACGCACAGCGCTGTTTTTCTGTTCGACCCAGCCATATGCGTATGCACAGTAGGCATTCGAGACCCTGCCCGTATGTACGTACGTGTCCATATTTTCTTTCTTGCACCCTCGCCGCTGTGACGTACGTGTACTTGCTACTTGTGCGCCTCTACTACGACATGTGCGCGCCTCTACTACGTGTACATGCTACGACGCTTCGACCAGGTGGGTCCCGGTATCGTGCACTTCCTTGCTGCGAAGATGTAGCTAGTGGGTCCCAGCGATCGGGGCGAATCGTTTTTTGCCGGACGCACTTCCTTGCGTGCGAAGATGTAGCCTGGTGGGTCCCATGGTCGTGGGGCGAATCATTTTTTTGCCGGACGCACTTCCTTGCGTGCGAAGGTGTAGCTGGTGGGTCCCAGCGATCGTGGGGAAACATTTTTTCACGAAATCGGTGGGCCCGTCCGGTGGGTCCCATTGTCGGTGGAGGAATAATTATTTTCGCGTAATAAGGAGACACTTCCTTCTGCGGCCGTGGACCCACTGTCGGCCTCTCCACATACGATCCACGTCCGATGGAAGTCGTTCCTTGACCACGTTGACCACGCTTGCGCCGAGAGCACCGAGGCGGTGGACGACGGCGAGGCCTAGGAAGGGGACGACGGGAGCCGGGAAGGCGTGGCGAGTGGAAGCCAGCGCCGAGAGGAGTCTGAGGTTCACTGGTTCGGCTGCGGTGTGAGGCTGCCGTCGCCGCAGTGGAACTGCCAGTGATGGGAATAGTAGAGGCGGTGAGGCCTCGCGGCAAGACATCCGGCCGGGGAGGCAGGAGCATGCGGCACGACCGGCGCTGCTTTGGGTGGCTGGAGCAAGAAGACCAGAGGTTGAAGAAGCACTACGGCCGTTGGATGGACATCGTACGAACACTTGAGCTAGAATCGTTCATATATTGACTAAAGTTGACATAGGCCTCCGTCCGAGTCAACTTAGTAGGCCCACAAGTCAGCCTCCCACCAAGGTTGGTCCCAGCTAGCAGGGGGGTATTCATTTTTTGTGCGTAATAAGGAGGCACTTCCGGTGGGTCCGAGCTGACAGCGGGGGGAACGTTTTTTTTGCGAAATACGGTGGCCCGACCTGTGGGTCCCCGCAGTCAAGGGGAAACGTTTTTTTCGCGAAATACTGGTGGCCTGTCTAGTGGGTCCCAGCTGTCAGGTGGAGGAAGTAATAAGGAGGCACTTCCTTGCGGCTGCCGTGGACCCAGCTGTCAGCCTCTCCACGTACAGTACTCTTTCGATCGAAGTCGGTCGTTGACCAACATTGACCATGCCGCGTCGAGAGCACCACGGCGGTGGACGACGGCGAGGCCTAGGATGGGGACGACGCGGAGCCGGGGAAGACGCAGCAGTGGAAGCCCGCGCGGAGAGGAGTACGAGGTTTCTTGGTTCGGCTGCGGTGTGAGGGCTGCCGTCGCCGCGCGAGGAACTGGCCAGCTGTGGGAATAGTAGAGGCGGTAAGGCCTCAGCGGCAACCTGATCGGCCACGGGAGGCAGGAGCATGAGGCACGACCGGCGCTGGTTTGGCGGCCGGAGCAAGAAGACCAGAGGTTGAAGAAGCACTACGGCCGTTGGATGGACATCGTCGGTCCTTTGGAGCTAGAATCATTCATATTGACTAAGTTGACAAAGCCCTTCGTCCCGTCAACTTAGTAGGCCCACAAGTCAGCCTCCCACCAACGTGGGTTTCAGCTAGTAGGGGGAGTATTCATTTTTTAGTGCATAATCAGGAGGCACTTCCGGTGGGTCCGAGCTGACAGCGGGGAGGTGTTTTTTGCAAAATACGGTGGCCCGTCAGGTGGGTCCCAGCAGTCAGGGGGCAAACATTTTTTTCACAAAATACGGTGGCCCGTCCAGTGGGTCCCTGCTGTCAGTTGGAGGAATCATTATTTTCCGTGTAATAAGGAGGCACTTACTTGCTGCGGCCATGGACCCAGCTGAGACTCTCCACGTATAGTATACTTCCGATGGAAGTCGTTCCTTGACCACGTTGACCTCGCCGCGTTCCGTTGCATGCATGCGTCCATGGGCGTGGTGCGTCCCCATTGTCAGCCTCCCACATACAGTCATCTTCCGATGACTCTCGGTTGTTGACCACGTTGACCACACGCGTCGGCGCGCCTGCATGGAGCGACCGGAGATGGGGAAGGCGGGCGGTGGAGTCGCAGATGGAGAGGTGGGAAACTTCATTGGTTGGTCTGTGGCGGCTGGCTGCATGTGCACGGGAGACATGAGAAAGAATAGAGGTTGAAGAAGGAGCATGACTGTTGGATTAACATCCAACGGTCCAGCTGCTAGAATCATTTGTTGATTAAGTTGACAAAGCCGTGCGTACATCGCCCGCTTAGCAGGCCCACAAGTTAGTCACCGTCGACGGGTCCCGGTATCAACGGATGAATAATTTTTTCGCAAAACAAGGAGGCACTTTCTACCTGCGAAGATACGGCCGGTGGGTCCCGGCTGTCGGTGGAGAAACATTTTTTAGCTTAATAAGGAGGAACTTTCCTTGCGTGCGACCATGGACCTCGTGGGTCCCGGCCGTCGAGCTCTCCACGTCTGATCCTCTTCCGATGACTCGTTTGTTGACCATGCCGCACCGAACACAGCGGGGCGCTGGACGACGGCGAGGCCCCGGACGGGAACGACTCGGAGATGGGAAAACGTGGCAGTGGAGTCGCAGATTGAGAGGAAGAGAAGGGTTATAACTGGTTCTGTTGGGGCGTGGGGCTGTAGTCTGTGGAGAATAACAGGAGGTGTCGAGGGGTAGAGGGATAGCCTGGCCGGCGGTGGGGTAGCGCTTCGCAGCGATGCGTGCTAAGCAGAGCCGCTAGCCGCCGGAGGCCGGACCAGGCGGTCCCGGTGACACTGGAGGAAGAAGACGAGAGATTGAAGGTGCATGCCGGCCGTTGGATATAAATCCAATGGCTATGGATGACACAATCATTTGTTGACCAACTTGACAATGCCCTGCGTAGGCTTCGACCTATTGGCCCACATGTCAGCCTGCAAAAATGTGGCATATATTTAACCCATGTTTTCTAGAATATACAGTCCATTTGCTGGGCTGGGTGAACAAATAATTTCGCGTCAATCAGGCCCATTTATATTTTCTAAGAAATCCCAGCCCATTTGCACTTCCTTGAAATACACGTATTAGGTGGGCTCGTTATATATATAATGTTATGTTAGAAGGAGCAATTAATATCAAAGAATAAACCGGAGAGGCACATTATATATATATATATATATATAATTAAGAAATTAGCGAGTTATTGCTCAAAGTAAAAATGAGCGCGTTATTATTAAATTGGTCCTTAAAATCTTCGCAAGCTTTTGTACGCAATCACCAGGATTTTCCTTACCTGTGAGTCAAAAACAACCAGGATTTTCCATTAAACATTTACTTTTATAAGTTAATGACACGTGGGATGTTTTTATAATGTATATATAAGTCTTTATAAAATATACGATAATAGTAATAATATAAATATATATAATGTGGTTAGAAGGGAAAACATAAATTGGACACAACATTACTTTTATAAGAGACCTGCGTTTTATACCCGATAGTAGGCATACTAACAAGTTCACACACAAATACAACAGAAAAGGTCAACATTCATATCAAACTCAGGTTCACAGGACATGTTCATATTCATAGCCAACATTCACTATCAACAACTCAAAAGATTCATATATACACAAACTCAGCATATATATGCATCCAAATGATTGATCGATCACACGACAATATTCATACATAATTCACAAAAAGATTCAGATATACACATGTTCAGTATGTTTATGCATCCAAATGATTGAGATCACAGCCAATATGATCCATGGACGAACTTTAATTACCTAGGGGACAGACTGGTAAATGGTGTTCAATTGAAGGTACTTCTTGCTAAAATTAGTTCTTGTACGAGTAAACTTTCGAGTACATAAGAGGCAGCACAAACAATCTGAACTTTGCTTGTAGGTTTATCCTCAAATAGTGGCCTCGTGCCGAGGGAGGTTTGAGAAACTTGGCCACTACTTTCATCCAACTAGTTTACTGGCTCATCTTGGTCCTGTATCTCGCCAAAATTCTACATTGCGGAGCGAGAAAGGAGGCGGTTGAGAAAATGAACCACCCAATTTTTTGTGCAGTTCAACTGAAATGGAGCATCCTTGGCGTGCGAGACTGATTAAGTGCGAGATGAATATCTGCGTCAACCAACTTGTCCGGAATCTTTAGACTCCATGCCATATAGTTCGCTACCATATGTGCCGATAACCAAAGGCACAAGTTGGGACCAAAGACTGGACTGCATTTTTCCGGGCTATGCACCAAGCAATATTTTGGCGTTCACTCTCCTAATACTTGAGTTTGACAATTGGTTGACGCGGTTGATACTCGAATGAATATAGGCACTTCTTGTCAACATCGATGCTTGTGCGAGTGAACTTTGGAGTACATAGCAGCAGCATAACTACTGTCCATCGATCATTTTGTGCAGTTCTACTAAAATCACCCGATGTAATGATTTGCTGTGAGTTCGGGCTCCAAATTACTCCTTTATGAAATCGGCAAACAGTAGCACAATACCAAATTACCAATACATATGACAGGCATAATAATCAGGATAAAGACCAGTACCAACCTGTGTGGTAGCATATCAATTACTATTTCCTTTGATTTGGAAGCCGAGATAAGCCAAGCGATCGACAACAAAGGAAGAAAGCAAGCGGAGATTAGCGGTCGACGGGGAAAGGACGGAAGCTGTCGAGGCAATGAAGCACCCAAAGTTTTGTGCAGTTCCACCAAAATCGAGCATCCTGTTGGCACATATATTGAGTGAGATTCTTTGTTGTAGTGGGACTAGTTGATGAAACATACACTAACAAATAGAAGCACCCTCATTATCTTAATGGGTAAAGTTAGCAACATAGTAGTCTTGCTTAAAGAGAGGTATTAGTTTATTTAATCGGTGCCAATTAGCTCAACTCAACACTCAAAGCATTGCCATTTATCATAGGTTGCAAAACTTAGAAGTGCAAAGATAAAGGAGTTTCTCATGACAAGAGTACGATACAAATAGAGATGACATCAAACTAATATGGATGAAGGCCTTAGGCCCGTACCAACCTGAGAAAAAAGCTTATTCATGTAGTCCCATAAGAGATGATAAAGCACTCTTTGGAATCACACAATAGTATATATTTTGTGCACTTCAAATGTATGGTTGAAATCACTCTTGTTTACCGATCTTTGAGATTATATCGAAGATTATCAAGAACTTCCAGAGAGTTAAAGCATCGGCTGGGATACAGATTCATTGTATTGTCTTGTGTAGTTCCACTAAAATGTATGATTGGCACAACATGATCCCTGTTTGCACAAGTAGGAACAAGGTGAAACCTTCATTAGCTTAGTGAGAAAGGATAGGAAGACATTAGCATATTACTCAAACAAGTAGCATCAAATTCATGATGGACAATCACGCAAAACATTGCCTCATTGAACCAATGGCAATAAATTGACATGCAAAACAATAGCACTATTATGTCATGACACTAATAATATTCCTCCTGCTCCACCACATGATTCACCTCCATAGACAAACATTCACACGTACATAATTCAGCATAGGGTCCTACTAAAGATTTGTTTAA
Source organism: Aegilops longissima (assembly GCA_021605205.1). NCBI lineage: Eukaryota > Viridiplantae > Streptophyta > Magnoliopsida > Poales > Poaceae > Aegilops > Aegilops longissima. Next base: position 485,587,549 of record CM038681.1, on the reverse strand, counting down.
CTCCAACAGGAAAATTAGGCAGTAATAAATTAGTGGTACTTAAGTACTCCTAATTAATTAAGTGAGACAGCAGAAGTGGAAGGGCTCCCTGGAGGATCGTCTCACATGTAAGGTAGTCGTTTCCGGAGCCCTTGAATAGCCTCGACTGAGGCTTCTGGCTTCAGCAAGATCGCCTTGGCACTGTTTATTATTCTTCTTCCTCCTCTTCATGCTCTGTTTCTCTTTCTCCTCAACAGTTGGTGAAACCAAGTACATGATTGGCCTTCTAATTCAGAATTGGTTTTGTCAGTGAGGGAGTACAAGTGTACTAGTAAAAACAACATTATTTTCTCATGGCAATGGAAAATAGAGATGAACACATGCATTAAATATCATTCTTACCTAAAGGAAGGTTATGGCGCCAATATGGATGATGAGGATTGGAACAGAGATCTCCCTTTGTGTAGTTCCACCAAAATGAACCAACTGTTCCATTCTGACATTCCAGTTAAACAACACAAAAGTCACTTCTTTTAAGAAGAGTTTTGTGCAGTGCACAAAAGGTCATGACAACGGTGAATTGGATATCCTGTTTGCACAAAAAGGCACAGAGGAAAAGCAATGAGTCTCGAACAATTATAGGCAAAAACATTTGGCTAAACTTGTCGAGTCTCAAACAATTACTGAGCAAAAACAGTGGCATGGCTTCATTTTTACCAGGACATTATATTAAGAACAACTAAGGCTGCGTTAGGTTCACAGTGTTTGGTGCAGGATTTTCGTAGGAACACAATTCCTACGGTATTCTTTCCTTCCAACCATTCGAACACGGAAAGGTGATTAGTGTTTCATAGGAAAGCTGGTGCGGTAGTACCGATTCCATCGGATTAGAAACATCCACGCGCTGCTCCACCTGCTGGAGGCTTCGCTGCCATCGTTAGACAAAGTTGTGCTTGGTAGGCGCCGCTGCCATGCGTTAGACAAGTTCTTTGTGCTGTGTTTGCCGAATAAAAAATCAACCTATGTGTGGTACGTGAGGTGAGGACAAGAGTAGTCATTGTGCAGCTGAATAAGCAAATACCATCTCATACTGCCAAGCATGCTACTCTAAAAAACAAATATGTACATTTCGTAGTCCATCCGAACACATTCTCTTGAGAGTTTCCTCAGGTTCGCTGTTCCATAGTTTTATACCTACATTCCTTTCCTATTCCGGTCCTCTTTTCTGCCCCTTTATTCCGATCGGAGCCTAAATATTTGGTATAAGGGCATGGGATAGTGGGTGCACCAGCAGTACATCACCATGTACGTAAACAGGGGCATAAAGTGGTGATTCATAGTTTGTTGCCCCGAGAAAAAAACATCAAAGAAACATATCTGGGTTGGTCCCATTTTTGTTCACTCTAGCCACCTACTCCTATGTGTGGATAACAAATCTAGTCCTGGTCATACCACTGTGTACAGCGTTACCCCTATATTTCCCTTTTAGACCAAGAGACCGGTTGGATGACCAGTCTGTACTACTCCCTCCGTTCGGGATTACTTGTCTCAGAAATGGATGTATCTAGAACTAAAATATGTCTAGATACATCTATTTCTGCGACAAGTAATTCCGAATGGAGGGAGTACTTTCATCCCCCTTCCTTCCTGTTTGTACCAAGTCCGATGTACATACTAAATTCCCCCACCCCCACTTTATTTCAATGACAAATATTTTCGGACGGAGGGACTACAAGATTCGACTCCATGAAGTAGCTTTACCTCTAATAATAGAAAAAAAAGGTGACGTTGGACCATCCGATCGAGAGGGGCTGAGAGGTAGAAAATGATGCACATGCAGCGACGTAGCGAGCTGGGGAAGTAGAGCTAAGGCGGTTTTGTACGAAGATATACCTGAAGGTCGTCGGGATGTGGATAGGTGGGCGGCGGGAGGCCGGATCCGCCCACAGGCAACGGCGAAGGGATCGGAGGACCTCCTGCGCAGGCGCTCAGCCAGAGATAACGGTGCGGCTGGCAGTGGGTCTCCTCCCTCGCTGTCGACGACGGCCTAAATGCTGCCCTCCTCCCTTCACGGCGGAGGGGATCGTCCGGATCTGTAACCAGCGGTGAGGATAGAAAGCCAGTGTTTTTTGAAGGGAGAAAGACAGTGTTACTACCCCTATCTTGTTTAGATCTGGAGAGGATGAGAGTGTGTGAATAGAGCAGCCCTAGCAAGCAAGCGCGGAGGCTCCGGCCTATATATAAGTAGTGGGGTAGTTTTCCTTTTTCACTCCATCAAAACAATCGTTTAAAATTGTGTACTACTCCTACATGCCAGGTCACGGTTTTTTTAGTTGTTGATTGTTTTTGAGATAGCTACCGCTTGTTCCAAGTGGTGTTACGGTGTGCCAGTCGCACTTTGTATCGTTCAAGTCTGGTACTACAAGTCCCTCCATTAAATGAACAACCACCCCTCGTAAAAATTGTGAACAAGCCCACGGCTAAAATTAAGCGGAAGCGTGGGTTGCCCCAACATGCATTATTATTTATATTTTCTACTCCCTCCGTTTCTAAATATAAGTCTTTTTATTAGCCACACCTAAGACAAGAATTTTTTATTAGCGATGAACCCCACATGTCATAGACACAAAAATTGTGGCAAGATTCCCTTAGGCAAGCCAAAGTGTGTCTAACAATTTGAGCAACTCAGGTTAGGCAAGTGTGGCAAGTGTGGGAAAAAATAATGTGGCAACATAAGACAAACATAGTCACAATCCAAACAGCCCTATAATTTTTTGTGACATGCATGAAAATTTGGTTAGTTAAATTTATAGTCAAAATTTGGCGAGGTGCATCAAATCAACACATGCAAGTATCAAAAGGAAAGTCACGGGATGCATGCATGCGTTGTACTCCCTCCGTTTCCAAATATAAGTCTTTTTAGAGATTGCAACAAGTGACTACATACGAAGCAGAATATGTCTACTCCTACATACGAAGTAGCCCATTTGAAATGTGTAAAAAGACTTTTATCGAGTGCAGTGGTTTGATGTGTCGCGTCAACTCGTACAAGACCGAGAAATTTGATTACTACAACGCCCTCTCCCTCACGGACGAGCTCCGGTGCCTTAACTGCACCCGCCTTTGGCTGCATGATAGGTGGGCCAACCACCTGTTGGGCCCACCTGTCATAGATGCAAAGGCAGGAGCAGTAAGTAGAAGCTTTCGCTGCACGTTATCTCTCTCGCACGAGGTTGACGGACATGCAGCAGTGGATTTGATACTGTAGAAGTAGGAGTAACATCATTGTTCGTCTTCTCAAAGAGGAGAAAAGCCAAGCGCAAACCGAACGTGGCAGTTGCGAACGCTCGCGTGGTGCGGTTCCTTGGAGTACTAGCCAGTCTCTTGCATGAGACAAAATTGCTATTGTTTAACAATTAAACTCCATTATCCATTGGTTGATACTCATTCTGCATAGGTCCACGTGCTTAGCACCGTTTCCTCCTGGGGTCACCAATGTTTATTTGCTAATTAATATCATTCCATGCAATGAGCTAGCCATTGCAAGTCATTAAAAGCATGCACACCTCTCATCTCTTATTGGTCGATACGTATGTCAAGAAACAAGAAACAAGGTAGAAATTAATGCACTGCGCCTAAGTGTTTGGGGACTATTCGGTTTTTGTAAGATGACTTACACACCTAGACGGAGGGAGTAGTATAGACCTGTAAACCGGAAAGGAGTATTTGCCTTTCTAGAGATTTCAACAAGTGACTAGACTACACGTGTGCAAGACCCCTCCCTTCCGGTTTATAGGGCTCAAATCTCAAATCTCATGAACCAAGGCATTTTGCGATTGGAGGAATGTACTGTATCTCGTACTTTACAAAACTACCCTAATTAAACTCATGCATTAATTATGTAGTTCTCTCGTTTTCCTCTCCGCCTTGGTCGCGGTGCACAATATTGAGCACTCCTATATGACTAGCCGCTCTATCTACATGTGGGACATTTCAAAGCATCCGGGCCCGCGTGCCATCCACCAAATCACAGCGAGGTGCTACAATCGAGACTCACCTGTCACCCGGTGTGGCCGTCATGACCGTCATATCACAAAACCCACACCTTCAGAAGTGGTAAGGTGGCCTCCAAGTTGGACTGGACGAAGCAACCATCATTTCATTGGAACGCTCGTTCAAGCCCTTTCTTCCCTTTCTTGAAGAAAACCTCACCTGTGCTACTCACTTCTATCATTTTCTTCTCTACCGACGAAGGAAAGGTGGGCGAATCAGTTATGCTGCTATATTTTCATTCCAATAATCTTCTTTTTGTGAAGCACCGACCGATTCTCACATCCTATTCTTTTCCCATTTTCATTGCGATTGTGGTTTCCTTTCGATTGCTTTTTGTTTGTCAGTTCATTGATGGATCCTGGAGCACTAGGCAAAGAGTTGCCGGCGGATAACCCACTGGAGATAGAGATCTCCAGGAAGCGAGCACCGACCAACGAGTTGACCATGTTGGCGGGCCAACCCATGGAGACGAAGAACTCCAAGAAACAAGCACTGGCCAAAGAGTTGAGGACGTTGGCGGACGAACTCCTTAAAGAAAGTTGGAAGAACAGCAAGGGCCCCACCATGCCTACCCCAGGAACTCTGATTGCCACCTATGTGAGGCTCAAGACCGAGTTTGAGGAGATAGTCGCCGTTGAGAAGCACTATTCCCCTGGCAAGGTGATGGCCCCCATCGAGGACGAGGAGATGGCCCTCGGAGGGATGAGATCCCCTGGTGAGCTGCACAAGGTAAAAATAATGGCTTATTACCATAGTTGTGGTTTTGATTATTTGCAATGTGCTTGCTTTTTGATTATTTGCAATGTGCTTGCTAATATATTAGGGTTGTGCAGGTGCTAGTGGTTGTCCTTGATGATTCCGTTGTCGTGGCCTGTCCTATTGGCATCGCCCCGGAGATCGATTCCGATGCCGCTGTCCATTCTGTGGACATTGCCCTAGGGTTCGATTCCGATGTCGCGGTCTGTCCTGGGGACATCGCCCCTGTAAATCGATTCCCATGCCGCTGTCCGTCTGTGGTCATTGCCGAGAGATCGATGACAAGAAATAGTTGGTCACGCTAATCCTTCAGGTAGTTTGCATTGCCTGTGTTTAATTACTAGAACAATGCGTGTTATCAAACCATCTTAGGGCTAGTGCCTTTGTCTTGTGTGGGCGGATCTTGCTACTTTTGTTTGATAGTGAATCATGCGATGAATCATGCGAACCCTCTCCGAGTTATGGAAGCAGATGTATCCTCACCAGCTTTTGATGTAATATATGGCATGCTTAGATGTAATTTTGAACTTTTATCATATCGCAGGGCTTGTTTGATGATTCTTGGTGTTAGTAGGCTAGCTCTTTGTGCAAGCTATAGTACTTGCAAAACACTCACCGAAGAGAAACGTTGGGGCTGATGAGCTCGTGGTACGCTTATACTTATCCTCGTCGATCGACCAATAGCCCTAGCTCCTAAAATTGTAGGCTTAGTGATCGATCGGACAATAGTCGACATACATTCAGGCCTCATTTGGTTCATAGGGTAGGAAAATCGTAGCAAAAGTACGAGAACGTGCAACACAAAATCATAGAAGTGCGAGACGTACTCCCTCCGTTCCAAAATAGATGACCTAGGCGGGCTAGTTTGGCCTAGTGGGTTTCAAAGTGATATGGCGTGGTACAAGTGCCGTCCGGTCTTCGCGTGTGGTAGCGATATTGCGGGTACAAGAAGTTTTCTTGAAGAAGCGGAATTCAACGAAGTCATGATGGTTCCTTCGTCCAAACAACTTACGGTGAGAAAGGTTGTGCCTGCGATACGACCGGGGTAGACCAGGATAATTTTGTGCATGGCAGGTGAACCAGGATGGTCGACGTCCCACATGTCGGTGAATGAAAGTATCATTTCCGATATAGAGGACGAGCAACGAGTATTCATTGTTTATTTTTGATGAAAGCTATTGTCTCCACTGTTACTCCTTGACTTTGTCAATGCCTCTCTCTCCTCCACATAAGCGGGGACTACTCCCTCCGTTCCCAAATATTTGTCTTTCTAGCCATCTCAAATGGACTACAACATGCGGATGTATGTAGACATGTTTTAAATTCTAGATTCACTCATTTTGCTCCGTATGTAGTCATTTGTTGAAATCTCTAGAAAGACAATTATTTAGGAACGGAGGGAGTACTTGCTATGCATGCAGCGGGTAGCTGACGTCTTGAGGGGCCAGGGCGGTGAGAGCGGGCTTCGGAAGTGGTCCGGACTCCAGCATGGCCCACCTCACATTATCACCATATATTTCTTGGAGTCCGTGCGCGGCGGGCGAGCGATCTCTTCTCCCTCCCCCGTTTCTCTCTTCTCAACCGACGCCCGCCGAGCGATTAGGTTTCGGCTATCGACGGTTTATTCAATTACGGTCCCACATGTCAGTGAAATTGCAATACAACGCGTGTCCCCTCTGGTGAGCAGCGTGCGAGTCGGACTATCGGGGTTGCGACGCGTACGAGTCGTAAGTGTGCCACCTTTTCCTTTAGAACTTGCGAAGCGTAACATTTTCGCGCGATCGATCGATAGAAATCCAGAACAAAATGACGAGGGCGGTGCTTTCCCGCTCGTTAGGCGGGCTAATTCGAGTGATATGACGTGCTACAGTGCCGTCCACTTGCTCCATTTTTACGTAAGCAAGAGTTTACACTCTTACGCGGGAGGAGTGCAAAACACCCCGGATCTGATTTTGATCGAGGGATAACTGTTCCCTGCCAAATAATGGAGGATTGTTAGCGATTATAGCATGATAGTTAGGGCATTTCCAGCGCTTGCCCACAAATTTACACCGGCATCTGTCCGAGGACACTGATGGATGCCATCCGATGCTGCCCGCATACCTTTCGACAATTATATGAACTAACCGGACGAAATTCGTGCAAACAAACCAAATTTCAAATTGACCGGATGAATTTCATTACATGTCGAGAACTTTCCTATAAACTAGATGAAATTCATTACATATTTCGCACAAACCGTACTAAAACCTACTGTAAACCTAATCTAAACGATCGCCGGGCCCCGACCACCATGTCCGGCCATGAACCCGAGAAAGCAGGCCATTGCCTTTGCCTCCTCCTTATCCGCCTCGGTAACCTCCTCCTCCGGAGCACAAGGTTATGAAGATTTCCGCCCCCACGTCGCCATGAAGCGGCTAATCGGCCGCCGATTTTTATCCCACCAAGCTTGGCGTCGACTGAGTGGAGGAGCGGTGGCCTTCCTAGGACCAGAGTGGTGGCGACCTACCGTGTACTACTCTTCCTCGCCGCCGGCTGTGCCCGTGCACGCGCATCGGCTTCGTGGTCGTGGCGGCGGAGGGCGGCCGTGGTGGAGCCGGCGATCTCCTTCGTTTGCTCCTGCGACGATGACGTCAAGAGAGCTTTGGAGCGCCCGAGCGGAGCCGCCGATGTCCTCGCTCGCTCCTGCGACAAGACGCCCAAGTGAGCTTTGGGCGCCGAGATGCCATGGTTGAAGTGGTGCCGGCGAAGGAAGGGACGGAGGAGAATAAGTGTGGGTCTTTGGCTATGGCTGGGAGCTGGGGCTCAAGTTAATATAGCGGGCGAATGGCAATGAGCCGCGGCAGACGGATGGACAACTGGCGCCGGAGTAGGTTCGTCGGGCGTGAATGGGGATGCTGCTTCAGTGACTTAACTGCAGATGCGTTTGGGTTACTGACATGTGGGCAGAACGGGCATCTGGCCCGCATGTCAGTGACACACCAATTGCACCTGCAGTTATGTCCGGTGAATGCGGCATTGACATTCTGGAGAGACGGTGACCGTTTTAGGCGGGAAGCGCGCGCTAGCGATGGAAGGGGTTTCGGTGTGCAGTGGCACTAAGATCGGTCGCTCACGATAGTACATACTCCGTACCATACTACCATAGTACCCTCTCTAGCTTAGGCTGTTTTACAGATTGTCATTGTGATGGACGATGTACATGAGCAAGGCGGTCCGAGTATGACCGTTGGTGTTGAGCCAGGTGAATACATGCTCGGCGTTCGCGTAGGCCTCCATCAAACGTCTAAATAGTAATGTCAGGCAACGCCGGCGCGCGCAGGTGATGGGCTCGCCGTTTGCGTTGCACCATGAGCAGGACTTTGATTCAGAGGGCGACGTGCATGCATTAGCATGCTTTGACAGCGTGAGCGTGAGTGTCTGACGCGAAGTATTTCATTTTCATTTGGCTGACGAGGGTGCGTTGCAGCGACGAGTCCGTGGTTTGATTCCCCACATATGCATAATTTTGGTTTTTACAGTATTTCTTTCTCCATTCACAGGTAGGCCCGCGTAGATAGATAAAGAACACGAGCTGATGAGGCGCATGCAGACTGTTTGACTGGTCAACCATACAAATACGGAGCTATACGCTGAGCCAGTGACCGTATAATCACCATATCTCGTATACAATGATCAAAGTGAGCTATCAAGACAAGTTCGATGACCGTCAATGCATTTTACTCAGTAATAAATGACCAGGATTGAAGGGGAATCCTAATTTGCTTCGTCTTCTGTCCTTGAGATCTTGACAAACCAATGCACTATATGGTTGTCCGGCCACTCCACCACAGAGCTCTCACCAAGCGTCGTTCATGCCACCGCGCCGCACACTAACCGGTAAGGCAGCGATGGCATCCAACCGTGCCGAGTTCCTCGCCGCCCACGAACGCACACAAAATGGTAGGGAAGCGATGGCATCCCGCCATGCCGAGTTCATTGCCGCTCGCGACCTCACAACTATGTGGGAGGAATTTGAAGATGCCAAGGCCGAATGGGCGGTAGAGCAAGAGGCGGCCAAAGCCGCACAGAGGGAGCAGAAAAGTCAGAAAGCACTCAAGAAAAGAGAGGCCCGCCGCCGCAAGAAAGAAAAGTACGCACGCGCCGCTGCGAAGAGGTCGGTGGAGATCCAAGCACGGTGTGGTGTCGCCGACAAAGCCGGGAAGGAGAACGACGGCGTCTGGCCAGCATGTGAGAAGTAGTAGTACTAGTAGTTAGTGTGTGTGTCTATGTCTGAGTACGAGCATGTACCAGTACTACTAGTTACTACTGTAGTTTTTAGAGCAAATTACCAGTACATTAGCCTAGACTAAATGGAAACATTCCTATCCTATGCATCAAATGGCATATCTTTCTCTATAGGAATTGAGATGCATGTCATCTCACTTCCTATGATTTTCATATTCCTATCCTATGAATGAAAGGAGGCCTCTGTTGGAGTAAATACTGTAGCTAGCAAGATCGCTGGTACAGTAGTTTTCTTCAAGAAGCGGAATTCAACGAAGTCATGATGGTTCCTTCGTCCGAGCAACTTCAAAGTGGGAAGTGGGCCTGTGATTTGACGGCTCATTAGTCATTGTTACTGCGGGCGCGACGACTGGGTGACTCTCCTTGAGTTCTGCGTGCATGGCAAGTGGACCAGGATGGTCGACGTCCCACATGTTGGTGAACAGAAGTATTCTTTCCGATATCGAGGAGCAAGGAAACCGCGTGGTATAGTATCACTGCTGATTGGTTCGCAAAAAAATAGTATCACTGCCGATTTATAATTATTTTTTATTTCTGATGAATGCTAGCGTTTCAACTCTTACGACGAAGGGTGCCAAACACGACACGTGCTGGATGTCCCACACGTCAGCGAAAGGAGTGGGACATGAACAGCGTGGTAGAGCCCAACAAAAAAAACAGCGTGGTAGAGCGTCTCCACTTCTTCCACTTCTGGGTCGGAGACCACACGTAGTAGTACTTAGTGGTATGAACGATACAAAGTGCGACCTGGGGAGAAAGACACGTCTAGTTGGAAGGTCTCGGGGCATACACGTAAACAAATATAAAAATTAATATGTGCCTCCAACTAATATAGTAGTAGTAGAGTACTTAGGCACGTACTCCATAACATCACCGTGCATTGCACGTACAACATTTAGTGGTAGTACGTAGTAAGAGACAAATGCCGCCCAAGAGTTCCCTTCTCAACCTACTTTTGGGTGTTTGGTAGAGTGTATGGAGGGTGCATGAGTCCACACTAGTTTAGCACAAATACACTAGAAGCATGCATGAAGAGGGGTGTTGAGTTGAGCATGCATGAAGAGGGAACAACTATGCTGAGACGAGAACGCAACCAAACACACCCTGTATGCCACACATGTTCATACCATTTGTGCCTTTCTACTTCACTTACTGCGCTACATTACTCAGGTTCGTACGTCCACTCCTGGGTACATGTCCGTCTCGTAGTTCTAGTCCCACGTGTTCTTCATATAGATGGAACGATCGTTGCATAACACGTGCACCTTGATGCTAGATGTCTCGTGTGTTGGCAAAAGGATGAACAAAGCTCACGTAAAAAAATAGAGTGGAAGAACAATAGATTCCGGACGACCGAGAAGGAGCAAGGAACCTCGTGGTGGAGCGTCTGCACTCATAATATTTAATATTATTCAGCGATATAAAATTAACCAATCATCTCCACAGTGGACTGGAAGAGTACGAAACACGGCAGCCCAGTGTAGTTACATCATACTAGTACATGGCTAACCCACGCTATCACCATATTTCTTGGCTTCCGTGCGACACCTATCTCTAGTAATCCAGCAGCTGTATCGCTTCTCCTCCTCGTCTCTATCAAAGTGCGGCGGGCTGGCGCTTCGCCGTCTATTGAGGTCGGTTAACTATCACATGTTAGCGACATGCCAAGAGCATTCTAAAAAATTCCTTTCACGTTCCATTTTCAAAAAAAAAAATCCTTTCACGCATTTAATTTGCTGTATGCTTTGAGCAACTTGCATGTCCTATCTGCTCTGTTTGATACTCTAACTTAGCTAGAGGTTAGACTAACTCATGACTAACCCTGAACTAAGCTGTAGCCAAAGAGGTGTTTGGGTGACAGGTTAGATTGACAATAAATGCACTTCATGGAGAGAGAAAAGTGATTTTCAGTGGTCCCAATGAGAACTATCTCCGCTAGCACCTCTTGGGTGGGATAGTTTTTTTGGTGGGTTCGGTGCAACTTGCTCCAATTTAAACCCTCATGCTTGGATACTTTAGGGCTATTTGAGCCCCAACTAGCTCAAACTAACTCTAACCCATGGATCCAAACAGGGCTTATGACCAGTCTCGACGCTGAGCGATCGCGTGCACCGGAAGCGGCGCGCTCTCGGCCGTCGCGCCACTTCAAAGCCGGGCGCCGGTGAGAGGTCGCCTCCGCTCTGGCCGGGCATTAATGCGCATCGACGCTCGAGTATGACGCTGACCGTTTCACGCGGAAGCGCTACCGGCAAGGGAGTATAGGTTTTGAACCGTTTCAGGTGTAGTAGTAATGGTAGTTTGCAAAACTACTCAATTATTGCACTCAGTTTCCTAAGAAATTGTGGTAAAAAACGTTACTCCACAGCCCGCTTCCCTTCTCCTTCCTGCTCGTGATTTACGTGGCCATGTTAACGTGGTTGTGTCAAAAAATGTCACTTCCTGCTCGTGATTTGCGTTATATAATTACAAGCAAGATTCTCGTGCATTGCACGGAACATCAATATGCATTCTTTTACAAAACACCTGTTGTGATTGACCCATGCAGGAGTAATCCCATGTGTAAAAACTAATGATATCTCGAGAATTTTATCGGAAAACTGGTATCCGAGAATGTCATCAAAAAATGAAAGATGAGAGATAAGGCGAGGAGGAGTGGGCGTGGTGGTGGTGGTGGTGGAATGGGCGGAGGCATGGGGATGGATGGCGCCAAAAGCGGCAGTGGCCACCATGCATGCTAGATTGTTCCAGAGACTTATTCCTTTTTTAATTGCTAAGCAATGAGGTTATGGGAGATAATTATGTGGAGAGAGGTGCGGGTATCTTTTGTAAAATTATCATAGTTTGCTTTCTATCCGTCAGATATAGATCATACGGTCTGTATTACAAGATGGCAGGCACACCATCATCGCCAACTCGTTTTTTATAAGGGTACAGATGATAAGTTTGCTGACTACTAAAGTAAAGTGGAATCTATCCATGTTATGCAAGTAAATAAAGGTGATTGTTTATCATACGGGTAAGGTTGGATGAAGGGTGGTAGGAACAAATGCTCCGCCTAGAGCATGTGTGTGTGAGATGGAGTCTTAGTGTGTGTGTGGGGTGTGTGTGTGTGAGAGAGAGAGAGAGAGAGAGAGAGAGATGGAGTCTTAGTTTGTGTGTGTGTGTGAGAGAGAGAGATGGAGTCTAAGTGTGTGTGGGGGGAGGGGTGCATGTGTGCGTGTGTGTGTGTGTGTTTGTGTGTGTGCGTGTGAGAGAGAGATGGAGTCTTAGTGTGTGTGTGTGGGGTGCGTGTGTGTGTGTGTGCGTGTGTGTGTGTGTGTCGCAGGGTCCTCTGTGGCGGATGTAATTTAAGTGTGCATGGCTTCATCATAGAGAGGTGATGTGTATGGCAGAGACCACCAACGATGGGGTGCGAGAGAGAAAATGCCCGTAGAGAGGGAAGAGAAGGTGCGTGCGCGTGAGAGGAGTCGACATCGAGAGAATGTGTTTGTTCGAGAGACACCGAGGAAGACTACTATATATCGATGGTGCATGTAGGCGGGAATTAAACAAAGGGATGGTCTTATTGGTTTCGGGGATATAGGGAAGAGTGAGAGAGGCGGGGGGGGTAGCTAGAAGGAGATTGTTAAGTGTGAGTGTGTGTTTTGCCCATCCATGCGGAAGTTATGTGCACAAAAGAGGAGAACGATTCGATGTGGCGTTAGGATTGAGGGTAATTAACTACGTATGGAGACATAGAGACCTTGAACGTGCATGTGTGAGAGGTATACATGTATACATGGGATGTGTGTGTGCGCGCGCGCATGATCGAGATAAAAGAAAGAAGACATAAGTCATAAGATCAACGACATGGGAGAGACGGGTCGGTATGACAATATGCATGCATGTGAGAATGCAGGGAAGAAGGCCGACAATTGAGCATGTGTTTTGTCTTTAAGAGATAGTGGTGTGGGCTGGAGCATGCATCTATGGCAGCGAGAGGGGTGAGGCATAACGATTGTGCAAAAGAGATCAACCTATAAATGCATATGTATGGAGAGACATATATAGTGTGGGTGATAGGAAGCAAGACTCCGTGCGAGAAAGAAATGTTGACGGAGAAACTACAGATAGATACAGAGATGGAGATGCTAGCTAGAGGGACATCCGTTAGTTTGGGTGTTGGAGATGACCGTCGGGTGGTTCAAAGGGTGAAGTTATATATGTGTGTGAGAGGGCACTTGACTGCATGTAGAGAGAAACATATGTAGTGTGCGTGATAGGAATCAAGAGTGAGGGCGAGAAAGAAGGTTGATGGAGAAAGCAGATAAATAGAAAGATAAAGATGCTAGCTAGTGTGCATTAGAGATAGGAGTCGAGTGGATCAAGGCTGGGTTATGTGTGTGGGTGTGAGAGAGATAGAGAGAGGGTGCATGTGAGTCACATACAAACAGATATCAGAGAGAAATGAGATCCAGAGAGACGGAGTTTTGTGTCTCTGAGAGAGAAAGATATTTCACAACGAGAGAGATAGCTAGAGAGACATATGAGGGAACACAAGATATCTCTAGGGAGAGAGGGTGTGTTTGAGCGACATACAAGAGAACAATGGAGAAATATGAGACCACAGGGGACAGAGTTTGTGTTTGTGTGTGAGAAAGAGATATTGAAGAGGAAGAGTCGAGGTTCTCATATCTAAGGAGCGAAAGACATCTCAGATGAGGGGTGTCTGAGTGGCACACATGGGAATAGTTAAGAGAAATGAGACCCCAGGAGACAAAGGTTTGTGTTTGTGTGAGAGAAAGAGATTCCACATGGAGAATCATAGCTAGAGACACATAGCAGGGAGCGAGATATACTTAGAGAGAGATAGAGTGATGAAGGTCGAGGGAGAGAGTACCGTCAGTGTGTTACGAAGATAAAAGATCATTGTCGACATACAGGTAGCACGAGAGATGCCTGAGAGATGATGAACGCGTATAGGTCCAGAGAGATAGTCCTATATAAGCATGAGTGATAGCTATATGAGACGAATATCTGGATTAAAGGGGATTCAAATATTTAAACTAGAGATCACGACATCGATAATATCATAACGCAAATTGGTGTATCAAACATGCATATTCATTTGAATTTGGGCACACGTGTAATGTTATATAGTTTATCAATATTGGTGATCCATAGATTCTTCAATTACAAACAATGCATGGTTTATATGCAATTAATGTCTAAACGGGATTAAACTATATGTTGCGTGTGTGAAACACATTATACATGTTTGAGAAGTTAAAAAAACCCGCATGAAACACACATTGATTGGAGACAGTTAGCGAGGAATGCATACATTGGATTTCAACATAAAGTGGTTTCAAATATTTGAAAATCCAAATTGATGGATACAACCTTATGAATCTGAGATCATGCCATTTGTAAACCATATTTATGTATAAATGGTGTTGTTCTTTTGAAAGTATATATAAAAATGATGTATATAGAATGTAATTCCAATTGAAAATGGATCCTGCCCGGAAAAAAAGTAGAATACAAACGAGATTCGAATTGAGTTGGCACTGTAAACGTGCACTGTGCAAAAATTGAACGAAGCGGGGAAAGTCACAGTAACCCCGCCCGAAACCAAAATCTGCGAGATGGAAATCACTACTGCCTATCCATGCCACGCAAAGCCTATCTGCTGGATTTCTATAGGTTTTGATAGGGATAGGTTTGTAATTTCACCCAAACGTGACGTAACTGCCTCTCACCCGGATTCATACACGGTGGGCGCCAAAACACAGTGTGCCCTCGGTCGAAATCGACTCCCTCCCCGATTCATATTCATACACGGTGGGCGCCAAAAACAAACTCTCGTCGGCAAATATTTGGTGTATGCGAGATTACCGTCCTATCCCCAACCAACTAATGTTGCTGTGATGTAGTAGAAATTTGAAACGGGGGCTAAGTTTGTAAATTTCCTCGCATTTGAGACAAGCGCGCCCTGAATACATGGTTCCCCCCTTCCTCTCTACCTCCCTTTTCCCCATTCATACTCCGTGGGCGCCAAAACACCCTCTCCACCCCACCCTCCTCCGTCCGCCGCCGTCCGCCACCCCATCCACCGCCGTCCTCCTCCACCATGCCGGAGCTAATACCCCTACGCCGCCGTCCATTACAAGAGATCAACCTCTCTCATCCACGCCTTCGGACCGGGATCCTTGCATCCCGTCCTCTCGCTTCATCCCCGCCGTCGTCCACCTTGCCGGCGCCGCTCCTACGACCGTCTCGTCCATCGCGCCCTGCCGCCAACATCTACCCTCCTAGATCTGCTTCCACACCGCCGACAGCCATCGCTACCACAGCACCGTCAAATTCTTAGCAGATGTGTACACGGCGCCGTACCAGAGGCGGTACTTTTTTGTATCTGCTCAACTTATTTATCGCATCAAGAAAATAGATCGCCACTGCTTTACTCTGATTTCTTGTCTTGGTTGCGAAGTTGCCTTTGTCCGGTTTGCACCTTCAGATCCGCCATGGCACGCTCAACAATATATTCCCAATGCTTATGGTTTTACCCTTTTATATTCCACACTAGTTAAATCACAGGAGACTAAATTTCAAAATTGGGTGGTCGATTTTCAGAGCTTGCCGGAGTTCGCTGGTGCGATCCAAGGGCTCGGGTGGTTGTGGGGCCTCACGAACGAAGAAAACTCGACGGTGGTGGGGGGTGGGGTGGCGGAGGAACACAGGCGGTGGGGGCGGTGGTCCGGCGGCCCCTGCGGTGTTCTCAGTATGGGAAGAATTAAGAGACGAGGAAGAAGAAGGGTTAGGAGACGAGGATCTTCATCCAACCGCTGAAATGGTCGAGAGACAGCTGGGAGTTGCATTCTTAATGCGCTCTGGTTCATCTTGTGTGGGCACTCACGCAACCAACATTTTATTATCCAAAATCTGCTTGCTCTTCTTTACCATGTTCGATAGTGCTGGCTCAGACGTGATCGATAGGCTTTCAATTACTAGCGGCAATACAACACCGTATTTTCAAGCCGTTCCACTTTCCCGATTTATATATCGTGGTTATGGTGTACCCTATTATGTACACTATGATCTGCCTAGTTGTTGTGTGCTCTTGTTATCATGGTTTGGCAATAAACTCTATATACGATATATTATGAACCTATCATCGCCAGCTATCCTTACTTCGGAGCCTATTTTTTGTGTACTTGTGCGGATTATATAAATGCACGCACGATATTACATCACACATGAGCTCTCTCATCGAATCCAGTGATAGCACATAAGTGTTTACAGGGCGCCCTATATTAGAATATCATCTGCATTACAAAGATAATCTCACAACTATTTATGTTTTCATGGTTCTCGATATTATACGCAATTACAAAGTGAATATCGAATCCGCGCATCGAGAAGAATATTGTGGAACACTGCAATGACTTACAAAATTGGCACCAAGGCATTGAGTGCCATTCGAAGCAATGAAACTCGTCGCTCCCCACCTGTTGATTCTTGTTCGAATATCATCCTAATGACTATTCTAACCTCGAGGAGTCAAAGGCGATGGCCTGTCCTATTCACCCATCAAGGTGCTGTTCTAATTTGGCAAGGTTTTATTGATTGTGCGTATCTTGCATATGTTGTCTTGCATTTCTTCTACTTTGTTGCACCACCATCTGCTTAGTTTACTCATCATATAACTCGAGATGCCATGCCCATCCATTATCAATACATATTCCATCTGTTGTCATACCATGTTTTTCCACTCAAATGCTGTTCTTGTGCATCAGACATCAAAAAAGGAAGAGGGTGATTGCCGAACCTGAAGGAGCACCAGCAAAGTCCTTGAAAAACGTGGTGGTGCCGGAGAAATTAGACAGCGCCCCACTTATATTGGCTGTACAACCAGTGACACAAAACATAGGACCGACTCCAGCAGACTGTACCCATACTTCACTAGCCACACCACTAGCCCCACCACACAGGACCTGCACTCCAGCAAAAGGTATACCGATTTCATTTTCAATAGCACCAGCCGTACCACAGAAAAATCCCACTCCAGCAAAAAGTACAGCAAGTCCACCGGCCGAAGACCTATCCCAACTGCAGAGACGGCCAATTCCTGCAGATTGGAACCCCATTCCATTTATTCCCAGTTTAAAATACAATGCTTTCAATGTTGTTAGGGACTACGTGCATATATTCCCATCATGGGAAGATTATAGTGTAGACAAACACCATTTTCACATCTTCCTGTCCAACTTACGTGTAAGTGCTATTATTCATGGTTATTATTTTCCTGTTTTCTGCTGATCGAACACATCAATGATTTACATTACATTGTTGTAACTAGGTGAGGGTCAATCTGGATAGTCATGACGAGCAAAGCTTGCTTGTGCTTTTCAAGGAAGCATTGCAGCGAGATCGGTGTTACCGAGGAAATCACACTTTGATGGCAAGTCTATAAATGAATTTCGGTGAAGTCTCCTGTGCTAAATTTAGAAGACATTGAATGGAAAACCTTGTTATGCACTGGTCTCGTTCCTGGGATGAGGTAACGTCTATGAAATCACATGACAATTTGAACTTCTACTTTTCCGCATGTACCTTACGGATCTTTTTGCAGGAAATCTGCTCAAGAAGAATTCGGTTTGAAAAGAACGACGAGGATATCACAAATATGCTGCCCGCTGCTTTGCTCTTGTTAGTACTGTTGTCATGTATCATTGTACTTGCATACATACCGGTTCATTATGTGACAGCAATATGCATGATAGCTTGCTTATCAATTGTTCGCTCCAAATTATCTGATCTGTATGAATGGTTACATTAGTGTAGAATATATCCAATGCCAATGAATTTTTTTAGATCTGCATTGTTCTTTTAAGTACATGCTGTCCTTTATCAGTGTACTTATATTGATAGGTAGTTGTTCATGTACCATCACTCTGCAGCTTATTTTCCTTTGCCCTCCATTTTCTACACATCAGATCTATATTTACTCTTACCATAAGGTTGGTACTGAAGAAGTTTAGCTGTGCATTGCTCTTGGCTATGCCTTTTGCCTGTATCGCTGCACATACATTTATAGCTACTTGGTTATGTAGCATCACTCTTCATCTTATCTTCAATATTCTCCATTCGTATATTATCACATCTATATTTACTCTTAACAAAATGTAGAATAAAGGGAATGCTTATGAAGAACATTCTGTGCTAAACTTCTTGAATTGCCCCCCCATCAGCATGGACAAGGGCTTTATAGAGCCTGTCTTCACTAGTAATGTAAGTTTGTCCTTCTCAAGCCCTGAAACTTTGTTGTGTATATTTGGTTAGGCATGACTGCAACAGCTGTTTATTTTTGGTGTTTGCATCAAATTGCATGTTTAAAGTTTATTATGTAGTTCATAAACAAAAGTTTGTCCTTCTCAATTTAAGTTTTCAGTTGTACAACCAAGTTCCTTCTTCATACCATGTAAATTAAACTATACTGAGCAAGTGATCTTCTTTTGCTTTGCATGTATGCTTCGTTCTTCATCCGTAATCCGGTGGTGTGGTGAACCTACCCACTACAAAGACAATGTCATATTCTGCAATGTCTTAACTATGAACAATGTCATATCACCCGAAAAATTTTACTACTCCTCCGTCTAAAAATACTTGTCATTGAAATGGATGTATCTAGATGTATTTTAGTTCTAGACACATCCATTTTGATGACAAGTAATTCCGGAGGGAGGGAGTATTATTTAAGCCGTCTCTTTATTTGCCAATCTGAAATGGGATAAATTGACAGCACACTAACCATTGATACTTATGAGTTCTTGATCTGTAATCCAGTGGTGTCATGAAGCTGCCAACTCCTTCACAATGTCATTTCCTGCCATGTCTTGACCTGAACAATACCATATTGTGTTAAGGCAATTTTAAACTGTGTCACTTTATTCGTCAGTAAGAAATGTGATGAATTGTCAGCACTGATACTTTTATGTGCAAAACCTGTCATATGTCTGCTTGTTTATCTTTCAGAGTGAGGAAGATATAAGTGTTGAACAAGCTGATCTCATCATCTTGCTCATTTGCTTATGCTGCAGCTCCCAAAGAGGGCTAACCTTTATTGAACTCTATTGAAGTTTGTCGGTTTTGTATATTATTTTGCCGGCGTCTTTATTTGCACTGGTGGCGATCTTTGATGCCCAGTGTATGTAATCTGTTGTCTGCTTGTGCTTTATTATCATAGTGGCAAACTTTGATGCCCAGTGGATGTAATATGCCGTAATTTTTCTATTGTATAGTCTAGGTTTTTTCTTATTCACGATGCTGCAGTTATTTTACTGTATATATATATCCTGTCTTTGCAGTAAACCGGCCAAACCGTAAAATTACAGTACATAATTGGGCCGACATGCAATCACGATGTATGATCCGCACCATGGGCCCCGTCAAACTGGCCCACTAGTAGATTCGGGCCTTTAATAGGCCGAGTAACCCCCGGCTCTCTTTTCGCAAGAAAACTCTATGGGCTTTTAGGAGGCTGAGAAGTAGGCTAGACCTGAAACGTGCCGAATAGCTCACGGGCCGGCAGCAGCTCGAAATGGACCCAGGCCCATGATTGTGCGAATCAATTCACGGGCTTTTAACAGGCCAAAGTTGTCTCGGTCCTTGTTTGGCCCAATCAGACATCGGCTGCGAGCAGGCCGGATGCAAACCGGGCCGTAGTTAGGCCCAACTATATGACGGGCTTTTAACAGGCCGAAATTAATATAGGGCCGAAATGTTAAATGGGCCCTTAACAGGCCGAAACTAATATCAGGCCGAATTACTAAATGGGCCTTTAGCAAGTGGACCCAAAAGCATAGCGTCCAGTCAACGGGCCGGATCTGATATGGGCCATAATTGAGCCCAAAGCCTCTTAAAGCGCCGGACCTGATCTGGTCCGTGATTTGGCCCAGAAAGTGGGAGGCTTTTAACGGGCCGGATCTTATATGGGCCATAATTAGGCCTGGAACATGGCAGGCCATTGATGGACCGGATCAAATATTGGTCGGGATTTGGCCCAAAACATGGCAGCCAGTTAATGGGCCGGCCTACTAGGGTCCTCAAAATCTTGTGGGCCTACACCTGGGCCGACCCATTAATGTCGGTGAAATCTCGTGGGCCTTTAGCTGGGCCAGCCCATTATGATCCGCAAGAATTTTGTGGGCCTTTTGAAAGTGCAACTATCCCTAGGTGGTTTTGGTAATTCATAACAACATATAGCTCATTGAGCTAATGCTATTCCAAGACAAATATTTCAGGAAAGCTCAATGAATGGCATGGCATGGATGATGAAAGTGGATCCCTCAAAATATCAAGGACAAAGGATTGGCTCAAGCTCAAAAGCTCAAGACTCTACATTTTACATTTTAGTGATCCAAGATCACATTGAGTCTATAGGAAAAGCCAATACTATCAAGGAGGGATGAGGTGTTGCTTAATGAGCCTCTTGCTTCATGTGCTTAGTGATATGCTCCAAAGCCCTCCACTACTTTCTCACATCCACATATGACCTAAACCTAAGGTCAAACTCGGCCCTACCGATTCTTTCTATCCGGCGCCACCGAGTTCAAATGTCATAGCCACTGCCACAAACCCTAGGCAAATCGGTCTCACCGATAGGGATCTCGGTCTCACCGAGATGGGATTGTAATCTCTCTGTTTCCCTTCATAACGTTTCGGTCTAACCGAAGTGAGCGATCGGTCCCACCGAGATTGCAATGTAAACTCTCTGTTTCCCTTTCGTAACTTTTCGGTCCCACCGAAAGAGCGAATCGGTCCCACCGAGTTTACCTAACCAACTCTCTGGTTAGCTAATTACCAAAATCGGTCTCATCGAGTTTGTGTAATCGGTCTCACCGAGATTATGTTATGCCCTAACGCTAACCATATCGGTCCTACCGAGTTGCATGTCAGTCCCACCAAAAACCCTAACGGTCACTAGGTTTACTAAATCGGTCCGACCGAGTTTGATGATTCGGTCCCACCGAGTTTGGTAAATTGTGTGTAACGATTAGATTTTGTGTGGAGGCTATATATACCCCTCCACCTCCTCTTCATTCATGGAGAGATCCATCATAACAAACCTACACTTCCAACTTGCCAGTTCTGAGAGAGAACCACCTACTCATGTGTTGAGGCCAAGATATTCCATTCCAACCATATGAATCTTGATCTCTAGCCTTCCCCAAGTTGCTTTCCACTCAAATCTTCTTTCCACCAAATCAAATCCTATGAGAGGGAGTTGAGTGTTGGGGAGACTATCATTTGAAGCACAAGAGCAAGGAGTTCATCATCAACACACCATTTGTTACTTCTTGGAGAGTGGTGTCTCCTAGATTGGCTAGGTGTCACTTGGGAGCCTCCGACAAGATTGTGGATTTGAACCAAGGAGTTTGTAAGGGAAAGGAGATCACCTACTTCGTGAACATCTACCGCTAGTGAGGCAAGTCCTTCATGGGCGACGGCCATGGTGGGATAGACAAGGTTGCTTCTTCGTGGACCCTTCGTGGGTGGAGCCCTCCGTGGACTCGCGCAACCTTTACCCTTCGTGGGTTGAAGTCTGCATCAACGTGGATGTACGATAGCACCACCTATCGGAACCACGACAAAAACATCCGTGTCTCCAATTGCGTTTGAATCCTCCAAACCCTTCCCTTTACATTCTTGCAAGTTGCATGCTTTATTTTCCGCTGCCTATATACTCTTTGCATGCTTGCTTGAATTGCATGAAGATTGCTTGACCTGCTTAAAGATAGCTAAAATCTACCAAAGTCTAAAATTGGGAAAAGGTTAAGTTTTTAATTGTTGAAGTAGTCTAATCACCCCCCCCCTCTAGACATACTTAAAGGTCCTACAAGTGGTATCAGAGCCTTGGTCTCCATTTGCTTTGATTTCCATAGCTTTTGGTGGTCATAGCCTTGGTTTCACAACCTAGGAGAGTATGGCGTCTAGCGAGGGATATTATCAACGTAGAGGTCCTTACTTTGATGGCACTAATTTTGCTAGTTGGAAGCATAAGATGAATATGCATATTCTCGAACATAACCCTGCCATTTGGCTATTGTGTGTATTGGTTTGCAAGGTGAATTCTTTGATGGGAGAGAACCGAACCGTGAAGCTAGTGCGGAAGAGTTGAAGATGTTGCAATACAACGCTCAAGCTTGTGATATCCTCTTCAATGGCTTGTGCCCCGAAGAATTCAACAAAATCAGCCGTCTTGAGAATGCAAAGGAAATTTGGGATACTTTGATTGATATGCATGAAGGTACCGACTCCGTCAAGGAATCCAAGTTGGATGTGCTCCAAAGTCAGCTTGACAAGTTCAAAATGAAGGATGGTGAAGGTGTCGCTGAAATGTACTCTAGGCTTGCTCTTATCACAAATGAGATTGCCGGCTTAGGAAGTGAAGAAATGACCGACAGATTCATCATCAAGAAGATCCTAAGAGCATTGGATGGAAAATATGATACCGTGTGCACATTGATCCAAATGATGCCAAATTACAAAGATCTCAAGCCAACGGAAGTCATTGGAAGAATTGTTGCTCATGAGATGTCACTCAAGGATAAGGAGGAACTTCACAACAAGTCAAGTGGTGCTTACAAAGCCTCATGTGAAGCCCCCAGATCATCAAGTGAGAAACAAACCTTCAATGAAGAATTGAGCTTAATGGTGAAGAACTTCAACAAATTCTACAAGAGTAGAAGCAAAGAAAGAAGCTCCAAGTCAAGGTCCTACAATGACAAAAGATCTTCTAGTCAAGAGCGCAATTGCTACAATTGTGGGAGACCCGGACACTACTCCAATGAGTGTACGGCACCCTACAAAAGAAGAGAAGATTCTCCTAAGAGAAGAAGTAGAAGAGAAGAATCACAACCAAGAGAGAGAAGGAGTAGAGATGATCGTTATGAACGAAGACCCTCACGGAGAAGCAAGGATTCGGAAAGGAAGGACAAGTCATCAAAGAGCTACACAAAACAAAGACATCAAGCTCATGTTGGTGAATGGGTATCAGGCTCCGACTCCGACAATCACTCCGAGAGAAGCTATCACTCCGACTCCGAATGCACTCAAGATGAAGGTGTTGCCGGTTTAGCACTTGTTTCAACCAACTCCTACGACATATTTGAATCACCAAATGAAGGAATTGGAAGATGCTTCATGGCCAAAGGTCCTAAGGTAACACACCCCGAGTATGTTGATTTTAATAGTGATGAAGATGACTTGCTAGGTGATGATGATTTACTTGTTGACAACTCTAGTGATGAATACTATGATGAAATGTCAATTAATCATGCTAATCAAGATGAAACGAATGACAATGATAAGGAGAAGATTGAGCGTCTAACTAAAGAACTAAACACTCTTAAGTTAGCTCATGAAACTATCTTTGAAGATCATCGAGAACTTTTAAGGGCTCATGAGAAGTTACGCTTTGAAAAGCTCAATCTTGAGCAAGAGCATGAGTTCCTAAAAGCGATCAATGATGATCTCCGTAAGAAAAGTTCTTCTTATATTGCCAAGCGTTTACTCTTATCTACTTACATGCCTGAAGTCAAGTCTAGTAACAAGAACAAGAAAGATTCTTCTTCTAGTAGTAACAATAACAATGCTAAATCCAATGTTGTTGCTTCTAGTAGCTCTCTTGATTCCACTAATGATTCTCTTAGCCAAGTTACACTTGAGCAAGAAAACAGCTTATTGAAGGGAATTATAGAGAAAGGTGTATACAAGAGCCTTGCCCAGAGTAAGCAATTTGAGGAAATTGTACGCAAGCAAGGAAGGCACTGGAAGAATCAAGGTGTTGGTTTTGAACGAAAGTTCAATGCCAGTGGAGTTGAGTGGGAAGAAGATCAATACCCCAAGACGAAGTTTGTTCCTCAACAAGAGAAGTATGATCCTACTTCCTTCAAGGGAACACAAGCACAATATGATCTTCCACCACAAGACCACAAGAACAAAGGCAAGGACAAGCTTCAAGAGGAGATTGGTGCATTTGAAGAAGCACCAAAGGCCTTGGTCAAGTGAGTTCCCAATACTACGTCAAGTTCTACTTCATCAAGCACAACTACTACCCCAAGGATTCCCATCAAGATGATGTGGATCCCGAAGAAGAAGAACTAGAGAGTTCTTGAGGGTGACTCCGCCAACATATTTCACTCATATCATTGTGGCAAGGACAAGTGCAATCATCTTCCATATCTTGCACTAGTTCAAGGAGTCACAAACCCTCATGTTGGTAAGGCAAGGGACAAGGTAATCTAATGTTTTCATGGACATCATTTTGTGTGAGCATCACTCTATGTATATGGATATTCTTGTTTGTTCCTTGTGGGACTAACCCGTGTAGGTATTGAAAGTGTAACTCACTCCAAAGGATTGCTCCAAAGGTCTACATCAACATTGAGCATCCACATCTTCAACACCTACATGAAGTCATCATCGACAAAACCCAAGGTTAGTTTATTCCTCTAAGGGGGAATCTCACATCTAGGGGGAGCTTAACTCTAAGAATTGAGTCAAAGCAACTCTAATGATGTGAACACATAAATGCTTTATGTAAAAGTGGTAACCCCACTTGAGCTTAAACGATGAGTATGACCTATGATCAAATGTTCTCATTTGACTCCTAAGTCAATATACTCATATATAGATGACCTAGTCATCGCCAATTGTTTGATAGATGCTAGAATTGGTTGTGCATGCTTTGTCACATATTTCATTTGTCATTTTATTGTGTGAGCATGTTGGTTGCATATTTTACTCATTCGAGGACATCCACTTGTTGTTTTGATTGATTGGCTTCTTTTTCTTTGGCCAAGTGGATGGACAAGAATGCCTAAGAACCTTCTCTAGCTATCTATGCTTTTCTCGTCTCAAACTCTATTCATGCTATATCACAAAATTTGATCAAGTCAGATTCGAACCACTCTGTGTGAGGAGCACTCAGAGTCCCCGATTTATCATAGACTTAAACTTCCAAAACTTCTTTGTGATTTTCGGTCTGACCGATTCCTCCATTTCGGTCATACCGAGATTACTAAGTCGATCTAGGTTTTCAATCTCGGTGCAACCGATTTGAACTTTTTGGTCACACCGAGTTGCCGTAACTGTTAACAGTTATGCATCTCGATGCCACCGAGTTGTTCCACTCGGTCACACCGACAGTGTCGGGCTATATATTCACACGGGCAAATTTTGGAAAACTTTCTCCGAAACTCCTCGCCCGCGCATAGCTCGCTCTGCCTACTAGGTCTACGGATCATCGAATTCGTCGCCAGCCGCCTCCAGTCGCTGGTCTCCGCCGCCGTCAATGGAATTCTTCTCCGCCGTTGCCGTCGTAGCGAGTTCACCGCCGAACTAGGGTATGAACTCGATCACAGTGCTATCCTCGTCTGATTCTCAGCACATTGTGTTCGTAATGCATCTTGCCACGATTGAAACACCTCTATCCAGTCAAAACAATCCTTAGAATAGTTGTGATTCAAAAATTTAGGGTTAGGTTTCCGCCGAAACCATCTCGGACCCATCGAGTTGAAAAACTCGTCCCACCGATTTGGCTAACGCCATTGCACTAGTAAGTCTCGGTCTGACCGAGAATTACAAGTCGGTGTGACCGATTTTAGAACTTTGTGAAACCCTAGGAGTCTCGGTGCCACCGAACTGTGACTTAGTTTGACCGAGTTCACTAGTTTAGGTTTCAAAACTGTTCGGTATCACCGAGTTTAAAAATCGGTAGATCCGAAATGCTTTCTGTGGAAAACTAAAACTAAGTTTTTTGAATCATTCTTTTGCAAAAATCTCTGCATTTTGTGATGCTCATCCACTCTACCTCATCTATAACTATTCACAGGGTCAGCAGTCAGTGTGTGCAGCATGTCAGACCAAAGTGACAGCCAGAACAGGTCAGAAGAGCAGATTCACATGAGTGAGGGCACTAGTCCCTCTAGCAGCTCAGATGAGGGGAGCAGAAGCACTCCCAGTAATTTGCCCAAGGCTGCCACAAGGACAAGAAAGAAGAAGACCTCAGAGTCTGAGGATGAGGATTATGTGGCAGTTGAGGATGAGGTCAGTTCAAAGAAGAAAGTGCTCAAGGAGTACAGCTCAACAAAGATTAAGCACGGAATTAAGATCAAAAGGCCAACGGTAGACAACCAATGTCCAAAGCCAGAGTCTCCACTCAAGCTTCTTTGGAATCCCAACCCAAAGAACCTGCTGCTGCTGAAGGAAAGAAAATAGAGGAAAGGGTCAAGAAGACCATGGACAGAGTGATTGGGAAGCCTTCTATGATGGAGGAAGAGGAAGAAGAAGAGGTTGTTGAACTAGCACCCAAGGCACAAAAGCTGATGGGTGATGCCATAAAATCAGGGGCTGCAACTTCAAAGCCCAAAGCTGGCCCCAAGCCCAAGAGTGCACCAAAGAGGAATACTAGGAGTATACCAGCAGCTGAGAAGAACAAGGCCCCAATGCCTGATGTTGATGCTGAGGAAGATGAAGAAGGGCAGGTCCTAAGGAAGCTCAAGCCCAAGATTCCAGACCACAATGATGCTCATCCTGTGGCTGAGAACATGAAGATCAGGAGAGATCAAGGGTTGAGGCTATGGAGAGAGTCAGATCCATATGCCACCAGGAGAAGGACTGCTGTAGATTACAGGTTCCACACTAAGGAGCAGCAGGACTTCTATGAGACCATCTTATTGGATAAGAAGCCCATAGTTTGTGATATGAGGTGGGTCGACTGGACCTACATTCAGGAGAATGCAGAACACTATCCTGGAGTATATGACAGCTTCAGTGCTTGTGGAGTTGCAGATTTTGTCGGGCAGAAGCTCACAAACTGGAATGAGGAGCTCATTATGCAATTCTACTCCGCAGCACATTTCTATCTAGATGGCATGATAGTTTGGATGTCAGAAGGAACGAGATACCAGTCAACCATAGAGGAATGGGCAAGTCTGATCAATGCCCCCAAGGAAAGTGAAGATGACTTGGACATTTATGCCAAGAAGAAGATGGGTCACAACTCAATGTCACAGATGTACAAGGAGATCCCAGATGATGCACTTGAGACTTTCAAGTTTGGATCAGTTCATTTTCTTCTGTCAGGGCTGCCTACGATCAACTGGATCCTAAGGCACACTCTATTGCCCAAATCAGGTGACCACAACACGATCAGAGGGAATGCAATCAATTTGCTTCACATATTTGATGTGCCTCAGAAATTCAAGGTCATGAGCCTCATAGTTGAGACTATCAAGAGGACAGCAGCAGACCAGAAGAGGAGCTGTGGATATGCCCCACAGATTCAGGAGTTGATTAACTCAAAGATGGGCACAGGGAAGTATCTGTTGGATAAGGAACACATGGTTCTCTATCCTGAATTTGAGGACAATCAAGTTGTCATGACTGAGAATGAACCATCATCAGTACAAGCTCAAGAGAAGAAGGAGAAGGCAAGGAAAGAGAAGGCTGCCAAGATGCCAACTCAAGCAGAGGCATCTGACATTTTCTCAAGAACAAGCAGGAGCAGCTTGGTTATTTGATAGCATCAACTCATGGATTGAGAAGGGTTGGCCACCCTAACTCAAAACCAGGAGAGCCTAGAAAAGAATCATGGAACAATAATTCTATGATCTTGATGTCAAAGTAACTGAGATTCAGTCAGCTGTGGAGCAGCTACAGGATGATATGCAGGAGAGGAAGGGCAGGACAATGACTGATGCATTTGCCAGAGTACCACGAGCTCAGAGATCAACTGCAGAGCCAGTCACTAGAGTCACTTCATCAGCTCCAGCTACAACTCCAGCGCAAGCAGCTCCAGCACCAACTCCTTTAGCTCCTTCCACATCTACTGATGCCTTCATCCTTGGAGTTCTATCTACACCACCACCAGAAGACCAAGCTTGAGAGATGATATAGTCCTATGCATTTTCTAGGAACTTTTTGGTAACTTGTTGCTAAAGGGGGAGAAAAATGTATAGATCATAGGCTTCGAGAGAGAGAGAGATTTGCTTTTGTTCTCTCTTGTCTTCTTGGTTGAACTGTGTTTGCTTTCGATTGCTTGAGATACTATGCTTTTACCTGTGAGACATTGATGATCATGTGTTTGATCATAAGCTACACTTATGCTTGTTATGATATTATCTTACTTATCCTTATATGATCATTCACTGTGCTTGGTGATGAGTGCATGTATTCAATCTTTGTTATTTTGAGCGCTCCACCAAGATGTATGTGACATGGAAGAGTAACCCATGAGCCTAATTCCTTGTGCATTTGCAGTCCAAAGCAAATCTTAATATGCACAAATTTAGGGGGAGCTCTTGCTTATCACATACTTCTCAAAGTGACGATGTTTTTTCAAATTTTATTATCATTTGTCAAAGCTTTGATCTATATGTTGTCATCAATTACCAAAAAGGGGGAGATTGAAAGTGCAACTATCCCTAGGTGGTTTTGGTAATTCATAACACCATATAGCTCATTGAGCTAATGCTATTCCAAGACAAATATTTCAGGAAAGCTCAATGAATGGCATGGCATGGATGATGAAAGTGGATCCCTCAAAATATCAAGGACAAAGGATTGGCTCAAGCTCAAAAGCTCAAGACTCTACATTTTACATTTTAGTGATCTAAGATCACATTGAGTCTATAGGAAAAGCCAATACTATCAAGGAGGGATGAGGTGCTTCTTAATGAGCCTCTTGCTTCCTCGGCAACGGCGCCAGAAATTCTTCTTGCTACCTCTTGAGCACTGCGTTGGATTTCCCCGAAGAGGAGAGGATGATGCAGCAAAGTAGCGTAAGTATTTCCATCAGTTTTTGAGAACCAAGGTATCAATCCAAGAGGAGACCACGCGCAAGTCCTCGTACTGCACAAAACGATAGCTACTCGCAACCAACGCTTAGGGGTTGTCAATCCCTTCACGGTCACTTACGAGGGTGAGATATGATAGAGATAATATTTTTGGTATTTTTGGTATAAAGATGCAAAGTAAAAAGTAAAGGCAAAGCAAGTAAATAAAGTGATGGAGATTGATATGATGAGAATAGACCCGGGGGCCATAGGTTTCACTAGTGGCTTCTCTCAAGAGCATAAATATTCTACGGTGAACAAATTACTGTTGAGCAATTGACAGAACTGAGCATAGTTATGAGTATATCTAGGCAATGATCATGTATATAGGCATCACGTCCGAGACAAGTAGACCGAAACGATTCTGCATCTACTACTATTACTCCACTCATCGACCGCTATCCAGCATGCATCTAGAGTATTAAGTTAAAAACAGAGTAACACTTTAAGCAAGATGACATGATGTAGAGGAATAAATTCATGCAATATGATAAATACCCCATCTTGTTATCCTCGATGGCAACAATACAATACGTGCCTTGCAACCCTTTCTGTCACAGGGTAAGGTCACCGCAAGATTGAACCCAAAGCTAAGCACTTCTCCCATTGCAAGAACTACCAATCTAGTTGGCCAAACCAAACGGATAATTCGAAGAGACTTGCAAAGATAACTTAATCATACATAAAAGAATTCAGAGAAGAATCAAATGTTTTCCATAGAAAAGCTGGATCATAAACCAACAATTCATCGGTCTCAACAAACACACCGCAAAAATAAGATTACATCGAATAGATATCCACGAGAGAGGGGGAGAACATTGTATTGAGATCCAAAAAGAGAGAAGAAGCCATCTTGCTACTAGCTATGGACCCGAAGGTCTGAAGTAAACTACTCACACTTCATCGAAGGGGCTATGGTGTTGATGTAGAAGCCCTCCATGGTGGATGCCCCCCCGTGGAGCTCCGAACAGGCCCCAAGATGGGATCTCATGGATACAGGAAGGTACGACGGTGGAATTAGGTTTTGGCTCCGCCCCGATCTGTTGGGTGCGTGAGGTATATATAGGAGGAAGGAGTACGTCGGTGGGCGTCGGGGCCCACGGGCGGGGGCACGCCTGGGGGGGGCGCCCCACCCTCGTGATCGCCTGCACTCCTTGGAGTAGGGTCCAAGTCTCCTGGATCACGCTCGTGAGAAAATCACGTCCCGAAGGTTTCATTCCGTTTGGACTCCGTTTGATATTCCGTTTCTTCAAACATGAAATAGGCAAAAACAAGCACTCGGGCTGGGCCTCCGGTTAATAGGTTAGTCCCAAAAGTAATATAAAAGTGGGAAATAAAGCCCATTATAGTCCAAAACAATAGATAAAGTAGCATGGAGCAATCAAAAATTATAGATACGTTGGAGACGTATCAGGCATCCCCAAGCTTAATTCCTGCTCGTCCTCGAGTAGGTAAATGATAAAAAGAGAATTTTTGATGCGGAGTGATACTTTGGCATAATTTCAATGTAAATCTTCTTAATTGTGATATGAATATTCAGATCCGAAAGATTCAAGACAAAAGTTCATATTGACATAAAAATAATAATACTTCAAGCATAGTAATCAAAATAATTATGTCTTCTCAAAATAACATGGCCAAAGAAAGTTCATCCCTACAAAATCATATGGTTAGGCTATGCTTCATTTTCGTCACACAAAGATGTTCCCAACTTCTATAACCCCGATGACAAGCCAAGCAATTGTTTCATACTTAAATAATCTCAAACTTTTTCAACCTTCACGCAATACATGAGCGTGAGCCATGGATATAGCACTAACCTATTGACGAGGAATAGAATATGATGATGGGGATTGTGTGGAGAAGACAAAAAAGGAGAAAGTCCCACATTGACGAGGATAATCAACAGGCTATGGAGATGCCCATCAATTGATGTCAACGTGAGGAGTAGGGATTGCCATGCAACGGATGCACTAGAGCTATAAATGAATGCTCAACAAAAGAAAACTAGTGGGTGTGCATCCAAATTTCTTGCTCATGAAGACCTAGGGCATTTGAGGAAGCCCATCCTAGGAATATACAAGCCAAGTTCTATAATGAAAAATTCCCACTAGTATGAAAAAGACAACTTATGAGACTCACTATATGAAAAACATGGTGCTACTTTGAAGCACAATATATGAGACTCACTACATGAAGAACATGGTGCTACTTTGAAGCACGAGTGTGGAAAAAGAGATAGTAGCATTGCCCTTTTCTTTTTTTTGGGCCTTTCTTTTTTTGGCCTTTTTTTATTTGGGCAATGCTCTAATAATGATGATCATCACACTTCTATTGATTACAACATGAGGATTACAACTCGAAACTAGAACAAGATATGACTCTATATGAATGCCTCCGGCGGTGTACCGGGATGGTGCAATGAATCAAGAGTGACATGTATGAAAAATAATGCATGGTGGCTTTGCCACAAATACGATGTCAACTACATGATCATGCAATGGCAATATGACAAAAGTAATGTATGTCATAATAATGATGATGGAAGTTGCATGGCAATATATCTCGGAATGGCTATGGAAATGCCATAATAGGTAGGTATGGTGGCTGTTTTGAGGAAGATATAAGGAGGTTTATGTGTGATAGAGCGATCGTATCACGGGGTTTGATGCACCGTGAAGTTTGCGCCAACTCTCATTGTGAGAAAGGGCAATGCACGGTACCGAAGAGGCTAGCAATGGCGGAAAGGTAAAAGTGCGTATAATCCATGGACTCAACATTAGTCAAAAAAACTCATATACTTATTGCAAAAATTTTAAAGTCATCAAAAATCAAGTACTACGCGCATGCTCCTAGGGGGACAGATTGGTAGGAAAAGACCATCGCTCATCCCCGACCGCCACTCATAAGGATGCACAAGCCAGGTACACTTCATGCTTCAAATTTGTTACACAACTTTAACCATACGTGCATGCTACAGGACTTACTAACTTCAACACAATCATTTCTCAAATTCACAACTACTCAACCAGCATGACTTTGATATTATTACCTCCATATCTCAAAACAATTATCAAGCATCAAACTTATCTTAGTATTCAACACACTCAAAAGAAAGTTTCACATATCTTGAACACCAAGTATATTAACATTAAGAAAATTACCATGCTATTAACGACTCTCAAAATAATCTAAGTGAAGCATTAGAGATCAAGTTTCTTTAAAACAAATCCACCACCGTGCTCTAAAAGATCTAAGTGAAGTACTAGAGCAAAAAATTATCACGCTCAAAAAGATATAAGTGAAGCACTATGAGCAACTATCAAGCTCAAAAGATATAAGTGAAGCACATAGAGTATTCTATCAAATTTCAATTCATATATGGCTCTCTCAAAAGGTGTGTACAGCAAGGATGATTGTGGTAAACTAACAAGCAAAGACTCAAATAATACAAGACGCTCAAAGCAAAACACATATCATGTTGGTGAATAAAAATATAGCTCCAAGTAAATTACCGATGGAAGTGGACGAAAGAGGGGATGCCTTCCGGGGCATCCCCAAGCTTTGACTTTTTGGTGTCCTTGGATTATCTTGGGGGTGCCATGGGCATCCCCAAGCTTAGGCTTTTGCCACTCCTTTTTCCATAATCCATCAAAAGAATTCACCCAAAACTTGAAAACTTCACAACACAAAACTCAATAGAAATCTCGTGAGCTCTGTTAGAGAAAGAAAACAAAAGACTACTTTAAGTTACTGTAATGAACTCATTTTTTATTTATATTGGTGTTAAACCTACTGTATTCCAACTTCTGTATGGATTATAAACTATTTTACTAACCATAGATTCATCAAAATAAGCAAACAACACACGCAAAACAGAATCTGTCAAAAACAAAACAGTCTGTAGTAATCTGTAACTAACGCAAACTTATGGAACCAAAAAACTTCTACCAAAATTAGACGACCTGGAAAATTTGTTTATTGATCATAAGCAATTGGAATCAGTATTTTATCACGTTCTGGTGATTTTTAACAATTCGGGCACTGAGCACAAAGATTCTGGAAATTACAGCAAGATCAAATAACTATCATCCAAGAAGATCCAATAGGTACAACTTGGCACAAACACTAACTAAAACATAAAACCACATCTAAACAGAGGCTAGATGGATTATTTATTCCTAAACAGAACCAAAAACAAAAAACACAAAATAAAATTGGGTTGCCTCCCAACAAGCGCTATCGTTTAACGCCCCTAGCTAGGCATAAAAGCAAGGATAGATCTAGGTATTGCCATCTTTGGTAGGCAATTCTTTAATGAGGCAACTTCCTCCTTTAGAATTTTCTTTATTTCTAGTAATTATCAAACTTTTAGGCACAAGATCGAAAAATTCATTCGTAGCAAATGGTTCCTTAATGATAGTAAAAAGATCGGGATGAATACTTATAGATTTAAGATCCGCATTTTCCTTACTAGATGATTCACCATTAATTTTAGGAACATACATAAGCTTGGCAATTTTAGTGGGAGGACTAGGAGTATTCTTTACGGAAGAAATAGCGGTTCCCAAGTTGGTAATGATACCCTCAAGTTTATCAATTCGAGTAGAGTCTAGATTTATTTTCTCATTAACCATGGGTTCCTTCTCCTTAATATTTTTCAAAGTCATTCCTACCTTAGATCCATATTGAGTTATTTGATTATAAATCTTTTTATCTGGATTTTCAATGGATTCAATGGTAGCAACTTTGTTTTCAATAATTTCAAGCCTTTGCATAACATGCTCCAAAGTTAACATAGTCCCATTAACCAAAAGAGGAGGTGAGCCAAATAAATCTATTAAAGCATTATAAGAATCAAAAGTATGGCTACCCAAGAAGTTCCCTCCGGTAATGGTATCAAGGATATATCTATACCAAGGATTGGCAGCTACATAAAAATTATGAAGAAGAACTGAAGTAGATTGCTTCCTGGTATATCTATTTTGAGCATTGCAAATTCTATACCAAGCATCTTTTACATTTTCTCCCTCCCTTTGCTTAAAATTTAGAACTTCATTCTCGGGAGATAGCGGAGAAGATATGAGACTAGTCATGATGAAAAGCAAGCGAACTAACACACGAGCAAACAAAAGGCAAAGGAAAAAAGAGGAGGAGATTGGGAAAGAGAGGGCGAATAAAACGGCAAAGGTGAAGTGGGGGAGAGGAAAACGAGAGGCAAATGGCAAATAATGTAATGCATGAGATAGGGATTGTGATGGGTACTTGGTATGTTGACTTTTGCGTAAGCCTCCCCGGCAACGACGCCAGAAATTCTTCTTGCTACCTCTTGAGCACTGCGTTGGATTTGCCCGAAGAGGAGAGGATGATGCAGCAAAGTAGCGTAAGTATTTCCCTCGGTTTTTTAGAACCAAGGTATCAATCCAATAGGAGACCACGCGCAAGTCCCTCGTACCTGCACAAAATGATAGCTACTCGCAACCAACGCTTAGGGGTTGTCAATCCCTTCACGGTCACTTACGAGGGTGAGATCTGATAGAGATAATATTTTTGGTATTTTTGGTATAAAGATGCAAAGTAAAAAGTAAAAGCAAAGCAATTAAATAAAGTGATGGAGATTGATATGATGAGAATAGACCCGGGGCCATAGGTTTCACTAGTGGCTTCTCTCAAGAGCATAAATATTCTCGGTGGGTGAACAAATTACTGTTGAGCAATTGATGAATTGAGCATAGTTATGAGTATATCTAGGCAATGATCATGTATATAGGCATCACGTCCGAGACAAGTAGAACGTAAACGATTCTGCATCTACTACTATTACTCCACTCATCGACCGCTATCCAAAGATGCATCTAGAGTATTAAGTTAAAAACAGAGTAACGCTTTAAGCAAGATGACATGATGTAGAGGAATAAATTCATGCAATATGATAAATACCCCGTCTTGTTATCCTCGATGGCAACAATACAATACGTGCCTTGCAACCCTTTCTGTTACTGGGTAAGGTCACCGCAAGATTGAACCCAAAGCTAAGCACTTCTCCCATTGCAAGAACTACCAATCTAGTTGGCCAAACCAAACGGATAATTCGAAGAGACTTGCAAAGATAACTTAATCATACATAAAATAATTCAGAGAAGAATCAAATATTTTCCACACATAAGCTGGATCATAAACCCATAATTCATCGGTCTCAACAAACACACCGCAAAAAGAAGATTACATCGAATAGATCTCCACGAGAGAGGGGGAGAACATTGTATTGATTTCCAAAAAGAGAGAATAAGCCATCTAGCTACTAGCTATGGACCCGAAGGTCTGAAGTAAACTACTCACACTTCATCAGAGGGGCTATGGTGTTGATGTAGAAGCTCTCCGTGGTGGATGCCCCCTCCAGCGGAGCTCCAGAACAGGCCCCAAGATGGGACCTCGTGGATACAGGAAGGTA
Organism: Aegilops longissima; assembly: GCA_021605205.1. Classification (NCBI taxonomy): domain Eukaryota; kingdom Viridiplantae; phylum Streptophyta; class Magnoliopsida; order Poales; family Poaceae; genus Aegilops; species Aegilops longissima. The sequence goes on along the minus strand of CM038681.1, from coordinate 485,552,140 downwards.
CGGCGGTGGAATTAGGTTTTTGGCTCCGTCCCTGATCTGTTGGGGGTACGTAGGTATATATAGGAGGAAGGAGTACGTCGGTGGAGCGTCAGGGGGACCATGAGGCAGGGTGCGCGCCTAGGGGGGAGGGGCGCGCCCCCCACCCTCGTGACCGCCTCTGGCACTCTTTGGGGTAGGGTCCAAGTCTCCTGGATCACGTTCGGTGAGAAAATCATGTTCCCGAAGGTTTCATTCCGTTTGGACTCCGTTTGATATTCCGTTTCTTCAAACACTTTGAAATAGGAAAAAACAGGCAATTCGGGATGGGCCTCCAGTTAATAGGTTAGTCCCAAAAGTAATATAAAAGTGGAAAATAAAGCCCATTATAGTCCAAAACAATAGATAAAGTAGCATGGAGCAATCAAAAATTATAGATACGTTGGAGACGTATCATGGATGTATTAAAGATTTTCTAGCTAAGGCATTCTAATGCTGTTGCACAGCCAGTATACCAACGATGAAACTTGTTACCACCTTCAGATTTTTGCACTGTTAATGCTTATAGATTACATACCTCACTTTCATGAGATAAGTCAAATTTTTTCGTACAGTGTCACCAGAATGCCAAGTTGCTGAAGTCATTTTATGTTGGTTAAACTGCACAAAAAATTATGAAGAGAAGAGGAAAGGTCAAGAGTGGGCACCTCCTCCTCCGGCTGTTTTCATGATTCGGTTGATCAAGTTTTTATGTTTGATCGGTTATCAAGATTGGGATTGTAATTTTCAGGTCCTCTCGAGTTCGAAATGATGTTTACCTTGAAGGTACATGGTTTGCAATTTTTTATACTTTAATTAGTTCATAATGCTAGTTACCTTCAGACTTCTGTATTTGGTTTAAGGCTGTTGCACAGCTAGTATGTATACCAATGCTGAAACTTGTTACCTTTACATTTTGTATCGTTAATGCTTATAGAAATCTTCCAGTGATAGCTTATGGAAATCAGTTCAGTAAAACCATTCTACTGTACCCTGTAATAAAAAAACCTCTGTTGCAAAAGGCAGTGCCTAGGAGGTGCTTAGGCACGCCTAGGCGCTAGGCAATGGCCAAACGCCTCGCCTAGGGCATAAATGGTAGTCTAGGCAGTGCATGCAACAAATTGTTTCCCCATGTGAGAAATCATGCCATATTGCACCGAAATGCCAAACATCACATATTAAAATGGTAGTAGCTGGTAGTTAACTTATTTATCTGCCCTAAATTAACATTAGTACACATATAATAACCACAAATACACCCTGATAGTAGAATCTATATTACCGCCTAGGCTGCGCCTAGGGCGCTTAAGCACCGCCTAGGCACTAGGCGAAGGCCAGCCACCTCGCTTAAGCCTACCGCTTTTTCCAACCTTGAAAAAAAAAACTACTCTACGGTTGCACTAGCCACTTGATTAGTGTATATTTGTACTATTCGAATGGTGTTGCATTAGCATATAGACATATATAAGGTGTGGCAAGCTTTCCAAGATATGCTCAAGAAAAATTTAAATTAAACTGCGATAACGTCTTATATTAAGGAACAGAGGGTGCAAAGTTCACTCAAATACTGCCAGTAAGGCTAGTCACACCTTTGTTAAAATTAATGTTCATTATGTTATCGGAGGAGGACTGCATGTTTGTCTCTAATGCCTGTCGATTACATACCTGACATCATGATGTAATGGTAAGTCATTTCTTTTTGTAAAGTGTCACTGAATTGTCAAGGCGGTGATGGCATTTTATTTTAGTTGAACTGCACAAAATATGCTTAAAAGAATATGAAAGGTCAGGAATGGTTCAGTTTTTCAGAAAATACTATGTATGCCTTCCCGACATCAGCCGATGTTGCCTTATTTATTCCTTCAAACAGGTGGTTAGAAACAGTCTTGCTACCTTTTCCCATTAAGAAATTGGAATGCTTATATTTGTGAGTCTATGCTTCAACTAGTGCCACTTTTATAGTAATCACACTTCCAATATCTGTGCAAATAGGGATGCCCGATTTCAGTGGAGCTGCACAAATAGTCCAAATGGTTTAACATTATGAGCATGTTTTCTTCCAAACCGTTATATCCAATTGGTGGCACTATGAGCTGTTCATTACGAAGGTACATGGTTTGATACTATCTTGCTACTCTTTTTGTACTGTCATTAGATAGTAATATTAGTGGTTTGCATGTGAATTTATTGGCAGGGTGGACCTACATTGGAGGTGCAGGACATGACTCAATGATTGGATGCTCAATTTTGGTTGTATCGATTTCACCTCTTCCATCACTGCGAACATGGATATCCTTGGTCTGATGAAGGATAGCGCTATATTTTTGCTCTGTACTAGAAAATCAATTCAGTACAAAATTGTCCAGGAAAAAACATGACAATATCAAATTGTCCAGTGCAAAACATGACAGAAGCTAAGCGGAAACGACTAGCAGAGGCATGTTTAAACCGAAAAATGCAAGGTGGGGTATATGTTAACTAGCTGGTTGATATTTGTGCAAACAGATGTCTGCCTGTTCCTATTTGGCGAACAAACAAAGTGACTTCAATTTTTGTGGAACTGCACAAGAGAATATTATAGTCACTACATGCAGTGCCATTTGGAAATAGACACAGAAAGATTGGATAGTCACTTCATGGACTGCACAAAAGTAGTACTGTACTATATATTGGCCAACACTAGGTTCTTCATTGCTTTGTTCTGATTGTCCAATGGGCATCATTTTTCCATATTCCGAAAATAGTCTCGCCGTGTGATCGACTGATGACCAACTCATATTTCAGTGAATGTTCCTCCATCATGTGTGGTTCACTCTCATGGTTCCATCTGTTGGTGAAACCACTTACGTTTGCAAGTGAAAATGTAAACTTCACGATCAAATTTGTCTTTCACTTTGTACTGAATGTTGGCCCAGAGAAGCATCCATGTCAGTAGCAAGAACAAATGTTTTTTCTTGATCTTTGCTTTAGGAGCTACATATTGTATATGATCTGTGAATCATTGAGATGCATTAACATGTTGATCTTATGTATGGGAATGGTACTAGTTGGTTGTGAATTTGGGCTATTAATGGGAACATAATACAAAGACAGGCCTGTGAGTCTCGTGTGAACATTTCGAACGGATCGGCTCTTTTAGTGTGCACAACATGATCCTTATTTCTGTGCGCTCAGTGTTTACAAGTTACTAGAAGTTCCTTATTTCTGTTTGCTCAGTGTTTACAAGTTACTGATCGACCACTAGCTAGCCTACTAATACGCTCCAGGCAGTTTTAGTTGCGACGCAAGATCCAAAGGTGGCAGTTTTTTGAATAAAAAATGCCTACCTTTGAAGAATCTGACAAGCTATTCTAAAGAAAATGCCATGCGAATCTGAAGAAACTGCCAGCAAAAATGTTCACAAATGCCTTATCTCCCAGCGAACGTTCATCAACTAATGCGATCCTACACATACACTATCCGACCTACTCGATCCTACACGAATAAATAGCAGATCACGCATGTACTACCTCCTTTCCGGTTTGCAGGGCTCAATTCAAAAATCTCACCAACCAAGGTAGAGTGGTGGAATAATTTTTGACAATGAGGGAGTACCTCATCTAGATGATTCGAGTGCACTCGTTTGACCATCATGCCGATGTGCGACCCAACACGGACGAGACAGACCACTGACAGGACGGGACAGCACATCTGTTTTTCCAGTTTTCCACCGTAAGCTGGCATGCTAAGCCATGCCTGCTTATGCATTGAATTCCGATGACTGTCGCGTTTCCTGTGGCATGCTGCCTCACCTACCTTCCGCCTATAATTACTGCTTCCCAGCGTTCTCTGGTAGCACCGTCACCTAACTCGCCCTATCGGCTCCCCTCACAACCCTCACCGGCCCGACGTTGCTCGCCACTTGCCCTCGTTCTCGCCACGTCCGTCATGTCCCCGACCGTCCACAATAGGCGACGCCAGAGGCGCTCACTGCCGGAGCTAGTGTTTTGTTATTCACGGGAAGGAAGACGGATGGAGGAGGCATTCTATCGGTCTTTAGATGGCAATGCAGAGTACGAGGACTTGTTGGAGCATGACCGCCTGGCGGAGGAGCAGCGTATCGCTGATTTGCACCACCAGCGGGGCATGGAGCAGTAGCGCACCATGTCGGTGGGAAACGACACCTATGGGATCACTGGAATCCCTTCTATGGTTGGCGGGCGCGGGGTTGTGAGAAGAGCAGGTCTAACAGAAAGCACATGGATCGTTTACCCAGGTTCAGGCCGCGAGGATGCGTAATACCCTAGTCCTGCTTTGGTGGATGTATTGAGTGTCCTTGTGTTCTGAGCTAGCTACGGGGTGTAACTTGCACAAAAGAGCCAAATCCCTCTCCTGGTCGCCTTGGGTCTCCTTTTATAGTCGAAAGGGGCTGCCATAGTGGCACACAGGAGGTGGAAAGGTCTACAGTGCTGTGAGCTTATTGCCCGTATTACAGGACAAGACGCATTTAATGCATTGCTTTGGTGTCCCTTAGCTTTGTTGGGGACGGGAACGAGGCCCGTCCCGTCCGTCGCCGCTCCGCCTCGCTTTGACACGCGCCCAGGCCAGCGATGCGTGCGGTGCCATGTAGGCAGGCAGGCAGCTGAGGTGGCGCGGTGGTAGGGTCTTCATGAAGATTTGCATGCCACCACGTAGGAGCTTGCTGAGTTGGCCTGGGAACTGCATGTTGCCACGCAGGTGCCTGCCCAGCTGGTCGGGCTGGCAGCTGCATGCGAACGGCGGCGGAATCTTGGTCGATGCGGGCCTGGCTGTGGCCCCACTGATTTCCTCGGGAAGGGACTTGTCGGGGGCCCGACAAGGGTCTTGCCGTGGCATTGCAGTCGTCCCCGGCAAGGCGCTTGCCGGGGGCCTTGTGGATTCCCTCATCTGATCTCACATGTTTATGATCTTGACAAAGATCTGCATGCCACCACAGAGGTGCCTCCCGAGCCCTGGTTGTAGTCGTTGGCGGTGTTTGGAACTCTTGGGCTCGAGGGTGGCTCGCTCTGCTGGCATCGGGCAAGTTGCCCCAGCAAGGCTCTTGCCGGGGCCGCGGAGGCCGCCCCGGCAAGGGTCTTTCCGGGGGAGTCCACCTCGCCCTTTTGCTCTTCTGTGTTTCTGGTCTTGGCGTTGCCTTGACCGTCTTGTGCTTCGGCTTCTCTCCGGCTTCCCTCTTCTGCCCTGCTAGGTGTGGCCGCGGCGCATAGCTCTGACTGCCCGTGCACAAGTAAAGGGGTCAAAAGGAGAGCCCCTACTTTTGTACACCGACAGGAACCCCCGGGCCTGGGCCACACATAAGCGCGACGTGTTGTTGGGCCAGGCCCAGAACGGTGCGTGGGCAGGCGGGGCGGATTTTACCGCGGTAACTGTTTCGTCCGCTGCGCTTCCCCACGACCCACGTTGAACACGCAACATGGAGGAGCGTGCGTGACGTGGGGGTCATGCGTGGGGCGGTTCCCGCACGCATGCATCACATCGCAGTACAGAGGCGGCTCGCGCCTTCCCCATAAAAAGAGGGAGGCGTGGAGGCACGACTCATTTACTGAGTGGACTCGAGTCTCGGTCTTCAAGGCACCCACACCCCACGATCACGGGGTGGGGAACGGTTGCTTCACCCGTCCCTTCGACTCTGCTTGCTCGCCACATGCCTTTCATGCAGGTGGCAGGCGGTGGAGGCGGGAAACCGGGTCGTCGCCGATTGGGGCAGTGGGTCGGTCCTGATTCCCTGCGCCCCCGATGACCGAATTGGCTGAGCGAGGCGGCCGAGCCTCGACCCCGCCCCTTTTTAAGAAGAGGGGGGGGGGTGGAGGAGGAATGGAACCCCCACATCCAACATCCATCTTCTTCCACTTCCGCTCCTCCCTTCCACCCATCATGGCGAGAGGGGGCGCAGGCCCTTCAACGATGGGGGAGAGGGTCGCTGCTCGACAACGCATTCCTCCTTCCCACGAGCTCGCGGTGGCGGAGCCGGCTACGAGAGGAAGGGGAGGGGGTGAGGTCGAGGTCGCCGCGGCGGTCGGGGGAGAGGGGGACGAGGCGACGCGATGCCCGTGCCTCCGTCGGCGATGCCACCCGTGATGGAGGGCCATGTCGGGGGCCAGCCTCGGGAGTTCTTCATCAGGCTGCACCGGCCACCGCGTCATCGTCTCCGCCTCCCTACCCCCTTCACTCGGGAAATGGAGCCCGACCCGCCCCAGACCCTCAGATTACACATGAGGGGCTGCGGGAACGGCGGCACGCAGGTCGACGTCGACTTCCCCGCTCCTCATGTTATGTACCTCCGTCACGGGTGGAAGACATTTGCTCGCATCCATAGCCTGACGGCGGGGCTCGTCCTCTACTTCAAGTTAGTGGAGGGCGGCCTGCTCTCCGTCAAGGTCTTCGGAGATCTTGGAACTCGCCTAAAGTGCTGCGTGGAGAGCTCCTCCGACGATGAAGATTCCTCCTCGAGCGGGAGTGATGAGGAGGACAGCGACATCAGCGATGAGGGAGTCGAGCGGCAGGATGCCGACCCCGACTTCGACTAACCGCGCCGCCCCTCCCTCGGCCTCGCGCCTTGCCGAGGGCCTCCCTCGCCAAGCTCTCCATCGGGGCGCTCCCTGTCGTCTCCTTGGGCGGCTAGTATAGGAGGGTCGGAGAAGGTGTAGAAGGTGGGTGGCGGCCGTCAAGTTAGAGTACGCGGGCACCGACGCCTTCATCGCGTATTGCCGGCCCGCTGCCTTGTCTTCCAGCTCCTTTCCCGGCACCAAGATGTTCTCTTGGTGCCTTCTGCTCCTCACACCTCGCCTAGGCGTCCCTTTTGCCCTCCTGCTGTCTTGTTCCGCCTTCTGAGGAGAGGGAAAAGAAAGGGATTACGGGCACGTTATCTCTTTTTAGTTTGTAAGCCTGCGGACACTTGTTAGATTTAAAACTTGTAATCCCCTTGTTCATGTTTTTTATTCCGTACGAACTATACCTGTATGGGACGTTTTTAAACAAAAAGGGTGCTTGCCGGGTTCTTTGTGCGTGAGCGAGGCCCATGCCAAGGAACAAGTCCTTGTTATTTCTAAGATAAACATTGTCGGCCGGCAACAGGCCTTGCCGTTCCCCCACTTCAGTCGACCATTCTCGCGCTCTTGGCGGAGGCAGGGGCGAAGTAGAGTTAGGCCCCTCATGTATCTCCTGGCCACCGCGTCTGTGACCAGGTTCTGTCCGAGTAGCTTGGGTACAAGAAGAAGGGGGAGCACGGTTGTTTCGAAGCGGAACGAGGTCTCATTTGTCCCAGTTCCGTATGGAAGTGCATAACAGGGGATGAAAGACTTATCTGAATCCGCAGCCCCCGGCAACCTTGGCTTGCCGTGGTTGGATCCTTGTATCTTCAGCCTCCGGCAGTCTTGGCTTGCCGGGGCCGGAGCGCCGGTCCGTTCTCTTTCTCCCAAGTGGCTCAGCAGAAGTGTCCACGTGCCCTGCGAACCAAAGAGTACAGAAAGACAAACACTCGACCTCTAGGCTAGGGGTTAGTCGCCGCTAAGCAATATCAACCCTAACCGAGGGAGAGACTTAAAACTAGCATGCATGCTATAACTTAGGGCGCTAGTGCTTCATTTATTTATGCTCAGGGTCAGCGCATGGCTTTGTACAGAGGGTTACATGCCTTGTCGGTAAAGCTTGTACAAAGGGTGGCTTGCCGGGAGGCCTGGCAAGCCGCGCCTTATGGGTAAAACTTGCGAAGATGCTCGATGTTCCAGGAGTTGCTCACTGGGACAACGTCTTCGGTCTCCAGGCGAACTGCGCCGCGCCTGGTGACTCGTATTACCCGATAAGGGCCTTCCCACTTCGGCGTCAACTTGTTGGAATTCTTGGCCGACTGAACGCGCTGAAGAACAAGGTCACCTTCCTCAATGCTTCGGGCATGAACCTTACGGCTATGGTAGCGGCGCAAGGCTTGCTTGTAGCATGCTGCTCTCACAGCTGCCCGAAGACGATCTTCCTCATGGATCGTTGCGTCATCTTGCCACAATTGCTCTTGCTCAAGCTCGTCGTAAGCGAGCACTCGAGGTGACCCGTATATGAGTTCCGCGGGGAGAACTGCTTCTGCCCCGTAGACCAGGGCAAAGGGTGTCTGGACGGTGGCTCGATTTGGCCCCGTCTTGATCGACCAAAGTACCACCGGCAATTCATCAATCCAGCGCCTTCCGCTCTTGTGCAGCCTGTCAAAAGTATTTGTCCTCAGGCCTCGCAACACCTCAGCATTTGCCCTCTCCGCCTAGCCGTTGCTTCATGGGTGTGCCATGGAGGCGAAACAGACCTTGCTGCCGAGGTCTTGGGTGTATTGCATGAAGGTGTGGCTTGTGAACTGCGTGCCGTTATCGGTGATGACTCTGTTTGGCACAGCAAAACGGCAGACTAGTCCCTTCAAGTACTTTACGGCTCACTGTGCTGTCACCTTCCTCACTGCTTCCACCTTCGGCCACTTTGTGAACTTGTCGATTGCAATGTACAAGTACTCAAAGCCCCCGATAGCACGGGGGAAGGGGCCCAGTATGTCGAGCCCCCAGACCGAAAATGGCACGGAGAGAGGGATTGTTTGAAGGGCTTGAGCTGGTTGATGAAGGTTCTTTGAATGGAACTGACACGCTTCACACTTGGTTACTAGTGCCGTTGCATCCTGGAGGGAAGTGGGCCAGAAGAAACCCTGCCGGAACGCCTTGCCGGCAAGGGCCCTCGACCCTATGCGGGAGCCACATATGCCTTCGTGTATCTCCGCCAACAGCTCCAGTCCTTCCTCCCGGGGAATGCACTTCAATTTCACACCATTTGGTCTCGTCCTGTACAGGATGTCATCGACGAACTGGTACATAGCAGACCGACGGGCTACCTTCTCTGCTTCTTCCTGCTCCTCAAGAGGCTCCCTTATTTGGAGGAATCAGACGGTATGCTGTGCCCATGCCGGAGCCTGGGGCTCGAGCGCAAGGATCAAAGGCATTTCTTCTGCCATGGGAGCGGCTGTCTCTACGGCCAGGGCTTGACGGCCTGCCGGAGTTGGTCGCTCCACGGCAGGCTCAGCGTCCACGACAACACCCTTGCTGGCGGCCCCTGGGGGCTCAGCAGGAAAGTACTTGCCGGGGCCTGATTTCCTCCGCTTGTTCTGCTCTGTTGATGGTTCGACGGATGGTTGAGTTAACCGAAGCAAAAAGGTACCTGGTTCCAGAGGTAGCTTGAATGCAGCACGCTTTGACAGGTAATCGGCGATGTCGTTCTCCGCTCGGGGAACATGCTCCGCTTGTATGCCGTCAAAGCGCTCCTCCAGTTTCCTCACCTCATCTACATAGGCCTCCATCAACGGGCTCTGATAATCTTTGTTGACTTGTGTGATGACAAGCTGCGAATCACCCCTGACGATGAGCTTTTTAACTCCGAGGTCTGCCGCGATCCTGAGACTGGCAAGCAACCCCTCGTACTCAACAGTGTTGTTGGTGGACATCTCCTTGGGAAAGTGCATCTGGATTACATACTTGAGGTGCTCTCCGGTGGGTGCGACGAGCAGCACACCAGCACCGGCGCCTTGCAGCGAGAAAGCCCCGTCAAAGTACAAAATTCAGTCGTGAGTTGTTTCCTTGCCGGGGAGAGTGGTCTCCTGGATCTCTTCATCAGGCGTTGAAGTCCATTCTGCAATGAACTCCGCCAGGACTCTACCCTGGATTGTTGAAGTACTTTCAAACTTCAACCCAAAGCTTGATAACTCCAAGACCCACTCCACAATCCTTCCGGTTGCGTCTGGGTTGTGCAGTATCCGTTGCAATGGGAGGCGGGTGACGACAGTGATCTTGTGGGCTTGGAAGTAATGACACAGCTTCCTTGAGGCCATAAGGAGGCTGAAGAGCAATTTCTGCACTGGAATATCTTGACCTAGCCCCCTGCAAGAGGGAGCTGACAAAGTAAATCGGGTGCTGCATCATCATCTTCTTCTACACCACTCCACTTGACTGTGCGTGCTCTGTCCTGATGGTGTCAGACTCTGCCGGGAGCCTTGCCTTGCCGGCACCAGGCCCTGCCGGGGGAGTCTCTGACTTGCCGTCTGCCGGTCCTGCCGTTGCTACTGCCTCTTCGTCAACCTCCCTCTGCGCCACTAGCGCGGCACTGACCACTTGATTCGTCGCTGCCAGATACAACAGCAATGGCTCTTGTGGTTTAGGCGGAACTAGTATAGGTGTAGAGGAAAGGTATCCCTTCAGGTCTTGCAACACCGCCTCGGCCTCTGGGGTCCACTCCATTGGGCCCGCCTTCTTCAAGATCTTGAAAAAGGGAAGGGCGCGCTCGGCAGACTTGGAGATGAATCGGCTCATGGCGGAAACCCAGCCAGTGAGCCGATGCACATCCTTGATCCGCTTGGGCGCCTCAATCTTCTTGATAGCCTTGATCTTGTCTGGGTTTGCCTCGATCCCACGCTGCGACACAAAGAACCCGAGAAGTTTGCCGGACGAAACGCCGAAGACACACTTCACAGGGTTCAGCTTGAGGTTGATCTTGCGCATGTTGGCAAACGTCTCTTCTAAGTCTTGTACAAGAGTTGCCCTGTCCTTGGTTTTGACCACTATGTCATCCATATAGGCTTCCATATTTCTATGTAGAAGGGGCTCAAAACCATTTTGGACTGCCCTTGCAAATGTTGAACCATCACTCTTCAACCCGAAAGGCATCCGTAAAAAGCAATACAGACCACATGGGGTGATGAATGCTGTCTTATCTTCGTCTTCTCTTGTCATGAAGATCTGGTGGTAGCCCGAGTAGGCGTCGAGGAATGATAACAGATCACACCCGGCCGTGGAGTCAACAATCTAGTCGATGCGCGGCAACGGGAAGGGGTCCTTAGGACAAGCCTTATTGATATCTGTGTAGTCAATACACAGCCTCCACTTCCCGTTTGCCTTGCGCACCACCACCGGATTGGCCAACCACGTCGGATGGAGCACTCCCCTCACCAAGCCTGCTGCTTCCAACTTTCCGATCTCCTTTGTGATGAATTCCTGCCGTTCCAAAGCTTGCTTCCTCACCTTCTGCTTGACGGGTCGCGCATGGGGACAGACAGCAAGATTGTGCTCAATCACTTCCCTGGGAATGCCGGGGATGTCAGATGCTTGCCACGCAAACACATCGACATTCGCCCGCAGGAAAGTGACGAGCGCGCTTTCCTATTTGCTGTCAAGGGTGGAGCTTATGGTGAAAGCCCCTCCCATACCATCCTCCTTGACGGACACCTTCTTGGTCTCTGGTGGCGCAGCTCTGGATTTCTTGCTCTTGCTGGTGGAGCTCTCTGGCACGTCCTCGATGGTAGCACAACACTCCGAAGAGGTGCGCTTGCTGGAGTGGGTGCGAGAGGTCTTACCGGTCTTATTCTTCCCTCCCGGGGCTTCAGCGGCAGGAGCAAGTGCCTTGGCGGCAGCTACTGCAACTGCTTCCCGGTAGAGTAGGTCGGTGCAAATCAGCGCGTCCTTCTGATAACCCACAAGTATAGGGTATTGCAACAGTTTTCGAGGGTAGAGTATTCAACCCAAATTTATTGATTCGACACAAGGGGAGCCAAAGAATATTCTCAAGTATTAGCAGTTGAGTTGTCAATTCAACCACACCTGGATAACTTAATATCTGCAGCGAAGTATTTAGTAGCAAAGTAGTATGATAGTAACGGTAACGGTAGCAAAAGTAATATTTTGGGTTTTGTAGTGATTGTAACAGTAGCAACGGAAAAGTAAATAAGCGAAGAACAATATGTGAAAAGCTCGTAGGCATTGGATCGGTGATGGAGAATTATGCCGGATGCGATTATTCATGTATGATTATAACATAGGGTGACATGAACTAGCTCCAATTCATCAATGTAATGTAGGCATGTATTCCGAATATAGTCATACGTGCTTATGGAAAAGAACTTGCACGACATCTTTTGTCCTACCTCCCGTGGTAGCGGGGTCCTATTGGAAACTACGGGATATTAAGGCCTCCTTTTAATAGAGTACCGGACCAAATCATTAACACATAGTGAATACATGAACTCCTCAAACTATGATCATCACCAGGAGTGGTCCCGATTATTGTCACTTTGGGGTTGCCGGATCATAACACATAGGAGGTGACTATAGACTTGCAAGATAGGATCAAGAACTCACATATATTCATGAAAAGATAATAGGTTCAGATCTGAAATCATGGCACTCGGGCCCTAGTGACAAGCATTTAGCATAGCAAAGTCATAGCAACATCAATCTCAGAACATAGTGGATACTAGGGATCAAACCCTAACAAAACTAACTCGATTACATGATAAATCTCATCCAACCCATCACCGTCCAGCAAGCCTACGATGGAATTACTCACGCACGGCGGTGGGAATCATGAAATTGGTGATGGAGGATGGTTGATGATGACGATGGCGACGAATTTCCCTCTCCGGAGCCCCGAACGGACTCCAGATCAGCCCTCCCGAGAGATTTTAGGGCTTGGCGACGGCTCCGTATCGTAAAACGTGATGAATCTTTCTCTTTGATTTTTTCTCCCCGAACATGAATATATAGAGTTGGAGTTGAGGTCGGTGGAGCTCCTAGGGGCCCACGAGGCAGGGGGCGCGCCCTGGGGGGGCGCGGCCCCACCCTCGTGGACAGGGTGTGGGTCCCCTGGCCTTGATTCTTTCGGCAGTATTTTTAATTATTTCCAAAAATAATCTCCATGAAGTTTCAGGTCATTCCGATAACTTTTGTTTCTGGAAAGATAACACCATGGCAATTCTGCTGAAAACAGCGTCAGTCCGGGTTAGTTCCATTCAAATCATGCAAGTTAGAGTCCAAAACAAGGGCAAAAGTGTTTGGAAAAGTAGATACGACGTAGACATATCAACTCCCCAAGCTTAAACCTTTGCTTGTCCTCAAGCAATTCAGTTGATAAACTGAAAGTGATAAAGAAAAACTTTTACAAACTCTGTTTGCTCTTGTTGTTGTAAATATGTAAAGCCAGCATTCAAGTTTTCAGCAAGGATTATGAACTAACCACATTCACAATAACATTTAGGTCTCATGTTTACTCATATCAATGGCATAATCAACTGGCGAACAATAATAATAAATCTCGGATGACAACACTTTCTCAAAACAATCATGATATGATATAACAAGATGGTATCTCGCTAGCCCTTTCTGAGACCGCAAAACATAAATGCAGAGCACCTTTAAAGATCAAGGACTGACTAGACATTGTAATTCATGGTAAAAGAGATCCAATCATAGTCATACCCAATATAAATTAACAGTAATGAATGCAAATGACAGCGGTGCTCTCCAGTTGGTGCTTTTTAATAAGAGGGTGATGACTCAACATAAAAGTAAATAGATAGGCCCTTCGTAGAGGGAAGCAGGGATTTGTAGAGGTGCCAGAGCTCGGTTTTGAAATAGAGATAAATAATATTTTGAGCGGTATACTTTCATTGTCAACATAACAACCAAGAGATGGCGATATCTTCCATGCTACACACATTATAGGCGGTTCCCAAACAGAATGGTAAAGTTTATACTCCCCCTCCACCAACAAGCATGAATCCATGGCTTTCTTGAAAAAACGAGTGCCTCCAACTAACAAGAGTCCCGGGGGAGTTTTGGTTGCAATTATTTTGATTTGATTTGCATAAAGCATGGGACTGGGCATCCCGGTGACCAGCCATTTTCTCGTGAGTGAGGAGCGGAGTCCACTCCTCTTGAGAATAACCCGCCTAACATGGAAGATACAAACAGCCCTAGTTGATACATGAGCTATTCGAGCATACAAAACAGAATTTCATTTGAAGGTTTAGAGTTTGGCACATACAAATTTACTTGGAACGGTAGGTAGATACCGCATATAGGAAGGTATGGTGGACTCATATGGAATAACTTTGGGGTTTAAGGGATTGGATGCACAAGAAGTATTCCTGCTTAGTACAAATGAAGGCTAGCAAAAGACTGGGAAGCGACCAACTAGAGAGCGACAACAGTCATGAACATGCATTAAAATTAATAAACATTGAGTGCAAGAATGAGTAGGATATAATCCACCATGAACATAAATATCATGAAGTCTATGTTGATTTGTTTCAACTACATGCGTGAACATGTGCCAAGTCAAGTCACTCGAATCGTTCAAAGGAGGATACCACCCTATTATACCACATCACAACCATTTTAATAGCATGTTGGCATGCAAGGTAAACCATTATAATCTCCTAGCTAATGAAGCATGGCATAAGTAACTATAATCTCTAATTGTCATTGCAACCATGTTTATTCATTATAAGCTGAATCAAGAACGCTGAACTAATCATATTTACAAAAACAAGAGAGGTCGAGTTCATACCAGCTTCTCCCATCTCAATCAGTCCATCATATATCGTCATAATTGCCTTTCACTTGCACGACTGAATGATGTGAATAATAATAATAGTGCATGTGCACTGGACTAAGCTGGAATCTGCGAGCATTCAATAAACAGGAGAAGACAAGGCAATATGGGCTCTTGGTTAAATCAACAACAATGCATATAAGGGCCACTTCAACAATTTCATCATGGTCTTCTCCTATCGACCCCCAAAGGAAATAAAGGAAATAAAAACTATTTACACGGGAAAGCTCCCAACAAGCAAAAGAAGAACGGGAAATCTTTTTGGGTTTTGTTTTAGTTATTACTACTACAGACAAGGAAAGTAACTAACTAAAAGCTACTACTAATTTTTTTGGTTTTCTTAAGGTTTTTCAAACACACAAGAAGAAAGCATAAAAAAGGAAAATAAACTAGCATGGATAATACAATGAAAGAGTATGAGCACCGACATCTAGCATGAGCGTGTGAACATAAATGTAATGTCGGTGAGAAATATGTACTCCCCCAAGCTTAGGCTTTTGGCCTAAGTTGGTCTAATGCCACGGCTGGACTGGCGGATATCCAAAGTTGTAACTGGGGTCGTACTGAGATGCAGCGGCTATTGCGTCGTGGGCTGCAGCTTGGAGGCAAGCTGCCCTTGTCCTCCTTTCGTACTCATTTTCCTCCTCCCTGGTTATAACATGTCTCCCTTTTGCCTGAAAGTCAAAGAGAGTAGGAGCAGGGAGGACAATATTGATGGCGTGACGCCTGTCAAAGATTAGTCGGTACTGGAGAGGCGGTTCGTTCCTCTCAAAAAACCAATGGTGAACCATGGCATTAAAATCTAGATAAGCAGGAGGCAATTCCATATCATAATCACGAATAGGTATATTAAGAAAATTAGCTAAACGGGTTGCATAAATTCCACCAAAGAAATCTCCATTAAATCTATTTTTACGCAACCTACGTGCAACAATGGCTCCCAAATTATAATGTTTATCTCCTAATACATCACTCCTGAGAACACTGAGATCAGGGACACACATGTGGCATGCTTCATCCTTACCATTTATGCACCTACCTATGAAGAGAGCAAAATAATGTATAGCAGGAAAATGAATGCTCCCTATGGTAGCTTGTGTTATGTCTCTAGATTCCCCCACAGTTATACTAGCAAGAAAATATCTAAATTCAGATTTTCGAGGTTCACTAGGACTATCCCGTTGTGGAAGTTCGCAAGCAGTATTAAAATCCTCTAAGTCCATAGTATAAGAATTTTCATAAAGATCAAACAAGACAGTTTGAGAATTGCGTGATGATGAAAATTCAAACCTCCTCACAAAGGAATCAGTGAGATAGTGGTACTGACGGCACTTATCTGCCTCGAAGCTCACAAGATCAGTGTTACGCACATATGCGTTAAATTCTTCCTTGATTCCTGCTCGATCCATGAAGTCCTCTAAAGGCCATTCACAAGCTCGCACTTGAGCTTCCCTTGGGGGTTCTTCCTCGGCATCACGCATTGCGAGCCTGGGTCCTTGCTTCCTTGAAGGGCCACCTTGGTAGATTTTCCTAAACATATTTCTTCCTCTAAAAATTTTCTGAATTTTTTTGTAACTTCAAATAAAAGTGAACCAAACTCAACAAAATTGATAGAAACTACTCCCACAAGTGCCTAGAGACTATATCATGCATTAGAACTACTTGGAACCATATAAATTTGACATGCAAGCTCAAGAACATGGTCACCTAGGCAGCAAAAAATTGCAATGAATAAGGCACTAGAACAAAAACTAATTGGACCATTGGAGGAGTCACATACCAAGGAACAATCCCCCAAAGCAGTTTTGTGAGAGGTGCTTTGAGCAAGGAGATCGAAAATCGCAGCAAAATGAGCTAGAACTCGTGCTTGAGCTGGTTGGTGATTTTTTTTGGGAGGAAGAAGGAGTGTGTGGGTGCAGGAATAAGTAGAGAGGAGCCACCATGGGCCCATGAGGCAGGGGTCGTGCCCTGGACCCTCGTGGCCAGGTGCTTGCTCCCCCTGCTGTGTTCTCAGTGCCAAATATTCTCAAATATTCCAGAAAAAATCATATTTCAATTTCGGGGCATTTAGAGAACTTTTATTTTTGGGGTATTTTTTATTGCACGGATAAATCAGAAAACAGACAGAAAATATTATTTTTAATTTATTTCAACTAAACAACAGAAAGTAAAAGGAGGGTATAGAAGGTTGTGCTTTCTAACTTCATCCATCTCATGCTCATCAAAAGGAGTCCACTAACAAGGTTGATCAGGTCTTGTTAACAAACTCATTCCGAATTGCATGAAACCGGAGAATTTTCGAATAGCACTATGTTACCTCAACAGGGATATGCACGTCCCCAATAATAAGAATATCATCTCTTTGTGACAGTAGGAAGAGGAAATTCAAAACCTCCAAAAATAATCGATGGAAATTTTCCAATAGAATTTGTACTATGAACTTGAGGTTTTTTCCTCGGAAAGTGTACCATATGTTCATTGCCATTAACATGAAAATTGACATTGCCTTTGTTGCAATCAATAACAGCCCCTGCAGTATTCAAAAAGGGTCTTCCAAGAATAATAGGCATACTATCATCCTCGGGAATATCAAGAATAACAAAGTTTGTTAAAATAGTAACATTTACAACCACAACAGGCACATCCTCACAAATACCGACAGGTATAGCAGTTGATTTATCAGCCATTTGCAAGGATATTTCAGTAGGTGTCAACTTATTCAAATCAAGTCTACGATATCAAGAGAGAGGCATAACACTAACACCAACTCCAAGATCACATAAGGCAGTTCTAACATAATTTCTTTTAATGGAGCATGGTATAGTGGGTACTCCTGGATCTCCTAACTTCTTAGGTATTCCACCCTTAAAAGTGTAATTAGCAAGAATGGTGGAAATTTCAGCTTCCGGTATCTTTCTTTTATTTGTAACAATTTCTTTCATATACTTAGCATAAGGATTCATTTTAAGCATATCAGTTAAACGCATACGCAAAAAGATAGATCTAATCATTTCAGCAAAGCGCTCAAAATCCTCATCATCCTTTTTCTTGGATGGTTTGGGAGGAAAAGGCATGGGTTTCTGAACCCATGGCTCTTTTTCCTTACCGTGCTTCCTAGCAACAAAGTCTCTCTTATCATAACGTTGATTCTTTGATTGTGGGTTATCAAGATCAACAGCAGGTTCAGTTTCTACATCATTATCATTGCTAGGTTGAGCATCAACATGAACATTATAATTAACATTATCACTAGGTTCATGTTCATTACCAGATTGTGTTTCAGCATCAGAAATAGAAATATCATTTGGATTCTCAGGTGTGTCAACAACAGGTTCACTAGAAGCATGCAAAGTCCTATCATTTTTCTTTTTCCTCTTCTTAGAAGGACTAGGTGCATCTAAATTATTTCTCTGAGAATCCTGCTCAATTCTCTTAGGGTGGCCCTCATGATACAAAGGTTCCTGAGTCATTTTACCCCCTCTAGTTGCAACTCTAACAACAAAGTCATTATTATTACTATTCAATTCATTGAGCAAATCATTCTGAGCTTTAAGTACTTGTTCTACTTGAGTGGTAACCATAGAAGCATGTTTACTAATGAGTTTAAGTTCACCTTTAACTCTAGACACATAATCACTCAAGTGTTCAACCATATAAGCATTGTGTTTTAATTGTCTACCAAAATAAGCATTGAAATCTTCTTGCTTAACCATAAAATCATCAAACTCATCTAAGCATTGGCTAGCAAACTTAGTAGGAGGGATTTCAGCTTTATCATATCTATAGAGAGAATTTACCTTTACTACCTGTGTCGGGTTATCAAGACCATGTGTTTCTTCAATAGGTGATGGATTAAAACCATGTATTTCTTCAATAGGCGGTAAATTAAGACCATGTATTTCTTCAACAGGAGGTAAATTCTTAACATCTTCAGCTTTATACCTTTTTCCTTCATAGATTTCTTTGCCTCTTGCATATCTTCAGGACTGAGAAATAGAATACCCATTTTCTTCGGAGTTGGCTTAGGAGTTGGCTCAGGAAGTGTCCAATTATTTTCATCGGTCAACATATTATTCAATAAAATTTCAGCTTCATCTGGTGTTGTTTCCCTGAAAACACAACCAACACAACTATCCAGGTGGTCTCTGGAAGCATCGGTTAGTCCATTATAAAAGATATCAAGTATTTAATTTTTCTTAAGAGGATGATTAGGCAAAGCATTAAGTAATTGGAGAAGCCTCCCCCAAGCTTGTTGTGGCACCCCAGCTCAGAGCGACCGGTTTACCTTGCATTGCCAGCCCCGAGACCTTGTCTTCTGGCAACACACAACAACATGGTACAGAAAACAACCGCTTTATTCATGCTAGCGGAGCATAGTTTATATTACAACAGTTAGCGAGGCCAAGCGGCACACACGGTGCGGCTGAACAATATGTATATTATTTAGTGAACATAAAGGGGCCTCGATCATGACAACTACTGGGCAGCGGAACAACGTCGTAGAGGGACTCCATAGCACAAGGACACCGATGTGGACACGGTCTAGACTCAGACATCACTCCTTTCCAACGCGACTTTCCTGAAATCTGGCATGACACGCCAGGTCAGTACATTGAATGTACTTGCAAGCTCACAATAAGCATAAACATAATGACAGACAATATCATGTTATTTAAACAATTAAGCAACAATGCAACCATATACCCAACATGTTGTGACTATGCTCAACTGGTACTCATTATCCCGACTTGCTTACCAGATGTGATCCTTAAACATGATAATACCAAAACACACTCGTGATCCTTACAGCGATCACAACCAGACCAACTTGTGGCCCGTGATCCTTACGACGATCACAACCCGACAAACTCGTGGCTCGTGATCCTTACGACAATCACAACCCGACCAACTCGTGGCCCGACAC
Source organism: Aegilops longissima (assembly GCA_021605205.1). Taxonomy (NCBI): domain Eukaryota; kingdom Viridiplantae; phylum Streptophyta; class Magnoliopsida; order Poales; family Poaceae; genus Aegilops; species Aegilops longissima. The sequence continues at coordinate 485,532,783 of CM038681.1, read as the reverse complement.
GATGGCCTCCCTGCCATCCTCAGTACAACTTAGTGTGCATATTTTATTAAGTGGTGACCCATGGTGTACCCTACTTTCGAGCGTGTACATGACCGTGGACTCGGCTATCGATAGATTAAAAACACTCTACAGAGGTTAGTACACAGTACCCACACTACGGAACCCATGGCCTCGCACTCCCATTCGGGTGGACCAACAGCGTTCCAACGAAACCATTTCATTGTCATGGCACCCTCCCGACCCTTCCGACTCAGACCCCAACGGGCTAGTCCTGGGTGGCCCCGTGTCTACCTCCAGACACCTCGACCACCGTCGTGGCCACGATCCACTCTGGGACCCGGTACCAAAATTAACTTAACAACGGGCTCACAAGTTTATGCTTGCCTACCGGGCCAGGGTACAGCGAGACCATAACCTTCCCTAAATGGAGGCACTGACCAGAGGCACGACAATGAAACGCATTAAGGCTGTCCCATACCGGCAAATGTGGTTGCACTGGGAAAGACTCGTTTCAGCGGCACCATGACCCGGCCAACAACATATTCAAGTTGAGTTATTAATCAGGTTCAACTTAATGTGAAAATAACCGGTGTCATAATGCCATACTATGCATCACTTAACATATGCATCACATAACCATGCAAATAACTGCATCAACCACGCTCCTACGGAGCCACCATCAACTCATGCTACCATTCTGGTTAAAATCACACCTTACTTATACCAGAACCATTTCTAGCATTCTCATCATTTTTCATCATGCAAAATAATAATTAAACTAATCATCAAACTCTATGACCATATCATTTATTCATTACTTGCAACTAAGTTCTTCTTATCTTGCCAACAAAATCTACTTCAAATATTCTGAAGTCCAAGTATTTTAACATAACAAGCATCTAATAGAATATATTTCCTATATAACTAATTTAAATGCATCAATATTCATAAGTTCAAGTATGAAAATCATAAATATTGAAGTGGCACCATGAAAATGTTACTATGGCTTGCCTTGGTACTGATGAGGTTCACAAAGCTCCTGGTGATCCTCAAGACAAGCTAGCTCTGCTGAAAATATTCAAAACCACAAAAAGAAAACATCAAGAAACCTTCTGAAAATTACCAGAAAATCTAGGCAGCAAGGAAAAATCCCATCTTTTGGGTGCTGTTAGATTTTTGGACACAGAACACGATGCAAAAAGAATCACTACATTTGGACTTGTAGATAAAAAGTTATGGCCATTTGAAGTTTCCTGGAATTTAAATGGATCTGAAATAATAAAACAGAGGGGGGTGGCGTCGGCGTAAACTCCCGGGGCGCCACCACTCATACCGCGCTGCAGCAAGAATGAGTGGATGACTAGCGGGCCCCGCTAGTCAGGCCGGAGGGAGGGGAGAGGGAAACAGAGGGGAGCGACGTTTCGCCGGAGCTCATGCCGGCGGTGAGGCTTCTTGGAGGCGAACGAGAGGGAGGGATCGACGGAGAATACGACTGCGCACCTGCCCGTACCCGTAGCGTAGCTAACGGTGGCCGGACGGTGTCGCATTTGACCTCTCCAGCGGCGACAGAGGTCGGAGGTTGCCGGGGTTGAAAAAGACGGCGGCTTGGGGTGGCTCCAGGGGCTTCAACTAGGTGGGTTGGCTTCACGGAGGAGATGCGGAGGCCCTGGCGGGGTAGCCTTGGCTTGGGAAGCCTTGTCTGTGGCGCGGACGAGCACAGAGCGAGGGGAAGAGGCGAACACGGTCTTGGCGCGCTTGTGCCGTTGGCCGGACCATGCCTGTGCTCGCTGCGGCGAGCTCCGGCATCGGCGAGCGGCAGGGTGGAGTTATGGAGGTGGAGACGAGGATGGTGGCGAGGGGTGGCATGCTCTGGCTGGCCGAGCAGCGAGCAGCAGCTCACAGAGGTGTCTTGGCGTCGCAGAGCACCCGTGTTGCATGCCAAAGACGCTTTCGGACGAACACGTACACGCGTGGACCGTGACATTAGGCCACCTAGGCACTAACAAGGATGTCTGGCGTGTAGTCCTTAGTAAAGCGAGATGTTACCACGGCTTGGTTTGGTTCAGTGCGAGAAGTAAAATGGTCTTTGTTGTGAAGTTCTTGGGACGAAACTTTGGGGAGTTCTTGTGGTCAAACCACAAGGATTCAAGGGCTGAGCTTTGGGGTTTTACTATCTCTTACTAAGGTAAATAAGCTCAGGAAAACCAGCTACAATGGAGCTAGTAAAAGGTAGTTCTTGTAGAAACTACCATTTCAGCCTGTATGACTTTATTTTCTGTAGCCAAAATATTCCAAAAGTGGTGAAATATTTTTGCTCATAAAAGTTCCCTAGGGTCCAAAGAATATTTAGGATTTTTCTCAGAATTTTTGGGGCAAGAAAAATTAGGGTTGCTTTGAAGCTCAATGAGTTAGCTAGGGTTTTGGAGGCCAAAATGGATATTTTTCATTTAAGAAAAATATTCCAAGCAATATTGTTGGGTTGGCCAGGGGTGAAATGATGGTTGTGAGGAGGAGAGGGAGCACTTGGGTGTAAATCAAGGGATACCCAAGTGGTTAAGTCCAAATGAAATGATTCAAAACTCCAAATCCAAAATCAACTCAACTGAAAATCAAACAAAGAAAAGAGGGCAAAAACTAGGCTGTCACAAACCTCCCCCACTTAGAATGAATCTCGTCCTCGAGATTCGGTTGCTTGGGAAAACCATTCTGGATAACATGACCTTAGAAATTCTTCTGATTCCCAGGTTGATTCTGAGTCGGTATGATGCATCCATTGGACCTTGTAAAACTTTCGTGACTTACTGCGAGTGACCCTTTCCATCTGATCCAAAATTTTCACTGGCCTCTCTTCATAGGTCAAGTCCTTTGCCAGCTCTATCTCTGCCAAATCGGTCGTTTTCTCGGGTGGTGAGATGCGCCGTCGCAGTTGTGAAACATGGAACACATTGTGTACGTCTGACAGCTCAGGGGGCAATTCCAACTGTTATGCCATAGCACCTACTCGCGTCATAACGGGAAATGGACCAATAAACCTGGGTGCCAATTTTCCACGGGTTTGAAACCTTTTTATTCCCTTCATGGGCGTGACTCGAAGGTAGACATGTTCTCCGGGTTCAAAACTGATCTGTCGGTGCTTTGCATCGTAATAACTTTTCTGTCGCGATTTGGCCAATTGTAATCTGTCTCGGATCTCCTAGACTTCCTTTTCGGCTTCCAGCATGAGATCTGTTCCGAAAATACGGCTATCTCCGGTTTGAGACCAATTTAATGGAGTACGACACTTACGGCCATACAAAGCTTCATATGGTGACATCTTTAAACTGGTCTGGAACCCATTGTTATACGAGAACTCGGCGTATGGCAAGCAATCTTCCCATTGGGGTCCTTGGGCCAAAACACAGGCTCGGAGCATATCTTCGAGTATCTGATTTACTCTTTCTGTTTGCCCATCCGTCTGAGGATGATAAGCGGTACTATATTTCAATTCCGTTCAGGGCACGATGGAGCGGGACCAAAAGCGAGGTAAAAGCGAAACCGGTCGAAGTGATGGTTCGGGAACTCCATGCAAACCGACAATCTCGGATACATCTGATCGTGCAAGCTCATCTGCTCGGTATGAGGTTTTGATTGGGAGGAAGTGGGCCACCTTGGTTAATGTATCCACTATGACCCAGATCGCATTATTGCCCCGTCGGGTCCTAGGTAGTCCTGTGATGAAATCCATACAGACATCGTCCCATTTCCGTTGTGACATAGGCAGCGGTTGGAGAAGTCCGGCTGGTTTCTGATGTTCTGCCTTAACTTTGTTGCATATGTCGCAACAGGCCATGAAATAAGCAATGTCTTTCTTCATTCCATCCCACCAGAATATTTGTCGAAGGTCTTCATACATTTTCATACCTCCAGGGTGGATTGAATACGAGGATTCATGGACTTCTGACAATTTTTTTGCTTCAGGTCAGCTTGATTAGGCACACAAATCCTTCCCCTGAATCGAAGGGTACTGCACTGATCCTTCAAGAAATCGGAACACTTGATGCGTTTCTGCAGATCGACATCGCCTGACTGGGCCTTACGGATTTTTTCCTCAAGAGTAGGCGTAACTGTCAGGGTATTGGCAAGGACAACCTCAACTATGACCAGGTTGAGCTGAGCAATCTCTTCTTTAAGTTCGGAAGGCAAAGATTCCAACATGACATTTAAACTGACGGGCTTTCGACTGAGTGCATCGGCGACCACATTGGCCTTACCCGGATGATAATTTATTCCAAGGTCATAATCCTTGACCAACTCAAGCCACCTTCATTGACGGAGATTTAAATCCGGCTGAGTAAATATGTATTTGAGACTTTTGTGATCGGTAAAAATTTGGCACCTTTTTCCGATGAGGTAGTGTCTCCAAATTTTTAAAGCATGAACTACCGCGGCCAATTCCAAATCATGAGTGGGATAATTTCCTTCATGGGGTCGCAGCTGCCGCGAGGCATAAGCTACTACCTTGCCATCTTGCATAAGTACGCATCCTAGTCCTTGTCGGGAAGCGTCGCAATATACGTCAGAACTGCGGTAGATATCAGGAAGTGTTAATACTGGCGCAGTTGTCAAGTGTTTCTTCAACTCGGTGAAACTTTTCTCATAGTCCGAAGTCCATTCAAACTTCTTATCCTTTTTAGCAGCTCCTTCATGGGCTTAGCAATCTTGGAAAATCCTTCAATAAAATGGCGGTAATATCCGGCTAATCCAAGAGAACTCCAGATCTGAGATACGGTGGCGGGTGGCACCCAGTCGAGCACATCTTTCACCTTGCTTGGGTCCATAGCTATACCTTCAACGGATAGCACATGCCCAAGGAATCCAACTTGTTTGAGCCAAAACTCGCATTTACTGAATCTGGCGTATAACTGGTGCTCACGGAGTTGTTGTAACACTGCGCGGAGGTGTCCCTTATGCTCTTCTTCATTTCTTGAGTAAATAAGTATATCATCGATGAAGACAACCACGAACTTATCGAGGAAATCCACGAATACTTTATTCATCATGTGCATGAAGAAGGCGGGGGCGTTGGTGAGGCCGAAGGACATGACGGTATATTCATAGAGACCGTAGCGAGTGGTGAACGCGGTCTTGGGAATATCCTCCTTTTTAATTTTGAGCTCGTAATATCCAGTCCGCAAATCAATCTTTGAGAATACCTTGGCTCCACTGAGCTGATCAAACAAATCATCTATTCTTGGCAGAGGGTATTTGTTTTTGATCGTAACATCATTCAACTGTCGGCAGTCCACACACATACGAAGGCTGCCATCTTTCTTGTCCACAAAAATAGCCGGTGATCCCCATGGCGAGGAACTGGGGCGGATATACCCTTTTTGGAGCATTTCATCAAGCTGTTTCTTTAGCTCCACTAATTCGGACGACGGCATACGATAATATTTCTTGTCTATTGGTGTGGCTCCGGGCACAAGTTCTATTGCAAACTCACGCTCTCGATCAGGTGGCATGCCTGGCAGTTCTTCTGGGAATACATCAGGAAACTCACTGACCATCGGAATTAATTCCATTTCTGCTATTGCTGTAAAAATCATTTCCTTGGAGGGTATGCTCCTACGAGCAATAAACTTTGTAGCTTGTCCATCTTGTCCGGTCAAGTTGACTTCTGGGGTCGCACAATTTATGCATACTTGGTACTGAGTCAGCCAATTCATACCCAGGATAACATCCAATTTATCAGACTCAATAAGTATCAAAGATGTTGGGAAACAGATTCCGTTGATATTGACTTCCAGATTGCGGCAGGCAAGATTGCTTTGAATAAGAGATCCTGGGGTTTGTACCAACATATTCTTGCCCAAAAGCGAACAAGGAAATTTGTTTTGGGCAACAAAATTCCAAGAAATAAAAGAGTGGGAAGCCCCAGAGTCAAATAAAATTACTGCAGGTATGTTATTAATAGGGAACATACCAATGACGACTTCGGGATTTTCTTGGACTTCATTGGCTGAAATGTGATGAACGTATCCCGTGATGTCAGGCTGACTTGGACCGGCTTCCAAATAATGGATTTGAGGCTTGAACGTAGCATTGGTCCGGTTGTTCTTGGGACACTGTTTGGCATAATGTCCGGTTTGTCCGCAACTGTAACAGGAATTGTTGCGAAGGCGATTCTCCATAACTGGGTTGAGCACGTCATTCTTGACTTGGGTGGTGGACTTGTTAATATTTTGTTGCCAATTAGGCTGGTATGCCACCGGAGTTGGCTACCAGGTACGGACCTTCTGCACTGGTTGCATTTCATTCTTGGGTTCAAACTTGCGCTTGTGATCATCATGGGAAGACTTAATATCTGACACCAGCTTGTGCTCTCTTTCAGCAATGAAAGCCTTGTTCACCAGGGTTTGGAAACCTGGAAAATCGAACACACTGAGAGCACAAGGAAGTTGCAGGTTTAATCCACCAAGAAATCGGTCTATCTTCCTTTCTTAAGTGGCCACGTCATATTGAGAGTATCGTGACAGGTGATTGAATTTCTGCAAATATTCTCCCACTGACTGACTTCCTTGGAGGAGCGCGAGAAATTCACGCTGCTTAGCCTTCATAATTCCTGCAGGGATGTGATATTTCCTGAATTGCTCCTTGAATTTTGACCAGGTAATTGCTTCATTCTCAGTCCCTATGGCTTTTTCATTTTCCCACCATATAGCAGCCGCGCCTTCTAGATAATGTGTTACAAATGGAACTTTATCCTCTTCATCAGTTCGAGCAACCTCAAGTTTCTTTTCCATAGTTCTCAACCAATCATCTGCATCCAAGGGATCAATGGCCTGACTGAAACTGGGAGGCTTAGTCCTTTGAAAATTAGATAACTTGGAGTGAGGGACCGACTGATTTCCATTCTGCCCAACCATTGCTTGAATACTTCTGAATATTTCCATCAGATCACTGTTTCGTCGTTCCTCGAACATACGCATAATTTGCTCGGTGGAGGGTGGATTTGGCGGTGGAGGCGGTGGTGGAGCGTCGGTTCGGTGATTGTCCACTGTCGTCGCGGAATGCGAACAGGAGAACCCTCATGACGTTGCTACGCAGCCTCCCGCGTCATCCTAATATGATTTTTCCCAAGTCAATGCAACCAAGATGAGAAGCATTCAACATAACTGGGTAGAATCCAACAACAAAATCGAGAAAAACCAAAAAGACGAAGAAAATACGGCGAATAAAATAAAGTCCAACATAATTATACATAGACTCATACATAAAAGATAACAACATGCCAGGTCCAACTACCCTCATACATGAAAAGAAACCTCATGACTCGTACGACTACATCCATACTCCGTCCCGACGACTGAGAATACTCGGAAACTCTACTGCTCTGCTGGTGCTGCGGGGTCCTCTCCTGAAGCGGACTCAGATCCAGAACTGACGGGGTTAACGGAGACCTCTGGGTTAAAAGTACACGATGGCGCTACCTCGAGGGCTCTCCCTCTGGGGCAGGTGGAGGGTGGATCATCGGGGCTGCAGGAGTGGCGAGGAGTGAAACCCACTCAACGGGAGGCGATGAAGTGGACTGCATATGAAGTGCCCGAGCTACTCGGAGGAGTGTCGGGCGGGGATCTAGAACTGGCAGGAGCGAGGGAGTAAATCCTCTGAGATGGAGAAGTAGTGGCTCTTGTGGCGAGACTAAAGTAGAAGCTAAAGCAGTGCGGGCACGACTCAGCTCATGAGCCAGCTCATAGATCAGAAGATAGCTAGCAGTGATGTAGCGAGACAGGTGGCTAGCTACACTATGAGACTCCGGATCAATGATAGGGAAATGGGCACGACCATTATCATGGAGAGAAGGGTAGTAATGGAAACCTGGGTGATTCTGCATCCGGACCTCGTTGTAGCAGAGCTCAACAAGTACCTCGAATGCAGCAAACTGGATAGCCTGAGAAGCGGAAGAAGCGTAGCCGCTACGAGAGGTACGAGTGTAAGTGCTAGAATCAGAACTAGTGCGCAGAGTAACCACGGCGTGATACTCATACACTGAGTCAGCTAGGCGCTCCCGGTACACACGATAGACTGGATCGTCTCTGCGAGGGTACAACCGACGCCACACGTTACGAAGGAGATGCGGCGACGTGTATGGCATCAGCTGCAACTGGCACGGATAGAGCACCGGAGCCATCTACACTCACAACCATTAGCAGGTTAGCATAGAAAAATAAAATCAGTGCATGCAATGCAACAACCAACTACAGTTATTACCGACACTCAGCTACAACTCGCATCTAGCGTCCAGTTAACTCGGCTTAGTCTAGCGTGGCCTACAGTCAGCGCAGCTCTGATACCAAGCGTTGTGGCACCCTGGCTCAGAGCGACCGGTTTACCTTGCATTGCCAGCCCAGAGACCTTGTCTTCTGGCAACACACAACAACATGGTACAGAAAACATACGCTTTATTCATGCTAGCGGAGCATAGTTTATATTACAACAGTTAGCAAGGCCAAGCGGCACACACGGTGCGGCTGAAAAATATGTACATTATTTAGTGAACATAAAGGGGCCTCGATCATGACGACTACTCGGTAGTGGAACGACGTCGTAGCGGGACTCCATAGCACAAGAACACAGATGTGGACACGGTCTAGACTCGGACAACACTCCTTTCCAACGAGACTTTCCTGAAATCTGGCATGACACGCCAAGTCAGTACATCGAATGTACTTGCAAGCTCACAATAAGCATAAACATAATGACAGAAAATATCATGGTATTTAACCAATTAAGCAACAATGCAACCATATACCCAACATGTTGTGACTATGATCAACTGGTACTCATTCTCCCGACTTGCTTACCAGATGTGATCCTTAAACATGATAATACCAAAACACACTCGTGATCCTTACGGCGATCACAACCAGACCAACTTGTGGCCCGAGATCCTTATGGCGATCACAACCCGACCAACTCGTGGCCCGTGATCCTTACGGCGATCACAACCTGACCAACTCGTGGCCCGTGATCCTTACGACGATCACAACCCGACCAACTTGTGGCCCGATGGCCTCCCTGCCATCCTCAGTACAACTTAGTGTGCATATTTTATTAAGTGGTGACCCATGGTGTACCCTACTTTAGAGCGTGTCCGTGACCGTGGACTCGGCTATCGATAGATTAAAAACACTCTGCAGAGGTTAGTACACTGTACCCACACTACGGAACCCATGGCCTCGCATTCCCATTCGGGTGGACCAACAACATTCTGACGAAACCATTTCATTGTTATGGCACTCTCCCGACCCTTCCGACTCAGACCCCAATGGGCTAGTCCTGGGTGGCCCCGTGTCTACCTCCAGACACCTCGACCACCCTCGTGGCCACGATCCACTCTGGGACCCGGTACCAAAATTAACTTAACAACGGGCTCACAAGGTTATGCTTGCCTACCGGGCCAGGGTAAAGCACGCCCATAACCTTCCCTAAATGGAGACACCGACCAGAGGCACGACAATGAAACACATTAAGGCCGTCCCATACCGCAAATGTGGTTGCCTTTGGGAAAGACTTCGTTTCAGCGGCACCATGACCCGCCAACAACATATTCAAGTTGAGTTATTAATCAGGTTCAACTTAATGTGAAAATAACCGGTGTCATAATGCCATACTATGCATCACTTAACATATGCATCACATAACCATGCAAATAACTGCATCAACCACGCTCCTACGGAGCCATCCTCAACTCATTGCTACCATTCTGGTTAAAATCACACCTTACTTATACCAGAACCATTTCTAGCATTCTCATCAGTTTACATCATGCAAAATAATAATTAAACTAATCATCAAACTCTATGACCATATCATTTATTCATTACTTGCAACTAAGTTCTTCTTATCTTGCCAAACTTCAAACATTCTAAAGTCCAAGTATTATAACATAACAAGCATCGAACAGAATAAATTTCTTATATAACTAATTTAAATGCATCAATATTCATAAGTTCAAGTATGAAAATCATAAATATTGAAGTGGCACCATGAAAATGTTACTGTGGCTTGCCTTAGTACTGATGAGGTTCACAAAGCTCCTGGTGATCCTCAAGACAAGCTGGCTCTGCTAAAAATATTCAAAACCACAAAAACAAAACATCAAGAAACCTTCTGAAAATTGCCAGAAAATCAAGAAAGCAAGGAAAAATCCCATCTTTTGGGTGCTGTTAGATTTTTGGACATAGAACACGATGCAAAAAGAATCACTGCATTTTGACTTGTAGATAAAAAGTTATGGCCATTTGAAGTCTCCTGAAATTTAAATGGATTTGAAATAATAAAACAGAGAGGGGGTGACGTCGAAAGCGTAAACTCCAGGGCACCACCACTCATACCGCTTCGCGCGCGTAAAGAGTGGTTGACTAGCGGGCCCCGCTAGTCAGGCCGGAGGGAGGGGAGAGGGAAACAGAGGGGAGCGGCGTTTCGCCGGAGCTCACGCCGGCGGTGAGGCTTCTTGGAGGCGAACGAGATGGAGGGATCGACGGAGAAGACGATTGCGCACCTGCCCGTACCCGTAACGTAGCTAACGATGGCCGGACGGCGTTGGATTTGACCTCTCCACCGCGACAAAGGGCGGAGGTTGCCGGAGTTGAAGAAGACGGCGGCTTGGGGTGGCTCCAGGGGCTTCAGCTAGGTGGGTTGGCTTCACGGAGGAGCTGCGGAGGCCCTGGCAGTGTCGCCTTGGCTTGGGAGGGGCCAGAGCTGCGGGAACGATCCAGAGGGGATCGTCGGCAAGCTCGGCTCCGGAACGGTAGCCCGCGGCCTGACCGGCCGGGCTGCGGCTTCTACTGGTTCTAGGAGGGAGTGGGAGTGGTTGAGATGCTCCAGGAGGCTGCGGAGGGCTAATTTTATAGGCGGGGTGGCGAGGAGGGCTCGGGCTCCGCCGGAGGACACGTGTCCCCGGCGCCTGGCGACGAACGATGCCAGAGAGCGATGGAGAAGGCGATGGAGGTCACACTAGCAATGTCTGTGGCGCGGACGAGCCTGAGGCGCGGGGAAGAGGCGAACACGGTCTTGGCGCCTTTGTGCCGTTGGTCGGATTGTGCCCGTGCTCGCTGGCGAAGCTCCGGCGTCGGCGGCGGCAGGGTGGAGTTATGGAGTGGAGACGAGGATGGTGGCGAGGGGTGGCACGCTCTGGCCGGCCGAGCAGCGAGCACGCGCTCAACAGAGGCGCTGGCGACGCGCAGAGTGCGCGTATTGCATGCCAACACGCTCGGACGAACGCGGTCACCGCATGGACCGTGACATCAGGCCACCTATGCACTAACAAGGATGTCTGGCGTGTAGTCCTTAGTAAACTGAGATGTTACCACGACTTGGTTTGGTTCCAGGTGCAGTAGTAGTAAAATGGTGTTGTTGTCAAGTTACTGGACAGAAACTTTGGGGAGTTACTGTGGTCAAACCACAGGGATTCAAGGGCTGAGCTTTGGGGTTTTACTATCTCTTACTAAGGTAAATAAGCTTAGGGAAAACCAGCTACAATGGAGCTAGTAAAAAGGTAGTTGCTGTAGAAACTACCATTTCAGCCCAGAAGTGACTTTATTTTCTGTAGCCAAAATATTCCAAAAAGTGGTGAAATATTTTTGCTCAGAAAAGTGCCCTAGGGTCCAAAGAATATTTAGGATTTTTCTCAGGATTTTTGCGGCAAGAAAAATCAGGGTTGCTTTGAAGCTCAATGAGTTAGCTAGGGTTTCGGAGGCCAAAATGAATATTTTTCATTTAAGAAAAATATTCCAAGCAATATTGTTGGGTTGGCCATGGGTGAAATGATGGTTGTGAGGAGGAGAGGGAGCACTTGGGTGAAAATCAAGGGATACCCAAGTGGTTAAGTCCAAATGAAATGGTTCAAAACTCCAAATCCAAAATCAACTCAACTGAAAATCAAACAAAGAAAAGAGGGTAAAAACCAGGCTGTCGCACTTGTGGGAGACTCTCTTCTTCAATTTGCACTAAATTATATATTTCCCTTAAAGCAGCTTGTTTCTTATGAGCGGGGAAATATTTAACAGAGAAGTAATAAATCATATCCTGGGGACTATGCACACAACCATTATCAAGAGAATTAAACCATATCTTAGCATCACCCTTTAATGAGAACAGAAATATTTTAACGATATAATAGTAGCGAGTTTTCTCATCATTAGTGAACAGGGTGGCTATATCATTTAATTTAGTAAGATGTGCCACAACAGTTTCAGATTCATAGCCATAGAAAGGATCAGATTCAACCAAAGTAATTATATCGAGAATTGACGGAGAATTCATAATCCTTATCATTAACAAAGATAGGTGAAGTAGCATAAGAAGGATCATATTTCATTCTAGCATTCAGAGATTTTGTTTCAGCCTAGATAATAATTTCTTAAGATCACTTCTATCATTGCAAGCAACAAAGTCTCTAGCAGTTTCTTCATCCATAACATAGCCCTCGAGCTGTGAGGCAATTCATATCTGGGGAGAATCTTCATCATCACTTTCATCAATATTATCAGTTTCAATAATTTCATTCTCTCTAGCCCTAGCAAGTTGTTCATCAAGAAATTCACCAAGTGGCACAGTAATATCAAGCATAGAAGTAGTTTCATCATAAGTATCATGCATAGCAGAAGTGGCATCATCAATAACATGTGACATATCAGAATTAATAGCAGAAGCAGGTTTAGGTGTCGCAAGCTTACTCAAAACAGAAGGTGAATCAAGTGCAGAGCTAGATGGTAGTTCCTTACCTCCCCTCGTAGTTGAGGGATAAATTTTTGTTTTCGCATCTTTCAAGTTCTTCATAGTGACCAGCAGATATAAATCCCAAGTGACTCAAAGAATAGAGCTATGCTCCCCGGCAATGGCGCAAGAAAATAGTCTTGATAACCCACAAGTATAGGGGATCGCAACAGTTTCGAGGGTAGAGTATTCAACCCAAATTTATTGATTCGACACAAGGGAGCCAAAGAATATTCTCAAGTATTAGCAGTTGAGTTGTCAATTCAACCACACGGATAACAATATCTGCAGCAAAGTATTTAGTAGCAAAGTAGTATGATAATAACGATAACGGTAGCAAAAGTAATATTTTTGGGTTTTGTAGTGATTATACTTGATAGTAGCGGAAAAGTAAATAAGCGAAGAACAATATGTGAAAAGCTCGTAGGCATTGAATCGGTGATGGAGAATTATGCGGATCGATTATTCATGTAACAGTTATAACATAGGGTGACCAGAACTAGCTCCAATTCATCAATGTAATGTAGGCATGTATTCGAATATAGTCACACGTGCTTATGGAAAAGAACTTGCATGACATCTTTTGTCCTACCCTCCGTGGCAGCGGGTCCTATTGGAAACTAAGGGATATTAAGGCCTCCTTTTAATAGAGTACCGGACCCAAGCATTAACACATAGTGAATACATGAACTCCTCAAACTATGGTCATCACCGGGAGTGGTCCCGATTATTGTCACTTCGGGGTTGTCAGATCATAACACATAGTAGGTGACTGTAGACTTGCAAGATAGGATCAAGAACTCACATGTATTCATGAAAACATAATAGGTTCAGATCTGAAATCATGGCACTCGGGCCCTGGTGTCAAGCATTAAGCATAGCAAAGTCATAGCAACATCAATCTCAGAACATAGTGGATACTAGGGATCAAACCCTAACAAAACTAACTCGATTACATGATAAATCTCATCCAATCCATCACCGTCTAGCAAGCCTATGATGGAATTACTCACGCACGGTGGTGAGCATCATGAAATTGGTGATGGAGGATGGTTGATGATGACGATGGCGATGGATTCCCCTCTCCGGAGCCCCGAACGGACTCCAGATCAGCCCTCCCGAGAGAGTTTAGGGCTTGGCGGCGGCTTCGTATCGTAAAACGCGATGAATCTTTCTCTCTGATTTTTTTCTCCCCGAACACGAATATATAGAGTTGGAGTTGAGGTCGGTGGAGCTCGAGGGGGCCCACAAGGCAGGGGGCGCGCCCTGGGGGACGGGGGCAGGCGCGCCTCCCACCCTCGTGGATAGGGTGTGGGCCCCCTGGCCTTGATTATTTCGCCAGTATTTTTAATTATTTCCAAAAATAATCTCTGTGAAGTTTCTGGTCATTCCGAGAACTTTTGTTTCTGCTCAAAGATAACACCATGGCAATTCTGCTAAAAACAGCGTCAGTCCGGGTTAGTTCCATTCAAATCATGCAAGTGAGAGTCCAAAACAAGGGCAAACGTGTTTGGAAAAGTAGATACGACGGAGACGTATCACCTTCTTGTCAGAGGGGACGGTGATGGTGTTCATCGGCCCATCATCTTTAGCGTGTTGTAGGCGTAGTTCGACGCTGCCATGAACTTGGCCAGTGCCGGGCGACGGAGGATCCCGTTGTAGGGCAAGGGGATCTCGGCTACATCAAAGACAATCCTCTCCGTCCTATAATTGAACTCGCCTCCAAACGTCACATGCAATGTGAGCTTCCCCTTCGGCTGGATCCTTCCCGGGTTGACCCCTTGAAACGTGCCCGTTTCCTCGAGGTCTCGATCAGGAATTTGTAGCCTTTTGATCACAACGGGTGAGATCAAGTTCAAACTGGACCCGCCGTCAACCAGCATCTTGTTCACCTTGAGGTTGCGTATCGTTGGTGAGACCAACAAAGGCAAACACCCGACCGCAGTTGTGCGGTCAGGGTGGTCCTCGGCGTCAAAGATGAGGGGCGTGCTAGACCACTTCAGCGGCTTCTGAGCGTCGAACGAGGGCTCCGCTGCATTGATCTCACTCGCCCACTGTTTGAGCTGGCGGTGAGAAGTATGCAGCAAGGCACCACCATCGACGCACATGGCCTCTGTAGCCTTCTGAAATTCTTGCTCGCCGGACTCGTCGTCTTCATGATGATCGTTGTCTTCTTGCTTCTTGTCGCGGCCCCGAGCGGGCCTTTCTTGTTGGTTGTCCTTGCCACCGCGGCCTCCTTGGCCGCCACGCTTCTTGCCGGATCCTTCGGCACCATCCTGACCCTTCTCCTTGTCCCGCCTCTCATACTCGTTCTTTTGCTTCTCAGCAAGCAGCTCGACTTGTCGGCAGTTCTGAAGGTCGTGGCCCTTGGTGCGATGGATCTTCAATACTGGTTGTCAAAGCCCCCGGCTTGTCGGCAGTCGCCAAGGCCCATCAAGCGGCGCACCCGGCAATTTCCTTGCCGGGGTCGTCTACCTTAGCCTTCTTGGCGGCGCCGGTGCTGTCGGATCCCTCGACGGCAAGCACGATCTTGCCCTTGTGTTTCTTGTTGCGACGCCGACCCTTCTTCGTCGGGGCGGCGGTGTCTTCATCAATAGAGTCGGTTTCCGCACCGGCGTCCTCACCGGGGTACTTCCTTCCCTCTTCAGCCCGGGCGCACCTATCGGCTACAACATAAAGTTCGGCCACATTCTTAACCTTGTTCATCGCCAGTTCTTCGTGCATCTTGCGGTTGCGCACGTTCTGATGGAACGCGCTAATCCGGCGGCGGGATGAACATCGTTGATGTTGTATTGCACCTGGCTGAACCTTTGGATGTACTTGCGCAGGGTTTCCCCTTCCTTCTGGGGAATGATATGCAAATCACTGGCCTGGCCATGAGCTTGGTGGCCCTCGGTGAAGGCACCAACGAACTCATGGCACAGATCCGACCAAGAAGAAATGGAATCCGCCAGCAAGTGCATCAACCAAGACATGACATTGGGCTTCAGTGCCAATGGGAACTAATTGGCAAGAACCTTGTCGTCGCGAGCTCCGGCAGCTTGCATCGCGATGGTGTAGATGCTGAGGAACTCTGATAGATGGGTCTTGCCATTGTACTTCTCGCCGACGTCGGGCTTGAACGTGCAGTGGGACGGCCACTAGAACTGCCGCAACTCACGGGTAAAGGCTGGGCAACCCACCTCGTAAGGTAGGCCGCTGGAGCCCCCCGGTGCTGTGTGGTCCATAGCGGGTCCCGCCCGCTTATCCGACTGGTGGTGTGTATTGCGCCGGCGCTCGATGGTGATTCGAGTGTCTTCGTGGGCTCGTTCCCGAAGAACTTGGCGCTGGTCGCGGTGGGTCCGTGGGTCGGACGACGCTATGGAAATGTTATCACAAGCGTCATCGCGACGGACTGACACCCGCGGTGGCTGGCGTGGAGGTGGAGAGTGCATCGTGGCCGCAACACCACCGGCCCCTCCACCGCTGGCATGCGTTGGTTCGACGGAGAGCCGGCCCGAGGGCCCCGCCGATCGCGAATCATCTTTATTTGCGACGGCGACGAGGCTCCGGATGATGGCTCTCCACTCGTCGAGCTTCTCCGCATCAGGAGGGAAGTCGAGGAGCAGCTGCGCGCGCCAAAGCTTCTGCTGGCGTGGGTGGTGGCGACAGCTGCGTGGACCGTGGCGCGCTTCGACTTCTAACCACGTTAGAAGGAGCTCTATCTTTGCCCAGCGGTTGCGTGCCATTTTCGCCAGCACTTCGGCGGGCATGCTGGACTCCTTTGTCCCGCAGATGATGCACAAGACTCTTCCCACGGCGGCGTCCGGGGTCTCCAGCGTGATGGCACTGCCCGTCGCGCGCACCACAGGAAGAAGCGAGTTGTGAAGGCGCCGGCGTGGCGTCTTGGAGATTCTGCGCCGCCCGTGGGTAGCTGGCGACACTCTGGAAGGGCCGCGCCGCTGCGGGGCCCTAGCTCCGTCTTTGGATTTGGCGATTCGCGGCCTGTCGTCCGGCGCATGAACAACGCCGCTTCGCCGAGTTACGACTGCGGGCGTCTTTGGTGCTTTCGCGGGCGTGGCTCGAGTTACTGTCCGTGACCGGCCGCTGCTCGTCCTGCAGCACGGGCCGTTCGGCTCCGACGATCTGATCGCCATGATCGTCTTCTTCTTGGGAGCCATGGCGATGAAGAACCGCTAGGCTAACATCTAGATCAGATTCTCAAGACTGCGCCCCCTACCTGGCGCGCCAAAGATGTCGGTGGGAAAAGACACCTATGGGATCACTGGAATACCTTCTACGGTTGGGGGGCGCAGGGTCGTGAGAAGAGGAGGTCTAACAGAAAGCACACGGATCGTTTACCCAGGTTTGGGCCGCGAGGATGCGTAATACCCTAGTCCTGCTTTGGTGGATGTATTGAGTGTCCTTGTGTTCTTGAGCTAGCTACGGGGTGTAACTTGCCCAAAAGAGTCGAATCCCTTTCCTGGTCGCCTCGGGCCTCCTTTTATAGTCGAAAGGGGCTGCCATAGTGGCACACAGGAGGTGGGAAGGTCTACAGTGCTGCGAGCTTATCACCCGTATTACAGGACAAGACGCATTTAATGCATCGCTTCGGTGTCCCTTAGCTTTATCGAGGACGGGAACGAGGCCCGTCCCGTCCGTCGCCACTCCACCTCGCTTCGACACGCGCCCATGCCAGCGATGCATGCAGTGCCATGTAGGCAGGCAGGCAGCTGAGGTGGCGCGGTGGTAGGGTATTCACGAAGATCTACATGCCACCACGTAGGAGCTTGCTGAGTTGGCCTGGGAACCGCATGTTGCCACGCAGGCGCCTGCCCAGCTGGTCGGGCTGGCAGATGCATGCGAACGGCGGCGGAGTCTTGGTCGATGCGGGCCTGGCTGTGGCCCCGCTGATGTCCTCGGCAAGGGCCTTGTCGGGGGCCCGCAAAGGGTCTTACCGTGGCGTTGCAGTCTTCCCCGGCAAGGCGCTTGCTGGGGGCCTTGTGGATTCCCTCGGCTAGGATCCTGCCGAGGGTCGTCATCTTCTGGTCTTCATCTGGTCTCACATGTTTATGATCTTGACAAAGATCTGCATGCCACCACAGATGTGCCTCCCGAGCCCTAGTTCTAATGTAGTCGTTGGCGGTGTTTGGAACTCTTGGGCTCGAGGGTGGCTTGCTTTGCTGGCATCAGCAAGTTGCCCCGGCAAGGGTCTTGCCGGGGCCGCGGAGGCCGCCCCGGCAAGGGTCTTGCCGGGGGAGTCCACCTCGCCCTTTTGCTCTTCTGTGTTTCTGGTCTTGGTGTTGCCTTGACCGTCTTGCACTTCGGCTTCTCTCCAGCTTCCCTCTTCTGCCCTGCTAGGTGTGGCCGCAGCGGGTGGCTCTGACTGCCCGTGCACAAGTAAAGGGGTCAAAAGGAGAGCCCCTACTTTTGTACACTGACACACCTCCGCTCTGAGTCGCGAGCAGAGCTCCCACAACTGGGCCGACTACGTGGAGGCTGGCGTCCGACAAATAGCCCTAGAGGCTATCGGGCACGCACGCGTGCGCGACGCTGAATTTTACTACCAGCTTGTCAAGTGGGTTTCCCGCTTAGAAGCGGAAGCTTGATGGACCATCTTTGGCATGGAAAAGAGCCAACAGCGCGAACAGCAGCCCTATCGCACCTCCGACAAGTCCGAGGCGAGGAGGAGGACGTCGTTGCCAGCATTTAGTGTGTACAATAGATGGCGGTTGGCATCGTCTAGTTAGCTAGGTGTAAGTTAGTACTTGTACACTAGAGTATTAGTGGGAGTAGATAGTTAACTTTGCTAGGATGGTTGTCAACATGGAAGTTCAGTACTATATCTGATCAAACTTATTACTTTGCTCTGAATGTTGAACTTTTCGTGTGAACGTATGGAATTGGCTGTTATTTTATTAAATGGGATGTATTTGTCCGCCATGGGTTTAGAGGTCGACTTATGGGCCTACTAGGTTGACGCGCACACAATCAGGAGATGATTGTACGTGGAGAGGATGACAGCAGGGACCCACCAGGCTCATGGTAGTATGCAAGCAAGTGCCTCCTTATTTCAAGCCCAAAAAATGGTTCCTCTAATTGATTTCGACATCTAGGTCCCATGCCATTGTCAATGTAGTCAATAAGCGAGAGAATTACTGTGGCGGTGACACGAGGACCCAACAGCTTGCCCAGTTTTTTTTGTTTTTGAGATAGAAGCAGGGTGTCAGCTGGGTTGTGCGGGGCACTCTGGCCTGTCTAGCCAGCCTTTTTCTTTTATGTTTACCACAAGACCAACCCAATAGTTTTTACATGCGTAAATGGCTAGCCAGTTTTTTGCAAAATACCCAACCGAGGCCTACTTGCTTTGTCAGCCCTGCTGGGCTCCAAACCTTTCAAGTCGAGAAAATGGGCTATCAGTAATGAGAAAGGGGATGTACATTTTTAAAACACATCAAACCGGCAATTAGTTCCAAATTTCTTTTATTTTCATTTCAAGATATTAAATTCCATTGATTTTTATGCATGGACAATTATTTGGATTTTATATTGATATGAATTTATTTTTTAAATTAGTTTGAATGTGACTCAAATTTTTAAAAACAGTTCGGACCGCACCGAAATATGCAAAATTTTATATAATGTTTTAATCGTGGCCACAATATGGGATGTAATGCTAACAGAAAGAATATGGGCTCCAAAAATATCCTTAAGAATTAGCAAATGGGCTGTAAATTATTAGATATAATGGCAGATGGGTTGTATGCTGTTTTCCACAGATTTGAGGCTGACTTGTGCGCCTACTATAGGTTGATGCGTACGCTTTCCTAAAAAAGGTTGACGCGCACGCAACACCGTGTCAACTTAGTCAACACATGAGAGCAGTGAATGTTGGATGTCCATCCAACGACCGTCGTGCTTCTTCAATCTCTGCTCTTCTTGCTCCAGCCGCTCAAACAAGCGCCGGCGGGACTGCCTGCTCCCTCCTCCTGTGGCCGGCTGTCCTGCCGTGTAGGCCTCACCGCCCCACCGTACTCCCATCACTGGCCTAGCCATCCCTCTACTCACCCAGACCTCCTGTTATTCTCCGGCGACAGCAGCCTCACACTGCAGCCGAAGCAGTAAACCCTTGTACTCCCCTCCATGTGGGAAACAATTGCCGAGTCTTCCCCGGCTCCTGGTCATTCCCTTCCTAGGCCTCACCGTCGTCCCCGCCCTGGTGCTCTCGACGTGGCGTGCTCAACGTGGTCAAGCGACTTCCATCGGAAGAGGACTGTACATGGAGAGGCGACAAGCTGGGTCCACAGTGCAGCAAGGAAGTGCCTCCTTATTATCATAAAATAATGATTCCACCACCAAGCAGCGAGGGACCCACCGGAAGGGCCACTTTATTTCATGAAAAAACATTCCCTTGTTGATAGATCGGACCCACCAGCTATATCTCTTCGCGCATAAGTGCCTCCTTGTCGCACAAAAATTGAAGACCCCCACTGCTGGGTGGGACCCACCATGTTGGAGGCTGACTAGTGGGCCTACTAAGTTGGCGTGGGCCGGGGCTCATCAACTTAGTCAATATAAACGATTCTAGTTGCGGTGACCGTCGATGTCCATCCAACATTGTCGTGCTTCTTCAACCTCTGGTCTTCTTGCTCCACTGCCCAAACCATCGCGGGCCGTGCCTTTGATCCTGCCTCCGTGGCCAGGCTGTCTTTGCAGCATGAGCCTCACCGCCCCTCCTACTCCAACCGCTGGCCAGGCCATCCCTCTAGTCACCCACAACCCCTATTATTCTGTGGCGACGACAGCCTCATACCGCAGCCGAACCAGTCAACCCTCATACTCCTCTCTGCGTGGGCATCCACTACCGCGTCTTCCCTGGCTCCGCGTCGTCCCCTTCCTAGGCCTCGCCGTCGTCCACCGCTTTGGTGCTCTCGGCACGGTGTGGTTAACGTGGTCAAGGAACGACTTCCGTCGGAAGAGGACTGCACGTGGAGAGGCTAACAACTGGGTCCACGGCCGCAGCAAGGAAGTGCCTCTTATTACGCGTAAAATAATTATTCTTCCACCAGACAGCGGGGACCCGGCAGAAGGGACTCTGTATTTTGTGAAAAAAATGTTTCCCCTGACAGCTGGGACCCACCAGCTACATCTTCGCACGCAAGGTAGTGCGTCCATACTACGAAAAAAAATTCGCCCCCTGACAGCTGGGACCCACCAGCTATATCTTCGCACGCAAGGAAAAAATGGGATCCACCCGGTTGAAGCGTACGTAGCGTTGTCTGTCTGGTCGTGAACGTGTATGTACATACTGGTTGATCGGTCTCTCTGCAGCGATGAACTATGGCCAAGTAAGGAGCGACACATGTCATAGTAGAGCCGCGAACGTAGCATGTCACGCAGTCCCGTCTATAATGTGTACACATACGTACAACCACGCTGCAAGAAAGTAAATACAGCTACATACGTACATACGGATGTGGTCTCGAAGGCGTACAACGATGTCGTCCTATTCATCGGCAGCCAACCGGCTAGGTCAGAACGGAGGAAACAACGTCGTGTTCATCGGGAGGCAACCGACTGGGTCAAAATACGTCGTGTTCATCGGGAGCCAACCGGCTTGGACGGAACAGACGAAACGAGGTCTGGCGTATCGTAGAACAAAGGAAATGAGCCTTCTGTTCGACCACATATGGTCGATACGGGGTCTTGTTCATCGGGAAGGGTCTGGCGTACCGCAAAATAGAGGAAACAGACTTGTGTTCGAGTGCCTACGGTCGAAACGGGGTCCTGTTGATCGGGAGGGGTGTGGCGTACCACAAAACGGGGGAAACGAACTTGTGTTGGAGTGCCTATGGTGAAACGAGGTCCTGTTCATCCACCGTCTATTGCCTCGCTCCAGCCTCCACGGGCTAGTGTTCATCCACCGTCGAGCTCCTCCAGCCTCCACCAGCTACTGTTCATCCACGGGCTACTATTCATCCAGCCTCCACCAGCTACTATTCATAGAGCCTCCACGGGGTCCTGTTCATCCACCCCAACTGCCTGGGGTGTGGCGGCCTCCTCAGGGTCCTGTTCATCCAGTGGCAACCGCCTACTACCATGGGGTCCTGTTCATCCACCCCCACTGGGAACTGTTCATCCAGAGCCAACCAACCGGCTCGACTCACCATGTCTCGACTCTTTCTACGTATCGCGGGCACAGTAGCAATGGTCACTGTTCATCAAGAGGCAACCCAACACCGGTTGGCTACGTCTCGCATGGGTGCTCGATTAGCTTCAGTAAGTAGCAGCAGTGATCGATCACTCGGTTCAGTTAGCAGCAGCAGCGAAGGAATCGCTCGGGTTCAGTCAGCATCGAATGAATCGCTCGGGTTCAGTTAACAACCAAGGGATTGATCACTCGGGTTCAATAACCTAGCTAGCAGTGCGATCGCTCGGGTTTAGTTAGAGCCCAACACCTCGCATACACGCCCGTACACGAGAGAAACGCGCAAACCACAGTGCATCACTCGGCCCCAACCACCCATCGTAACCGGGAACTCCCTGATATATTCCTCACCCTCGCTTCTACCACGATTTTTTCCGTCATGGACGGCCCAAAGAATGTCATGCAGCTGCTTCTCCGGCCCACCCAGAACGAAAAGCCCATTTTCTGTCATGATTTTTTGTCATAGAAGTAGGAGCCCACCACATCTATGATGATACGTGTTTTTGTCACAATTATCATCATAGAAGTGTCATAAGCATGACATAATTTTTTTCGTTCGGCCCAAAATGTCACGGATGTGTCTTTTTTTGTAGTGTTATATATAAGTTCCTCTCATCTACTTCTGCAAGATGGCAACATATGATTAGTCTTCGATAGGATGAGCTTCTCCCCCTTATTATGGCATTTTTGTAGTTTAGTCCACTGATATACCTCATTCCTTTGATATCGATGCATATGTAGTTTACATCTGATGCAAGTCTTGTGACTACATTGGATGAGTACACATGGTTGCTTTGCTACCTCTTTTCTTCTTTTCGGATATTGCAATCAGATGTCGGAGCCCAGGAGCCAAAGTATCCCCTAGGTGCCTACTACTACATGGAGACTGATGAGTAGGAGTCCGGAGGTCCCAGGCAGAAGGCCTCGCCTTTTGATCTAGTTTCATTGTTTTGCTCGGCCTTCTTAAAGCAAACTTGTCTAACTATGTCTGTACTCAGATTATATTTGCTTTCATGACTTATGTAATCGGGTCCTCGTGACCATGGTTTGTAATATAAAGATTTATGTTATCCTTTGTGTCATCGAGTTGTGTTGTGATATCTTCCCGTGAGTCTCTCATCTTGATCGTGCATGTTTGCGTGTATGATTAGTGCGTCACAAGTAACAAACACCAAATAGATCCTTGATCAGTCTCTAGAATAGCTCATGCTCATCTATTTTTGATGGTCTTGTTTTCCTCATCATGGGAATTCCTAATGTAATAAGGATGTAGACAATGATTGGAGCACATTGTTCGGGGCTTGGTGTTGGATAGACTGCCTTATGATATACTAAGAGATCGTATCTTCAATATGTTGTCAGTATCTTCTCATAATGTGTTAAGGCTTCCTTAGACCATGAGAATATCATAGACCTGGTTGTCGGATAGTTGCTTTAGGATCAACTCTGTAACTGGGTAATTATAAATGTGACTTTTGGGCTTGCCAGAAAGTATGTCATGGTGTCAGATATGTCAAGAATGGGATTTGACCCTTCGGTTATGGAGAGACACACTCCGAGCCCACTCTGTATTATGGTGTCCAGCACCTCCAAGCCAAGGATTGTGACTAATGAGTTAGTCACTGATACGTCTCAACGTATTTATAATTTTTGTATGATTCATACTACATTGCTATCAATTACATACACACTGAGCATACTTTTTATTGATTTTTAATTTTTTATTGGACTAACATATTAATCCAGTGCCCGTTGCCAGTTTTGATTCTTGGTGCTTTTCGTATTTCAGGAAAACACCACAAAAAATCCTAGAAAAAATCAAACAAAAATAGGTGAGGAAGTTCCGTGCCAGAAAAAATTTCAGACAATAATCCGGTGTTTTTGGTATTTCCGGAAAATACCTGTAGATGAATGGAGCAACAAGGCATATGAAAATGCAAAGTTGATTAAAGAAAAACTAAAGTTCTGGCATGATAGAAGAAGTCAACATAGGGAGTACAAGTCAGGAGACCGTGAATTTTGTATAAATTTTGTTTCTGGAAATTTTGTAGGTAGACTCCTATCCAAGTATACTGGCCTCTTTACCATAGCTAAGGTTTACCGCTCTGGAGAAATTAGGTTGGAAGTTGAGTACCAAGGAAAAATGAAGGTGGTAAATGGTCAGAGGTTAAAGAATTACATTGCCGATGACCCCATTAGTAAGTGCTGCTTGTGATATGCGGTGGGATTCCCCAAAGAAGCGAAGTAGTATAGTAGAAAAAAGTATTTCCCTGAGTTAAGAACCAAGGTTTATTGAACAAATAGGAGACACCATACAGACAAGATAAATGGTACCGGCAAAATTCACTATTTTGACCCTTTTGGCAACATTTAGCACAATCTGACCCCATTTGTGGTTTTTTCAGATCTGGCCCTTTTCCTACCGCCACCTGATCTAGTTGTAGGCTATAACAGGCTATCGCCATAGGTGTAGGCGGTAGGGTTCGGGTCAACATAGACGGCGTCGTCTGCCAGACTGATGTGGATAAGTGGCTACCACCACAGACAACGGCGGTAGGATGTGGTGCCCTACCGCCATAGTCTATGGTGGTAGGGTGTCACACATGCTTTTCTCCCGTGTGGATGCGGGCAGTCCCCACCCACCCACCAGCCCACTCTTCCTCCTCTCCTCGATGCGAACAGAGGCCGAGCGACACCTCTCTCCTCCTCCTGATCCCCTGCATCGATCTCCCACTTCCCTCCACCATTTTCGAGGATCTTTAGGGCAAATCGAAGAGTCCGGTAAGCTCCTCCAATCCCGCCAATAAATTTTCACAACGATTTTGTAGTTTTGAAGCTATTTTTGGCACTAGGTGCAACCTAGGTTTTCAAGTAAAAATTGCTGAGGAGTTTTTTAGTATGTGTCGGCGCAGGGCAGGGGTCCCAGACTTGCACACTGCGGCTGCTGGCGTGGCTCGAAGGAGGCCCAGCCGACCCATCTTGATCAGCATAGCTCAAGAACCTCGCGAGGGCCAAGCCTCATGAGGCGGATGACAAGGAGCTTCCTCGGGCACGGCCTCGTCGAGCTGGCTCATGAGGAGGCGGAGAGTTCAAGGAAGGGTACCTCGCGAGGTGCCCATGGCATAAGCCATGACGACCAAGGCGCCCGGTCTGGCGCCAGCCCATGTGATGTCCTCCTTTCCCCTTTGGTGCAAAGGGAGCAAGCCTTGACGAGAGTATCAAGCAAAGGCATCCATTTGATTGCAACAAGACCAAGACCAGCCCAGCGGCTGGAAGAATCATCGTGGAGCCCAAGCGAGGCGTCATCACGAGCCTTTGGCGGCGAGGACCAACTTTAGTCGGGATAAGTGTACCCGCTGTTCCCCTTCAAAATGGCCATTTGTTGGCGCCCTTCCCGCTCAATATTTGGGAAGAGGCCGGGGCCTTCGCCTATAAATAGGGTAGCCACCCCAGGCGAGAGATCCGAACCCTCATCAAGAAACCGGTAGCTAGAGTGGCTGAACCCCACCTAGCAGTTCATCGCACCCGCCAAGAACAGACCCTCATGAGGCTGTTCTTCCTTGTATTGTTCCTCATCAGCCCAAGAGGCAATCTACCACACCACACCTTTGGGTAGGGTATTACACCACAATGGTGGCTGAACGATATAAATCTCGTGTCTCTTGTGCTGTTCCGTTTAGTAGTTTAGGTCCTAGCGATTGGCGAGGTGCGAGATGGTGGAGGTTGGATCTCCGCGCACCCCAGTGTTCGAACCTCAAGGGTCTGCGGAACCGAAATCCGACATTTGGCGCGCCCGGTAAAGTGCGCGGAACCTGCCTTCCGTCGCCTCGTTCTTCCCGACCACATAACCATGTCGGCGCCCGTCGGGCCCAGCGCGCGGCGCCGAGCCGCCCTCGCCTCCCATGTCGCCCGACAGCTCCGTCGGAGGCGCCCTCGTCGTTCCCGTCACCTGCCGTCAACGCCGCCACCGGCCCGGCGAAACGAGCACAACATCGTCCAGCACCCGTCCATGAGGCGGGGCGGCGCGCACCGCCATGCCTTCACTCACCCCACTGGTTCGCCGTCCGCGCGCCCAGCGCGGCTCATGAAAACCCGAGCTGCACTCATCGCGGCAAGCGAGCTCCTGCGCTACCGCCCGTCGGCAGCGTCTCTGAAGAATGGCTCGACCGAGTCGTCGAGCTTCGTCCGCGCAGCAGGAGGCGCCCGCACCGTCCGTCTCGCTGCACCGCACCCGCCCAGTGTGATAAACTCGGGCGCCTCAGCCGCCTCCTCCTCAAGAAGGCGCCCTGGCCCCAGGGCGCACCAGGGCGGAACCCGCTCCACCAGGCGCCGGCGCGGCAAGAGCAGAGTGTTGGAAATATGCCCTAGAGGCAATAATAAAAGGATTATTATTATATTTCCTTGTTCATGATAATTGTCTTTTATTCATGCTATAATTGTATTATCCGAAATCATAATACTGCGTGTGAATACATAGACCACAATATGTCCCTAGTGAGCCTCTAGTTGACTAGCTCGTTGATCAATAGATAGTCATGGTTTCTGACTTTGGACATTGGATGTCATTGATAACGGGATCACATCATTAGGAGAATGATGTGATGGACAAGACAATTATAAGCATAGCACAAGATCGTGTAGTTCGTTTTGCTAGAGCTTTTCCAATGTCAAGTATCTTTTCCTTAGACCATGAGATCGTGTAACTCTCGGATACCGTAGGAGTGCTTTGGGTGTACCAAGCGTCCTGGCAAGCTGGGTGACTATAAAGGTGCACTCAGTTATCTCCGAAAGTGTACATTGGGTTGACACGGATCGAGGCCAGGATTTGTCACTCCGTATGACGGAGAGGTATCTCTGGGCCCACTCGGTAATGCATCATCATAATGAGCTCAAAGTGACCAAGTGATTGGTTACAGGATCATGCATTACGATGCGAGTAAAGTGACTTGCGATAGCGAGACTGAGCGAGGTATTGGGATACCGAGCGATCGAGTCTCGGGCAAATAACGTACCGATTGATAAAGGGAATTGAATCGGGATTAATTGAATCCTCAACATCGTGGTTCATCCGATGAGATCATCGAGGAGTATGTGGGATTCAACATGGGTATCCAGATCCGCTGTTGGTTATTGACCGGAGAGCCATCTCGGTCATATCGCATGTCTCCGAACCCGTAGGGTCTACACATAAGGTTCGGTGGCGCTAGGGTTGTATGAATATGAGTATGCAGCAAACCGAATGTTGTTGAGTCCGGATGAGATCCCGGACGTCACGAGGAGTTCGGAATGGTCCGGAGGTAAAGAATTATATATAGGAAGTGCTATTTGACCATCGGGAGAATTTGGGATTCTGGGACCACGGGTGGGGCCACCTGTCCCGGAGGGCCCGTGGGCTGATGTGGGAGGAACCAGCCCTGGTGGGCTGGTGCACCCCTTGAGGCCCCTGCCCTAGGGTTGGAAACCCTAGGGTGGGGCGCCCACTTGCCTTGGGGCAAGCCTCCCCTTGGCCGCCGCCCCTTGGGAGATCAGATCTCAAGGGTGGCGCCCCCCAGGGCCTATATAAAGGGGGAGGGAGGGGCAGCCGCACCTTGCATCTTGGCGCCTCCTCTCCTGCTACACCTCTCCTCCTCCGTCACGTGCTTGGCGAAGCCTGCCGAGATCTTGCTTCTCCACCAACACCACGCCGTCGTCTGCTGCTGGAGCCATCTTCCTCAACCTCTCCTTCCCCTTGCTGGATCAAGAAGGAGGAGGCGTCATCCGCTCCGTCACGTGTGTTGAAGCGGAGGTGCCGTCCGTTCGGCACTTCGGTCATCGGTGATTTGGATCACGGCGAGTGCGACTTCATCATCCACGTTCTAGTGAGCGCTTCCGCACGCGATCTACAAGTGGTATGTAGATGCAATCTCTCTCCCATGACTCGTTGCTTAGATGAACTCATAGATGGATCTTGGTAGGAAAAATTTTAATTTTCGCAGCGT
This sequence comes from Aegilops longissima, assembly GCA_021605205.1. Classification (NCBI taxonomy): domain Eukaryota; kingdom Viridiplantae; phylum Streptophyta; class Magnoliopsida; order Poales; family Poaceae; genus Aegilops; species Aegilops longissima. Next base: position 485,504,859 of record CM038681.1, on the reverse strand, counting down.
TCCCCAATAGTGGCATCATGAGCTAGGTCTATCGTAGTTCTCTATTGCCTGAGTAGAACACAATTTTGTTGTGGGCGTAGATCTTGTCAACTTGCTTGCCGCTACTAGTCTTTTCTTGCTTCAGCGGTATTGTGGGATGAAGCGGCCGGACCGACCTTACACGTGCGCTTACGTGAGACAGGTTCCACCGGTGACATGCACTAGTTGCATAAGGTGGCTAGCGGTGTCTGTCTCTCCTACTTTAGTTGGGCGGATTAGATGAAAAGGGTCCTTATGAAGGGTAAATAGAAGTTGACAAAATCACGTTGTGGTTATTAAGTAGGTAAGAAAACGTTCTTGCTAGAACCCAATTGCAGCCACGTAAAAGATGCAACAACAATTAGAGGGCGTCTAACTTGTTTTTGCAGCAATTGTCATGTGATGTGATATGGCCAGAAGTTGTGATGAATGATGAATGATATATTGTGATGTATGAGATCATGTTCTTGTAATAGGAATCACGACTTGCATGTCGATGAGTATGACAACGGCAGGAGCCATAGGAGTTGTCTTAATTATTGTATGACCTGCAGTCATTGATTCAACGCCATGTAAATTACTTTACTTTATTGCTAAGCGTGTTAGCCATAGTAGTAGAAGTAATAGTTGGCAAGCAACTTCATGGAACACGATGATGGAGATCATGATGATGGAGATCATGGTGTCATGCGGTGACAAGATGATCATGGAGCCGAAGATGAAGATCAAAGGAGCTATATGATATTGGCCATATCATGTCACTACTTTATATAATTGCATGTGATGTTTATTATGTTTTATGCATCTTGTTTACTTAGAACGACGGTAGTAAATAAGATGATCCCTTATAATAATTTCAAGAAAGTGTTCCCCTAAGCGTGCACCGTTGCTAAAGTTAAATCGTTTGAAGCACCACATGATGATCGGGTGTGATAGATCCTTACGTTCACATACAGCGGGTGTAAGACAGTTTTACATGCATAAACACTTAGGGTTAACTTGCGAGCCTAGCATGTACAGACATGGCCTCGGAACACAAGAGACCGAAAGGTCGAACATGAGTCGTATGGAAGATCGATCAACATGGAGATGTTCACCGGCGATGACTAGTCCGTCTCACGTGATGATCGGACACGGCCTAGTCGACTCGGATCATGTAACACTTAGATGACTAGAGGGATGTCAAATCTGAGTGGGAGTTCATTAAATAATTTGATTAGATGAACTTAATTATCATGAACATTAGTCTAAAATCTTTGCAAAATGTCTTGTAGATCAAATGGCCAACGCTCATGTCACCATGAACTTCAACGCTTTCCTAGAAAACCAAGCTGAAAGATGATGGCAGCAACTATTCGGACTGGGTCCGGAACACGAGATCATCCTCATAGCAGCCAAGAAACAATATGTCCTAGAAGCACCGCTAGGTGATGCACCCATCGAAGAACCAAGACATTATGAATGCTTGGCAGTCTCGTCTTGATGATTACTCCCTCGTTCGGTGCGGCATGCTTTACAGCTTAGAACCGGGGCTCCAAAAGCGTTTTGAGCAACACGGAGCATATGAGATGTTCGAGGAGCTGAAAATGGTTTTCCAAGCTCATGCCCGGTCGAGATATATGAAGTCTCGACAAGTTCTATAGTTGTAAGATGGAGGAAAACAGTTATGTCGGTGAGCACATACTCAAAATGTGGGTTGCACAACCTTTGTCCCAGTGGACATTAACCTCCGGACGAGGCGGTCATTGACAGAATCCTTGATCGCTCCCACCAAGCTACAAGAGCTTTGTGATGAACTACAATATGCAGGGGATGGTGAAGACCATTCCGAAGTATTCTCAATCTGAAGTCAGCAGAGGTTGAAATCAAGAAAGAACATCAAGTGTTGATGGTCAATAAAACCACTAAGTTCAAAAGGGCAAGGGTAAGAAGAACTTCAAGAAGGACGGCAAGGATGTTGCGGCGCCCGTAAGCAAGTTGCGGGAAGAAGTCAAAGAATGGACCCAAACCTGAGACAGAGTGCTTTTATTGCAAAGGAAGGACCCTTTGAAGCGGAACTGCCCCAAATACTTAGCGGACAAGAAGGCCGGCAACACTAAAGGTATATTTGATATACATGTAATTGATGTGTACCTTACCGATTACTCGTAGTAACTCACAGGTATTTGATACGGTGCCGTTGCTCATATTTGTAACTCACAGCAGGAGCTGCGGAATAAGCGGAGGCTGGCGAAGGGCGAGGTGACGATGCGCGTCGGGAATGGTTCCAAGGTCGATGTGATCCGCCGTCGGCACGCTACCTCTACATTTACCTATGGGATTAGTTTTAAACCTCAATAATTGTTATTTAGTGCCAAGTTTGAGCATGAACATTGTATCAGGATCTCGTTTAATGTGAGATGGCTACTCATTTAAATCCGAGAATAATGGTTGTTCTATTTATATGAGAGATATGTTTTATGGTCATGCTCCGATGGTCAATGGTTTATTCTTAATGAATCTCGAACGTAATATTACACATATTCATAGTGTGAATACCAAAAGATGTAAAGTTGATAACGATAGTCCCACATACTTGTGTAATTGCCGCCTTGGTCACATTGGTGTCAAGCGCATGAAGAAGCTCCATTCGATGGACTTTTAGAGTCTCGATTATGAATCATTTGACACATGCGAACCATGCCTTATGGGCAAAATGACCAAGACTCCGTTCTCCGGAACAATGGGCGAGCAACCAACTTATTGGAAATCATACATACCGATGTGTGTGGTCCAATGGCGTTGAGGCTCATGGAGGATATCGTTATGTTCTCACTCTCCTGATGACTTGAGTAGATATGGGTATGTCTACTTGATGAAACACAAGTCGAGACCTTTGAAAAGTTCAAGGAATTTCAGAATGAGGTAGAGAATCAACGTGATCGAAAAATAAAGTTCTTACGATCAGATCGTGGAGGAGAATATTTAAGTCACGAATTTGGTACACACTTAAGGAAATGTGGAATCGTTTCACAACTCACGCCGCTGGAACACCTCGGCGTAATGGTGTGTCGAGCGTCGTGTCGCACTCTATTGGATATGGTGCGATCTATGATGTCTCTTACAGATTTACGCTATCATTTTGGGGATACGCTCTAGAGACAGCTACATTCACTTTAAATAGGGCACCGTCTAAATCCGTTGAGGCGACATCGTATGAATTATGGTTTGGGAAGAAACCTAAGCTGTCATTTCTAAAAGTTTGGGGATCGATGCTTATGTCAAGAAACTTCAACTGAAAAGCTCGAACCCAAGTCGGAAAATCCGTCTTCATAGGATACCCTAAGGAAACCATTGGGTATACCTTCTACCTTAGATCCAAAGGCAAGATCTTTGTTTCCAAAACGGATCCTTTCTTGAAAAAGAGTTTCTCTCGAAAGGAGTAAGTGGGAGGAAAGTAGAACTTCGATGAAGTACTACCTCTTGAACCGGAAAGTAGTGCAGCTCGGGAAAATGTTCTGTGGTGCCTACACCTCTTGGAGAGGAAATTAATGATGATGATCAAGGTACTTGGATCAAGTTGCTCTTGAACCAGAGGTCCACAAGGACACGTTCCACACCCAGTGGTATGGCAACCCTGTCACGGAAATCATGTTGTTGACAACGGTGAACCTTGAACTATGAAGAAGCGATGGCGGGCCCAGATTCCAACAAATGGCTTGAAGCCATGCAATCCGAGATAGGATCCATGTATGAAAACAAAGTATGGACTTTGACAGACTTGCCCGATGATCGGCGGCGATAGAAAACAAATGGATCTTTAAGAAGAAGGCGGACGCGGATGGTAATGTCACCATCTATAAAGCTCGACTTGTCGCTAAGGGTTATCGGCAAGTTCAAGGGATTGACTATGATGAGACTTTCTCTCCGTGGCGAAGCTTAAGTCCGTCCGAATCATGTTAGCAATTGCCGCATACTATGATTATGAGATATGGCAGATGGACATCAAAACGGCATTCCTTAACGGTTATCTTAAGGAAGAGCTGTATATGATGCAGCCGGAAGGTTTTGTCGACCCTAAGAATGCTAACAAGGTATGCAAGCTCCAACGATCCATTTATGGGCTGGTGTAAGCATCTCGGAGTTGGAACATTCGCTTTGATGAGATGATCAAAGCGTTTGGGTTTATACAGACTTATGGAGAAGCCTACGTTTACAAGAAAGTGAGTGGGAGCTCTGTAGCATTTCTCATATTATATGTAGATGACATACTTTTGATGGGAAATGATATAGAACTCTTGGACAACATTAAGGCCTACTTGAATAAAAGTTTTTCAATGAAGGACCTTGGAGAAGCTGCTTATATATTAGGCATCAAGATCTATAGGGATAGATCGAGGCGCCTCATAGGTCTTTCACAAAGCACATACCTTGATAAGATTTTGAAGAAGTTCAAAATGGATCAGTCAAGAAAGGGTTCTTGCCTGTCTTGCAAGGTGTGAGATTGAGCTCGGCTCAATGCCCGACCACGACAAAAGATAAAGAAGAGATGAGCGTCATCCCTATGCCTCGCCATAGGTTCTATTATGTATGCCATGCTGTGTACCGGACCTGATGTAAACCTTGCCGTAAGTTTGGTAGGAAGGTACCAAAGTAATCCGGCAAGGAACCTTTGGACAGCGGTCAAGAATATCCTGAAGTACCGAAAGGACAAAGGACATGTTTCTCATTTATGGAGGTGATGAAGAGCTCGTCGTAAAGGGTTACGTCGGCGCTAGCTTTGACACGAATCTGGATGACTCTAAGTCACAAACCGGATCGTGTATATGTTGAATGGTGGAGCGAGAAGCTGGTGCAGTGCAAGCGAGCGTCGTGGCGGGATCTACGTGTGAAGCGGAGTACATGGCAGCCTCGGAGGCAGCGCATGAAGCAATTTGGGTGAAGGAGTTCATCACCGACCTAGGAGTTATACCCAATGCGTCGGGGCCAATCAAACTCTTCGTGTGACAACTGGAGCTATTGCACTTGCCAAGGGCCCAGGTTTCACAAGAAGACCAGCACATCAAGCGTCGCTTCAACTCCATCCGTGAAAATGTTCAAGATGGAGACATAGAAATTTGCAAAGTGCATACGGATCTGAATGTCGCAGATCCGTTGACTAAACCTCTTCCATGAGCAAAACATGATCAACACGAGAACTCTATGGGTGTTCGATTCATCACAATGTAACTAGATTATTGACTCTAGTGCAAGTGGGAGACTGTTGGAAATATGCCCTAGAGGCAATAATAAAAGGATTATTATTATATTTCCTTGTTCATGATAATTGTCTTTTATTCATGCTATAATTGTATTATCCGGAAATCGTAATACTGCGTGTGAATACATAGACCACAATATGTCCCTAGTGAGCCTCTAGTTGACTAGCTCGTTGATCAATAGATAGTCATGGTTTCCTGACTATGGACATTGAATGTCATTGATAACGGGATCACATCATTAGGAGAATGATGTGATGGACAAGACCCAATCATAAGCATAGCACAAGATCGTGTAGTTCGTTTTGCTAGAGCTTTTCCAATGTCAAGTATCTTTTCCTTAGACCATGAGATCGTGTAACTCTCAGATACCGTAGGAGTGCTTTGGGTGTACCAAACGTCAAAACGTAATTGGGTGACTATAAAGGTGCACTACAGGTATCTCCGATAGTTTCTGTTGGGTTGACACGGATCGAGACTGGGATTTGTCACTCTGTATGACGGAGAGGTATCTCTGGGCCCACTCGGTAATGCATCATCATAATGAGCTCAAAGTGACCAAGTGATTGGTTACAGGATCATGCATTACTGATGCAGTAAAGTGACTTGCGATAACGAGATTGAGCGAGGTATTGGGATACCGACGATCGAGTCTCGGGCAAGTAACGTACCGATTGATAAAGGGAATTGAATACGGGATTAATTGAATCCTCGACATCGTGGTTCATCCGATGAGATCATCGAGGAGTATGTAGGAGTCAACATGGGTATCCAGATCCGCTGTTGGTTATTGACGGAGAGCCGTCTCGGTCATGTCGCTTGTCTCCCGAACCCGTAGGGTCTACACATAAGGTTCGGTGGCGCTAGGGTTGTATGAATATGAGTATGCAGCAAACCGAATGTTGTTGAGTCGGATGAGATCCCGGACGTCACGAGGAGTTCGGAATGGTCGGAGGTAAAGAATTATATATAGGAAGTGCTATTTGACCATCGGGAAATTTGGGGTTACCGGTATTGTCTGGGACCACGGAAAAGGTCGAGGGGTCCACGGGTGGGGCCACCTGTCCCGGAGGGCCCCATGGGCTGAAGTGGGGGGGCACCAGCCCCTGGTGGGCTGGTGCGCCCCACAGGCCCCCTGCGCCTAGGGTTGGAAACCCTAGGGTGGGCGCCCACTGCCTTGGGGGCAAGCCTCCCCCTTGCCGCTGCCCCCTTGGGAGATCAGATCTCAAGGGCGGCGCCCCAGGGGCCTATATAAAGGGGGAGGGAGGGGCAGCCGCACCCTTGCATCTTGGCGCCTCCTCTCCCTGCTACACCTCTCCTCCTCCGTCACGTGCTTGGCGAAGCCCTCTTTGAGTCTTGCTTCTCCACCAACACCACGCCGTCGTCTTGCTGCTGGAGCCATCTTCCTCAACCTCTCCTTCCCCCTTGCTGGATCAAGAAGGAGGAGACGTCATCTGTTCCGTACATGTGTTGAACGCGGAGGTGCCGTCCGTTCGGCACTCGGTCATCGGTGATTTGAATCACGGCGAGTACGACTTCATCATCCACGTTCTAGTGAACGCTTCCGCACGCGATCTACAAGTGGTATGTAGATGCAATCTCTCTCCCATGACTCATTGCTTAGATGAACTCATAGATGGATCTTGGTGAAACCGTAGGAAAATTTTTAATTTTCTGCAACGTTCCCCAACACAGAGCTGTCAAGAAGTTCCTCGCCCACGAGAAGCTGCCCGAGCGCTCCCTGCTCCATCACGTCAGGACCCTGCGCTGCCCCCAGCTGCGGCGCAGGGAGGCCCGCAAGACCAAGCTCTCTGTCGTCCAAGGCCCCCAGCGGCCACGGCGGGCTGCAGCGCCTTCACCTCCGAAGCTGCTGGCGTCGCGTGGCCCGCCAAGTTCAAGCCAGACCTGCCTCCTCGCACGACGGCACGGCTGACCCTCTCGGAGTTCCTCCAGCTCTGAGCTGGGCATCGAGGCTGCCAACGGGGATGAAAAGGTCTGGCAAACTGGTTTCCCATGGCGCTCAAGGACGGAGCCCTTTGGCTCTGAATCGGCCCGTGCACGATCTCTTCTGGGCCGAGATCGCACCCGCTTCATCGCCAACTTCCGTGGTACTCGCGACCGGCCACCCGTCGTGGCGACATGCGCCGAATCAAGCAGCAGCTGTGGGAAACCCTGCAAAAGTACATCCAGCCTTCAACAACGCACGCCTCAAGATCCCCAGGGTAACGGAGGAGGCCATCATCTCTGCCTTCTCCGACGGCGTGCGCGACGTCTAGATGAAGGAGGAGCTGGCGATGCATGAAGATCTGTGCACCTCCTTGGAGCTGTTCAACTTGGCGACCAAGTGCGCCAGGGCTGAGGAGGGGCGCATCTCCCTCCTCGAGCTGCCTGCCGCGGATCCTGAAGAAAAGAAGTCCTAGGCCAAGGACGTGAAGCGCAAGGGGGCTACCGTACTCGCGGCCAAACCAGATACCAAGCGAGGCAGAGATCAGCCCGAGTCCTCCAAGGGCAGTCGGTATTGCGTGTACCACGACCTCCACACCCACAACACCAATGTATGCCAAGAGCTCCGGGCCATACTGCAAGTAAGGGTCGGCAGACGCCCGAGCGCAGCGACTGGGGGCTCTGACGAGAGGAGGAAGGAATGCGGGACTTGGGAAGACCGCTGGCCGCCGCGCAAGGTGGCCCGACCAACCTCGCGAGGACCGTTAGCAAGACCCGCCTCGCGAGGAGGCTGGAGGGATCAGCCTCGCGAGGATCGCCCGCAGGGGAACGCAGGCCTCCCTCCGCTGCCGCCGCAGCCAAGGAGAATTGAGGACCGTCATCGGGACCGAAGGGCTGGGGCTTCAGGGAACGCGTCGATCGCGCTGCATCCCGGGCGGAGCTCAAGCCCCAGCCTCTCAGCGCATCTTCAAGCAGTTCGCCCACAAAGTGAATGCAGTCCTCCCCAAGCTCGAGGCCGCGCCCTCTCGGTGGTCGGCGTGCGCCATCACGTTCAGCTCAGCGGATCAGCTCAAGTCTTGCTGCCACAGCCGGAGTTCTCCGATGCTTTGTTCCCCAATCATTAGCAACGTCTTTGGTCACCAAGACCCTCGACGGCGGGCAGGACTCAACGTCTGTCGTGGAAACATTCAACAATCTTCAAGTGCCTTACGATCGACTTCATCCAACCAAGCCTTTCTCCGAGTCACCGACGCCCCACAGTCCCGATCGGGCAGGTCCGCCTTCTGTCAACTTTGGGGCTCGCGACAACTACCACACCGAGCTCATCGACTTCGACGTCGCCACATTCGCTTGCCGTACAACGCCATCCTCGGGTACCCGGCGGCCAAATTCATGGTCGTAACCCACCACGGCTAACGTCCTCAAGATGCCAGGAAGCGGCGGGGTCATCACGGTGCCACTGTGAAGAGAGAGACGCAGTGTGCTCCTGAGCGAGCCTTTCGAGCCGCATTGCTAGAAGACCAGACCACAAGCAGCAGGAGGCCTCGAGGCCGCACCCAAGAAGAAGAAGACATCGACCGGCCCGGCTCCTCAAGAGGCAGGCCCCTTAGGGGCCAGCGCCCGCCCGGGAGCCTCCTTCCATTGCATAGGGAAGCGCAGCGCGCCTCCTCGAGCCGGGCTCGGGGCTCTCCACGGAGGGCCACCGACCTCGCCAAGGTCACGAGGGAGGCTTGGGCACCACGCGGAGGCGTGCTTGAGCACGCTTCCCAAGCAGGAGCAAGGCAAGGAGGGCCGAGCCCTCAGGAGTTCGTCAGCAAGGCCATTCAGGAGCTACAGGAGTCAAGGGTCATGAGGGGCAGCCGCCGCCTACCCGCTGTGGCCCCCCATCCAGGCGAGGATGGTGGGCTGCTCGTCTGCACCGACATACCAGGGCTCAACCGAGCCGCGTCTCAAGAGCGCCTCTGGCCCTCGCGAGTGGGACGTTGCGAGGGCCCGCCCCACGGCTACGTGCACATGCCTCACGGCCTGCCAAACGCGGTTGCTGCACACCAGCATCTCATGAGGGCCATCCTGGAGGCTCGAGAGGTCAGGCACGCCGCAGCCCTGGCGGAGATGGAGATGGCCCCCAAGGAGCCGCCAGCGCCTCCGGATCCTCCCGAGGCCCCCGGGCCTGGGGGCTCGTGAGGATCGGCTCCCGCAGCCCACCGAGTCTGCTACACCAACACCCCTTCGTCCCCAACATCACCAGGTGACATCTTTAAGTTTTGTTTCGGTGGGGGCGCCTTGAGACGCATTATTCCCGGGCAGCGTGGGTCCGTCCCTGCGGCATGTATCCCTTTTATTTCATGTCATTAGCCTATCCTGTTGGGGGCGCCCCTCGGGCTGCATCATCCCCAAGCCGCTCGGGCCTGTCCCAGCGGCATGTATCCTTCTTACGTTTTCCTTAGGATTATGCTCTCGCTCCACCATGATTGTTATTTGGTGCCTTTTCTGGGTGACGGAATCTTGCGTTAAAGGGGGTGCACGAGCATCGCGACTCAGGGCTCCTACCGGCTCTCGGCCCTCACCCTCTGGTCTTGTCCATGGCATCGCGACCTGGCTTGCCGGTGACGGGTGAGACCAGCCCGAGAGCAGGACCGGGGCGTAGAGTTTAAATCCAACTTGCGTGTTAAAGGGGGTGCCGAGCATCGCGACTCGGGGCTCCTACCGCTCTCGGCCCTCACCCTCTGGTCTTGTCCATGGCATCACGACCTGGCTTGCCCGACGGCGGTGAGACCAGCCCGAGAGCGGGACCCGAGCGTGGAGTTTCGTCATCTAACCCAGCTTGCAGCGTTAAAGGGGTGCACGAGCATCGCGACTCAGGGCTCCTACGGCTCTCCAGCCCTCACTCTGGTCTTGTCCATGGCATCGCGACCTGGCTTGCCAGTGACGGCCGAGACCAGCCCGAGAGCAGGACCCGAGGGCGTGGAGTTTCGTCATCTAACCCAGACTTGCAGCGTTAAAGGGGTGCACGAGCATCGCGACTCGTGGCTCCTACCGGCTCTCGGCCCTCACCCTCTGGTCTTGTCCATGGCATCGCGACCTGGCTTGCCCGGTGACGGCTGAGACCAGCCCGAGAGCAGGACCAAGACGAAGCTCCGGCATCTGGCCAAATTTGCGTGAACACACTCGAAGATAAGGCCCGAGCCAGGCGCAACCCGCCTTGAGGTAGGGCCCGTGAGTCCAGCGCTGGCTCATGGGTGCCCAGGACACCTCGTCCAGCCCTACCGTGCCAGCCACGCGGTCGGTGGGGGCTGATACGCCCTGGGGCTCCTCGAGGGGACCCCCTCCCGTGCTGATGGAAGCACCATGCTCCATGCTGGCTGATGACACCGCCGAGGAGCGGCTATGCCAGACGCATGCGGAAGCGCTATGCTCAGGCTGGTGATAAACAACCGAGGTGGCCTGCAGGTCGCATCAACCTCGGGGAGCCCAGAGCTCGGTGTCCGCCTCATCGCAACACCTCCTCGAGGCGCCGCGAGGGGCTGGACACGGGCTGCGCTGGGTCACGCCAGACGACGACGCCACCCAGCCGAGCCCCCGGCCTGGTTCGTCGACGTCACTCCCCGAGCGGAGCCAAGGTACGAATGCCGTTTGGCGTCAAGGGGACTCTCGAGCATCGCGACTCAGAGCCTAACTGGTCACGTAGCCCCTCACCCCTTAGTTCGGAAGGCTAACGACGGTTGAGGTGTGCGAGGGCGGGCTCTGCATATGTAGAACGGTAGATCCGCCCGCGTCTCACCTCCCTACTTGTTGTTCATGCGCTAAGGGGACTCTGAGCATCGCGACTCAGAGCCTAACTTGTCACATAGCCCTCACTCCTTGGTCCCGTCCTGGTTTCCGGTCGGGGCTAACGGCGGCTGAGGTATGCGTGGGGCCGGGCTCTGCCGGCGTAGAACATAAGCAAGTAGGAAGCGCAAATTTCAAGGAATTCAAAAGCAAATATTACAGTCCGCACTGTTATCGCAATACCAAATGCAAGTTTAAACGCCTCCCCGAGGTATGATACATGTGCAGGAATTAAAAGCAGGACAGGAGCCACAATGGAGTCACTTGTCGGCGGTGGAGCAGCGCGGAGTGGGTTCGCCTCGTGGAGCAGCAGGGCCGGCAGCGCCTCGCTTTGGCTTGGTGCTGAAGGCCCGGAACTTCCCCAACAGAGCCTCCGCGCGACCCTTCACAGCCTCGGTAGCGGCAGCTGCATGCTCGCCGCTTGCTGGCTCCAGCAGGCTGTCCAGGTCAACGCTGGGATCGCGAAGGTAGATGTGGGTGAGGACCCGCGTCAGTGCCGCAGAAGACAAGACACGCGCCTCAGCCTCGGCCGTGGGGCCAAGGCCAAGGGTGACATCTTCAAGAGCGCGAACCAGGAAGGGAAGCAGCTTGGCGGGACCATCCTCGGCGCCGGCCAGCGGACTCTCCAGGCCGCTGTCGTAAAGTGTCTTCAGCAAAGAGCGAGCCTTCACCTCCATATCCGTGAAGGCCATGCGATCTTCTGTAAGAACCCGCGCCTTGTCGTCCAGCTCGACCTTCCTCGCCTCCAGCTCCTGCTCCAGCGCGCCTAGGCGGTCGCGGCGCTTCTTGAGCCTGGCCTCCGGTCCTGACGCCGCCTCCACGAGCCTTCATGCTTCCCTCCTGCTCCTGGCGGAGGCGGGCCTCCTCGGCAAGCTGGTTCTGCAGGCCCTTCAGCTCGCTCTCCAGCGTCTCACATCGACCTTGGATGCTAGCTGCCTCCCCTAGGGCAGCATCGCGGGCAATCTTCGCCTCACGGACAGCCTGCTTCTCCTTGTCGCAAGCCGTCGAGGCCTGAACCAGCGCCGCTCGAATCAAAGCGTCAGAGCGAATCCAGCCAGAGGCCAGCTCCAAGCGCCCGGCCACCAAGCGAGGGTCGGCACCCAGAAGATCTTGCCGCAGCCGGTCCAGTTCAGCAACAGCACGATCCAGGACAGTGGGAGGAGTCGGAGAGACATCAGTTGGTGGAGTAGGAGGAGAGGACGGCAGCGTAACCATAGTATCGTGAGGCAGGACCTGCTGCGCCCCAACAGCTATGGCGGCGGCATCAGGCAAGGACACCTCGGGAGTCGCTTGGGCCATGGGGGCTGAGCTCGCCCCAGCCAGCTCCGCCAGGCCTCGCGAGGATGACCGGGCAGGAGAGGCCCGTGTCTTGCCATCGCCTTCCTTCGCGGGCAGAGGCGCTGCCCCAAATGAGGCCTCAGGAGCTCCCTTCAGCTTCTTCGCTGCAGGCGCCAGCCTAGCCAAGGGATACGAATATCAAGCCTCAGCGACAAAGCAAGGAATAAAACAAGAATCAAGCACTTACTGGTCATCGCTCGCGAGCTCGAGCAACCTCCGGCCATACTTGAAGCCCGAGAGCCAGCTGCAGGGATTAGCCTCAAGGGGCCCGAGAGTAGGAGGCGCGTCTGCGGATCGCCCCGGGGCCGGGGCGGACCTGCGGGGGACCAGCCCAGTCCGGTCCTTCTTCGGGATCGGGGGCAGGCTTCCGCCTCCCTGCTCATCCTCATCCTCGTCGTCGTCACTCTGGGGGAGGCGGAGAGTGCGGGACCTGCACCGAAGGGGAGGATCCCTTAACTCCGCCCCCGAATCAACCCCCTCTCCCGGCTCTCTTTCCTCCACCTCTTCGTTGCAGTCGACAGAGGACACGTCCACCAGGTCCTCTGGAGCCTCCACGGGCACGGGCCCATCCCCATTGAAGACAGGCATGGGCCCCACTACCTGCTCCCAATCCTCGCGAAGGAACAAAGCGGCTGGGCGCCCTCATCTCGCCACATCGCCCCCAACCAAGGACTGGAGGACCGCCGCCAGATCCTCGTCGGCCAGGACCACGGGGCTCGAGTGAGGCCTCCACATCGGAAGCGAGTACTGACGAAGCGGAGCAAGTTGATGCTCCAGGAACTCCCTCAGAAGCGACGCACCGGTCAGCTTCGCCACCGCCGTGCCGGCCGACTTCAGATCTGTGTCCATCTTCTCCAGCACCAGCTTCGCGCGGGGATCCAGAAGCTCCACTCGGGACCAGTCGTCGGAGCTCGCGGGGTGCTCCGTGGGCAGGATCAGCCGAGGGTGGATGCGCCCAGCATCCACCAAGACCCACTTGCTCCTGAAGCCCTCAATCCGCTTCCCAGGGTTTGAAATGGCGATGGCTCCACCGTATGTGGCGAAGCTCGCGCACACGGAGGCGGAACCACGGGAGGTTCGGGGGAGAAATAGTGGCGCAGCAGGGCCACCGAGGGCCTCACCCCAACGTGGGCCTCACAATAGTAGGCGAAGATTGCCAGAAGAAGGACGGAGTTGGGATGGAGGTGCAGAGCTTGAATGTTGTAGTGACGGAGGACGGAGAAGAAGAACTCAAAAAGGAGGCACTGCACCAGCAATGATGGCGCCACGAAGAACGGGTAGAAGGTACTCCCCGACCCTCGGGGCGGAAGAGCCGCCTTGAACGCCTGTTCGTTGGCGCCCTGCGCCTCCGCCATCCGGCGCACCAGGGCGAGGCTCGCCCTTGACACATTTGGCGGGTCCAAGGCAGGAGAGTACCAAGCTCCGGCCGGGGATTGGCGAGGTGCCATGACTGGCTAGGGCACACAGGCGGAGTGGATCTGAAGATCTTGGAAGCAGAGAGGAGAGGCGCAAGAAAGGGGATCTGAGCAGCAACTGGAGAAAGTAAAGGAGGCAAGGAAGATGCCGCTCTGTTATCAACTCACGCGGTTGCAGAGGCGCACGCGTCCAATCAACCGCCACACGGCGCCCAAGGCCGCAGGCTGTTAGGGCCCGCGATGCTTCGCACTTGCCCTTTCGCCTCTCTGCTCGGCCAAGTTCGGGCGCGCCGTGGGCCCAGGGGCTACTGTCGGCGTTCTGGGAACGGGGGTCCCCAGACTTGCCTGCCTGCGGCCTGCGGCGTGGCTCGAAGGAGGCCCAGCACGACCCATCTTCATCAACACAAGCTCAAGACCCTCGCGAGGGGCCAAGCCTCGCGGGGCGGACGACAAGGAGCTTCCTCAGGCACGGCCTCGTCAGGCTGGCTCATGAGGAGGCGGAGAGTTCAAGGCAGGGTACCTCGCGAGGTGCCCATGATGCAAGCCATGACGACCAAGGGCGCCGATCGAGGCGCCAGCTCACAGAGTGTCCTCCTTTCCCTTTGGTGCAAAGGGAGCAAGCGCGAGAGTATCAAGCAAAGGCATCCATTTGGTGCAACAAGACCAAGACCAGCCCAGCATTTGGAAGGAGTCATCGTGGAGCCCAAGCAGGCGTCATCACCAGAGCCTTTGGCAGGCGAGGACCAACTTTAGTCAGGATAAGTGTACCCGTTGTTCCCCTTCAAAATGGCCAATTGTTGGCGCCCTTCCCGCTCAATATTTGGGAAGAGGCCCAGGGCCTTCGCCTATAAATAGGAGTAGCCACCCCCAGGGCAGAGAGATCCGAATCCTCATCAAGAAACCAGTAGCTAGAGCGACTGAACCCCACCTAGCAGTTCATCGCACCCGCCAAGAATAGACCCTCGCGAGGCTGTTCTTCCTTGTATTGTTCCTCATCAGCCCAAGAGGCAATCTACCACACCACTGAAACGCCCTCGATGCGGCTATATCTCCCACGTGTCGAAGCACGACTTAGAGGCATAACCGCATTGAAAGCAATGTCGCAAGTGAGGTAATCTTCACACAACCCATGTAATACATAAGGGAAAGAGATACATAGTTGGCTTACAATCGCCACTTCACACAATACATGAGTAACACATTACATCATACAGATACAATCAAGGTCCGACTACGGAACCAAAATAAAAGAAGACTACCCCAAATGCTACACAGATCCCGATCGTCCCAAGCTGGCTCCACTCTTGATCAAGCTGAAGCGAAACAACACAAAGAACAAGATCTTCATCGAGCTCCTCCTTGAGCTCGGGTGCATCACCTGCACGGTCTCATCGGCACCTGCAAACTGGTTTTGGAAGTATCTCGTAAGTCACGGGACTCAGCAATCTCACACCGCGAGATCAAGACTATTTAAGCTTAAAGGTAGGACAGGGTAGTGAGGTGGAGCTGCAGCAAGCGACTAGCATATATGGTGGCTAACATACGCAAAAGAGAGCGAGAAGAGGAGGCAAAGCACGGTCGAACAACTATGATCAAGAAGTGATCCTGAACTCCTACTTACGCCGACATAACCCAAACCGTGTTCTCCTCTCGATCAACCCGAAAAGAGACACTCACGATTACGCACACGGTTGGTGTATTTTAATTAAGATCAACTTCGGTTTTCTACAACCGACATTAACAAATTCCCATCTGCCACATAACCGCATGGCACGGCTTTGAAAGTTCAAACCCTGCAGGGTGTCCCAACTTAGCCCATGATAAGCTCTCGCGATCAACGGCGAATAGACCTTCTCCCGGAAGACCGATCAGTCTCGGAATCCGGCTACAAGACATTTCACAGCAATAAAACAAGTCCAGCAAGACCTCCCGGCGTGCCGACACACCTCGATAGTAGCAGCACAGATCTCGTCTCGAGCCACGACCGGATGAACACTACGTGACGGCAACCGACGATACCCCAAGTTGCCTCGGGCGGCACCGCAAGTGGCTCTAGTTTGGACCAACACTTAGACAAGCATTGGCCCGGGGTTAAATAAAGATGACCCTTGAGAGCGCGACTCCCAAGGGAAAAAGGCTAGGAGAGGCAAATGTAAAACCAATGTTGGGCCTTCTGGAAAAGTCTTATTCAAAGCGAACTGTCAAGGGGTCCCATAAATCACCCGACCGCGTTAGGGACGCAAAATCCGGGAACATAACACCGATATGACGGAAACTAGGGCGGCAAGAGTGGAACAAAACACCAGGCATAAGGCCGAGCCTTCCACCCTTTACCAAGTATATAGATGCATTAATTAAATAAGATATATTGTGATATCCCAACAAGTAAACATGTTCCAACAAGGAACAACATCTCCATGTTCCAACAAGGAACAAACTTCATCTTCACCTGCAACTAACAACGCTATAAGAGGGGCTGAGCAAAGCGGTAACATAGCCAATCAACGGTTTGCTAGGAAAGGATGGTTAGAGGTTTGACATGGCAATGTGGGTGGCATGATATAGCAAGTGGTAGGCATCGTAGCATAGGCATAGCAAAAGAGCGAGCATCTAGCAAGCAAAGATAGAAGTGATTTCGAGGGTATGGTCATCTTGCACGAAATCCGCAAGGAAGAAGAACGAATCCATGAAGAAGACACGAACGGAAGTAGTCGAACGAATCCTCACAATCGCAACATTACCGAAACCGAGAAGCAACACCGGAAAGAAACAAACAACATGATAAATGCACAAGCATAAACATGGCATGATGCACAAACAAATATGATGCATGTCCGGTTTAAATATGCATGGCATGGCAATATGCACAAACAACACTACAAATTAAGTGGAGCTCAATATGCAACGAGGTGCATATTGACGGAACACCACAACACTTATTTAGTTCTCTCTCGGTTAGGTACACAACAATATTAAATGTTGTTAAACATGGCAAGAGGTGGAGCATAATTAAACTAACTATTTAGGCAAGTTTAAATGAGGCCGGAAATAAGAAACAACAATTCCGGAAAAACCCCATGAGCAATATTTTAGATTCGGTCCTGTTCTGCCCTAAACACAATTTTAGAGTTGTTAAACAGCAACATAAAGTGGATCATGTTAATCTAGGCATTTTTCCACCCCATTTACATATAAAGAACATTTAAATCCGAGTTACGGTTATTTAGTTATGAAATAAATCATTTTAACATGGCATAATAGCAAATTAATGCAAACATCAATTTAAACATTTTTTACATAGATGAAAGTGGGATATTATTAATCTACACAAAATTCTAAGCATTTTGCATGTATAAATTATTTTAATCCGATGCACGGTTGTGAAGTTATTAAATGCATGAAGTTTAGGGTCCAATCTGTAAAACTGACAGACTCTGGAAAATGGCAAAATTCGCAGCGCATGGAAAAAAAAACAACAAGGCCGAATCTGGCTGGGCCAGCAGAGAGGGGCTGGGGGAGGCGGCTCACCCTGGGCCAAGGCCCGGGCGGGGAAGAGGCGCTGGGCCGGGAGCTGCTCACATCGGGCCTTGCCCGGTTCGGTGGATGCGGCTGAGGCGCGCTGGGCCTGGCGCGGAGCTGGGCCGTGGGGAGGCTAGGCTGGGCCTTGGCGTGATTGCGCCCTGGCGGGTCAACGGCGCCGGCCGGTGGCTGGATCTCGATCCATGGCGGCGACGGCGCGGATGGCAGGGCTCGGCGAGGGGCGAAGGAGGCCATGGGGCGGCGGCTCGACCGGATCCGGACGGACCTAGCAGGGACTCCGTTCCGGCAACGGCGAGGTCCACTGGCGATGGGGCGGCGAGGCGAGGAGCTCTGCGGGAGGAGGAAAAAGAGAGAGAGCGAGGTGAGAGAGAGGAGGACGGAAGGGAAGGAAGAGGGAGGCGGCGGGACACAGGGTCCGGTGGCAGCGTGGTGCTCCGCGACGGGCTCGCTCGGCGGGAGGCAGCAGCAGTCACCGGCGACAGCAGATCGGGCGGGCAAGGGGTCCGGAGCTCGGGAGGAGGCGAGGCCAGGAGGCGGTGGCTGGCGCGGGCGCCTGCCCAGATCGGGCCAGGCGGGCTCCCTGGCTGGCGGGCCTTGGTGAAGTGGGCGCTGGGGAGGCAGTGGCGACTCCGGTTGGCTGGGCGACGCCTCAGGTGGCGGCTGGCCAACCAGGGCTTGCCAAGTGGCGGGGGGGCTTGGGGCGCGCCGGAAATTGAGGAGGGAGGCGGCGCTGATGATTGGGGGGGAGCGGATTTCGAGGGGAAGGAAGGAGAAGACCCAAAATGGCATTGGGGGGTGTTTATATAAGGAAGGGGCTAGGGTTAGAGGGGTTAGGAGGGGTTTTTGAACCCTCCGATCTCGATCGGGCGGTTCCGACGCGAGGGGGGTTAGGTGGGCTGCAGGAGGACCGCGAGGGGAGAAGAGAGAGGAGGGCTCGCATCTGCTTCCGGAGACGAAAACGTCCGACGAAAATACCGCTATATCAGCGTAGTAGGTTTAACGATTGGGCTATCAAATGGACTCGAATCGATTGAAACTTGGCAGGCGGCCTGTCTACACTATAATAAGACCGCATGACAAGTTGCAACCCATTCCGAGAACATTATTATGCCACTTATAAAATAATATTTGGAGGTGCAGCAGGCGCGTGCGAGTGTATCGGACTCGGAACGGACAACGGAGAGAACCGGCGGAACTCGAGCGGATGCAAGTTTTGAAAAACATGCGGATGAAATGCAGATGATGCCATGAGATGAGATGCATAACAAAAACAAAATGCAAAACAACAGACCAAACCCAACCACGAAGGAAATAACAAATCACATCTCCGGAAAGGGCAAGAGTCGGAGTTACGAATATGGAAAGTTGTATCCGGGGTGTTACAACACTCCACCACTACGAGAGGATCTCGTCCCGAGATCTAGGATGGCACCGGAGGGAAAAGGAAGAGGAAGATGAGAGGTAAAACTAAGTTGCTTCTTTGACAAACGAGTGAAACCAAAGAACCTTGAGAGGTAGAGCAAAATGAAAGAAAGAACAGAAGGAAGATGACCAAGGTTGAAAACAATCCGTTAGAAAAGAGGAACAAGGAACATTACGAGGGCTTGAAGGTTGAAAAGGCATGAATCAAGAGTTTAATGGACAAGATAGAATTCGAAACCACTCCGGTTGAAACGAGACACGAATGAACAAGAACGATATAATTTTTGGCAGCACTCCGATTGAACATGGAAGTAATATAACATGAACTTGAGAAGATGGGATGATACTTGATGGAATCAACGACATACTGCCTCCGGAACTATTGAAAGAGTGGCACAAGGGGTAAGAAAGATTTCAGACAGCTCTCCGGTTGAGGAAGCAGGCAAAACTTGATAAGATGAGAGAACTCGAATGAAAAACATGATACTCCGGTTAAATGGATAAGCAAGAAAATAACATGATCTTGACAAAAGAAGATGATAGGTCGAAGAGTGCAACATCACAATGCCTCCGGAAGAAAAATTGAAGATAGGTCATTGGAATAAAGGAATGGAGAAGAAAATGACAACTTCTGCCAGAAATGAACTTGGAAAAAGCACCCTTGCAAAGAAGAATTGAACGGAGTTGTTGGAAAACCAACAACGAAATGAATAAGCTTGTAGTGGGCTTATGGAAACATCTCCACATTATGAGGTGAGCTTCTGCCACCAACGGAAACAAACGATTGGATTGATATCAACAAGGAGACGAGAAACTTATTTCACCGGGAGGACAAATGAAGAACTTGGGTCATTTATAAGCACCATGGATAGCAACAATCCTTAGAGAAAGCTTTAGGTGAAATATAGCCCAAGATAAGTCCAATGAAGAGATTGATGGATTTAAAATACCTCATTCTTGACAACATGTGAAACATGAAACACGAACTCAAATTGTCGAGAATGACATAACACCATCTCAAGAGATAAGGTAGAAAGAATTGCACTTCGAAATGCAAGAAGAAGAATGCTTGAACTCCTCAAAACAAAACATGTGTTGAGCACCATGTTTATTTTTTTAGAGTATAGCTCGGCGGATCATAGCTCCGAGAGGAATCTTGAAGAACAATTGAAGAATGAAAGGAATCCTTGACGAACCACCATGTAGAACCTCCATGAAGAACTCCGGTAAGGAAAGGATGATAGAAAGAAAGAGAAGTTGAAAACACAAGGTGAAACCTTGCAGTTATAAGAAGAAGCTTTGAAATGATATAACCGAGAAAAGTTTGAACTCCGGAAAGAAAAGATGAACAAATGAAATCAAGAATTTTGATGATCCTCCGGAATAAGGAATTGAATTTACTCGATGGAACAAGAATAAGAATTACATTATGCTGATCCTTCACCAATTAAATTGATGGCCAGCAATGGATTAGGCATACTACTTATTCTCGTAGAAAGGATTAAGATAGATATGGCGCGAACTTGAGAAGGTATTGATGGAATCACCGGTGGGATTCGGAAGAAGGAATGAATTGACACGATAATAAAGGAAAAGAAATCTTGAACGAACCACCGTAAGAATTGAAAATAAAAGTAGCAAAGGCACAATTCACCGGGAAGAATTGGAAAACGACTGAAGATATTTGAGGGGATTTAGATACATTAGAACGAAGAGATCATGAACTGATTAGAGAATACTTGAATGATGCACCGGTAAGATTTGGAAAACCAGAGTTGAACGCTTGAATGAATAATTCTGAGATGATGGGCTCCGAAGAATTAAACTGAAAAGACTCCTGAAATGCTCCGGGTGGGTTAAAAGAATTCTCACAATCAAAACAATTATGAGGATGGCACGAAGCTAGAACCATAAATCTTGAAGAGAAAGAAGCGAGATTTAAGAGAAACTCTTCTTCGGTCTTCAAAATTCGAGAATGACGACGAGAACATCACCATGAATTATTGAAGCACTCCGGAATGAAAATTAGGAAGGTTGAACCAACAATGAAAATAATTTGGAAGATCTTGGAGAAAGACATTTGACTGATGATAATTCATTCTTACGTCAAACTTTGCAATGAATTTGGGAAAAACTCCGGAAAAATAAAAGAGTCAGGTAAGATCCTGGAAAAAGACCTGTGGGTTAGGGCCCACTCAAAAGAACCACCGTTGAACAATTGTTTGAAAAAGATATTGCACCGGTAGAGTTAAATGGCTTGAATGAGATAGCATCCTCAAAAGAACTTGAGTGAATTGAGAATGGAAACTAGAATCTTCTGAGATATCTTCAACACTCCGGAACAATTGAATAGCGAGAAGTGGTAGATTAAGAGATGCACCGACATGAGAAAACATTTGAAACGAGGAAGGGAATATGATCAACACCGAAAACTTGACTTAAATCCACCGGAGAAGAAAATTAGAATGGAACAATGATAAAGTTAAAGCTTCCTTAGCGTCTTCATGAGAAATCACCGGATAAAACATTAAAGGAAAAGAATGAAGAAACTTCACTCAATAAAATGGATACTTGATTAAGAAATCTGAGTCCTTGAAGAAAAGGGGTGGAGGGCGGAAATCAAAACAACTTTGGTCGGATGAAACGAACACCGCTGAGAAAAACTTAGAATTGATCTTGCGAATGTTGGAATGATCGGATTCACTTGAAGAGAAGCACGCCGTTGGAAAAGAATTAACATGACAAGCTCAGTGATCAAGAAGGATTAGTATTCACATAGCAATATGAGAATACCAATTAGGAAAGGTATGGAATCAACACTTGGCATTGAAGCAACTTGAATACCACAAAACAAAACAAAACAAAGGATTGGCTTCAAGAATGAGCGGAACAAACACATGATAGAGATTTACGCCCAAAGTGTTCGTGGTGGGGCCCACACGGACACGACGTATAGCGGACGTCACGAATGACAAACAAGACGTCCCGAATCAGCATAGCCAAGGATTCTTTAAGACGCCTCGCGACCATCAGAATCGACCGTGAATGGGCGGACCACTAGACGTTGAACCCCAATCTCAAATCATACATCCGTCGGAAAGAATATCCCGTAAGCTACTAGAATTCCCACCTATAAACTCCCAAACTTTCTGGTTATGCAATCTGGTGTTGGGGATACAGGGACACAAAATATATCACCCAAACTAACAATACCTAGATCCAATTGTATCCATCCGTCAACACATAACCAAGAAATCCTCGAAATCGTGTACCTCGACCTTCAAAAACATCCGTTATACAAGTCATGGCAATACTCAAGACTCGCCACAAGATCTTGGGCTATCAGGTTATCTCACCAACAACTGCACAAAAGAGATTTCGATGTCGGCAAAACTCAGGTATTCCGAATCGCAACGATAAAATTGTGACGACAACACCTCGGAGCTCAACTCCCGGGACACCGCCACAACCCCTAAATGTCGAGGCACCAAGAACAATGTTCTCGCCACAAAACCATCGAACGATTCCAAGATACCCACGTGATCCTAAAAAAATTTAGTGAAATTTGAGAAGAGAAGAGTCAAAACTCTACGTCGGGATACCTCACCGAGCGACGAAGGACTGGGGAGTAAAAGAATCCTACTCTCGATATATATAATCCTAAGACTCAAAACATTTTCCATTCTAGACTCAACAACGTCAACAAACAATCAAGTAGGGGGCTCCTAAGTCGGGAAGGCTCGATACCAACTTGAACGCCTCGATGCGGCTATATCTCCCACGTGTCGAAGCACGACTTAGAGGCATAACCGCATTGAAAGCAATGTCGCAAGTGAGGTAATCTTCACACAACCCATGTAATACATAAGGAAAGAGATACATAGTTGGCTTACAATCGCCACTTCACACAATACATGAGTAACACATTACATCATACAGATACAATCAAGGTCCGACTACGGAACCAAAATAAAAGAAGACTACCCCAAATGCTACACAGATCCCCGATCGTCCCAACTGGCTCCACTATGATCAACTGAAACGAAACAACACAAAGAACAAGATCTTCATCGAGCTCCTCCTTGAGCTCGGGTGCATCACCGCACGGTCTCATCGGCACCGCAAACTGGTTTTGGAAGTATCTCGTGAGTCACGGGACTCAGCAATCTCACACCCGAGATCAAGACTATTTAAGCTTAAAGGTAGGACAGGGTAGTGAGGTGGAGCTGCAGCAGCGACTAGCATATATGGTGGCTAACATACGCAAAAGAGAGCGAGAAGAGGAGGCAAAGCACGGTCGAACAACTATGATCAAGAAGTGATCCCGAACTCCTACTTACGCCGACATAACCCAAAACCGTGTTCTCCTCTCGATCAACCCCGAAAAGAGACACTCACGGTTACGCACACGGTTGGTGTATTTTAATTAAGATCAACTTCGGTTTTCTACAACGGACATTAACAAATTCCCATCTGCCACATAACCATGGGCACGGCTTTGAAAGTTCAAAACCTGCAGGGTGTCCCAACTTAGCCCATGATAAGCTCTCGCGATCAACGGCGAATAGACCTTCTCCCCGGAAGACCGATCAGTCTCGAATCCGGCTACAAGACATTTCACAGCAATAAAACAAGTCCAGAAGACTCCCCGGCGTGCCGACACCTCGATAGTAGCCGCACAGATCTCGCCTCGAGCCACGACCGGATGAACACTACGCACGGCAACCGACGATACCCCAAGTTGCCTCGGGCGGCACCGCAAGTGGCTTTAGTTTGGACCAACACTTAGACAAGCATTGGCCCGGGGTTAAATAAAGATGACCATTGAGAGCGCGACTCCCAAGGGAAAAAGGCTAGGAGAGGCAAATGTAAAACCAATGTTGGGCCTTGCTGGAAAAGTCTTATTCAAAGCGAACTGTCAAGGGGGTCCCATAAATCACCCGACCGCGTTAGGGACGCCAAAATCCGGGAACATAACACCGATATGACGGAAACTAGAGGCGGCAAGAGTGGAACAAAACACCTGCATAAGGCCGAGCCTTCCACCCTTTACCAAGTATATAGATGCATTAATTAGATAAGATATATTGTGATAACCCAACAAGTAAACATGTTCCAACAAGGAACAACATCTCCATGTTCCAACAAGGAACAAACTTCATCTTCACCGCAACTAACAACGCTATAAGAGGGCTGAGCAAAGCGGTAACATAGCCAATCAACGGTTTGCTAGGAAAGGATGGTTAGAGGTTTGACATGGCAATGTGGGTGGCATGATATAGCAAGTGGTAGGCATCGTAGCATAGGCATAGCAAAAGAGCGAGCATCTAGCAAGCAAAGATAGAAGTGATTTCGAGGGTATGGTCATCTTGCCTGAAATCCCGCAAGGAAGAAGAACGAATCCATGAAGAAGACACGAACGGAAGTAGTCGAACGAATCCTCACAATCGCAACATTACCGAAACCGAGAAGCAACACCGGAAAGAAACAAACAACATGATAAATGCACAAGCATAAACATGGCATGATGCACAAACAAATATGATGCATGTCCGTTTAAATATGCATGGCATGGCAATATGCACAAACAACACTACAAATTAGTGGAGCTCAATATGCAACGAGTGCATATTGACGGAACACCACAACACTTATTTAGTTCTCTCTCGGTTAGGTACACAACAATATTAAATGTTGTTAAACATGGCAAGAGGTGGAGCATAATTAAACTAACTATTTAGGCAAGTTTAAATGAGGCGGAAATAAGAAACAACAATTCGGAAAAACCCCATGAGCAATATTTTAGATTCGGTCCTGTTCTGCCCTAAACACAATTTTAGAGTTGTTAAACAGCAACATAAAGTGGATCATGTTAATCTAGGCATTTTCCACCCCATTTACATATAAAGAACATTTAAACCGAAGTTACGGTTATTTAGTTATGAAATAAATCATTTTAACATGGCATAATAGCAAATTAATGCAAACATCAATTTAAACATTTTTTACATAGATGAAAGTGGATATTATTAATCTACACAAAATTCTAAGCATTTTGCATGTATAAATTATTTTAATCCGATGCACGGTTGTGAAGTTATTAAATGCATGAAGTTTAGGGTCCAATCTGTAAAACTGACAGACTCTGGAAAATGGCAAAATTCGCAGCGCATGGAAAAAAAAAACAACAAGGCCGAATCTGGCTGGGCCAGCAGAGAGGGGCTGGGGGAGGCGGCTCACCCTGGGCCAAGGCCCGGGCGGGGAAGAGGCGCTGGGCCGGGAGCTGCTCACATCGGGCCTTGCCCGGTTCGGTGGATGCGGCTGAGGCGCGCTGGGCCTGGCGCGGAGCTGGGCCGTGGGGAGGCTAGGCTGGGCCTTGGCGCGGTTGCGGCCCACGCGGCGGGTCAACGGCGCCGGCGGGTGGCTGGATCTCGATCCATGGCGGCGACGGCGCGGATGGCGAGGCTCCGCGAGGGGCGAAGGAGGCCATGGGCGGCGGCTCGATCGATCCGGACGGACCTAGCCGCGGGGACTCCGTTCCCGGCAACGGCGAGGTCCACCGGCGATGGGGCGGCGAGGAGGCGAGGAGCTCCTGCGGGAGGAGGAAAAGAGAGAGAGAGCGAGGTGAGAGAGAGGGAGGACGAAGGGAAGGAAGAGGGAGGCGCGGCGGGACCTGGGGTCCGGTGGCAGCGCGGGTGCTCCGGCGACGGGGCTCGTCGGCGGGAGGCGGCAGCGGTCACCGGCGACGAGCAGATCGGCGCGGGCGGCGGGGTCCGGAGCTCGGGAGGAGGCGAGCGCCAGGAGGGCGGTGGCTGGCTGGGCGCCTCGCCCAGATCGGGGCTCAGGCGGGCTCCCATGGAACTGGCGGGCCGCATGTGTGAAGTGGGGGCGGGGAGGCAGTGGCGACTCCCGGTTGGCTGGGGCGACGCCTCAGGTGGCGGCTGGCCAACCAGGGCTTGCCAAGTGGCGGAGGGGCTTGGGGCGCGCCGGAAATTGAGGAGGGGGCGGCGCTGATGATTGGGGGAGCGGATTTCGAGGGGAAGGAAGGAGAAGACCCAAAATGGCATTGGGGGGTGTTTATATAAGGAAGGGGGCTAGGGTTAGAGGGGTTAGGAGGGGTTTTTGAACCTCCGATCTCGATCGGGCGGTTCCGGACGCGAGGGGGGTTAGGTGGGCTGCAGGAGGACTGCGAGGGGGAGAAGAGAGAGGAGGGCCTCGCATCTGTTTCGGAGACCGAAAACGTCCGAGCGAAATTACCGCTATATCGCGGTAGTAGGTTTAACGATTGGGCTATCAAATGGACTCCGAATGCGACGAAACTTGGCAGGCGGCCTGTCTACACTATAATAAGACCGCATGACAAGTTGCAACCCATTCCGAGAACATTATTATGCCACTTATAAAATAATATTTCGGAGGTGCCGCGGGCGCGTGCGAGTGTATCCGGACTCGGAACGGACAACGGAGAGAACCGGCGGAACCCGAACGGATGCAAGTTTTGAAAAACATGCGGATGAAATGCAGATGATGCCATGAGATGAGATGCATAACAAAAACAAAATGCAAAACAACAGACAAAACCCAACCACGAAGGAAATAATAAATCACATCTCCGGAAAGGGCAAGAGTCGGAGTTACGAATATGGAAAGTTGTATCCGGGGTGTTACAACCACACACTGGAGTAGGGTATTACACCACAATGGTGGCCTGAACCAGTATAAATCTCATGTCTCTTGTGCTGTTCCGTTTAGTAGTTTAGGTCCTAGCGATTCGGCGAGGTGCGAGATGGTGGAGGGTTGGATCTCCGCGCGCACCCCAGTGTTCGAACCTCAAGGGTCTGCCGGAACCCGAAATCCGACAGTATGAGATGCTTTAGTAGTAGAGTTATGTAAGGACGAGTGCATTGCAAAATATGATTTAGTAGTAGAGATTATGTAAGCATATGTGGTCTGAATTTTGTTCACTGTAATGTATATATATCAATTGTATGACAATTTTTTCCATATGGTGAATGCAAAATTGTATTGATGATGGAAAATTCATTGCAAGATTATGAGTATGAATGCATTGCAAAATTGCAAGATGGTGGGTTCATGTGATGTAAATTTGTGTATGTCCTACATAATGCATATTACTTGATTGTTATTTATCCAACGTTTGCAATCTGTAATTGATGATGTATGGATATAATTTCTTTCCATATAGTGGCCTATAGTTTCTTTCTATTCATATGTATAGATGATGTTGTCAAATAATTTAAAAATATATAAAATTATTTTAGGATGGCCGAGGATGAGGACAATGGGCGTTTGTATATGGGGCTTGACCTTGCTTTTGAGAAGGATCATCTTGCCCGTGCTATCGAGCATGGAGATGTAACAATTTTGACAGACTTGCTTTCGACATTTTCATGTTATTATCTTTTTATAAAGCAAGCTTAGGACATATTTGTTCAATTTTGACAGACACTTGCAGTAGTGCAAATGAGGAGCCACACGTCGGCTAACCAGATGCGATATGATGTGCGAGCCATACTTCGAGCATGCCAGGCTCTGACTGTTTGTTCTCCAGTTCAAGCGTGTGCCGCCATCTATGTGCCATTCAGCTCTCATCGCGTGGTTGATCGTTGACAGTCGGAGACACACAACTTTCAACTCCCTTGTGGCGAGATGACTGTGATGTTGGAGGACTTTGGCATGAGTACTAGGCTTCCCATTGACGGCAAGGCTCTCACCAATGAGTGGACAACAAGAATTGGCGTGGGAGGGTTACCGCTCTCATCGGTGACTGCTCTCCCTCTCTTAGTATCCAGGAAAAGACTGACAACAGGACAAACAATGTCCCATTCTCTTGGCTCGAGCATCATAGGTCGAGATGCCCTGAAGATGCCAACGAGGAGACCATGGAGCAGTATGTGTGAGCATACGTGTGGCACCTCCTATCACTGGTGGTCTTTGGAGATTGCTTTGGAGACGTTTCTCCTTGGATGTTTCTTGACTTCTTAGCCGACTGGGACGAGAAGTACAGCTGGGGGTCTGCTGGGCTCGCCTACTTATATCGTCAGGTAACAAGTTATTGCAATACTCATTAAGCATGTTAGTATGTTTTCATGAATTGTGTGAAACTAAGCATGAACGAATTGTTGGTTGGCATTGAACCAGGTGTGTACTAGGGATGCCCATCTTTGGCGGATTAGGTGCCCTTTGATATACATTTATGTTGTCGAGTGGCATCTACCCCATCGAGTGGCGTTGAAATTTGGTATGAGGCAACGCATCCTACCGGAGCAAGCAAGCACAGGTGGAATTGAGCTTCACACGTGAGTCACCTAACCGAATCTATGTTAACCAACAGTACATGTTTTCAAATTGTTTCTTATGATGCTTTGTTGTTCTTGTTCTATGCAGTCAGGGCCAACAGAGTCATCAGAATGTGGTTGAGTGGGGACAACACCATGCTAGGTATGTCGAGATGTGGATGCAGAGGCTAGGTTCCAGAGAAACGGATATGACATTGGCGGACATTAGGGGTTAAAAAGAAACGCATCTGAAATGGTATGACAATGGGAGGCGATTTCGGGTGTGTTTGACGCCAAGGTGGATAGACGCAGATCTTGAAGATTATGAGGCAAATGCTAGCTCGAACTATGAGTACAACGCAATGGAGACAAGTACACAAGGTTCTCATAGAGAGTATTTGCCCATGACTGACATAGTGGTAAGTCTTGTGAACTTATTTGGAGAATGGTTTGATATTATCTTGATTGTGCACACTTTCGAGCTTTCGTTGAATTTGCAGACTTTTGAGCTCAATAGAAGTATCATCGAAGGCTCAAACACACTCATACATAACCCCGGGACTGTGGAGTCTGATGCTACCTTGAGGGAAATGATCAAAGTAAGCACTCGAAGTTCTTACCCCACTTTTTCCTTCACAAATCTTTATCTTCCATTTAAATGCTTCTGTAAGCACATGATTCTTCTTTTGGTGCGAGTTATAGATGTTTGCATGTTCGTTTCCAAGAAGATTACACATGTAGAGAAATTTTGCTATTGGTCTAAACTTGATGCCAGTTCTTTTCATTTCCGCAACCTGAAGATCGTACATGTTTTCTTGAATTTAGTTCAAAAATTCTAAGTCCTTACCCTATTGTTTACTTCATAAATATTTATCTTTGCATTGAAAATGTTTTTATCTCTCTTGTCATTGTTGCAGCGCTCCATGAAACACCGTAGGAGGCTAGTCACCATTCTTGCACAAGCCCTACCACCATTGATGTGCATGCTCCTGGCACATGGTTGCAGGCAAGTGGAGCCGCCGCTTCTTCTAGCCATGCCGGTGCTACTAATAGCCATGCCGGTGGATCTTCTAGGCATGTTGATGAATCTGAGGAGGAAGAGGTGGACTCGCAGGACGAGGGCCATGAGGAGATGAATATCTCACAAATGATGGATGCACCACTGGTTTCCCAAGCGAAAAGGATTTCACACCCTCATGTGGATCCATTCAGCCTGGACCCATTCCAATAAAGGTTCCTTGTCACTGCAAGAAGACCGTGAATGAGGGGTGCTCTAAGAGAGGAAGGAAGTGATGTGGGCACTTTGTGGTCATATAGTTTGTGTTCATGTTGAACTTTTATGTCTTGGGCATGTTGAAAGTATTTGGTGATGCTGGACTTTTATGGTTTCGTGATGTCGAACTTGCTAGTATTATTTAGTTTGTTGTTGGCCTTGGACCTGAATCATGCATTATGTTTAGGGAAAACTTTTTTTTGCCACTCTAGTTTTTGCCCACTTTGCTTATGCCACTCTAGAATTTGACATTTCACTTTTGCCACTCTTAGCTTTTGACAAATATATCACTTTTGCCCTTCCGTGGCAAAAACAAAATTTTCAGAGTGGCAATTGTGATACATGTCAAATGCTAAGAGTGGCAAAAGTGAAATGAAAAGTTATCGTTTTTGCCACGGAATGGCATTTGTGATGTATTATCAAAAGCTAAGAGTGGCAAAAGTGAGATGTCAAATTCTAGAGTGGCATATAGCAAAGTTGGCAAAAACTAGAGTGGCAAAAATAAAGTTTTCCAATTATGTTTAATGGTGAAAGTTGGACTCGGTACTAGTATTTGTGCTTAAATTATTGTATATGATGAATTTCTATATGCTGATGTCAACAATGTTATATATATGTTGATTTCAAATGTTGTTGCTGTAAAAAATGTTGGCCACTGTCAGGACCCCGATTCCAAGTCACATCGACCTAGCCGGTAACACCTCATATCACTTTGCGGCCTCACGCACGGTATTCCCACGGGTGTCGCTTTACCATGGCCCGGGACCGTTTGCTCCTTTTGGCTCACGTATATGATAGTGTCGCTAGCATCCATATGACAAAGAACCCGGGCCGACATGGCTAGTCGTGAACCCAAAGCGGCGCTAACCCATGGGGACAGGCATACATGAATCACATCGAGCATGTCGGTCATCAATGTATGAATTCGGGTTGTAGCACTGGGCTAACAGGACTCCGGTATCCCGGGCTGTAGCAGGCTAGGCAGACTCGAATATCACGCGTGACATTTCCCGAAGGGGACAGACATAGGAACGAAGTGAAACACATGCCGCCAGATCAAGTGTCCAAGCAGTAGTCTTTGGGCTAGCAGGACTCGGTGAACCGGCTATAGCGGACTACTATCGCCGGAAGCACGAGACTACATTTCCCCATATGAGAGGCTGCCAAGGATAAACAACTAGTTTGTCGGATCCCACTGCACCAAGCATTTCAATCATACACATAATATGCCCGATATGAGTACATACAACATGGCATCACAACAAAACTCTACAACTCAAAGTACTTTATTTAAGAGGCTCCGAGGAGCCATACATAACATATCCATACAGATAGGGGTCACATGACCCAACACTCAAGTCATACAAACATACAAGAACATGCGGAAGCAAACTAGTCTGAGTATAGACTCTAAAAAGAAATAAAGCTTGTTGAAGCCCTTCTATCTACAGTGGCCCTTCACAAGCCTTGGATCACCACCAGGTGGCTAGTTAAGCTCGTCGATGTCAAGGTCTACATAAAACCCATAGGAGGGGCAGTGTTGTCGTCGAAAACAGTAATTAAGCAAACATGAGTACGGAGGTACTCAGCAAGTCTTACAACAGAATCCTATCATACATGCACATTCTCAAGAAGGTGGTGGAGTTATTTGCAGCAAGCCAGCTTTGACTCTTGGCTAAGCTATCCTACGTGACACCAGTTGAAAAGCATTTGTCACACACGAGTCCACTAATCACCATCACAATACTCCATCGTGGATCCTCTCTCGTCACCCACGAGAGGGCCATCCGCGGCACTCACACTTATCTTGAGGCTTTTAGTAGTATCCATTTACTTGTCTATGAACTGTTATAGGCAACCCAGAAGTCCTTCTCCGTGGACACGGCTATACGAATAGATCATATTAACCCTCTGAGGTGTACTTCTTCACACACGCTCACCACTTACCGCCGTTTACGACATGTACTCAGCAACATTCAGCGGAAGCCCAACGTGGGTGTCGGCCATGACCTACCTAAACACTCAAGTTCCTAGTCCAGGTTTATCGCCTATTCGGGTTCCATCCGCAGGAGTCCGCCGAGGTTTCCACTAGTGGCCCCGAACGATGTGTGCGTGGTTCCCGAGATACCAAACGGGCATTCGCACACCGGCCACGTGTATCTACCGCATCATAGCCCACCCCTAGGGTCATTACTACGCACGGCCTCCAACACATATCCTACAAACACCGTAAACTAGTTGCAACTCCGGACAGAGAACAAGGGTGGTTAAGAAGCGAGAGGGTCCATTTGTTTGGGCCCAATGCGTGGTAGTAACTGTTTCATGGATCACAAACACGTAACTCAGTTCTTAGGGACGGCTTCAATGAAACAACCCACCATGTACTCCTACATGGCTTCTCATCGATACCTTTACCAAAACGTGTTCAACACTTTCACTTTCGAACCCAACACAACCTTTCACTCCAGTTCATCATCCCGATGAGCCGGACTGACACAACTCTAAGCATAGCAAGCATAGCATGGTAGGAATCACAAACATGGCTCAATCAACTCCTACACATACTAGTGGGTTTCATCTAGTTCTTGTGGCAATGACAGTCATGCAAAGGAAGTGGGTTCACTACCGCAGCACACAACAGTTTGAATCGCGTTGTCTTAATGCAGTAAACAAGAGCGTAAGCGAGAACATGGGTTTGTATCGGAATGATCAATGGGTTGCTTGCCTGATGTAGTGGTGGTAGGATACTGCCCTTCAGACGGATATTCGGGATTATCCTCGGAGGCAGAACCTATCACGAAAGACACACCGAAAATAAACACACATGGCAATATGCAACAATATGATGCATACTATGACATGGCATTATGAATGTGTGTTGGCCTAATGCAAGCTGGAACAAATACGAATGAACTCATTTGAATCAAAGATTCAAATGTTAGCTCATTTAACATAGCCATAAAGGGTATTATCTTAATCTGCTTAAACAGCAAGGTTAACTTGTTCTATCATGCATGAAACCTTTACCAATGGATAGAATGGATTTTTCTGATCATTTTTCATATATAAACCTTTGCATTTGGAGTTATAGATTAATTTCTATGAATTTTTAAAGTTTGAACTATATTCTGGAATTTCCTATAACAGAATAATTCCAGTAATTCATTTACTGCGTCAGCAATGCGTCAGGATGACGTCAGAGGTCAACGGGGACGTCCAGGTCAAACCTGACTGGTGGGTCCCGTGTGTCAGTGTAATTAGTTTAACTAAATATTAATTAAAACTAATCCTGATTAGTTAGCAGGGCTGGGCCCCACCTGTCATGGACTCAGGAGAGTCAACCAGGGCCCACCCTGGTCAAAGTCAGAGTCGGCTACACCGGCGTTTAGCCACCGGCGAGCCAGACGCGGCGGCGAGAGTGGGTTTGGCCGTTTCGGCGACCAAATGAACCGCGGAGGGCGTCTAAGTGTAGCTGGGAGCAACCCGCAGCTCTTGGTGGCATTGGTTGGGCTCGGGGTGGCCGGAAACGGCGCCGACGACGACCTTGGCGGCCGCCGGAGTTCGGGTGATGACGAACTCGTGGCTACGGTGCGCGGTGAGGTGCGTGAAGTAGTGGGTTAGGCCCTACGCGATGTGGTGAGTACGTTAGACACCGAGGGGTGACCGGTGGATGGCCGGGAGCACGTCGGCGACGAGCTCCGCGGCGGTGCGTGCGGGTGAGCTTCGTGCGGTCGCTACATGGCTCGGGAGCGAGAGAGGAAAGGAGGGGGAGGTAGCTAAGCTCACGGGGAACTCGGGGAAGCACACGGTGCGGTCGGGGACGGGCTGATGTGGTGGCGGCGTCGAAGGGGATCTCCGGCGACGGCGGAGTCGGGCGAGGTTGGTGCAGAGGCCTCGGGCCACGCGAGCGCTCGGGGCTCGGCTAGCTCGACGAAGAGGAGGGCGGCGGAGCTCCTGGACGCGACGGGGAGGCGCAAGGATGATGGAGAGCGCGACTACGGCGACGGCGCGGCTGCGATGGCGTCGGCCATGGCGT
The DNA here is from genome assembly GCA_021605205.1 of Aegilops longissima. Classification (NCBI taxonomy): domain Eukaryota; kingdom Viridiplantae; phylum Streptophyta; class Magnoliopsida; order Poales; family Poaceae; genus Aegilops; species Aegilops longissima. The sequence goes on along the minus strand of CM038681.1, from coordinate 485,471,509 downwards.
GGGAGCGCGAGGGGGAGGAGCTGGGGAGGAAGAGAGGTGTCTGAGGGTTCGGGGGGAGAGAGAGAGAGCGTTTCGCGTCGCAGCTCGGTGAGGGAAGCGGCGAGGCGGCGGCCAGCTGCGTGGCATGCATGCGGTGCTCGCCGTCGAGCACCTGCCTGCCTGCCTGGCCAAGCCAAGCAGCTCGCTGGCGCGGCGGCTGGGCTGGGCCCGCAGGTGGGCCGGTTCGGTGGCGCCAGGTAAGGTTTTCCATTTCTGTTTTCTTTTTCTATTTTCTGTAACTTTGTGGACTTTTAAAAAATACTTAAACAGCTCCAAAATTCACCAAACTGCTCCTGGTCCTTAGTTGGAATATTTCCAGCATGGAACATTTTAGTTTGGGATAATTTGGGCATTTGAAATATTTTATATAATTTAAATTCCCAAACTCAAATACTTATGATTTAATCCAACAACCTTAGGATGACCTAGAAAATTGTGCACCACTTTTGGCAGAGGCTCTGAACCAAGGCAAAGGTGATGAGCATTTTAGAAGGGCATTTCAGGTTCATTGAAAAATAATTTTAGTAAACCCTAGTTGGATTCAAAAGGGGTTCTGGGGGTTCTGTCTTCCCCATTTCAAATTTCAGATGAAAGTTAAACATGATGCACACACTAATGCATGGAGTAGCTAGGATGTGACAACTCACCCCCACTCAAAAGAATCTCGTCCCGAGATTTAGGATCCGTTGCAAAAAAGGTGGGATACTCAAGTGAAGACGATCCTCCCTTTCCCAAGTTGCTTCTTGCTCGGAATGGTTTGACCATTGAACCTTTAGAAACTTGATATTCGACTTGAGTGGTATGTTCGGCTTGATCAAGAATATGAACGGATATTCTCGATAGGTGAGGTTATCTTGGAGATCAAGCGTTTCATGGTCCACCCACGGATAGGATCCGAGAAGCAACGCTGAGTTGGGAAACGTGGAAGACATCATGGACTCGGAAAGATCGAGGTAGTTCCAATTGGTAGGCAACTTCTCCTCGCTTGGCAAGAATGCAAAAGGGTCCAATGTAACGAGGAGCAACTTGCCTTTGATATCAATCGATGGGTTCCCTTCAAAGGAGGAACCCGAAGGTAAGCCTTTCGCCAATTTCATAAGCCATAGGCTTATGCTTGCGTCATATTGGCTCTTTTGACGAGATTGGGCTGTTTTCAATTTCTCACGAATAACGTGAACCTGCTCTTACGCTTCTGGATCATATCCGGGCCAAAGAGTTGTCTCTCCCGGTTTCGACCAGTTAAGAGGTGTTCGACATTTCCGTCCATAAAGAACTTGAAAGGAGCTTTGCCTAAGCTAGCTTGATAACTATTGTTGTGCGAACTCGGCGAATGGAAGGCATTTCTCCCAATTCATGCCGACAGAGATGATGAAGCTCAAGCATATCCTCTAGGATTTGATTGACTCGTTCTACTTGACCACTTGATTGAGGATGGAAGGCGGTGCTAAAGGAGAGACGAGTTCCCATAGCATTTTGGAAACTTTCCCAAAATCGAGAGGTGAAGGGACTTCCACGGTCTGAGTTGATCTCCAATGGAACACCATGAAGAGACACTATTCGAGAGATGTACAAATCAGCTAGCTGGCTAGCGGTTATACTCTCACGAACGGGTAGGAAATGGGCTACTTTGGAAAGACGATCGATGATAACGAAGATAGCGTTATTCCCTCTCTTGGTCCTGGGAAACCCGGTAATGAAATCCATACCGATTTTATCCCATTTCCATTCGGGAATAGCCAAAGGTTGAAGGGTACCAGCAGGCTGTTGATGCTCTGCTTTAACTCGACGACAGACGTCGCAATTAGCAATGTATTGAGTGATTTCTCTCTTCATCCTAGTCCACCAAAACCTCTGGCGTAGGTCTTGATACATTTTAGTACTACCGGGATGAATGGTGAGAGGAGATTCATGAGCTTCCTTAAGGATCAATCGCCTCAGGTTGCGCACCTTGGGAACCACTAGATGGTCTCCAAAGAACACAACACCTTGTTCATTAATGGAAAAACAATCTGCGACTCCTTTCTTGATGTTTCTCTTGATGCGGGAAATTCCCGGATCTACCTTCTGTGCCTTGATGATCTGATCCGTAAGGGTAGGTTTCGCCACCAGGGTGGAAAGGAATCCTCGAGGAATAAGGTGAAGGTTAAGCTTACGAAATTCCTCGTGGAGAAGAGGTTGACTTTGTTGTAGCATCAAATTGTTACAATAAGATTTGCGACTTAGTGCGTCAGCCATGACATTGGCTTTGCCTGGGGTGTAAGATATTCCTAAGTCGTAATCTGTAATCAACTCGACCCAACGTCTTTGCCTGAGATTCAAATCCGGTTGGGTGAAGATGTATTTCAGACTTTGGTGATCAGTGTAAATTTTGCAACAATTACCAAGAAGGTAATGTCGCCAGGTTTTGAGTGCATGGACCACTGCTGCAAGCTCTAGATCGTGTGTGGGATAGTTATCCTCATGTGGGCGAATCGTCGAGAAGCGTAGGCAATCACATGACGATCTTGCATGAGTATGCAACCTAGTCCTTGTCGCGAGGCGCCGCAATAGATAATAAAGTCCTTAGAAAAATCTGGTGGAACAAGCACGGAGCAGATGTCGAGCGCCTTTTCAGGTTCTGAAAGCTGAACTCGACTTGTGGCGCCCATTGAACTTCTTATCTTTCTTGAGGAGTTCAGTTAGAGGTTTAGCAACTTTAGAGAAATTCTCGACGAAGCGGCGGCAATAGCTCGCTAAACCGAGGAAACTCCGAACTTGCTTGACCGATTCAGGTGGAGTCCATCAAGGACGGCTTGAACTCGCTTCGGGATTGACAGCAATGCCCTTACCAGAGATTACATGGCCTAGATAGGTCACTTGCAACCAGAATTCACACTTAGAGAATTTGGCATAAAGGCGGTGCTCTCAAGTTTCATCAATACTAGCCTTAGATGTTCGGCATGTTCTTCCTCATTCTTGGAGTAGATGAGTATATCATCGAGGTATATCACGATGAATTTATCCAAATACTCCATGAAGATTGAGTTCATTAACCGAGAGAAGGTGGCTGGAGCATTGGTTAACCTGAAGGACATGACGGTGTACTCGTATTGGCCATAACGAGTAACAAAGGCCGTTTTAGGAATGTCCCCGTTCTTGATTTTGATTTGATGGTAGCCCAACCTCAAATCCATCTTTGAAAAGACTGAGGATCCAGCGAGCTGATCATACAGATTGTTGATCCTGGGGAGCGGATACTTGTTCTTGATAGTGACCAAATTGACAGGTCGGTAATCCACAACCATCCGATCCGTTCCATCCTTCTTCTTGACAAAGAGGACGGGGCAAGCCCATGGAGATGAACTAGGACGAATGCAACCCTTTTGCAAGGACTCATCGAGTTGTTTCTTAAGCTCGGCTAGTTCTAGGGGTGCCATCTTATAAGGTCTTCTAGAAATTGGAACGGTTCCGGGAACAAGATCTATCACAAACTCGACATCCCTGTCAGGTGGAAGACCAGGTAGTTCTTCTGGAAAGACATCCGGAAAATCACGGACTACCGGAATATCTTCGAGGTCTGGAAGGGGGTTGGCATTTAAGGAGTAAAGCTGACGCTTAGACACTCGGGTTAAAACATTAACTGTCTTACCCGAAGGATGGGTGAGTTGAACAGTTCTAGTAGAGCAGTCAATCTTAGCGTAATGGGCTGACATCCAGTCCATTCCCAAGATGATGTTTATGTCCGAGGACTTGAGAGCTATTAGAGATGCAAGAAAGACTAATATGTCGACAAGGATTTCATTTCCATGACTTATTCTAGAGGTTTGCCATCTAGAACCAGGAGTCTGAATTTCCATGGAGGTGTGCATGTCACAGAATGTGGTATTGTGCAATCGAGCATAGCTCTCAGAAATAAATGAATGAGATGCTCCAGTATCAAAAAGATCAGTTGCCGGATGACAATTAACAAGGAGCGTCGAGAACGGCGTTGGGATCCTCATGGGTTTCTCGGCTGAAACATAGTTGACGTGGCCACGAAAGCGATGGCGGCTGGTTTAGCGTGAGAGCACCTTTCCGCTGGCTTACCACGGCCAATGAGACTTTCCGATCCGTGGGGTTGTTGTTCAGGGGACACTCACGGATGTAGTGGCCCGCCTCTCCACACTTGAAACAGGTTATCATGTTGGGGCGTGAGCAGCATTAGCAATGAGGCCTCCATAAGTCTTGGGCGGTACATCTTTGCTGGTTGGGGCGAGGCCTCAAAGGATGGCCTCGGAGTGAACCTGGGTGGCAGAGCAGTGTTTGGAATCCAGACCCGGCGCTTCTAAGATCCAGAGCTGGATGAAGAACCAAAGTCACGGGAGTGCTTGCGTGAAGCTTCAAAGTCAAACTGGCCAGTTTCAGCACTGATAGCCTTGTTGACTAACTTCTGGAAAGATAGGGACTCGGATGTGGCCGTGGTCCAACAAAAGGCGACAGACGAGGTCCATGAGGAGGGGTGATGCCTCCTACCTCACGCCACTCCATAAAGTCTGGCAGACCAGCCCACACAGGGTACAAGTCCCTCATGTCCATGTATCCGGCTTGCACGGCAGGTGTAAACCGAGTCAGCGTGGCCCAGTGATCAGAACGGGCATTAAAGAGTTTCCATACGCAAGGCCGGTTTTCACGGTCCTTGTCTTCCAAAGATCTCAAGAGTGGTGCGAAGAAGTGAGTCCTCATGGGATGCGTCATTGTACATACCCAGAAGGTAACCATGCGCCCGTGGAGGGATCTTGGCATGCGCGGAAATCGGTGTTGCACAAAGCAAGGCAGTTCGCTCGAATAATAGTCATCATTGAGTAGGCTGCATCCTGCACGGACATCCCAATAGTGATCCCAAGTCCATAAGAACAGTGGAGCGGTTCAGTAGCTCCGGGATAAGATGGATATATCCTGACCGTGCACAGATATTGACTTTGATTAAAATCTCTAAACTGCTCCTCGACGGTATATTCGGGATACCATCGGTAACCGGTCTCGACCATCACCCGAACCAACATTGCCGTGTGACCACACACATCAATGCAACGGGTCAGATGAACCGCTTGGTTCTGGGGACGGGTGGCCATCTGGAAGCACAGCCACAATGCAAAAACATTAGAATTTCTAGGGAAAATCGGGCAGCATAACATCTGTAAATGCTCAAAAACAGATTTGAGACATTCATAATCAGATTGCAAAACCACTCAACAACATCATATCAAGGTTCGGGTTCAACTGATAGCATACTAAAAAGTAGTAGAAACTGAACTAAGGCTGTAACCCACAATCCTATAAGTTACTACGGATTAGTAACAGGTGAACCTGATAGAGAGAAGAGAGCCTAGTCCTATACCCACGTAGAATGGGAAGAGGATGAATCAGATCAGAGGGCATGAGGTAAAGGAGTAAAAAGAGCCTTACGTACCCTCCCACAATCAATTCCCCTACATATAACTAAAGCATTTCTAGACTCAACATCGACCAGTTTGGCTTAGCGAACCTATAGGCAGCCCTGCTCTGATGCCAACGCTGTCAGGACCCCGATTCCAAGTCACATCGACCTAGCCGGTAACACCTCATATCACTTTGCGGCCTCACGCACGGTATTCCCACGGGTGTCGCCTTACCATGGCCCGGAACCGTTTGCGCCTTTTAGCTCACGTATATGATAGTGTCGCTAGCATCCATATGACAAAGAACCCGAGCCGACATGGCTAGTCGTGAACCCAAAGCGGCGCTAACCCATGCGGACAGGCATACATGAATCACATCGAGCATGTCGATCATCAACGTATGAGTTCGGGATGTAGCTCTGGGCTAACAGGACTCCGGTATCCCGGGCTGTAGCAGGCTAGGCAGGACTCCGAATATCACCGCGTGACATTTCCCCGAAGGGACAGACATAGGAACAAAGTGAAACACATGCCGCCAGTCAAGTGTCCAAGCGGTAGTCTGGGCTAGCAGGACTCGTGAACCGGGCTGTAGCGGACTACTATCGCTCGAAGCACGAGACTACATTTCCCCATATGAGAGGCTGCCAAGGATAAACAACTAGTTTGTCGGATCCCACTCGTACCAAGCATTTCAATCATACACATAATATGCCCGATATGAGTACATACAACATGGCATCACAACAAAACTCTACAACTCAAAGTACTTTATTTAAGAGGCCCGAGGAGCCATACATAACATATCCATACAGATAGGGGTCACATGACCCAACACTCAAGTCATACAAACATACAAGCACATGCGAAGCAAACTAGTCCGAGTACGACTCTAAAAAGAAAGAAAGCTTGTTGAAGCCCTTCTATCTACAAGTGGCCCTTCACAAGCCTTGGATCACCACCGGGTGGCTAGTTCACTCGTCGATGTCAAGGTCTACATAAAACCCATCGGAGGGGGCAGTGTTGTCGTCAAAACAGTAATTACAAACATGAGTACGGAGGTACTCAAAGAAGTCTTCTAGCAGAATCCTATCATACATGCACATTCTCAAGAAGGTGGTGGAGTTATTTGCAGCAAGCCAGCTTTGACTCTTGGCTAAGCTATCCTACGTGACACCACTTGAAAAGCATTTGTCGCACACGAGTCCACTAATCACCATCACAATACTCCATCGTGGATCCTCTCTCGTCACCCACGAGAGGGCCATCCACGGCACTCACACTTATCTTGAGGCTTTTAGTAGTATCCATTTACTTGTCTATGAACTGTTATAGGCAACCCAGAAGTCCTTCTCCGTGGACACGGCTATTGAATAGATCATATTAACCTGCAGGGTGTACTTCTTCACACACGCTCACCACTTACCGCCGTTTACACGACATGTACTCGGCAACCTTCAAGCGGAAGCCCAACGTGGGTGTCGGCCACAGCCTACCTAAACACTCAAGTTCCTAGTCCAGGTTTATCGCCTATTCGGGTTCCATCCGCAGGAAGTCCAGCCGAGGTTTCCACTAACGGCCCCGAACGATGTGTGCTTGGGTTCCCGAGATACCAAACGGGCATTCGTACACCGGCCACGTGTATCTACCGCATCATAGCCCACCCCTAGGGTCAGCGCCACGCACGGCCTCCAACACATATCCTACAAACACCGAAACTAGTTGCAACTCCGGACGAGAGAACAAGGGTGGTTAAGAAGCCGAGAGGGTCCATTGGTTTGGGCCCAATGCATGGTAGTAACTGTTTCATGGATCACAAACACGAACTCAGTTCTTAGGGACGGCTTCAATGAAACAACCCACCATGTACTCCTACATGGCCTCTCATCGATACCTTTACCAAAACGTGTTCAACACTTTCACTTTCGAACCCGACACAACCTTTCACTCCAGTTCATCATCCCGATGAGCCGGACTGACACAACTCTAAGCATAGCAAGCATAGCATGGTAGGAATCACAAACATGGCTCAATCAACTCCTACACATACTAGTGGGTTTCATCTAGTTCTTGTGGCAATGACAGTCATGCAAAGGAAGTGGGTTCAGCTACCGCAGCACACAACAGTTTGAATCGCGTTGTCTTAATGCAATAAACAAGAGCGAAGCGAGAACATGGGTTTGTATCGGAATGATCAATGGGTTGCTTGCACGATGTAGTGGTGGTAGGATATCGCCTTCGAGGCGGATATTCGGGATTATCCTCGAGGCGTAACCTATCACTAAAGACACACCGAAAATAAACACACATGGCAATATGCAACAATATGATGCATGCTATGACATGGCATTATGAATGTGTGTTGGCCTAATGCAAGCTGGAACAAATACGAATGAACTCTTTTGAATCAAAGATTCAAATGTTAGCTCATTTAACATAGCCATAAAGGGTATTATCTTAATCTGCTTAAACAGCAAGGTTAACTTGTTCTATCATGCATGAAACCTTTACCAATGGATAGAATGTATTTTTCTGATCATTTTTCATATATAAATCTTTGCATTTGGAGTTACAGATTAATTTCTATGAATTTTTGAAGTTTGAACTATATTCTGGAATTTCCTATAACAGAATAATTCCAGTAATTCATTTACTGCATCAGCAATGCGTCAGGATGACGTCAGAGGTCAACAGGGACGTCTAGGTCAAACCTGACTGGTGGGTCCCGTCTGTCAGTGTAATTAGTTTAACTAAATATTAATTAAAACTAATCCTGATTAGTTAGCAGGGCTGGGCCCCACCTGTCATGGACTCAGGAGAGTCAACCAGGGCCCACCCTGGTCAAAGTCAGAGTCGGCTACACCGGCGTTTAGCCGCCGGCGAGCCAGACGCGGCGGCAAGAGTGGGTTTGGCCGTTTTGGCGACCAAATGAACCGCGGAGGGCGTCTAAGTGTAGCTGGGAGCAACCCGCAGCTCTTGGTGGCATTGGTTGGGCTCGGGGTGGCCGGAAACGGCGCCGGCGACGACCTTGGCGGCCGCCGGAGTTCGGGTGATGACGAACTCATGGCTACGGTGTGCGGTGAGGTGCGTGAAGTAGTGGGCTAGGCCCTACGTGATGTGGTGAGTACGTTAGACACCGAGGGGTGACCGGTGGATGGCCGGGAGCACGTCGGCGACGAGCTCTGCGGCGGCGCGTGCGGGTGAGCTTCGTGCGGTCGCTACATGGCTCGGGAGCGAGAGAGGAAAGGAGGGGGAGGTAGCTAAGCTCACGGGGAACTCGGGGAAGCACACGGTGCGGTCGGGGACGGGCTGGTGTGGCGGCGGCGGCGAAGGGGATCTCCAGCGACAGCGGAGTCGGGCGAGGTTGGTGCAGAGGCCTCGGGCCACGCGAGCGCTCGGGGCTCGGCTAGCTCAACGAAGAGGAGGGCGGCGGAGCTCCTGGACACGACGGGGAGGCGCAAGGATGATGGAGAGCGCGACTACGGCGACGGCGCGGCTGCGGTGGCGTCGGCCATGGCGTGGGAGCGCGAGGGGGAGGAGCTGGGGAGGAAGAGAGGTGTCCGAGGGTTCGGGGGGAGAGAGAGAGAGAGAGTTTCGCGTCGCAGCTCGGTGAGGGAAGCGGCGAGGCGGCGGCCAGCTGCGTGGCATGCATGCGGTGCTCGCCGTCGAGCACCTGCCTGCCTGGCCAAGCCAAGCAGCTCGCTGGTGCGGCGGCTGGGCTGGGCCGGCAGGTGGGCCGGTTCGGTGGCGCCAGGTAAGGTTTTCCATTTCTGTTTTCTTTTTCTATTTTCTGTAACTTTGTGGACTTTTTAAAAATACTTAAATAGCTCCAAAATTCACCAAACTGCTCCTGGTCCTTAGTTGGAATATTTCCAGCATGGAACATTTTAGTTTGGGATAATTTGGGCATTTGAAATATTTTATATAATTTAAATGCCCAAACTCAACTACTTATGATTTAATCCAACAACCTTAGGATGACCTAGAAAATTGTGCACCACTTTTGGCAGAGGCTCTGAACCAAGGCAAAGGTGATGAGCATTTTAGAAGGGCATTTCAGGTTCATTGAAAAATAATTTTAGTAAACCCTAGTTGGATTCAAAAGGGGTTCTGGGGGTTCTGTCTTCCCCATTTAAAATTTCAGATGAAAGTTAAACATGATGCACACACTAATGCATGGACTAGCTAGGATGTGACAGCCACACAGATGCTGTTGTGTGGACCCTACCGCCATAGTCTATGGCAGTAGGCCTGCGTGGCCTACCACCATTGACTAGGTGATAGGGTCCTGGCACCACTTCAGCCACACCTTGAGGATAAGGTATCCCCCTACCACCCTCCCCACTTACTCATACAACATACTTTATCTTCTTCCCCAAGCTGGTCCTCTCTCTTTCACCTCCCTCCCCCATTGAAGCCCCCCAATGTTGGGGATGGTTGCAGAAAATAAATTTTTTCTACGCATCACCAAGATCAATCTATGGAGTCATCAAGCAATGAGAGAGAGGAGTGCATCTACATACCCTTGTAGATCGCGAGCGGAAGCGTTCAAGAGAACGGGGTTGATGGAGTCGTACTCGTCGTGATCCAAATCACCGATGATCCTAGCGCCGAACGGACGGCACCTCCGCGTTCAACACACGTACGGAGCGGAGACGTCTCCCGCGCCTTGATCCATCGAGGAGGAGGGAGAGGTTGAGGAAGAGAGCTCCAACAGCAGCACGACGGCGTGGTGGTGATGGAGTGGTCGATCTCGGCAGGCTTCGCCAAGCACTTAATCGGAGGAGGAGAGGTGTTGGGAGGGCGGGCTGCGCCTTGGATGTGGTGTGCAACCTCCCTCGCCTCTATTTATAGGGAAGGGAAGGGGCCGACCCCATCTAGATGAGATCTAGAGGGGGCGGCGGCCAAGGGAGGGGCTTGCCCCCAAGCAAGGCAAGGCCCCTTTGGGTTTCCCAACCCTAGGCGCATGGGCCCAAGGGGGGGGTGCGCCCAGCCCACCTAGGGGCTGGTTCCCTTCCACCTACAGCCCATAAGGCCCTCCGGGGCAGGTGGACCCTCCCGGTGGACCCCCGAAACCCCTCCGGTGGCCCCGGTACAATACTGGTATGCCCCCGAACTTTTCCGGTGACCGTATGATAGCTTCCCGTATATAAATCTTCACCTCCGAACCACTCCGGAACTCCTCGTGACGTCCAGGATCTCATCCGGGACTCCGAACAATATTCGGTAATCACATACATATCTTCCTTATAACCCTAGCGTCATTGAACCTTAAGTGTGTAGACCCTACGGGTTCGGGAATCACGCAGACATGACCGAGACAGCTCTCCGGCCAATAACCAACAGCGGGATCTGGATACCCATGTTGGCTCCCACATGTTCCATGATGATCTCATCGGATGAACCATGATGTCGAGGATTCAAGTAATCCCGTATACAATTCCTTTTGTCAATCGGTACGTTACTTGCCCGAGATTCGATCGTCGGTATCCCAATACCTCGTTCAATCTCGTTACCAGCAAGTCACTTTACTCGTACCGTAATGCATGATCCCGTGACCAACCACTTGGTCACATTGAGCTCATTATGATGATGCACTACCGAGTGGGCCCAGAGATACCTCTCCGTCATACGGAGTGACAAATCCCAGTCTCGATCCGTGCCAACCCAACTGACACTTTCGGAGATACCAGTAGTGTACCATTATAGCCACCCGATTACGTTGTGACGTTTGGTACACCCAAAGCACTCCTACAGTATCCGGAGTTGCACGATCTCATGGTCTAAGGAAATGATACTTGACATTAGAAAAGCTCTAGCGCATTTAACTACACGGTCTTGTGCTATGCTTAGGATTGGGTCTTGTCCATCACATCATTCTCCCAATGATGTGATCCCGTTATCAATGACATCCAATGTCCATGGTCAAGAAACCGTAACCATCCATTGATCAATGAGCTAGTCAACTAGAGGCTCACTAGGGACATGTTGTGGTCTATGTATTCACACATGTATTACGATTTCCGGATAACACAATTATAGCATGAACAATAGACAATTATCATGAACAAGGAAATATAATAATAATCATTTTATTATTGCCTCTAGGGCATATTTCCAACATTCTCCCACTTGCACTAGAGTTAATAATCTAGTTACATTGTGATGAATCGAACACCCATAGAGTTTTGGTGTTGATCATGTTTTGCTCGCGGAAGAGGTTTAGTCAACGGATCTGCGACATTCAGATCCGTATGCACTTTGCAAATATCTATGTCTCCATCTTGAACATTTTCACGAATGGAGTTGAAGCGACGCTTGATGTGCCTGGTCTTCTTGTGAAACCTGGGCTCCTTGGTAAGGGCAATGGCTCCAGTGTTGTCACAGAAGAGAGTCATCGGCCCCGACGGATTGGGAATAACTCCTAGGTCGGTAATGAACTCCTTCATCCAGATTGCTTCATGTGCTGCCTCCGAGGCTGCCATGTACTCCGCTTCACATGTAGATCCCGCCACGACGCTTTGCTTGCAACTGCACCAGCTTACTGCCCCACAATTCAAAATATAAATGTATCCGGTTTGTGACTTGAGTCATCCAGATCTGTGTCGAAGCTAGCGTCGACGTAACCCTTTACGACGAGCTCTTCGTCACCTCCATAAATGAGAAACATATCCTTAGTCCTTTTCAGGTACTTCAGGATATTCTTGACCGCTGTCCAGTGTTCCATGCCGGGATTACTTGGGTACCTTCCTACCAAACTTACGGCAAGGTTTACATCAGGTCTGGTACACAGCATGTCATACATGATAGACCCTATGGCCGAGGCATAGGGGACGACACTCATCTTTTCTCTATCTTCTGCCATGGTCGGACATTGAGCCGAGCTCAATTTCACACCTTGCAACACAGGCAAGAACCCCTTCTTGGACTGATCCATATTGAACTTCTTCAATATCTTATCAAGGTATGTGCTTTGTGAAAGACCTATGAGGCGTCTCGATCTATCTCTATAGATCTTGATGCCTAATATGTAAGCAGCTTCTCCAAGGTCCTTCATTGAAAAACACTTATTCAAGTAGGCCTTTATGCTCTCCAAGAGTTCTATATCATTTCCCATCAACAGTATGTCATCCACATATAATATGAGAAATGCTACAGAGCTCCGACTCACTTTATTGTAAACGCAGGCTTCTCCATAAGTCTGCATAAACCAAAACGCTTTGATCATTTCATCAAAGCGAATGTTCCAACTCCGAGATGCTTGCACCAGCCCATAGATGGAGTACTGGAGCTTGCACACCTTGTTAGCATTCTTAGGATCGACAAAACTTTCCGGCTGCATCATATACAATTCTTCCTTAAGAAAGCCATTAAGGAATGCCGTTTTGACGTCCATTTGCCATATCTCATAATCGTAGAATGCGGCAATTGCTAGCATGATTCGGACGGACTTAAGCTTCGCTACGGGTGAGAAGGTCTCATCGTAGTCAACCCCTTGAACTTGTCGATAACCCTTAGCGACAAGTCGAGCTTTGTAGATGGTAACATTACCATCCGCGTCCGTCTTCTTCTTAAAGATCCATTTATTTTCTATCACTCGCCGATCATCGGGCAAGTCATCAAAGTCCATACTTTGTTTTCATACATGGATCCTATCTCGGATTGCATGGCTTCAAGCCATTTGTTGGAATCTGGGCCCGCCATCGCTTCTTCATAGTTCAAGGTTCACCGTTGTCTAACAACATGATTTCCGGGACAGGGTTGCCGTACCACTCACAGTGCGGAACGTGTCCTTGTGGACCACGAGTTCAGTAGCAACTTGATCTGAAGTTTCATGATCATCATCATTAACTTCCTCTCTAGTCGGTGCAGGCACCACAAAAACATTTTCTTGAGTTGCGCTACTCTCCGGTTCAAGAGGCAATACTTCATCAAGTTCTACTTTCCTCCCACTTGCTTCTTTCGAGAGAAACTCTTTCTCCAGAAAGGACCCGTTCTTGGCAACAAAGATCTTGCCTTCGGATCTGAGGTAGAAGGTGTACCCAGTGGTTTCCTTAGGGTATCCTATGAAGACGCATTTTCCGACTTGGGTTCGAGCTTTTCAGGTTGAAGTTTCTTGACATAAGCATCGCATCCCTAAACTTTTAGAAACGACACCTTAGGTTTCTTCCCAAACCATAATTCATACGGTGTCGTCGCAACGGATTTTGACAGAGCCCTAATTAAAGTGAATGCGGCAGTCTCTAAAGCATAGAACCAAAATGAGAGCGGTAAATCGGTGAGTGACATCATAGATCGTACCATATCCAATAGAGTGCAATTACGACGTTCGGACACACCGTTACGCTGAGGTGTTCCAGGCGGCGTGAGTTGTGAAACGATTCCACATTTCCTTAAGTGCGTACCAAATTCGTGACTTAAATATTCTCCCCCACGATCTGATCGTAAGAACTTTATTTTTCGGTCACGCTGATTCTCTACCTCATTCTGAAATTCCTTGAACTTTTCAAAGGTCTCAGACTTGTGTTTCATCAAGTAGACATACCCATATCTACTTAAGTCATCAGTGAGAGTGAGAACATAACGATAGCCTCCACGAGCCTCACCGCTCATTGGACCGCACACATCAGTATGTATGATTTCCAATAAGTTGGTTGCTCGCTCCATTGTTCCGGACAATGGAGTCTTGGTCATTTTACCCTTGAGGCATGGTTCGCACGTGTCAAATGATTCATAATCAAGAGACTCCAAAAGTCCATCAGCATGGAGCTTCTTCATGCGTTTGACACCAATGTGACCAAGGCGGCAGTGCCACAAGTATGTGGGACTATCGTTATCAACCTTACATTTTTTGGTATTCACACTATGAATATGTGTCACATCACGTTCGAGATTCATTAAGAATAAACCATTGACCAGCGGGGCATGACCATAAAACATATCTCTCATATAAATAGAACAACCATTATTCTTGGATTTAAATGAGTAGCCATCTCATATTAAAAGAGATCCAGATACAATGTTCATGCTCAAAGCTGGCACTAAATAACAATTATTGAGGTTTAAAACTAATCCCGTAGGTAAATGTAGAGGTAGCGTGCCGACGGCGATCACATCGACCTTGGAACCATTCCTGACGCGCATCGTCACCTCGTACTTCGCCAGTCTCCGCTTATTCCGCAGCTCCTGTTTTGAGTTACAAATATGAGCAACCGCACCGGTATCAAATACCCAGGAGCTACTACGAGTACTGGTAAGGTACACATCAATTACATGTATATCACATATACCTTTGGTGTTGCCGGCCTTTTTGTCTGCTAAGTACTTGGGGCAGTTCCGCTTCCAGTGACCGTTTCCCTTCCAATAAAAGCACTCAGTCTCAGGCTTGGGTCCATGCTTTGGCTTCTTCCAACAAGCGGCTTACGGGCGCGCAACTCCTTGCCGTCCTTCTTGAAGTTCTTATTACCCTTGCCTTTCTTTAACTTAGTGGTTTTATTCACCATCAACACTTGATGTTCCTTTTTGATCTCCACCTCCGCTAATTTCAGCATTGAATTTACCTCAGGAATGGTCTTTTCCATCCCCGCATATTGAAGTTCATCACAAAGCTCTTGTAGCTAGGTGGGAGCGATGAAGGATTCTGTCAATCGATCGCATCATCCGGGAGATTAACTCCCGGTGAGATAAGCGGTTGTGCAACCCGGACATTTTGAGTATGTGCTCACGACGAACTATTCTCCTCCATCTTACAACTGTAGAACTTGTCGGGTACTTCATATCTCTCGACCCGAGCATGAGCTTGGAAAACCATTTTCAGCTCTTGGAACATCTCATATGCTCCGTGCTGCTCAAAACGCTTTTGGAGCCCCGGCTCTAAGTTGTAAAGCATGCCGCACTGAACCAGGGAGTAATCATCACTACTGCTTGACGCCAGACGCTCATAACGCCTTGAGTTCTTTGGGAAAATGGGTGCTTCACCTAGCGGTGCATCTAGGACATATGCTTTCTTGGCAGCTATGAGGATGATCCTCAAGTTCCGGACCCAGTCCATATAGTTGCTGCCATCGTCTTTCAGCTTGGTTTTCTCTAGGAACCGTTGAAGTTGAGGGCAACATTAGCGTGGGCCATTTGATCTACAAGACATATTACAAAGATTTTAGACTAAGTTCATGATAATTAAGTTCATCTAATCAAATTATATAATGAACTCCCACTCAGATAGACATCCCTCTAGTCATCTAAGTGATACATGATCCGAGTCAACTAGGCCGTGTCCGATCATCACGTGAGACGGACTAGTCATCATCGGTGAACATCTTCATGTTGATCGTATCTTCTATACGACTCATGTTCAACCTTTGGGTCTCTTGTGTTCCGAGGCCATGTCTGTACATGCTAGGCTCGTCAAGTCAACCTAAGTGTTTAGCATGTGTAAATCTATCACACCCGATCATCACGTGGTGCTTCGAGACAACGAACTCTCGCAATGGCGCACAGTTAGGGGGAACACTTTCTTGAAATTATTATGAGGGATCATCTTATTTATGCTACCATCGTTCTAAGCAAATAAGATGTAAAACATGATAAACATCACATGCAATCAAATAGTGACATGATATGGCCAATATCATTTTGCTCCTTTTGATCTCCATCTTCGGGGCACCATGATCCTCATCGTCACCAGCATGACACCATGATCTCCATCATTGTGTCTTCATGAAGTTGCCACGCCAACGATTACTTCTACTACTATGGCTAACGGTTTAGCAATAAAGTAAAGTAATTACATGGCGTTATTCAATGACACACAGGTCATACAATAAATAAAGACAACTCCTATGGCTCCTGCCGGTTGTCATACTCATCGACATGCAAGTCGTGATTCCTATTACAAGAACATGATCAATCTTATACATCACATATATTTCATTCATCACATCCTTTTTGGTCATATCACATCACAAGGCATATGCTGCAAAAACAAGTTAGACGTCCTCTAATTGTTGTTGCATGTTTTTACGTGGCTGCTATAGGGTTCTAGCAAGAACGTTTCTTACCTGCGCCAAAACCACAACGTGATTTGCCAATTTCTATTTACCCTTCATAAGGACCCTTTTCATCGAATCCGATCCGAGTAAAGTGGGAGAAACAGACACCCGCTAGCCACCTTATGCAACTAGTGCATGTCAGTCGGTGGAACCTGTCTCACGTAAGTGTACGTGTAAGGTCGGTCCGGGCCGCTTCATCCCAAGATGCCGCCGAATCAAGATAAGACTAGTAACGGCAAGTAAATTGACAAAATCGACGCCCACAACAACTTGTGTTCTACTCGTGCATAGAAACTACGCATAGACCTAGCTCATGATGCCAATGTTGGGGATCGTTGCATAAAATAAAAAATTTCTACGCATCACCAAGATCAATCTATGGAGTCATCTAGCAACGAGAGAGAGAGAGGAGTGCATCTACATACCCTTGTAGATCGCGAGCGGAAGCATTCAAGACAACGGGGTTGATGGAGTCGTACTCGTCGTGATCCAAATCACCGATGATCCTAGCGTCGAACGGACGGAACCTCCGCATTCAACACACGTACGGAGCGGAGACGTCTCCTGCGCCTTGATCCAGCAAGGAGGAGGGAGAGGTTGCAACAGCAGCACGACGGCGTGGTGGTGATGGAGTGGCCGTACTCCGACAGGGCTTCGCCAAGCACTTAATCGAAGGAGGAGAGGTGTTGGGGAGGGGAGGGGCTGTGCCTTGGATGTGGTGTGCAGCCCTCCCCTTGCCCCTCTATTTATAGGGGAAGGGGAAAGGGGGCCGGCCCCCTCTAGATGAGATCTAGAGGGGGGGGGGGCAAGGGGAGGGGGCTTGCCCCCCAAGCAAGGGGGGCGCCCCCTTTAGGGTTCCCCCCCAACCCTAGGTGCATGGGCCCAAGGGGGGTGCGCCCAGCCCACCTAGGGGCTGGTTCCCTTCCACCTACAGCCCATAAGGCCCTCCGGGGCAGGTGGACCCTCCCGGTGGACCCCCGGAACCCCTCCGGTGGCCCCGGTACAATACTGGTATGCCCCCCGAACTTTTCCGGTGACCGTATGATAACTTCCCATATATAAATATTCACCTCCGGACCATTACGGAACTCCTCGTGACGTCCAGGATCTCAGCCGGGACTCCGGACAACATTCAGTAATCACATACATATCTTCCTTATAACCCTAGCGTCATCGAACCTTAAGTGTGTAGACCCTACGGGTTCGGGAATCACGCAGACATGACCGAGACAGCTCTCCGGCCAATAACCAACAGCAGGATCTGGATACCCATGTTGGCTCCCACATGTTCCACGATGATCTCATCGGATGAACCACGATGTCGAGGATTCAAGTAATCCCGTATACAATTCCCTTTGTCAATCGATACGTTACTTGCCCGAGATTCGATCGTCGGTATCCCAATACCTCGTTCAATCTCGTTACCGGCAAGTCACTTTACTCGTACCGTAATGCATGATCCCTCAACCAACCACTTGGTCACATTGAACTCATTATGATGATGCACTACCGAGTGGGCCCAGAGATACCTCTCCGTCATACGGAGTGACAAATCCCAGTCTCAATCCATGCCAACCCAACAGACACTTTCGGAGATACCTGTAGTGTACCTTTATAGCCACCCAGTTACTTGTGACGTTTGGTACACCCAAAGCACTCCTACAGTATCCGGGAGTTGCACGATCTCATGGTCTAAGGAAATGATACTTGACATTAGAAAAGCTCTAGCAGACGAACTACACGATCTAGTGCTATGCTTAGGATTGGGTCTTGTCCATCACATCATTCTCCCAATGATGTGATCCCGTTATCAATGACATCCAATGTCCATGGTCAAGAAACCGTAACCATCCATTGATCAACGAGCTAGTCAACTAGAGGCTCACTAGGGACATGTTGTGGTCTATGTATTCACACATGTATTACGATTTTCGGATAACACAATTATAGCATGAACAATAGACAATTATCATGAACAAGGAAATATAATAATAATCATTTTATTATTGCCTCTAGGGCATATTTCCAACACCCAAATCCATCTTCATTTTTGAGATTTGTCCGGTGGATCCGAGCTATTTTCAGCCGTCAAGGTAGCTCTCTCACCCCTCTCAGTTTTGTTGGTTGGAATCATCTCATTTGGTTGCATTGTTCACTTTGTTGCAAACCCTAGATTTAGTCATTTTGTTTTAATGAAGTATCAAGTTGGTTTGTAAGGTTTTATACGTGCATAATATTATGCCATTTTAGTGGATCTGACACTTCATAGTAAAACTAGGGTTGTGGTTAGGGAGTTGGTTATGGTTAGCTTAAGGATAAGTTAATGATAACGGTTAGGAGTAGCCTTAAGTTCACGGTAATGTGGGGTGGGGTTGTGCTAGGGTTAGTGGTTTTGTTTGGGGTTAGGGTTAAGGTTATGCCTATGATGACTGTTATAGTTACCCCTCGAATTGTAGGATGGAACTGATCCTCTTCTTTGAGATTTCTGCCGAGGCGGCGGTGAAGCGTGAACGCGAAGTCATTGAGGAAAACAAGAACGAATGGGTCGACTCCATCAATGCGTGGAATGTGGCTTCAAGGGACTTTTCAAAGTACTATGTATGCGAGTACGACGATAGCGAGAAGGTGATCGAAGATAAAGATAAAAAGATAAACAAGCTCAGGAGAAACGAGAAATGTCATAGGCGTGATCTTTCAAAGCAAATTGCATTGTGCGCAACAAGGGATGAATTGAACCAGCTTGACTTGGAAAACCCTGGTAAGATCATTGGCTGGCTTGTCAGGCTACCATCATCGCCGATACCGAGGCAAGCTTCGCGTTGGGCTTGGGTCCTTGAAACAAGTGATGTCATTTCTTGCAACATGGGACTGTACGATAGAGACATTGTGTTGATGGCTGAATAAAAGGGGTTGAACTACATGATGTCGTAGAGTCATTTGAACTATAATGGCATGTACCCTTTGTCATTTGCTTTACTTGACTCCTTATGTTTTATATAACCTTAGTTATTTGAACTCCTTGAGAACTTCATGCTCGTATGTTATTTTAAGTAAGCTATCTTGTGTGTTTGTTGTATGTCATTTGATTTAAGTTGTATTTTTGTGTATGTCATTTGAAGTTAGATAACATAACATTCATGTAGGATGGAAAACAAGTCGATTTTGTAGATATTATATGAGGAGTGTGAAGAAAACCAACGCCGTAGTATGATGAGGGAGCTTGAACAATGGATTAAGAGTTGTGAGGAGGCAAAAAAACTTATGAGGCATTTCAACAAGTATTAGTTTTGTAAGTACCCTAAAGTTCTCGTGGAAGAAAAAGAGAAGATTCTTCACGAGGCATAGAAGAAGGAAGACGATTGTTAACACTCTTTGGCAATGGAGATAGGGTTCTCAGTAAGCATTGATGAATTCCACGAGCTTGACTTGTCAAGACCCAGCCAGGTTATTGGATGGGAAATCGAACAAGGAGTGTCGAAGAACCCGAACCGACGTGCTCGATGAGTGTGGTTCCGCAATGCCAAAGGTGAGATGACCGACTGGGCTGGACCCAATGATATTCGACTGAGGACTAATGCACACCATGATGCATAAATTGAGCATATGAAAATGTTCAGGAGCTATTTCCCAGTGTACAACATTTATGTTAATATTCTACCGGGCATGATGTTGGTCATTTGAACTAGAGGACATGATGTGTGTCATTTGAACTACCGGGCATAACGTGTGTTACTACTTCTTGAGCTTGCGTTGGTTTTTCCCTTAAAGAGGAAAGGGTGATGCAACACAGTAGAGATAAGTATTTCCCTAAGTTAAGAACCAAGGTATCAATCCAGTAGGAGAAACGCGCAAGTCCCAAATAGATGCACCTACACAAACAATCAAACAGTTGCACACAGCGCGATAAAGGGGTTGTCAATCCCTTCACGGTCACTTGCAAAGGAGAGATCTGATGGAGATAGATAAAACTAAATAAAAGATAACTAAATATTTTTGGGTTTTTTAGTTTATATATCTGAAAATAAAAGATTGCAAAATAGTAGATCGGAAACAAATATGATGAAAAATAGACCCGGGGGCCATAGGATTCACTAGAGGCTTCTCTCTTGAAGGCAAATAATACGGTGGGTGAACAAATTACTATTTAGCAATTGATAGAAAAGCACAAAGTTATGACGATATCCAAGGCAATGATTATGCATATAGGCATCACGTCCGTGTCAAGTAGACCGACTCCTGCCTGCATCTACTACTATTACTCCACACATCGACCGCTATCCAGCATGCATCTAGAGTATTAAGTTCATAAAGAAGAGCGAACGCATGTAAGTAAGATGACATGATGTAGAGGAATGAACTCAAGCAATATGGCGAAAACCCCATCTTTTTATCCTCGATGGCAACAATTCAATACGTGTCTCGCTACCTTATACGTCTCCAACGTATCTATAATTTTTTATTGTTCCATGCTATATTACATTCTCTTTTGGAAATTATTGGGCTTTATTATACACTTTTATATTATTTTTGGGACTAACCTATTAACCGGAGGCACAGCCCAGAATTGCAGTTTTTTGCCTATTTGAGTTTCGCGAGAAAAAGAATATCAAGCGAGTCCAAGCGGAATGAAACCTTCGGGAACGTGATTTTCGGAACGAACGTGATCCAGAGGACTTGGACCCTACGTCAAGACATCAACCAGGAGGGCACGAGATAGGGGGCGCGCCTACCCCCCTGGGTGTGCCCTCCACCCTCGTGGGCCCCCTGTTGCTCCACCGACGTACTCCTTCCTCCTATATATACCTACGTACCCCCAAACTACCGACACGGACCCAAAACCTAATTCCACCGCCGCAACCTTCTCAGACTTGTGAGATCCCATCTTGGGGCCTGTTCCGGAGCTCCACCGGAGGGGGCATCGATCACGGAGGGCTTCTACATCAACACCATAGCCTCTCCGATGATGTGTGAGTAGTTTACCTCAGACCTTCGGGTCCATAGTTATTAGCTAGATGGCTTCTTCTCTCTTTTTGGATCTCAATACAATGTTCTCCCCCTCTCTCATGGAGATCTATTCGATGTAATCTTCTTTTGCGGTGTGTTTGTTGAGACCGATGAATTGTGGGTTTATGATCAAGATTATCTATGAGCAATATTTGAATCTTCTCTGAATTCTTTTATGTATGATTTGTTATCTTTGCAAGTCTCTTCAAATTATCAGTTTGGTTTGGCCTACTAGATTGATCTTTCTTGCAATGGGAGAAGTGCTTAGCTTTGGGTTCAATCTTGTGGTGTCCTTTCCCAGTGACAGTAGGGGCAGCAAGGAACATATTGCATTGTTGCCATCGAGGATAACAAGATGGGGTTTACATCATATTGCATGAGTTTACCCCTCTACATCATGTCATCTTGCTTAAAGCGTTACTCTATTCTTATGAACTTAATACTCTAGATGCATGCTGGATAGCGGTCGATGTGTGGAGTAATAGTAGTAGATGCAGGCAGGAGTTGATCTACTTGTCTCGGACGTGATGCCTATATACATGATCATACCTATATATTCTCATACCTATGCTCAATTCTGTCAATTGCTCAACAGTAATTTGTTCACCCACCGTAAAAACGTATGCTCTTGAGAGAAGCCACTAGTGAAACCTATGGCCCGTGGGTCTATTTTCCATCATATTAATTTTCCAACACTTAGTTATTTTTATTGCCTTTTATTTACTTTGCATCTTCATCATAAAAAAATACCAAAAATATTATCTTATCATATCTATCAGATCTCACTCTCGTAAGTGATCGTGTAGGGATTGACAACCCCTTATCGCGTTGGTTGCGAGGATTTATTTGTTTGTGTAGGTGCGAGGGACTCGTGCGTGGCCCCCTACTGGATTGATACCTTGGTTCTCAAAAACTGAGGGAAATATTTACGCTACTTTGCTGCATCACCCTTTCCTCTTCAAGGGAAAACCAACGCTGTACTCAAGAGGTAGCAAGAAGGATTTCTGGCGTTGTTGCCGGGGAAGTATACACAAAAGTCAACATACCAAGTACCCATCACAAACCCTTATCTCCCGCATTACATTATTTGGCATTTGCCTCTTGTTTTCCTCTCCCCCACTTCACCCTTGCCGTTTTATTCGCCCTCTCTTTACTGTTCGTCCTTTTGTTTGCTCGTGTTGCCATGTGCCTTCTATATGCTTGCATCTTCGCTTGCTGAAAATCTATTGATATGGATCCACTTAAAGTGTTCTACTTGGATCATCTTGATCCTTATCTTTCGTCTTTGAAACCCCAACTAGCCTAGTTGATGGGAAATCTTTAGATGAGCATGCTCATTTTGTGCGTCATCCTTTGTCTAAAAAAGGGAAGCTCTTATGGTATCATATAAATAGTTTGCTATGCTATGCTTGGAATCTTTGTGAAATTTGTGATTTTACTTGTTGCTCTAAGAACCCTAAAAAACACCTTCCCTACCTATGTGAGTTCAATGATAATGAAATATTATCTTCCTATGCAAAGGGTGTTTATAGCTACTATGACATCGAACAAATTGAAGAATTTGTCGTTTTTAAGGGTGCTCATGAAGTTGCTTCTTTGATTGAAAAGTATGATTTTACTCTCAACAAATCTGAAAATACCGTCATACTTAAATATTGCAATGAAAACTTTGCTCATAATGTCTATGTCCAAGAATTTATTGAAAGAATGACCGTTGCTTTGGAAGAAAATAATGATATGCATGAATCTATAGATAATGATGATCCCGATGATTTAGTTGAAATATCCCTTGATGAACATTATGCTTGTTATTCTTGTGGCCATGATGCCAATATTTATGAAGACGAATTTGCTATAGTTCCTTATGTTAAAAATGAGATTGTTGCTATTGCACCCATGCTTGATAGTTCCCTCGATGAAAAGCATAATTTCAATGATTTTACTATCAATTCTCTTGATGTAAATTGTGCTAATAATATGCAAAACACAAAGCTTGGGGATGCTAGTTTTGCTATGTCTACTACTTGTTGCAATGATCATGATTGGGGTGATTCTTCTTATGATCTTGAAAATTTATCTAATCCCCATGACGAATATGAGATTGATAATATTGTTTGCAATAATATTGTAAGTGGGTTTGGAAGAGTGTCAACTTTAGATCCCACATATTTGGAGAGTATTCAATCTTATGAAGTTTTTGATAAAATTGGGTTTGGAGAGGTCATGACTTAAGTTAATGTTAATCCCACTATTTCGGTAGAGTGTCAACTTTGCATGCAGGTGGATTGTGTTGAAAATATTTTATGTGATAGCTATTTTGTTGAATTTTCTTATGATCTCACATGTAATTATTATGAGAGAGTAAAATATGGTCGTAGAAATTTTCATGATAATAAATTACCTCTTATTATGTTGAGATTGCTATTGTTTCTTTCCGCTTCCTTGCATATGCTAGTTTTTGCTTGCTATGATAATTTGTTTGCCTATAAGATGCCTATTCATAGGAAGTATGTTAGACTTAGATGTGTTTGTCACGTGTTTCATGATGCTCTCTTTGCGCTTCAGTTCTTGTCTCTCATGTGAGCATCATTAAAATTTTCAATGCCTAGCTAGGGGCGTTAGACGATAGCGCTTGTTGGGAGGCAACCTCTGTTGGAAAAGGCATTGCCTAGGAGGCGCTTAGGCACGCCTAGGCACTAGGCAATGGCCAAACGCCTCGCCTTGGGTATAAATGGAGCTCTAGGCAGGGCAAGCAAGGAATTGCCTACCCAAGCAAGAAATCATGCCACATACTACACGTATATGCCAAATGGGTTATATTCCAATGGTAGTATAAGGTAATTAACTTATTTATATGACCTGAACTAATATCAACACCCATATAATAATCACAAATACACTACGAGTAAAAACTATATTACCGCCTAGGCCGTGCCTAGGGTGATTAGGCACCGCCTAGGCACTAGGCGAAGGCCCACCGCCTCGCTTACGCCTACCGCTTTTTCCAACCTTGGAGGCAACCCAATTTTATTTTTAGTTTTTTTTGCTTTTTGCTTCTGTTTAGGAATAAATCTTTGATCTAGCCTCTGGTTAGATGTGTTTTTATGTTTTAATTAGTGTTTGGGCCAAGTTAAACCTATAGGATCTTCTTGGATGATAGTTATTCGATCTTGCTGAAAATTGCAGAAACTTTCTGTTCACAAAAATAATTTTTAAAAATTACCAGAACGTGATAAAATATTGATTCCAATTGATGATAATAAATAAACAAATTGTCTAGATCTTCCTATTTTGGCTGAAGTTTTGGAGTTCCAGAAGTTTGCTTTAGTTATAGATTACTACAGACTGTTCTGTTTTTGACAGATTCTGTTTTTCGTGTGTTGTTTGCTTATTTTGATGAATCTATGGCTAATAAAATAGTTTATAAACCATAGATAAGTTGGAATACAGTAGGTTTAACACCAATATAAATAAATAATGAGTTCATTACAGTACCTTGAAGTGGTGTTTTGTTTTCTTTAACGCAGACTCACGAGATTTTCATTAAGTTTTGTGTTGTGAAGTTTTCAAGTTTTGGGTAAAAGATTTGATGGATTATGGAACAAGGAGTAGTAAGACACTAAGCTTGGGTATGACCAAGGCACCCCAAGATAATCTAAGGACACCAAAAGCCAAAGCTTGGGGATGCCGGAAGGCATCCCTCTTTAAATCTACTTCCATCGGTAACTTTACTTGGAGCTATATTTTTATTCACCACATGATATGTGTTTTGCTTGGAGCGTCTTGTATTATTTGAGTATTTGATTTTTAGTTTACCACAATCATCTTTACTGGACACACTTTTTGAGAGAGACATACATGATTCGGAAATTATTAGAATACTCTATGTGCTTCACTTATATCTTTTGAGCTATATAGTTTTTGCTCTAGTGCTTCACTTATATCTTTTAGAGCACGGTGGTGGTTTTGTTTTATAGAAACTATTATTCTCTCATGCTTCACTTATATTATTTTGAGAGTCTTAAATAGCATGGTAATTTACTTAAATAATCCTAATATGCTGGGTATTCAAGACTAGTAAAAACTTTCTTATGAGTGTGTTGAATCCTAAGAGAAGTTGATGCTTGATGATTGTCTTGAGATATGGAGGTAGTGATATCAAAGTTGTGCTAGTTGAGTAGTTGTGAATTTGAGAAATACTTGTGTTGAAGTTTGCAAGTCCCGTAGCATGCACGTATGGTAAACGTTATGTAACAAATTTAAAACATGAGGTGTTCTTTGATTGTCCTCCTTATGAGTGGCGGTTGGGGACGAGCGATGGTCTTTTCCTACCAATCTATCCCCCTAGGAGCATGTGCGTAGTGCTTGGTTTTTGATGACTTGTAGATTTTTGCAATAAGTATGTGAGTTCTTTATGACTAATGTTGAGTCCATGGATTATCGCACTCTCACCTTTCCATCATTGCTAGCCTCTTGATGCCGTGCATTGCCCTTTATCACATTGAGAGTTGGTGCAAACTTGCGGTGCATCCAAACCCCGTGATATGATACGCTCTTTCACACATAAACCTCCTTATATCTTCCTCAAAACAGCCACCATACCTACCTATTATGGTATTTTCATAGCAATTCCGAGATATATTGCCATGCAACTTTCCACCGTTCTGTTTATCATGACACGTTCATGATTGTCATATTGCTTTGCATGATCATGTAGTTGACATAGTATTTGTGGAAAAGCCACCATTCATAATTCTTTCATACATGTCACTCTTGGTTCATTGCATATCCTGGTACACCGCCGGAGGCATTCACATAGAGTCATACTTTGTTCTAGTATCGAGTTGTAATCATTGAGGTGTAAATAAATAGAAGTGTGATGATCATCATTTTCTAGAGCATTGTCCCAAGTGAGGAAAAAAATAGAGAAAGGCCATAAAAAAAGAGAAGGTCCAAAAAAAGAGAGAAAACAGAGAAGGGAAAATGTTACTATCCTTTTACCACACTTGTGCTTCAAAGCAGCACCATAATCTTCATGATAGAGAGTCATTTGTTTTGTCACTTTCATATACTAGTGGGAACTTTTCATTATAGAACTTTGTGACGCCCTCGATTCAATCGTACACTAATCATGCACGCAAATGTGTACGATCAAGATCAAGGACTCACGGGAAGATATCACAACACAACTCTACAAATAAAATAAGTCATACAAGCATCATAATACAAGCCAGGGGCCTCGAGGGCTCGAATATAAGTGCTCGATCATAGACGAGTCAGCGGAAGCAACAATATCTGAGTACAGACATAAGTTAAACAAGGTGCCATAAGATGGCTAGCACAAAGCGGGATACAGATCGAAGAGGAGCAGGCCTCCTGCACAGGATCCTCCTAGGTTACTCACAGTGGTCGTCGCCGGGCTGCACGTAGTAGTAGGCACCTCGAGTAGTAGTCGTCATCGGCGGTGGCGCCTCTCTCTCGGGCTCCATCG
This sequence comes from Aegilops longissima, assembly GCA_021605205.1. Classification (NCBI taxonomy): domain Eukaryota; kingdom Viridiplantae; phylum Streptophyta; class Magnoliopsida; order Poales; family Poaceae; genus Aegilops; species Aegilops longissima. The sequence goes on along the minus strand of CM038681.1, from coordinate 485,444,534 downwards.
TCAGTTGCAGCAATCGAGTATAGATCGGGGAAAGGGGAAACAATGCAACCGTGAGTACTCATCCAAAGTACTACGCAAGCAAGGAGCTACACTACATATGCATGGATATATGTGTAAAGGTCCATATCGGTGGACTGAACTACGAATGCCGAATAAGAGGGGATAGCTAGTCTTAACGAAGACTACGCCACGGACACTGTCTTGCAATGCATGAAGAGGACAACGGAAGTCCTCCAAGTAAACATCATATAGAAATAATCCTACCGGCAATCCTCTGCTCATATCCACGAGCGAGAGCGACCACCGTTGTATGTCGCACTTGGAAGGGTGTGTTTTATCAAGTATCCGGTTCTAGTTGTCATAAGCTCAAGGTACAACTCCAAGTCGCCCTGTTATCGAAGATCACGGCTATCCGAATAGATTAACTTCCTGCGGTGCACCATCTTACCCAGACGCTTGATCCCATTTGGCGGACACACTTTCTGGGTCATGCCCGCCGCGGAAGATCAACACGTCGCAGCCCCACCTAGGCACAACAGAGAGGCCAACACGCGGTCTAAACCTAAGCGCAGCAGTGCAGGCCCATCGCATACGAGCACACACACGTTGCGTCTGACGGCCGAAGCAGACCTAGCCCAATGAGCGTTCAGTCCAATCCGGCGCGCGCTCGTCGTGACGTCTAAAGTGCCGGTGATACCACGACGGGATACCCATAACTACTCCAGCGTAGATGGTTAGTGCGTATAAGCTCGTAGCCAACCCAGATCAAATACCAAGACCTCGTTAAGCGTGTTAAGTAACATGAGAACGCCCAACAGGCCAGGCCCACCTCTCTCCTAGGCGGTCTCAACCTGCCTGCCGCTCCGCCACAAAGTAACGATCGGGGCCGTCGGGAACCTAGGCCCACCTCTACGGGATGGAACCACCGTCCTTTCAGCCCCATCTCCGAACAATACCACGGGTAATGTAATAGTGTACGATATATAGTATATACCCGTGATCACCTCCCGAGTGATCACGGCCCGATAATATAGCACGGCGCACGGACAAGTATGAAGGGCCACAGATGAATGTACTAGCATCCTATACTAAGCATGAGGATAGCAGGTAAAGGTAACAACAGATAGTAGCAAGGACAAGGCTATGCAGCGGTATAGGATTAAGCGAAAGCGATAACATGCTACACTACTCTAATGCAAGCAGTATAGAGAAGAGTAGGCGATATCTGGTGATCAAAGGGGGGGCTTGCCTGATTGCTCAGACAAGAAGGAGGGTCGTCGATGACGTAGTCGATCACAGGGACATCGGCATCGGTCTCGGGGTCTACCGGAGGGAAGAGGGGGAAGAAACAGTAAATATAAAGCAGGCATAGCATCGCAGAGTATAACATGGCAAATAGCTGTGTCGAATGTGACCTATCATATGGCTACGATATAGGTGAAGGGGAATTCAGCAGGGAATGTATTCCGGTTCGGACTATGTCAAGCAGATGACCGGAGGAAAGTTCCATGTTCAGCATGCTAGGAGCATGTGACAGATGAACGGACCACGTAATCGGATTCGTTGGATTTTTTCGAGCAACTTTCATATAGAAAACATTTTCATCCGAAGTTCTGATTATTTTATATGAATTTTCTAAGTTTTAAGCGTATCACGGAATTATTTAAAATCAATAGAAAAGGAAAAATGATGTCGACATGACGTCTTGATGACGTCGGCGATCAACAGATGGTGACTAGGTCAAACTGACCGTGGGTCCCACTGTCATAGACGAGTAGACTAATAAAAGTTTAAACTAACTAAGACGAGTTATTTAGCGTGAAGGCCCCACTGTCATGTACTAATTAACTAAATTAATTAGTTTTAATTATGAAAACACTTAATTTGGAAATAAGCGGTAGGGCCGCTCGTCGGCGTCCGAGACGCCATCAAGACGTTGACTGGGTCAACCCGATCAGCAGGGGCCCCGGGACCCGTTGGCGGCGACCACAGGGGTGGCCTAGGTCGGCCACGTCGGCGGTGGCCGGGCGCTTGACGCAGCGGCGCAAAAGCGCGGAGGCCTCGGACCTCGTCGGATTCGCCCACGGGCCACCGTTTCACGCAGCAGCAAGGCGTTCAAGCAGCGAACAGCGCGTCGACCAGCAGTGGTGGCAGGCGGGAGTGGCGGAGTGCCATCGGTGGTGAGGCATGGCGGCGGCGGAGATGAGGGGTGGGGCTAGCGGCTAGGGGGCGCACGGGAGGCACGTGTTTAGGCTCGTTGGGCCCCAGGGGCTCGAGGAGTACAACGGTGGCCTCGGTGGCGGCGGCGTCGACCACAAGGGCAGCCATGATCTCGTCGGCGGCGAAAGCAGGGCACGGAGGCGGCGACAGCTAGCTACTGGCGGGAAAGAGCATGGGGAGAGAGGGGAGGGAGGCGGAGCTCACGGGCGAGCACACGGAGGCCTCTCGGGGTTGGGGCGCAGAGGGAGGCATGTGGCTCCGGTGATCGCGGTGACCACCGAGAAGGGAAGAGGGCAATGGCGGCGATCGCGGCAGTTCGGTGTCGATCTGTGGGCGGAGAAGATGAGGATGAGCCAGTGAAGCTCTTGGACTTCAAGCGCAGCTCGAGGTGACCGGTGGCAGCGTCAATGGCGGCGGCGCTTGGCGACGGCGTCGAGCGTGAAGGATCGGAGGGGACGGCGAGAGAGGGAGGATTGGTGATCTAGGGTTCACCAGGTGCGGGCGGCATTTTGTAGGTCAGCGAGGCGAGGTGGATGGCGGGCGTGGCCATCGCGCCCCGGGCGGTGCCGGCGTCCACCTCCCTCTGTGAGCAGAGGAGGAAGGAGAGGGCAAGTTGGGCTGGGCGGCCTGGTTGGTCTAAGGCTAATGGGCTGAGGCCTAGGAGAGGGGGGTTCTCTTTTGTTTTTATTATAAAAGCCTTTGTATTTTCTGTTTTGTTTTATTTTACAACAACAGTTTTGCAATAATTCAAGCCACCAAATGACCTTGCATAAAAGTGGAGCTTGGCCACAAAATACTATGAAATATTCTGCATTGCCACAAAAGCGTTTGTGCAATTTTGGAGTTCATTTGAATTTTATTTTGAAAAGAATAGGGCATTTAAAGTGTCGTTTGGCAATTGTTTTAAATGCTCGAGACCCTATGTGTTGAAGATGATGTTGTTTTCCTTAACAGCATTTGTTTTGGAATATTTGCTAGATGATGAACATTTTTGTTTTACTGCTCAAAGAAACAATTTATTTGACTCTATTTCAAATTTGAAAATGGCTTTGGATTTTGGACAGGTGGCAAGCTGCATAGTAACCATGATGACATTGACACCATTAGGGGGAGATTACTGTAGCCAGATTCTCGGGGTGTTACAAATCTCCTCCACTACAAGAAATCTCGTCCCGAGATTTAAGAGGGGAGCAAGGGGGAAAGGTCTGGTTAAGATAATCTAAAGGATCTTCTCGAAGGAGTTAATCCCTTTCGTTGATGTCTTCAATCCTTTATTCCGATGCACCATGATAAACTGGTCATCATGTCTTCGGGAACTCTATCGTACTTACGAAAAATAAGGGGCAGCTCACTACGACATAATGCTTTTAAGGGAAACAATCTGGGGCTAACCCATGAATTAGTATAAGATTATCTCTCGAGTTGAACATATGAAATACCTCGAGAGTAAGGTACGAAGGTACCATAATAGGCTCCAAGCGGATAGATAGTTGCTCGAAGCCTGAACCAGGGTGAGAAAGGGTTTCAGAGTAGCGAGAGTAAGTATTGCGTCGATACGAGAATAGATCACTATGACGGTGGCCCGTGAATTACATACGAGGCCACGTCGGAATAACTTTGGAAATCGGGGTGTACAGGGACGGTCGGGTTTCGATCACGGGACCTGTGAGTTATGGGCCCACCATGTGGTTAAAAGTAGAAGGTTGTTGACATCCTGCACGATCATGTAAGCAAGGCATGTCGGAGGAGAGTCTCGAGGTCATGTCGGCAACCACATAGGTACCAAGGGCGAGGGACGAAGAGAACCATTTTCTGCTTTCGTTGAGCGAGGCGGACCAATAGGCAAGGTTCTCGTCCATCGGTGGTTACCGAAATGTCATCAACAATAGTAATAGGGTCTTACTTACAGAGTGGTACAACGAGGTGCTTACCTAAGTAGGGGATTATCCTTGCTTAGATTATATATATCCCAAGAAAGGTTCAAACAACCAATGGAAAGTAAAATATGATTATCATATTAAGCGAGAACAATGGAAAGGAAAATGTGTTTAAACACATATTTCAGGATATACCCTTACCAAGGATAAGCAAAGCATGATATCCATGACAGGATATAATGTAGAAAACCCTTTAGGTAAGGGAGAGAAATTTCATGACATTACCCATACAAGCGGTGTTGGATACTTGAGCAAGAAACATTTAGCCTTGGGCTTGAATGTTCTTGTTGAAAATCGAGTATCACAGACATGCTTGAGATAGCATTGACATGGTCTTCAAGTGAAGATCAGCCTTTGAAATCACGAAGGATTCATCAGGAATAACTTGTAGAATAAGTCTTACAATTTCCTCATGGATGAGCGGATAACCTTCTTTGAAAAGGAAACTATAATGATAGGTCCTCCGATCGGAAGTGCTAGGCATGACATCATGCTACCGGGTCATCAAAGGATCATCATCATAACTCTTATAAGTTGTCCCAACCATCATATCTGACCGAGATTCAGATCCGATTGGTATCAGGATACCTCAGACTTAGGATACCTGAGAAGAAAAGGTGCAACGCAAATTGACGAGATGACATTGTAAGATTCTCGGGGAAAGAACTAAGAAGTGATTTCCGTTAACAAGAGTCCATCATTAACCCAAGGAGAGGACAAGGAGGTGTCTGGTGAACTCAACGGCAATTCATCGAGATTCCCAAAAGATGGATTAGCACAATTAAGTGAACAAGGAGATAGCATTTGTCAGATCAAATGATATAAGGATGTATGCTCGAGGAAAACATACACAACTAAACTTTGGTTGAAAGGTGCGTCCGAAATATGGGTTGGGTTGCACGACCAATGTCAGAATGGTGATTCAATAATCGATAGACTAAGAATGAACCATCGACCATTAACTTCAAAAAAAATAGGGTTGCTAGAAGGAAGAATCCAAACAACACCGTCCGCTTGTTGGAATTATTAGGGGGACCAAGAAAGAATGGTGATGGTGAGAAGTATTTCTATGTCAAGAATTCTCAAGAGGTGGAACAAACCTCAGAACATTCTTGACATAAAGGATGGTAATACTCCAAGGTAAGGAAGAACAATTGCTGGATAGCAAGGAACTCAAGGTATAACACCAAACATGAACAAGCTCGTGTTGGTGGGAAGGCAATAAAGTGGTCGATGATAATACAATTCATCGAGGGCAAGGATGGTATTTCTCATCATAAATTCAATTGAATTCCTGGAAGAGCTCACAAGGTTGATGATGATCATGACACAATTGTCGAGATATTTCATGCAGATGTAATCAAACAGCGATGACATCAAGTCAAAGTAATGATGAAGTGAAAGGTTATTAGAACCAAGGGTACGACACAAACTCGAAACCAAGCTTGTTGTTCAAGGCGAAATGGTATGACGAGGAAGATCGACGTAAGCTTAACTCATCGTCGAAACTGGTGCTCCCGGAATAAGGACCAGGTAGCACATTTAAAATCTGCACGACAAGGATATAGCCAAACAGGCCAGGAATGGCGTGATCGGTTACAAACTCGTACTTAAAGAAGATTATCAAGTGTCGTTGAACCGTAATGCAGACTCGGTTCAGTTATCGATGTCTCTGAGTGTTTGATAACTCCGAGCCCTAATCGGTGAGTATGTAGTACTTGATGAAGAACTCATAAGAACTTATGCAGTTCCATGATAATCTCGAGATACCAGGGGGGTAATACTCGACACAAGATCAAAGTAGAGGTTGGACTGGTGTATTGATCCATAGGAGACAATTGTTTTAACTTGTCCGAGAAATGAGATCAAAGAAAAACAATCATGGTCGGAACCACGATTGCAAGGGATCAATTCACAGATACCATATGTTAGTTATCAAGGAAATAGTTATTGTTACAAGAAGCTTTCATGATAGGATATATATCGCGTCCATGGGCATGAACACAAGGTTCAAGGTCGACTCCACTTCTCCAATGTATACCCTTTCATTCACTTCTCGCTTTCGATGAAGTTATAGCGTTGAAATTTTATCTGGCAAAATACCAGAAGAGTACGACTCGTGAAAACTTTCGAGTTCACACATATTAAGGAAGGCATAGGTTCAACCCATCGGGGCATCTTAGAATCATATACCAGAATCTTTAGAAGTAATTATCTCAAGCTCGAAGGCAGAGCATGGTTGAGAAAGCAGACGATACAATTTACCAAAGGCATTATGTATCCGAGAAAAGGCTCACAAGTTTATTGAATATGAGGGGCGTTGTCAGATAAAATTCAACAAAGGATCTGGTGGTCCACAAGGAATCTGACGTGAGCATCGGTGCTCAACTAGAGGAAGCAGATTATAGAAACAACTGACTAACTCAATTGTCAAATGCAAAGGAATTATGATTTCCAAATCAAGGGATCAGAAGCAATGCTCTGATTAGGGGTGGATAAGTTGAATAGCCTTAGGGTACAATCAAAGACAATGGGATTGGTCGAGAACCAATTCCAGTTAAAAGAACGGCAGCTCAGCCGGAAAAGTAATTTATAAGGATCAATGATGATTGCGGGTATTCGCAAATATATTGAGTCAACAGACTCAAAATGATAATGACAAGGAATGTCAATATGACTACGAGACTTATGGGATTAACCATAATGCAATCAAGCAAGAATTTCAAGAGCCAAAGGCTCCAGAGGATTTTCGGAAGATCGAATAGTATTTTGAAGAATTTTGTGTAACACATGAACAACAGGGGATGAGCGAATACTCGACAAGTGCGAGTATTTATTTGAGGGGGTATTCATGTAGTAAGGAACTGCTAGGCAGTAGGCACAAAGTACTCTCGGAACAATAGAGAAAACTTCAGGGTATCTTGTAATAACAAGATCAATGGGGGGTGATCGTATGAACGGCAAGGGTAAGTAGTTATCCATACGGATTTATCGGTGATCAGAAATAGCAAAAGTGATGGGCACAAAGTCTCGAGAGAACATCAGAGAGTATCTTCGGATTCTTCTGATTAGCAGACGATCATCTGAAGTGAGGGGCTCTCCGGGAGAAAGTACTTGCGAGAACCTAAAGTTAGTGTTGTTTTTAGCAAATTCATTTAACCCGAATAGAAGAGAGTTCAGAGTCCCAGAGTAAGGGTCGAGGAGTAAAAGATCCTAGTACCACCCAATGGCGACGTGTGCCCATAAGACACACAGCCATGTTAGTAAAAGTTTTGCAATGTCTAGACTCGACTTCGGCCAAGGAGTTGGGAAGGGGATTCCTACAGGCAGTCGGCTCTGATACCAACTTGTGACGCCCTCGATTCAATCGTACACTAATCATGCACGCAAATGTGTACGATCAAGATCAAGGACTCACGGGAAGATATCACAACACAACTCTACAAATAAAATAAGTCATACAAGCATCATAATACAAGCCAGGGCCTCGAGGGCTCGAATATAAGTGCTCGATCATAGACGAGTCAGCGGAAGCAACAATATCTGAGTACGGACATAAGTTAAACAAGGTGCCATAAGATGGCTAGCACAAACTGGGATACAGATCGAAGAGGAGCAGGCCTCTGCACGGGATCCTCCTAGGTTACTCCCAGTGGTCGCCGCCGGGCTGCACGTAGTAGTAGGCACCTCCAGAGTAGTAGTCGTCATCGGCGGTGGCGTCTGTCTCCTGGGCTCCATCGTCTGGTTGCAGCAATCGAGTATAGATCGGGGGGAAAGGGGGAAACAATGCAACCGTGAGTACTCATCCAAAGTACTCGCAAGCAAGGAGCTACACTACATATGCATGGATATATGTGTAAAGGGCCATATCAGTGGACTGAACTGCAGAATGCCGAATAAGAGGGGGATAGCTAGTCTTAACGAAGACTACGCTTCTGGACACCTGTCTTGCAACAGACAGAAGAGGACAACGGAAGTCCTCCAAGTAAACATCATATAGCAATAATCCTACCCGGCAATCCTCTGCTCATATCCCTGAGCGAGAGCGACCACCGGTTGTATCTGGCACTTGGAAGGGTGTGTTTTATCAAGTATCCGGTTCTAGTTGTCATAAGCTCAAGGTACAACTCCAAGTCGTCCTGTTACCGAAGATCACGGCTATCCGAATAGATTAACTTCCCTGGGTGCACCATCTTACCCAAAGACGCTTGATCCCATTTGGCGGACACACTTTCTGGGTCATGCCCGCCGCGGAAGATCAACACGCCGCAGCCCCACCTAGGCACAACAGAGAGGCCAACACGCGGTCTAAACCTAAGCGCGCAGGGTGCGGGCCCATCGCCTCGAAAGCACACACTGACGTTCGCGACGTGCCGGAAGCAGACCTAGCCCATGAGCGTTCCAGTCCAATCCGCGCGCCGCTCCGTCGCTGACGTCTGAAGTGCTTCGGCTGATACCACGACGCCGGGATACCCATAACTACTCCCGCGTAGATGGTTAGTGCGTATAAGCTCGTAGCCAACCCAGATCAAATACCAAGACCTCGTTAAGCGTGTTAAGTAACCCATGAGCGCCGAACAGGCCAGGCCCACCTCTCTCCTAGGCGGTCTCAACCTGCCCTGCCGCTCCGCCACAAAGTAACAGTCGGGGGCCGTCGGGAACCTAGGCCCACCTCTACCGGGATGGAACCACCTGTCCTTTCAGCCCCCATCTCCGAACAATACCACAGGTAATGTAATAGTGTACAGTATATAGTATATACCCGTGATCACCTCCCGAGTGATCACGGCCCGATAGTATAGCACGGCAGACGGACAAGTATGAAGGGCCACAGATGAATGTACTAGCATCCTATACTAAGCAGTAGGATAGCAGGTAAAGGTAACAACAGTAGTAGCAAGGACAGGCTATGCAGCAGTATAGGATTAACTGAAAGCAGTAACATGCTACACTACTCTAATGCAAGCAGTATAGAGAAGAGTAGGCGATATCTGGTGATCAAAGGGGGCTTGCTGATTGCTCGAGACAAGAAGGAGGGTCGTCGATGGCGTAGTCGATCACAGGACATCGGCATCGGTCTCGGGGTCTCTAGGAGGAAGAGGGGAAGAAACAGTAAATATAAAGCAGGCATAGCATCGCAGAGTATAACATGGCAAATAGCTGTGTCGAATGTGACCTATCATATGGCTACACGATATAGGTGGAGGGGGAATTCAACCGGGAATGTATTCCGGTTCGGACTAATGTCAAACAGATGACCGGAGGGGGAAAGTTCCATGTTCAGCATGCTAGGAGCATGTGACAGATGAACGGACCACGTAATCGGATTCGTTGGATTTTTCTGAGCAACTTTCATATAGAAAACATTTTCATCCGAGTTACAGATTATTTTATATGAATTTTCTAAGTTTTAAACGTATCCTGGAATTATTTAAAATCAATAGAAAAGGAAAAATGATGTCAGCATGACGTGCTGATGACGTCAGCAGTCAACAGACTGGCTGACTAGGTCAAACTGACCCGTGGGTCCCACCTGTCATAGACAGTAGACTAATAAAAGTTTAAACTAACTAAGACAGAGTTATTTAGCAGGAAGGCCCCACCTGTCATGGACTAATTAACTAAATTAATTAGTTTTAATTATGAAAACACTTAATTTGGAAATAAGCGGTAGGGCCCGCTCGTCAGCGTCCTGCAGAGACGCCGCATGGGCCGGCTGGCAGCGAACACAGGGGTGGCCCAGGTCGGCCACGTCGGGTGGGCGGCGGCTTGACGCCGGCGACGCTAAACAGCAGCGGAGGCCTCGGACCTCGTCGGATTTCGCCCACAGGCCACCGTTTCACGCGCAGCAGGCGTTGAGCAGCGGAGCAGCAGCGTCGATCAGCAGTGGTGGCCAGGCGGGAGTGGCGGAGTGCCATCGGTGGTGAGGCATGGCGGCGGCCGGAGATGAGGGGGTGGGGCTAGCGGCTAGGGGGCACGGGAGGCACGTGCTTAGGCTCGTTGGGCCTCGGGGCTCAGGAGTACAACGGTGGCCTCGGTGGCGCGCGTCGACCACAAGGCAGCCATGATCTCGTCGGCGGCGAGCAGGGCACGGAGGCGGCGACAGCTAGCTGGCTGGCGGGAAAGAGCACAGGGAGAGAGGGAGAGGGAGGCGGAGCTCACGGGGCAGGCACACGGAGGCCTCTCGGGGTTCGGGAGCGCAGAGGGAGGCATGTGGCTCCGGTGATCGCCGGTGACCACCGAGAAGGGGAAGAGGGTGATGGCGGCGATCGGCAGTTCGGTGTCGATCTGTGGGCGGAGAAGATGAGGACGAGCCCGGCGAAGCTGCTGGACTTCCAAACGCAGCTCGAGGTGACCGGTGGCCGCGTCAATGGCGACGGCGCTTCGGCGACGGAGTCGGGCGTGAAGGATCGGAGGGGACGAGCGAGAGAGGGGAGGATTGGTGATCTAGGGTTCACCAGGGTGCGGGGCGGCGTTTTGTAGGTCAACGGGGGCGCGGTGGATGGCCGGCGCGTGGCCATCGCGGCCACGGGCGGCTGCCCGGCGTCCACCTCCCCTCTGTGAACAGAGGAGGAAGGAGAGGGCAAGTTGGGCTGGGCCGGCCTGGTTGGTCTAAGGCTAGCTGGGCTGAGGCCTAGGAGATGGGGGGGGTTCTCTTTTGTTTTTATTATAAAAGCCTTTGTATTTTCTGTTTTTGTTTTATTTTACAACAACAGTTTTGCAATAATTCAAGCCACCAAATGACCTTGCATAAAAGTGGAGCTTGGCCACAAAATACTATGAAATATTCTGCAGTGCCACAAAACGTTTGTGCAATTTTGGAGTTCATTTGAATTTTATTTTGAAAAAGAATAGGGCATTTAAAGTGTCGTTTTGGCACTGTTTTAAATGCTCAGACCCCTATGTGTTGAAGATGATGTTGTTTTCCTTAACAACATTTGTTTTGGAATATTTGCTAGATGATGAACATTTTTGTTTTACTGCTCAAAGAAACAATTTATTTGACTCTATTTCAAATTTGAAAATGGCTTTGGATTTTGGACAGGTGGCAAGCTGCATAGTAACCATGATGACATGGACACCATTAGGGGGAGATTACTGTAGCCAGATTCTCGGGGTGTTACAAACTTGGCTTGTATATTCCAACAATGGGCTTCCTCAAATGCCCTAGGTCTTCGTGAGCAAGCAAGTTGGATGCACACCTACTTAGTTTCTTTTGTTGAGCTTTCATATATTTATAGCTCTAGTGCATCTGTTGCATGGCAATCCCTACTCCTTGCATTAACATCAGTTGATGGGCATCTCCATAGCTCATTGATTAGCCTCGTTGATGCGAGACTTTCTCCTTTTTTGTCTTCTCCACATAACCCCCATCATTATATTCTATTCCACCCATAGTGCTATATCCATGGCTCACGCTCATGTATTGCGTGATGGTTGAAAAAGTTTGAGATTACTAAAGTATGAAACAATGCTTGGCTTGTCATCGGGGTTGTGCATGATAAGAGCATTCTTGTGTGACGAAAATGGAGCATGACTAAACTATATAATTTTGTAGGGATGAACTTTCTTTGGCCATGTTATTTTGAGAGGACATAATTGCTTAGTTAGTATGCTTGAAGTATTATTATTTCTATGTCAATATTGAACTTTTATCTTGAATCTTTCGGATCTGAATATTCATACCACAATTAAGAACAATTACATTGAAATTATGCCAAGTAGCATTCCAGATCAAAAAGTTTGTTTTTATCATTTACCTACTCGAGGACGAGCAGGAATTAAGCTTGGGGATGCTTGATACGTCTCCAACATATCTATAATTTTTTATTGTTCCATGCTATATTATATTCTGTTTTGGAAATTATTGGGCTTTATTATACACTTTTATATTATTTTTGGGACTAACCTATTAACGGAGGCCCAACCTGCATTGCTGTTTTTGCCTATTTGAGTTCCGCAGAAAAAGAATATCAAGCGGAGTCCAAGCGGAATGAAACCCGGGAGCGTGATTTTCGGAACGAACGTGATCCATAGGACTTGGACCCTACGTCAAGACATCAACCAGGAGGGCACGAGGTAGGGGGCGCGCCCTTCACCCTCGTGGGCCCCCTGTTGCTCCACCGACGTACTCCTTCTTCCTATATATACCTACGTACCCCCAAACTACCAGATACGGAGCCAAAAACCTAATTCCACCGCCGCAACCTTCTGTCCTTGTGAGATCCCGTCTTAGGGCCTGTTTCGGAGCTCCGCCGGAGGGGGCATCGATCACGGAGGGCTTCTACATCAACACCATAGCCTCTCCGATGATGTGTGAGTAGTTTACCTTGGACCTTCGGGTCCATAGTTATTAGCTAGATGGCTTCTTCTCTCTTTTTGGATCTCAATACAATGTTCTCCCCCTCTCTCGTGGAGATCTATTCGATGTAATCTTGTTTTGCGGTGTGTTTGTTGAGACCGATGAATTGTGGGTTTATGATCAAGATTATGTATGAACAATATTTGAATCTTCTCTGAATTCTTTTATGTATGATTGGTTATCTTTGCAAGTCTCTTCGAATTATTAGTTTGGTTTGGCCTACTAGATTGATCTTTCTTGCAGTGGGAGAAGTGCTTAGCTTTGGGTTCAATCTTGCGGTGTCCTTTCCCAGTGACAGTAGGGGCAGCAAGGCACATATTGTATTGTTGCCATCAAGGATAACAAGATGGGGTTTACATCATATTGCATGAGCTTATCCCTCTACATCATGGCATCTTGCTTAAAGTGTTACTCTGTTCTTATGAACTTAATACTCTAGATGCATGCTGGATAGCGGTCGATGTGTGGAGTAATAGTAGTAGATGCAGGCAGGAGTTGATCTACTTGTCTCGGACGTGATGCCTATATACATGATCATACCTAGATATTCTCATAACTATGCTCAATTCTGTCAATTGCTCAACAGTAATTTGTTCACCCACCGTAAAAACTTATGCTCTTGAGAGAAGCCACTAGTGAAACCTATGGCCCCCGGGTCTATTTTCCATCATATTAATTCTCCAACACTTAGTTATTTTTATTGCCTTTTATTTTACTTTGCATTTTATCACAAAAAAATACCAAAAATATTATCTTATCATATCTATCAGATCTCACTCTCGTAAGTGACCGTGTAGGGATTGACAACCCCTTATCGCGTTGGTTGCGAGGATTTACTTGTTTGTGTAGGTGCGAGGGACTCGTGCGTGGCCTCCTACTAGATTGATACCTTGATTCTCAAAAACTGAGGGAAATACTTACGCTACTTTGCTGCATCACCCTTTCCTCTTCAAGTGAAAACCAACGCAGTGCTCAAGAGGTAGCACTACCCCTACTTTGTCACTAGGTGAAATCACGCAAGATTGAACCGAAAGCTAAGAACCACTCCCATTGCAAGAAAAAACAATCTAGTTGGCCAAACCAAACCGATAATCCAAAGAGAAATATAAAGATATCAAATCATGCAAATAAGAATTCAGAGAAGATTCAAATAATATTCATAGATAAGATGATCATAAATCCATAGTTCATCAGATCTCGACAAACACACCGCAAAAGAATATTACGTTGGATAGATCTCCAAGAACATCGAGGAGAACATGGTATTGAGAATCAAAGAGAGAGAAGAAGCCATCTAGCTATTTGCTATTGACCCATAGGTCTGAGGTAAACTACTCACACTTCATCGGAAGGGCAATAGGGTTGATGTAGATGCCCTCTGTGATTGAATCCCCCTCCGGCAGGATGCCGGAAAAGGCCCCAAGATGGGATCTCATGGGAACAGAAGGTTGCGGCAGCGGAAAAGTATTTTTGTGGCTCCCTCTAAGGGTTTTGGAATATATGTGAATATATAGGACAAAGAGTTAGGTCAGGGGACTCCCGAGGGGGCCACAAGGCAGGGGCGCCCCCTAGGGCGCGCCCTCAACCCTTGCCGCTGCGTTGTGGGTCTTCTGGCTTGGACTCCAAGTCCTCTGGGTGTCTTCTGGTCCAAGAAAAATCATCATAAAGTTTTATTCCGTTTGGTATTCGTTTTCTGTGAAACTCAAAAACAAGGAAAAAACAGAAACTGGCACTCGGCTCTAGGTTAATAAGATAGTCCCAAAAATAATATAAAATAGCATAATAATGCATATAAAACATCCAAAACAGATAATATAATAGCATGGAACAATAAAAAATTATAGATACATTGGAGACGTATCGAGCATCCCCAAGCTTAATTCCTGCTCGTCCTTGAGTAGGTAAATGATAAAAATAGATTTTTTGATGTGGAATGCTACCTAACATATTTATCCATGTAATTTTTTTCTTTATGGCATGAATGTTTAGATCCATAAGATTCAAAACAAAAGTTTGATATTGACATAAAAACAATAATACTTCAAGCGTACTAATAAAGCAATCATGTCTTCTCAAAATAACATGGCCAAAGAAAGTTATCCCTACAAAATCTTATAGTATGGCTATGCTCCATCTTCATCACAAAAAGTATTAAATCATGCACAACCCCGATGACAAGCCAAGCAATTGACTCATACTTTTGATGTTCTCAAACCTTTTCAACTTTCATGCAATACATGAGCGTGAGCCATGGATATAGCACTATAGTTGGAATAGAATATGGTGGTTGTGGAGAAGACAAAAGAAGGAGATAGTCTCACATCAACTAGGCGTATCAATGGGCTATGGAGATGCCCACCAATAGATATCAATGTGAGTGAGTAGGGATTGCCATGCAATGGATGCACTAGAGCTATAAGTTTATGAAAGCTCAAAAAGAAACTAAGTGGGTATGCATCCAACTCGCTTGCTCACAAAGACCTAGGGAAATTTGAGGAAGCCCATCATTGGAATATACAAGCCAAGTTCTATAATGAAAAATTCTCACTAGTATATGAAAGTGACAACATAGGAGACTTGAAGGAAATATGCCCTAGAGGCAATAATAAAGTTGTTGTTTATATTTCATTATATCATGATAAATGTTTATTATTCATGCTAGAATTGTATTAACCAGAAACTTAGTACATGTGTGAATACATAGACAAACAGAGTGTCACTAGTATGCCTCTACTTGACTAGCTCGTTGAATCAAAGATGGTTAAGTTTCCTAGCCATAGACATGAGTTCTCATTTGATTAACGGGATCACATCATTAGAGAATGATGTGATTGACTTGACCCATCCGTTAGCTTAGCACGATGACCGTTTAGTTTGTTGCTATTGCTTTCTTCATGACTTATACATGTTTCTATGACTATGAGATTATGCAACTCCCGAATACCGGAGGAACACTTTGTGTGCTATCAAATATCACAACGTAACTGGGTGATTATAAAGATGCTCTACAGGTGTCTCCGATGGTGTTTGTTGAGTTGGCATAGATCAAGATTAGGATTTGTCACTCCGATTGTCGGAGAGGTATCCCTGGGCCCTCCCGGTAATGCACATCACTATAAGCCTTGCAAGCAATGTGACTAATGAGTTAGTTGCGGGATGATGCATTACAGAACGAGTAAAGAGACTTGCCGGTAACAAGATTGAACTAGGTATTGAGATACCGATGATCGAATCTCGGGCAAGTAACATGCCGATGACAAAGGGAACAACGTATGTTGTTATGCGGTTTAACCGATAAAGATCTTCGTAGAATATGTAGGAACCAATATGATCATCCAGGTTCCACTATTGGTTATTGACCGGAGACGAGTCTCGGTCATGTCTACATAATTCTCGAACCCGTAGGGTCCGCACGCTTAACATTCGGTGACGATCGGTATTATGAGTTTATGTGTTTTGATGTACCGAAGGTTGTTCGGAGTCCCGGATGAGATCATGGACATGAGGAGGAGTCTCGAAATGGTCGAGACATAAAGATCGATATATTGGAATGCTATGTTTGAACATCGGAAGGGTTCCGGATGAGTTCGGGCATTTACCGGAGTACCGGGGGGTTACCGGAACCCCCTAGGGAGTACATGGGCCTTAATGGGCCTTAGTGGGAGAGTGGAGGAGGCGGCAAAGGTGGGGGACCCCCCCCAAGCCCAATCCGAATTGGGAAGGGGGCCCTCCCCCCTTTCCTTCTCCCCTCCTTCCTTCCTCTCCTACTCCAACTAGGGAAAGGGGGGAATCCTACTCCCGGTGGGAGTAGGACTTCCCCTAGGGCGCGCCATAGAGAGGGACGGCCCTCCCCTCCTCCACTCCTTTATATACGGGGGAGGGGTGCACCCCATAGACACACAAGTTGATTGTTTAACCGTGTACGGTGCCCCCCTCCACAGATTTCCACCTCGGTCATATCGTTGTAGTGCTTAGGCGAAGCCCTGCGTCGGTAACTTCATCATCACCGTCATCACGCCGTCGTGCTGACGAAGCTCTCCCTCGACACTCAGCTGGATCTAGGGTTCGTGGGACGTCACCGAGCTGAACGTGTGAAAATCACGGAGGTGCCGTACTTTCGATACTAGGATCGGTCGGATCGTGAAGACGTACGACTACATCAACCGCGTTGTCATAATGCTTCCGCTTTCGGTCTACGAGGGTACGTCGACAACACTCTCCCTTCTCGTTTCTATGCATCACCTAGATGGATCTTGCGTGTGCGTATGATTTTTTTTGAAACTACTGCGTTCTCCAACAAGACTCTCTATCATGAAGATCATGGTGCAACTTTGAAGCACAAGTGTGGAAAAAGGATAGTAACATTGCCCCTTCTCTCTTTTCTATCATTTTTTTTTCTTTTTCTCTTGTTTGTGTGGGCTTCTTTGGCCTCTTTTATTTTTCGTAAAGTCCGGAGACTCATCCCAACTTGTGAGAGAATCATAGCTTCCATCGTCCTTTCCTCACATGGGATAATGCTCTAATAATGATGATCATCACACTTTTATTTACTTACAACTCAAGAATTACAACTCGATACTTAGAAAAAAATATGGCTCTATGTGAATACCTCCGGTGGTGTACTAGGATGTGAAATACTCAAGAGTGATATGTATAAAAAATATGAACGGTGTCCTTGCCAAAAATACGATGTCAACTACATGATCATGCAAAGCAATATGACAATGATGGAGCGTGTCAAAATAGAACGGAACGGTGGAAGTTTCGTGGAAATATATCTCGGAATGGCTATGGAAATGCCATAATAGGTAGGTATGGTGGCTGTTTTGAGGAAGGTATAAGGTGGGTGTAGGGCACCGGCGAAAGTTGCGCGGTACTAGAGAGGCTAGCAATGGTGGAAGGGTGAGAGTGCGTATAATCCATGGACTCAACATTAGTCATAAAGAACTCACATATTTATTGCAAAAGTCTAGAAGCTATCGACACAAAGTACTACACTCATGCTCCTAGGGGGATAGATTGGTAGGAAAATACCATCGCTCGTCCCTGACCGCCACTCATAAGGAAGACAATCAATAAATAAATCATGCTCTGACTTCATCACATAACGGTTCACCATACGTGCATGCTACAGGAATCACAAACTTTAACACAAGTATTTCTACCAATCCACAATTACTCACTAGCATGACTTTAATATCACCATCTTTATATCTCAAAACAATCATAAGGAATCAAACTTCACATAGTATTCAATGCACTTTACATGAAAGTTTTTATTATATCCCTCTTGGATGCCCATCATATTAGGACTAAATTCATCACCAAACAAAATTACCATGAACCTTAGAGATACTCTCAAAATAATATAAGGGAAGCATGAGAGTTCAACAATTTCTATAAAATAAAGCCACTGTCGTGCTCTAAAAAGATATAAGTGAAGCACTAGAGCAAAATTTCCTAGCTCAAAAGATATAAGTGAAGCACATAGAGTATTCTAATAAATCACGATTCATGCATGTCCCTCTCAAAAGGTGTGTACAGCAAGGATGATTGTAGCAAACTAAAAAGCAAAGACTCATATCATAGAAGACGCTCCAAGCAAAACACATATCATGTGGTGAATAAAAATATAGCCTCAAGTAAATTGACCGATAGACGAAGACGAAAGAGGGGATGCCTTCTGGGGCATCCCCAAGCTTAGGCTCTTGGTTATCCTTGAATATTATGGGGTGCCTTGGGCATCCCCAAGCTTAGTCTCTTGCCACTCCTTATTCCATAGTCCATCAAATCTTTACCCAAAACTTGAAAACTTCACAACACAAAACTCAACAGAAAACTCATGAGATCCATTAGTAAAATAAAATAAAATCACCACTTTTGGTACTGTTGTGAACTCATTATTTATTTATATTGGTGTAATATCTACTGTATTCCAACTTCTCCATGGTTCATACCCCCCGATACTACTTATAGATTCATCATAATAAGCAAATTACAACACATAGAAGACAGAATTTGTCAAAAACAGAACAGTCTGTAGCAATCTGTAAACTTCGAATACTTCTGTAACTCCAAAAATTCTGAAAATAGGAAAACAGAGGCAATTTGTATATCAATCTTGTGCAAAAAGAATCATTATTTTATTGCGCTTATGTGATTATTAACAATTCTGTGACTGGGCGCAAAAGTTTTTGTTTTCAGCAAGATCAAATCAACTATCATCGTAAGCCATCCCAAAGGTCTTACTTGGCACAAACACTAATTAAAACACCAAAACACAATTACTACAGAGGTAATAATGTGTATTTTATTCAAGAACAGTAGCAAAATAAAAAAATACACAAAAATAAAATTGGGTTGCCTCCCAACAAGCGCTATTGTTTAATGCCCTTAGCTAGGAATAAAAACATAGATCTAGGTATTGTCATCTTTGGTATGCAATCCAAAAGTAGCTCTCATAATAGATTCATATGGCAACTTAATTTTCTTTCTAGGAAAGTGTTCCATGTCCTTCCTTAACGGAAATTGAAATCTATGTTTCCTTCCTTCATATCAATAATTGCACCAATTGTTCTAAGGAAAGGTCTACCAAGAATAATAGGACATGTAGGATTGCAATCTATATCAAGAACAATGAAATATACGGGCACATAATTCCTATTTGCAACAATAAGAACATCATTAATTCTTCCCATAGATTTCTTAATAGTGTAATACACAAGATGCAGATTTAAAGAACAATCATCAAATTCACGGAACCTAACACATCAAATAAAGTTTTTGGAATCTTGGAAACACTAGCACCCGAATCACACAAACATGGCACTCATAATCTTTAATCTTAATATTAATAGTATGTTCCCACTTATCATAAAGTTTTCTAGGAATAGAAACTTCCAATTCAAGCTTTTCTTCAAAAGATTTCATGATAGCATCAGCGATATGCTTAGTAAAAGCTTTATTTTGATTATAAGCATGAGGAGAATTCAACATGGATTGCAACAAGGAAATACAATATATCAAAGAACAATTATAATAATTAAAATCCTTGAAATCCAAAAGAGTGGGTGCATTGCTACTTAAAGTTTTGACCTCTCCAATCCCACTTTTATTAATTTTTGCATCAAGATCTATAAACTCCAAATTATTGGGACACCTTTTAACTAAAGTTGACTCATCTCCAGTCCCATATTTATGAGGATTTATATTAGAAAACAAATATTCAATAGGATTCACATCAATCACTTTAAGATCTTCATATTTATTTTCACAAAAACTAGAAGAACACGCGTTTACAAACAAATCTTGCTTAGCACGCATCTTAGCGGTTCTTTATTTGCACTCATCAACGGAAATTCTCATAGATTTTAAAGACTCATTAATATCATGCTTGGGTGGAATATATCTAATTTTCAAAGAATCAATCTCAAGAGAAATTCTATCCACGTTCCTAGCCAAATCATCAATCTTAAGCATTTTTTCTTCAACCAAAGCATTGTAATTCTTTTGGGAACTAATAAATTATTTAATATTGTTCTCAAGATAATAGGGCATCTAATTATAATTTTATTAAGGATTGTTGTAGGAAATTACCATAATTATTATAGGAATTACTAGGAAACGACCTAGGATGAAAATTACCTCTATACGCGTTATTACCAAAATTGTTCCTACCAACAAAATTCACATCCATAGACTCATTATTATTCTCAATCAAAGTAGACAAAGGCACATCATTAGGATCAATAGGAGCACTCTTACTAGCAAACAATTTCATAAGTACATCCATCTTTCCACTCAAAATATTAATCTCTTCAATTGCATGCACCTTTTTACTAGTAGAAGATCTTTCGGTATGCCATTGAGAATAATTAACCATAATATTATCTAGGAGTTTAGTAGCTTCTCATAAATTAAATTCCATAAAAGTAACTCCCATGGTCGAATCTAAAATATTTCTAGAAGAAAAATTCAATCCGGCATAATTTTTTTGTATGATCATCCACAAATTTAAACCATGAGTAGCGCATTTTCGTATCATCAATTTCATCCTCTCCTGAGATTGTGCAACATGTGCCGGATCAAGTTGCTTAAAATTCATAATATCGTTCCTAAGGGAGATGATCTTAGCGGGAGGAAAATACTTGGAAATAAAAGCATCTTTAAACTTATTCCATGAATCCATACTATTTTTAGGCAAAGATGAAAACCAAGTTTTAGCACGACCTCGTAGTGAGAATGGAAATAGCTTCAATTTAACAATATCATTATCCACATCTTTCTTCTTTTGCATATCACGCAACTCAATGAAATTATTTAGATGGGATGCGACATCTTCACTAGGAAGGCCGGAAAATTGATCTTCCATAACAAGATTCAGCAAAGCGGCAATAGTTTCATAAGATTCTGCACTAGTGGCGGGAGCAATCGGAGTACTAATAAAATCATTATTATTAGTATCGGAAAAATCAAACAACTTGGTATTTTTCTTGCGACACACGAGCAAATCTAACAAACGAGCAAACTAAAAGCAAGCGAAAAGACGGAGAGAAGAAGGGCGAATAAAAAGGCAAATCGTTTTGTATTTTTCTAAAAATGTTTTAGAAGTGGGGGAGAGGCAAATGGAAAATAATGTAATGCAAGAGATGAGAGTTTAGGATGGGTACTTGGTAGGCTTGACATAGATCTCCCCGTCAACGGCGCCAGAAATTCTTCCTGTTACTTCTTGAGCTTGCGTTGGTTTTTCCCTTGAAGAGGAAAGGGTGATGCAGCACAGTAGAGATAAGTATTTCCCTCAGTTAAGAACCAAGGTATTGATGACCCACAAGTATAGGGGATCTATCGTAGTCCTTTCGATAAGTAAGAGTGTCGAACCCAACGAGGAGCAGAAGGAAATGACAAGCAGTTTTCAGTAAGGTATTCTCTGCAAGCACTGAAATTATCGGTAACAAATAGTTTTGTGATAAGGTAATTTGTAACGGGTAACAAGTAATGAAAGTAAATAAGGTGCAGCAAGATGGCCCAATCCTTTTTGTAGAAAAGGACAAGCCTGGACAAATTCTTATATGAAGGAAAACGCTCCCGAGGACACATGGGAATTATCGTCAAGCTAGTTTTTATCACGCTCATATGATTCAGTTCATTACTTTGATAATTTGATATGTGGGTGGACCGGTGCTAGGGTGCTGCCCTTCCTTGGACAAGCATCCCACTTATGATTAACCTCTATTGCAAGCATCCACAACTACAAAAGAAGTATTAAGGTAAACCTAACCATAGCATGAAACATATGGATCCAAATCAGCCCCTTACGAAGCAATGCATAAACTAGGGTTTAAGCTTCTGTCACTCTAGCAACCCATCATCTACTTATTACTTCCTAATGCCTTCCTCTAGGCCCAAACGATGGTGAAGTGTCATGTAGTCGACGTTCACATAACACCACTAGAGGAATGACAACATACATCTCATCAAAATATCTAACGAATACCAAATTCACATGACTACTTATAGTAAGACTTCTCCCATGTCCTCAGGAACAAACGTAACTACTCACAAATCATATTCATGTTCATAATCAGAGGGGTATAAATATGCATATAGGATCTGAACATATAATCTTCCACCAAATGAACCAACTAGCATCAATTACAAGGAGTAATCAACACTACTAGCAACCCACAGGTACCAATCTGAGGTTTTGATACAAAGATTGGATACAAGAGATGAACTAGGGTTTGAGAGGAGATGGTGCTGGTGAAGATGTTGATGGAGATTGACCCCTCCAGATGAGAGGATCATTGGTGATGACGATTGTCGGTGTCAAAACCGGCGGATCTCGGGTAGGGGGTCCCGAACTGTGCGTCTAGGCGGATGGTAACAGGAGACAAGGGACACGATGTTTTACCCAGGTTCGGGCCCTCTCGATGGAGGTAAAACCCTACGTCCTGCTAGATTAATATTGGTGATGTGTGTTACAAGAGTAGATCTACCACGAGATCAAAGAGGCTAAACCCTAGAAGCTAGCCTATGGTATGATTGTTGTTTTTCCTATGGACTAAAACCCTCTGGTTTATATAGACACCGGATAGGGTTAGGGTTACACAGAGTCGGTTACAATGGTAGGAGATCTACATATCCGTATCGCCAAGCTTGCCTTCCACGCCAAGGAAAGTACCATCCGGACACGGGACGAAGTCTTCAATCTTGTATCTTCATAGTCTTGGAGTCCGGCCGATGATGATAGTTCGGCTATCCGGACACCCCCTAGTCTGGAACTCCCTCAATAGCCCGTGAACCAGGCTTCAATGACGATGAGTCCGACGCGTATATTGTCTTCGGTATTGCAAGGCGGGTTCTTCCTCCGAATAATTTATAGAAGATTGTGAACACCAGGATAGTGTCCGGCTCTGCAAAACAAGTTCCACATAACACCGTACAGAGAATAATTTTTGCACAGATCTGCTGACGTATTCCGCGGCGTGACATCACACCATGGCCAGGCTTTTATATAAATTGTTTTTTTTGCTCCACCTCAGCGTGCTTAGCGAGGCGGTTTCCTTCGCACTCTTATCAAAGCGTAGATCGTGCCCCCTTATTCCGGGATTCTCATCAATACGGACATGGGTAACCCAACCGTGCCCGTTGGCCTGCCTTCTCTATCAAAGGCGAGTCCTAGTCGACCACGGGGTGGGGTCTTGGTATTCAACCTCTTTATAATGAGACCAAGGCCCTCTCCTTTTTACACCCTCTATCGAGTTCGCCTCGTGCTTCGAGTTCCAACACCCAAAGCTTCAGATTCAGCGCGGACTTTCGATGATGTCCGGCTCTGACCAGCATGGCCGATGGATGTCTTCCTCCGTCACAGAAGAAGACGTGCTAAAATTGCGAGACGCCAGGTATCTAACCGACGAGATCTCGCATAGGCTACCTGCTCCAGGGCAGGTCATTCCCACTCCTGAGCCCGGTGAGAACGTGGTGTTCGTGTCTCACTTCCGTCGGGGTTTAGGCTTCCCGATGGACCCCTTTGTGCGGGTGCTCATGTTTTATTATGGGCTTGATTTCCATGACTTGAATCCGGAGTCCATCCTCCATATCTCGTCATTCATTGTTGTATGTGAGGCCTTCCTCCATATTACCCCCACTTTGGATTGTGGCTCAAAACCTTCAAGGTGGAGCCAAAGGCGATCAAGGGGCAGCAAGCGAAAGCGGAGGGGCGGTCATAAGCAAATGTCTTGATGCTCCGTGGCCCTGTGGCTCCTTTCAAGAGGAGCTTGGTTTGTGGCAACGGGGTGGTTTTATATCACCGCCCTGGGGGCACCAAATGGGCGGCGCTCCTGCCTTCGCTCCGGTCCACCACAGCGGCTGGCGTCATGGGTCAACAAGGGGCTCGACTGGGGTCGTCCAGGGCGTTCCCCTGCTGCAGAGGCCGATTCGAGACCTCCGGAAAGAGGATCAATTTGGTTGCGTGGTGCAGGTTATGGTGATCCGGCGCCTTCAGCCTGCAAACGTCGCCCCCTCCTTGTGGGAATTCAATCCGGAGGGACCACGAGCTCTCCAAAATTTTATGGGCACGACGCCTTGGAGATGTATAAATTGTTCTTCGGATCACAAGAGAAGTGTCCGGACTTGACCGAGGACGCAGGACTAAGCTGCAATCGCCCAGATACTCAAGTAAGTAGTCTTGTAACCGGACAAGCTGTTCATTCATTTATTATACATATATGCCCTTTAAAGGAGCCGTTTCTTGAACAGGAGTGGATAGCCAAGGCAAAGTTGATAAGGTGCCCGGCTCCCCTCCAAGAGACCACGCCGGATCCCATGTTGACCAAGATTTTGAAGGTCGCGCCTTTTGAAGAAGGCGAAGGGAGGAGCGGGGGAGCAACTGCCTCTGTGAAGGAGGCTATCAAGGAAGGAGGGATTAAGAGTCCCACCTTCCGAGGAGAGAAGAGGACCGCTTCAGAAGATCCGGAGGTCAAGGCCTCAAAGAAAGGAAGGGAATCTTCGTCGGAGAGTCCGGCGCTGGGAAGTAACCCAGCCGCACTGTTTCCCCAAGGGGATCAACCCTCCAGCGAGCCGTAAGTAAAACGAAGGGGTCTTGTAAATAAGGAACATCCCTGTATTTATTTATGAAGATAACCTAAATTGTACCTTGTAGTTCGGACCTCCGCCCTTCTCAGCAGAGCTCGTCTTCGGGGGATCTTCTTCCGTAGATGATGGAGAGCGAAACGCCTCCACCTGTCGCACCCTCATGTGAAGCGGATGACCCGGAGGTGTCGTCGCAGAGGGTTCCCCCAAGTCCAGCGGGGGCGGAAGGTCTGGAGCCAAGTGATGTGCGGTCAGAGGAGCTGAGGGATTTGCTCTGGCGATCGGCTATCTCAGAAGATCACCGTGCTCTAATGGGTACGGTGATTGAAAGAATTGCATCCGCAGAGAGCGGATTGCACGAAGCCGTCAGAAGCTTACTAACGGGGTTTGAGGTACGCAAAAAATAATATACCTGCTGACAGTTATGCATATAAAATGCGCCATGTATAGATAGTAGCCCCTGAGAATCGGTATGTTGTCAAAATTGACAACGTGCGAGATCAAATCTCGATTTTAACATATCGCCGCTCCTAAACAGGTGGCGGGCGTCCAAGGCCAGCGGACTGATGAATATGCCGAACTGAAGCGGCAACTTGACGAGGCAGATCACGGACATCGCGCTAGTCAATAAACGGTTTGACGAGTCACAAGGTATGCGACTTCTATGCGGACACCTGTTAAGGGAGCTTGACGCCCATGTCTTACTGTTTGTATGCTTTAATGCAGATGGTGTCGCTGCCGTTGAGGAGCTGCGGGCAGAACTTGCCCGAGCGAAGGAGCAAGCCAGGAGTAGTAATGCGGCTGCTTTAAAGGCGAGAGAAGAGCTAGAAGCTGAATGGGCTGCTCACTGCCGAAGCAAAGAGGAGATGGCCGAGATGGCCAAAAGGTTAAGGAATGCTACCGATCGATGCGAGGTTCTTGAAAAAGAGCATCAAGCGGAGCAGGAGGGCCTAAAGAAGGCCGCCGCCGAAACCAAGAATGCCCAATCGGCTTTGGGAGCTGCCAAGGAGGAGCTGAGTCAGGCCAGGGCAATTGCGGCTGGAAAACCATTTCTGCTGCGGAGGAAATATACAGATCCAAAGTATGCTCCGTTGGATAAATTATGGAGTTCGAGAGGATGCTTATATGGACTTGGCGGGCGCCAGGACGCGTTGAGCACTTCGAGGGCGGAAGGGCACAAAGGAAGAGCTATCTGGTCGCAATTCCATAGTCCGGGCGTCCTCTGCCTGACCGATCGGTTGGCCGAGTGGGCGAGCTGAATCGATTGTCCGGATTGGCCATGAAGCATGTCTTGACTCACTTGTGGCGGACGGACCCCACCAAAAGCTATTTTGGTGTAGTGCAGCAGTTTCTTGGAGCGGTGCAGCGTCGACGCGATAAAGCGATCGGCATGTATTGAGGGCGCGGATGGCTCTTGCCGTGTCAAGACATCTTGGTCGAGATGAAGGCCAGCGGCGTTGCATCCCGTGATTCGGACAGAGGTCGAGTACCGCCGAGCACTACTTTGAAGAAGTCTGCGGGCGCTCGTTTAATAGAGGCGCATGCTCGAAGGATATTATGTTTGAATGACATGTATGATTCGTGAAAACGATGTTTCAATGTAATATAAGTGCTTTTTATACTTGTGCGTTCAAGTAGTAAACTACTCCTGTGCGGCCGTTTATGTATATGTGTATATAACTTGAAAGATGGCAGTCCTTGGTTTCAGCCCCACGCACATAGTGCGGGGGTGTTTGCAAAAAAAGCACTTTTTCACACTTAATCCAACGTCTTGGTCCTGTTAAGGAGGTGGTAGCGTAGCAAACTAGGCAACCGGACTATAATGCTTTATCACTTTCACTTAGCCATAGGAGTTCGAGGGTGGGGCTACTATATAGCCCCTGGGGGCACCGCGGTCTCCCGAATTTGGGGAGCGTATGTGCCTGACCGAAAACCAGTCCTTCGTTAATGCGGAGGAATTCTGAACATTCCTGTGAGTCATCGAGTGGTTGACCAGTCTCTCGCTATATTATGACAGTCAGTTTTCGGCTTTCTCTACTGAGGTGCTCGCCCGACCGAACCGGGGCACAATCGCAGTAGTTCTCCTGGTGCCGCGTTAGCCGTGAAAACGGAACGTAAGGCAGCAAAACACAGGAGCCGGGCAACCCAACATTTGACCAAAGACAATGATTCGGAGCTGATGCATATAAGGCCTAACTCGAGGACGCGAATACTCCCTAAGGTATTCGGTCTTTATGAAAATGGGCAAAATAAGGCCCTAAGCCCTTTGTGTCCAGGTACGTGCAAAAATTCTGGTGCGGCCAATGCCAAAGCACCAGCCTCCTCCTCAGTTATATTTAAGGAACTGGGGAATGTATATCAACAAGAGACAAAGTGAAAAAGGTTTACGCATGGTCTTAATCTGAAAAGAATCCTTGCAACGGGTCCTGCTGCACGTCTGCGCTGTGTCTCCGTTGTGCAGTATCACGGACGGGTGTATACGTTGTTCATCTGTAAAGAGAGGAACTTAGTTTGAAAGAAAAAGGGCGTCACGAAAGATGTATTTAATATTAAATGAGCAGAGTACGGTTCAAAGAAGTGAACAAAATTGAGCTTTATTATCTCTTGTTATACATGCATGCAGCCCTTGTATGGGGGTATGCCGCTAGTGGGCGCCGGACTCGTCTAGCCGTATCCGGGTTTGAATGACCTATTGCAGGTTCTTTGCCTAGTGGAGTCGGATAGCTGTGGAGCTGTCGATGCAGTCTCCCCTTCTTCCGCGCTCGAGTAACATAATACTTCCTTTCAGCGAGATGATGCGCGTGGATCGGGCATTTTAAGTGTTAGAGATGCATAATGCGGTATTGCGTTAAAGCGGGCGAAGCTTGGCGTCCCAATAGTGCTTGATGGCTACTTTTAAGCGGGCGACATGGAAGAGTAACCTTCGCGACGGAAGTTGTCGGATGAACCAAACACAACTTCTAGCAGTATGGAGCCCATGCAAAGGGCGTATGGGCTGGCGAGTACTCCTTTAAAGGAGGTGTTGCTATGGCGAATTTTGGTTGGGTTTATCCCCATCCTGCGGATTGTGTCCCGATATATCAGGTTTATGTCACTATGACCGTCCATGAGGACATGTGTAAATTGGAATCCGTCGATTATAGGATTTAATATCAAGGCAGTCCATCCTGCGTTTGGATAGTATCGGAATAGTCCGATGGTGAAGGTGATTGGTTTTGACAACCGTGTCTTGGCGCGCCTTTTAGGGGCGCCGCTTTTTTCCCTTTGATCACGTGAAGTGAGTTTACTGTTTTAACCTCATGTGGGAAAGTTTTTCGTTTTCCGGAGTGCTGCTTTTGGGTTTCGTCACTCGAATTTGGTGTGTCGAGCCCCTTGTGTTCGGCATTAAGTCGGCCGGACTGTTTGAAGACCCAACAATCTCTGTGGGTATGGTTTGCAGGCTTCCCGGAGGTACCATGTATTTGACACGGTCTATCCAGAATCTTGTTTAGGTTGGATAGCTCGTCACTGTTATCCTTTAGGGGCAGTGTTTTGTTGTTCGGCCGAGAGCTTTTGAATCCGGTGTTCACCGCCGTACTATTTGGGCCATTTTCCTTATTCCGGCGTTGATCTTTTCTGCGTCGTGATTTCCCATTTACATCCCTGATTTCGGATGTACTCGGGTCGCTGGTGCTGCATCTAGCCAGCTAGCCGTCTTCTCCCGCACAAAAGCGGGTCATGAGGCTTGTTAATGCGGCCATTGTTCTTGGCTTTTCTTGGCCGAGGTGTCTGGCGAGCCATTCGTCTCGGACGTTGTGTTTGAAAGCTGCTAAGGCTTCGGCGTCCGGACAGTCGACTATTTGGTTCTTTTTAGTAAGGAACCTGCTCCAGAATTTCCGGGCTGACTCTCCGGGCTATTGAGTTATGTGACTGTCGAGGAAGCTGATCGGACCCACGAACACCTATGGGACCGGCGGACCGAGCCCCTTTCGGTTCGGTGGAGGGCGGAGGTCGCACGAAGAGCAGATCGAGGCGAAGCACACGAGCAGTTTACCCAGCTTCGGAGCTCTCCGGAGAGATAATACTCCTACTGCTGCTTGTCAGATTGAATTGTGTTCTAGCTAGGGAGCGCTGAGAGCTACAAGACCTAGCTTGAGTGTTCTCTGGTTTCGAATGAACCGAACCCCCTTTCTACGTTGCGCATGGGCCTCCTTTTATATGCTAAAGGGGTCACCGACAGGTGGCAACGTAGACAAGGGCAAAAAGGAAAATGAGTTGCGGTTGATACAGCTACTTGTACAGTGTATCCTACCTAACCCTGACGGCAGGGGACAAAGGCATTAAATGCCCGTCTAAGTCGACTAAACAGTGCAGAAAGGGACCGCCAGGGACGCCACCGCTTGCCACGATGGCAATCTTGTCAGCACCGCTTGCCACCGCGCTCCGCTGGCCGCACAGCCCCTTGCCACGCGCGCCTGGAAAGGTCCCGTGGCAACACGTTGGTGGATGTGCTGGAGCGGAGGAAAAGAGTGGTAGCCTGCCGCGGCAAGCGCCTTGCCGCGGTTGTTGCCTTGTCGCGCCCGGAAACTTGTCGCTCACCGGGCCTTCCCGGCAAGCTCCTCTTGCCGGGGCCTTGTTCTCTAGGTGCCTTGAGTGGCCTTCCCGGCAAGCTCCTCTTGCCGGGGCCTTGTCTCCTTGGCTTAAATACTTTGTTCTTGAATGGCTCCAAAGGAACCACGGAGGACCTTGGTGGTCACTGGCAAACCCCGCCGCTGGTGTGCTGCGATTGCCCGTGCAGTTCGGGATACTAGGGTACCCTACTCTAGTACACCGACAGAGCCCCGGCCTGGGCCACCTGCAGTGCCGAAGCGCTGTTGGGCCAGGCCCAAAATAGTGCACGGGCACGCGCGGCCTTGGTTATGCCGTAACTCACTCCGGTCCCACCACGCCCTCCACGAACGACACGCATCGATCGTGGTGTCGTGGGAGATATCGTGGGGGGGTTTCTTTATTCGGAAAAAGTGGAACGTCCGCCCCTCCCTCTTTATAAGCAGAGGAAGCAGGGGCAGTCTGCCCACCTCGCCAGTTGCTGTCCCATCTCGAAAAAACCACCGCTGCTCCCCCCTTCTTCCCAAGTCTGAAGAAAGCAGCGCTCCGCCCCCCATCGCCACCAGTACCACCAACGCCGTCGGTCTCCCCCACCGCCTCCGCCATGGCTCCGAAAGCCGACAAGGGGAAGGGCGTGAAGTCGGTCGAGGCGCAGCGGCTCGCGGTGCTGTGAAAGGAGCGGGCCATCTCCCCCCCCCCCAGCTCGCCGCGAGGGAGCTGAGGGAGAACTACTACCTCTTCTGGTCGACGGAGACGCGAGCGCATCCGCGCACGAAGGTACTCCCAGCTGCTGCTTCGGAACTAGCCCCAACTGGGTACCCTTTCTTCGCACAGTTCTTCTATTGCGGGCTCTGCCCGCCCTTCTCTGAATTTTTCTGCGATATCATGAACACCTACGGGTTCCGCCTCCTTGACTTCACCCCCAATGCTGTCCTGACCATGGCAGTTTTCGCACATCTTTGCGAAAACTTTGTCGGAGTCCACCCAAACGTAGCCCTTTTCCACCACTTCTTCATGCCTCGAGTTGAGAGAGGAGAGCCCCTTGCCGGAGGAATCGCTTGGATCTCAAGGATCGGCAAGAAAGAAGCCTATCTGGAAGGAGAGCTCCGCAACAAGTGGGAAGAGTGGAGGGCAGATTGGTGTTGGATTGTAGAGGAGAATCCGCAGCCCTTTACCGCCCAGCGCCAAACCCCAATAGTGCGCGGCAACGATTGGAGCAACTTGGCGCCAGAAGATGCTAGATTGAAGATTGCCGTCACCGGATCCTGCGCCTCGGGCTTGCGGACTAATCAGAGGCGCCGTTGGCGCAGATTTCCTTCGCCGCCAGACGCTCCCTTGCAGGAGAGGAGGAGACCTGCTTGGGAGTTCCGAATCGGCGGATATCATGAGGCTGCGCCGGGCCTCAACTTCAATTTCACCGTCTTGGAGTTGGATGCGATGCTCTGGAGCTGTTCAAGCATGACCACGATCATCCCGAATGGTTCAGGTTGCGAGGAGAGTCGTTCCATTGTGCAACAATTCCTCGCTCGACCGCATCCGTGCAATGATGCCGCAGCGACTCACATGGAATTGTTCCAACCTGGCAAGAGCTGCGCAGATGACGTCGGCGGGTGTTCTTGACAGCTTGGAAGAAGTGCCGATCCGCCCGATGAGCGAAGGGCCTCACCGCGACACCATCGACGACGAGATGCAGCGCAACGCCACCAGGCTAGAAGAGGCGGCAGCAGCTGCTGCCGATGGCGAATTCGGGTTCACCGTGGAGGAGGCAGAGGCAGCAGAGGCGACAAGCCTTGTCGAGCGAAGGGAGTTTGCCGGCGAGGAGGAGCTTGCCGAACCTGAAGCCGAGTCGAGCGAGCCCGCCGAGGGCGCCTCCTCCCCACCATCTAGCAGCTTTCCGCGATTGGAGCCCCCAGCTCCACCAAGAAGGCGTCTCCGCAAAGCTGGAGGCAAGCGGGCGGCAACGGGCTAACAGCCGCGCGGCTCGCTGACGACGCTCCACCGCTGCAAGCTTTGTTGCCGCTGGAGCACCTCACGCTGTTGCAGCAAGCTGGAGCGGGCCTCCCGAGCCACCATCGCTACTCCCGCCAAGCGGTCAAGGGAACCCCTCCTCCGCCTCGTCGCACCAGAGGCGAGCCAGAATTTGATCTCTCCGCGCTCAGCTCCGACGAGGAAGAAGAAGAGTAAGCTTCTGTGTTGTACTTGTATTTCTTCAATTTTGTTGCTTTGTCTTGTATTTGATTTGCTTCATTCTGAACTCTTTCCTTTTCAGGACGCTGGCCCAGAGAGCGTCCAAGAGAGCCAAGACTCCGGTGGTTGTCATCGAGGACGATCCCCCCACGGCAGCAGGAGGCGCGTCCGAGACCACCTCGCCGGTCGCGGCAACTATTCCTCAAAGCAGCCCCCAGCACAGCCCCCAGCGTAAGTATACGGTTTACTTTTTGCTGTTGAGCGTACATGGGTGCTCTTTCTTTGCTGATATCTGACTGTTGGTTTGTGTAGGAGCGAGCAGCCCCACCAGGAGTGCCGAAGCCGCCCCGGCGTGCCATCTGCGTCGACTACACCGCCAAGGAGGATCTCCCGGCAAGGGCGTTCTCCGCAGCGAGGCTTCTCCGGCAAGGGGCAGTTCTCCGGCAAGGGATAGCGCCAGCGATCCTCCGGTGGTTGAGACCACGGCTGCAGATCCCATCGCAGGTAATCCTCTTGCCTGAAAACTTCCCTTGCGTTCTTCTTCTTCTGATTTTCTTTTGAACATTTGCTTGATCGTTCTTTCTTTTTCTGGTCGTCAGATCCATCCGCCGCAGAGCCGATGGAGACTGAGGTCGCCAGCGAGGAGGACGTGTGCGGCAATACTGACGACGCCGCCGCCATTGAGGAAGGGGCTAGCGCTGATGAGTCCGCCGGCGAAGAGGCCGCCAAGGCTGCTGCCGCAGAGGCTGGCGAGGGTCCGCGATCGACCAGCGGCTCGAGGCCGCAGGAGCGCCAGGCGCTACACCGACCGCCGATCCCTCCGCCACTGCTGCAGCGTCAGGCTCCGAAGAGCCCCAGCCCGGCGCCTATCTGAAGGCCGGCGACGGCGTCTTCATCAAGCTCCCCTGGGCATCGAGCTCCAGGGCGCCGGTCGAAGGAGAGACCTTTGACGAAGAGCTGCTCGCCTCCGCCGGGCTGACGCTGGTCGACGCGCCAAGCAGCAGCAACGGCGAGTCTGAGGAGGAGCAGCTGCTGAGGAAGCTGCTGTCGCTCTACCGCACCCAACAAGCCAAACTGGAATCCCGGGAAGCGCTTGTCGCGAAGGCGGGAGCAGACATAGAGAAACGCGCGGAGGAGCTCCGGGGCATCAATCAGGAAGCTCTCCGGGCCTTGGCAGAGGAGCGGGAGCAAATCGTCGAGGCGCGCAAAGCCTTCATCCTCGAGAAGGCTGAGGTTGAAGAGCAACAACAGCTTGCCGCCGAGAGACTGTCTGCGCAAGAAGGCGAGCTGGCGCAGCGGAAGATCAACCTTGACAGCCATGAGGAGGAGCTTGCCGCGCGCGAGCAAACATTTGGCGGAGCCCTCAAGGAAGCCAAGGACGCCGCCGCAGCTGCCGAGGCCGCCAAGAAGGAGTTGGAGACGAAGGTGACGCAGCTGGAGGCCAGTCTGAAGAAGGGCGGTGAAGAGCTTGCTGCACTCAAGCATGAGCGAGAGAAGGATGCCTACACTCTTGGCGAGCTGCAGGGCCGTCTCGCTGAGAGGAGCAAGGAGCTCAGCGCCGCCAAGGACTCCAAAGCAGATCTCGAGTTGAAGCTGACCACCTTGACTCAGACGCTGGAGGGTGCCAGGGAGCGGGAAGTGGCCTTGTTGGAGAAGATCAAGGCCGACGAGGAGCTGCTGGCGAGTGTTGTTGCCGCCCAGAACACCTTCAGAGAGAATGTGGAGCACTGGACCGAGGGTCTCGTGAACGTTGCCGCCGCCATCGGCTAGGGAGCTGGCGGAGCTGGGGATGGTGGATCTTGGATATTCCTCCGATGAGCACCTCCAACCCAGCGCCAAGCTCAGCTTGTTCTTCAAGGGCGTGGTGACGGCTCTCCAGCGACTCCGGGAAGAGATTCCAAAGCAGCTGGCCGACGAGTCGCGCCAGATCTGTGCGGGAGCTCTTCAGAAGGTGCTGATGAAGGTGGCCTTCCGCAATCCAGGCCTTAGCTTCACCAACGTCCTCAAGTCCTTGCCGCCGGATGCTGATGTGGAGGCGCTCAAGACCCTTGTCGCACCC
The DNA here is from genome assembly GCA_021605205.1 of Aegilops longissima. NCBI lineage: Eukaryota > Viridiplantae > Streptophyta > Magnoliopsida > Poales > Poaceae > Aegilops > Aegilops longissima. The sequence goes on along the minus strand of CM038681.1, from coordinate 485,411,092 downwards.
ATTGTGGACAGTGTGAGCGGGATCAAGAGGGTTGATGGCGACCGCATAGATTAGGCCGCCCATTTTATCTTTTCCTTGTCGCTGCTAGTCATGTTATGAAAGCAATCTATTAGAGCTGCGACAAGCTGTCTTGTAATATAACTCTATTTTGGGTAGTAATTGATATGTTATTTCCTTTACTTGATTCCTTTCTTTGTATGTTTTTGCCCTACGCTTTTAGGGAACTTGTCGGTATGAGCACCTTTGCCATGAAAGCGCTGAGTCTTGAACGTCGGCAGCCTGCTTTGGCGGTGCCGCCTCCGACAAGCAACCTTGTCGCGACTAGTTGCAGCTCACTTAAGTTTTTGAGCGGACTCGAAACAAAGTAAGGGCGCAACTAGCTACGAGTTGGTTCCTCCGCGCACAGATTTTCCATACAAAGCACGGTCGTTCGAGGAAGATAACTTAAAAATTTTAAAACTGATTGCTCAAACTTTGGCAACTTAGCTTTTCTGTCCTTTGCTTCCCGGTAAGGCGAAACTTCCTTGAGCGACGCTTTGTCCACACCATTATCTTCTCCTTCCCCACCCACGAACACCTATGGGACCGGCGGACCGAGCCCCTTTCGGTTCGGTGGAGAGCGGAGGTCGACGAAGAGCAGATCGGCGAAGCACACGAGCAGTTTACCCAACCGGAGCTCTCCGAGAGATAATACTCCTACTGCTGCTTGTCGATTGAATTGTGTTCTAGCTAGGGCGCTGAGAGCTACAAGACCTAGCTTGAGTGTTCTCTGGTTTGAATGAACCGAACCCCTTTCTCGTTAGCATGGGCCTCCTTTTATATGCTAAAGGGTCACCGGCAGTGGCAACGTGACAAGGGCAAAAAGGAAAATGAGTTGCGGTTGATACAGCTACTTGTACAGTGTATCCTACCTAACCCTGACGGCAGGGGACAAAGGCATTAAATGCCCGTCTAAGTCGACTAAACAGTGTAGAAAGGGACCGTCAGGGACGCCACCGCTTGCCACGATGGCAATCTTGTCAGCACCGCTTGCCACCGCACTCCGCTGGCCGCACAGCCCCTTGCCACGCGCTACCGAAAGGTCCGTGGCGACACGTTGGTGGATGTCTTTGGAGCGGAGGAAAAGAGTGTAGCCTGCATGCAAGCGCCTTGCATTGTTGTTGCCTTGTCGCGCCCGGAAGCTTGTCGCTCACCGGGCCTTCCCGGCAAGCTCCTCTTGCCGGGGCCTTGTTCTCTAGGTGCCTTGAGTGGCCTTCCCGGCAAGCTCCTCTTGCCGGGGCCTTGTCTCCTTGGCTTAAATACTTTGTTCTTGAATGGCTCCAAAGGAACCACGGAGGACCTTGGCGGTCACCTGGCAAACCCTACCGCGGGGTGCTGCGACTGCCCGTGCACGAGTTCGGGATACTAGGGTACCCCTACTCTAGTACACCGACAGTGACTTAGATCGTCTGCATCCGGAGGGCGGACATAAGTCCCCTGAAAATTTGCCCGAAATGCATCCTCGAGCTCTCCCCAGCTTCCAATGGTATTTTCGGGGAGGCTTTTAAGCCAATGCCGAGCTGGCCCTTTGAGTTTAAGGGGTAAGTATTTTATGGCGTGGAGATCGTCTCCTCTAGCCATGTGTATGTGGAGGATGTAATCCTCGATCCAGACTCCAGGGTCTGTTGTTCCGTCGTATGCCTCTATGTTTACGGGTTTGAATCTCGCTGGAAATTCATGATCCAGCACCTCATCGATGTAACATAGGGGGTGTGCGGCGCCCCTATATTTGGGTGTGCCATGGTCTTCGGAATTTTGGCGTTTTGCATTGCTTTGATGAGCCTGCTTTCTTGGCCCATAGATGGACCTAACTGGGCCATCCTCTTGGTGTGAATCCTTATGCGGATCGCATATTGCCTTGTGTGCGGTGCCATTCGCCGCTCTCTTTTTGCCATGAGGTCGTCCATCCGACCGGGTGGCCTTCTTGCTTTTTAATTGTGGGGGCTCTAAGGCCTCCTCGTCGAATTCGGGCAGTAGCTTTCTTTTCGGGTAGCTCTTTGTTGCGATCGTCGTCGTTGCATTTACCTGCGGTGCTGAATACTTTGCTCCATCTAATCTTGAGTGCATCTTCCGCTGTTTTGAGCTTCCGCTTCGCTTTTTCAGGCTACGCAGTGATGGCGGCGAGCCTTTTCTCGGAGGTCATTTTGCTCCAATGGTTTGTCCGCGTGAGGTCGTCCGGACTGTTGTCTTCGCCGGGGACAGATTGTTTATCCAAGTTGTCTTGTTCGGACGATTGCTCGATAGCTTGTTCGTTGTCCACCGGTTCGCCCTGCTCTATGGCTGGGTCTTTGTTGAGGCGGGACTCTGTTCGGCATTTACGTTGCCGTTTTGACTGCTTTTCGAGGGATTTATCCTTCTAGTGTCCCGTTGCTCCTCGTCTTCATTTGCTTTAGGTGTATCCACCATGTATACATCATGGGGTGAGTTTGTCCAGCATCCTATAGGTGCTGGTTCATTGTTGTCTCCTACATCGTTGTCCATACCGTCGATGTCTTCGGAGTCGAAATCGAGCACGTCGTGTAGGCTATCGACAGTGGCTACGAAGTGGGTGGTGGGTGGGCGTTGAATTTTTCATCGTCCGTATCCCAACCTTCCTGACCGTAGTCCGGCCAGGGCTCTCCGGATAAAGAGAGAGACTTTAGTGAATTCAGGATGTCGCCAAAAGGCGAGTGCTGAAAGATGTCCGCGGCCGTGAACTCCATAACGGGCGCCCAATCGGATTCGATCGGCAAGGGCGCGGAGGGTTCGGAGTCCGGATAGGAGTCCGGCGCCCTGGAGTCGGCGTCTTTGCAACGGACAGGGATGGAGTTCGGCTCGATCGCCGTAGAGATTAAAGCCCCCGAGGTGGTGTCCAACCACTCGTCCCCGATCGGGAGTCGGCTCGGATTAAGGGTTGGAGCGGATTCAGTGCGGCCTCCGTGGCCTCGCTTGTTGGTTGCGAGCTAGATCATGCCCATCGAGACAGTCTGGCGGCGCGCTATTGAGGCTCGAATCCGTCGAAGATCAAGTCTCCCGGATATCGGCCGTATAGTTTAAACTTCCGAATCTGACCTGACGGTCAGGGGCGTAGCTTTCGATCTGCTCTAGATGGCCAAGCGAATTGGCCCGCAGTGCAAAGCCGCCGGACACGAAGATCTGCCTGGGGAGAGAAGTCTCACCCTGGACCGCGTCGTTGTTGATGATCGAAGGAGCCATCGGGCCTATCGGCGACGACACAGAGGAACTCTCAATGAAAGCACCAATGTCGGTGTCAAAACCGGCGGATCTCGGGTAGGGGGTCCCGAACTGTGCGTCTAGGCGGATGGTAACAGGAGACAAGGGACACGATGTTTTACCCAGGTTCGGGCCCTCTCGATGGAGGTAAAACCCTACGTCCTGCTAGATTAATATTGATGATGTGTGTTACAAGAGTAGATCTACCACGAGATCAAAGAGGCTAAACCCTAGAAGCTAGCCTATGGTATGATTGTTGTTTTTCCTACGGACTAAAACCCTCTGGTTTATATAGACACCAGATAGGGTTAGGGTTACACAGAGTCGGTTAAAATGGTAGGAGATCTACATATCCGTATCGCCAAGCTTGCCTTCCACGCCAAGGAAAGTCCCATCCGGACATGGGACGAAGTCTTCAATCTTGTATCTTCATAGTCTTGGAGTCCGGCCGATGATGATAGTTCGGCTATCCGGACAGCCCCTAGTCCGGAACTCCCTCAACGATGGTGATGATTTCCCCCTCCCGGAGGGATGTTTCCCCAGTAGAACAGCTCCGCCGGAGCCCTAGATTGGTTCCGCCTGGTGGCGGCGGTGTTTCGTCCCGAAAGCTTGCTTATGATTTTTTTCCAGGGTAAAATACTTCATATAGGAGAAGATGGACACTGGAGGATTGCCAGGGGGCCACGAGGCAGGGGTGCGCCCCCACCCTCATGGATGGTGGGTGGCCCCCCTCTGGTGCTTTCTTCGCTCAGTATTTTTTATTAATTCCAAAAACAACTTCCGTGGAGTTTTAGGACTTTGGGAGCTGTGCAGAATAGGTCTCTAATATTTGCTCCTTTTCCAGCCCAGAATTCCAGCTGCCGGCATTCTCCCCCTTCATGTAAACCTTATAAAATAAGAGAGAATAGGCATAAGTATTGTGACAGAATGTGTAATAACAGCCCATAAAGCAATAAATATTGATATAAAAGCATGATGCAAAATGGACGTATCAACTCCCCAAGCTTAGACCTCGCTTGTCCTCAAGCGGAAGCCGATAACGAAAAATATGTCCACATGTTTAGAGATAGAGGTGTCGATAAAATAAAATACAGACATGAGGGCATCATGATCATTCTTATAAAAGCAACTTATTGTCATATGATTCCTTATGCTCAAGTAACAACCTATTCACAATGTAAAGTATGAATCAGAAACTTCATTGAAAACTAAAAAACTATAATCTCGGTCATTGAAGCAATTGCAATTTATCATAACATAGGAAAGAGTCAATATAAGAGCTTTTCAACAAGTCCACATACTCAACTATCATTTAGTCTTTCACAATTGCTAACACTCACGCAATACTTATGGTTATGGAGTTTTAGTCGGACACAGAGAAATATAGGGGCTTATAGTGTTGTGATGACCCACAAGTATAGGGGATCTATTGTAGTCCTTTCGATAAGTAAGAGTGTCGAACCCAACGAGGAGCAGAAGGAAATGATAAGCGGTTTTCAGCAAGGTATTCCCTGCAAGTACTGAAACAAGTGGTAACAGATAGTTTTGTGATAGGATAATTTGTAACGAGCAACAAATAACAAAAGTAAATAAAGTGCAGCAAGGTGGCCCAATCCTTTTTGTAGCAAAGACAAGCCTGGACAAACTCTTATAATAGGAAAAGCGCTCCCGAGGACACATGGGAATATCGTCAAGCTAGTTTTCATCACGCTCATATGATTCGTGTTCGGTACTTTGATAATTTGATATGTGGGTGCACCGGTGCTTGGGTGCTGTTCTTACTTGAACAAACATCCCACTTATGATTAACCTCTATTGCAAGCATCCGCAACTACAACAAAAGTATTAAGGTAAACCTAACCATAGCATGAAACATATGGATCCAAATCATCCCCTTACGAAGCAACGCATAAACTAGGGTTTAAGCTTCTGTCACTCTAGCAACCCATCATCTACTTATTACTTCCCAATGCATTCCTCTAGGCCCAAATAATGGTGAAGTGTTATGTAGTCGACGTTCACATAACACCACTAGAAGATAGTCAACATACATCTCATCAAAATATCGAACGAATACCAAATTCACATGACTACTAATAGCAAGACTTCTCCCATGTCCTCAGGAACAAACGTAACTACTCACAAAGCATATTCATGTTCATAATCAGAGGGGTCTTAATATGCATAAAGGATATGAACATATGATCTTCCACCAAATAAACCAACTAGCATCAACTACAAGGAGTAATCAACACTACTAGTAACCTACTAGTACCAATCCCGGACTTGGAGAAAAGAATTGGATACAAGAGATGAACTAGGGTTTTGAGAGGAGATGGTGCTGGTGAAGATGTTGATGGAGATTGCCCTCTCCCGATGAGAGGAGCGTTGGCGATGACGATGACGATGATTTCCCCCTCCCAGAGGGAAGTGTCCCCGGCAGAACAGCTCCGCCGGAGCCCTAGATTGGTTCCGCCAAGGTTCCACCTCGTGGCGGCGGAGTTTCATCCCAAAAGGTTGCTTCTTATTTTTTTCTCATCAAAAGACCTCATATAGCAGAAGATGGGCATCGGAGGGCCACCAGGGGGCCCATGAGGTAGGGGGGCGCGCCCCCACCCTCGTGGACAGCGTGTGGGCCCCCTGGCCTTCATCTTTGGCGAGGATTTTTTTATTATTTATTGTAAGATATTCCGTGGAGTTTCAGGACTTTTGGAGTTGTGCAGAATAGGTCTCTAATATTTGCTCCTTTTCCAGCACAGAATTCCAGCTGCCGACATTCTCCCTCCTTATGTAAACCTTGTAAAATAAGAGAGAATAGGCATAAGTATTGTGACATAGCGTGTAATAACAGCCCATAATGCAATAAATATCGATATAAAAGCATGATGCAAAATGGACGTATCAACTCCCCCAAGCTTAGACCTCGCTTGTCCTCAAGCGAAAGCCGATAACGATAAATATGTCCCCATGTTTAGAGGTAGAGGCGTCGATAAAAATAAAATACGGACATGAAGGCATCATGATTATTCTCATAACAACAACATATATAGGAATTGCCATATGATTACTTATGTTCAAGTAATAATCCATTCACAATGCAGAGTACGAATCATAAACTTTATTGAGAACCAACAAACTATAATCTCAGTCATTGAAGCAATTGCAATTTATCATAACATCGGAAAGAGTCTATATCAGAGCTTAATAGCAAGTCCACATACTCAACTATCATTTAGTCCTTCATAATTGCTAACACTCACGCGATACTTGTGGTTACGGAGTTTTAATCGGACACAGAGAAAGATAGGGGCTTATAGTTTCGCCTCCCAACCTTTTACCTCAAGGGTAATGTCAACAATAATAACTCATGCCCCCTACATCCAATTAGATATATCAATCAGGATCTTTCCAACACAATGTGCTTGCCAAAGGATAAAATTTAAAAAGGAAAGGTGAATATCACCATGACTCTTGCATAAGGTAGAGGATAATAATAAAAGATAGGCCCTTCGCAGAGGGAAGCAGAGGTTGCCATGCGCTTTTATGGTTGGATGCACAAAATCTTAATGCAAAAGAACATCACTTTATATTGCCCCTTGTGATATGAACCTTTATTATGCAGTCCGTCGCTTTTATTACTTCCACATCACAAGATAGTATAAAGCTTATTTCTCCCACACCAATCAATTATACATATTTAGAGCAATTTTTATTGCTTTGCACCGATGACAACTTACTTGAAGGATCTTAGTCAATCCATAGGTAGATATGGTGGACTCTCATGGCAAAACTGGTTTAAGGGTTTTTGGAAGCACAAGTAGTATCTCTACTTGGTGCTGAGAATTTGGCTAGCATGAGGGGGAAAGGCAAGCTCAACATGTTGGAAGATCCATGACAATATACTTTATCTCAGATATAAGAAGACATAACTCATTACGTTGTCTTCCTTGTCCAACATCAACTCTTTAGCATGTCATATTTTAATGAGTGCTCACAATCATAAAAGATGTCAATAATAGTATATCTATATGTGAAACCTCTCTTTCCTTATTACTTCCTATTAATTGCAACGATGAACAAAGCTATGTTTGCCAACTCCCAACAACTTTTAATCATCATACTCTTTCTATGTGAAGTCATTACTTTCAATAAGATCAATATGAACCTTTTGTTTATTTTTATTCTTTTTCTTTATTCTTTTATTCACTCAAGATCATGGCAAAACAATCAAGCCCTTGACTCAACACTAATCTTTATTATATAGCTCACGGACTCGATTACATAGAGAGATCATAAAGCAAAAACTCAAAACTAGATCATGCCATAAACTTTATTCTACTAGATCAAGATACTACTAATAGGATCGAACTAAGAAAAACGGTAAAGATTGGAGATGTGATTGTGATACGATACCGGGGCACCTCCCCCAAGCTTGACAGTTGCCAAGGGGAGTGCCCATGCCCATGTGATTATATCTCCTTCTTCGGGGTTGGTGAAACATTCTTGGCGATGATGCCCTTTAGGATATGATTCTCCTCCTCAAGCTTATGGACTTGCTGCTTGAGGTCCATTATTTCCTTCTGAAGCTTTCACCAGAACTGCTAAGGCTCCTTGCACCCAAGGGTGTTGCATAGCTCTTGGAGAACAAGTGACACTCCTCTTCATATTTTCATAAGAAAGAAATCTAACATTGGAAGGATAACCAAGTTTGGAATAGCAGAGCTCTGAGTTCCCCATCGTGAACCCAGCTCGAAGGAGAAGTGACTTCTTGATCCTCCATGGCATCTACTCTCGTCAAGTCAGCCTCCATCTCCTCCTCCGTTGCTGGCCCAAAGGGGTCAGCACCATTGTTGCCCTGGTTCCGGTGCGGATTAGATACCCGGCTCTCCCCGACTGACTCTTGAGAAGACATCTTGCTCTAATCTGCAGCAGCAACAGCTCGAAACAAAAACAGAGGATATTTAAGTGATACGGGAGTCAAAACCTCCGGGAGAATATATAATGAATTTTTACTGACCAAAATACGTATCGTGCAAGAAAACGGAGTCCGGAAGGCACACGAGGTGTCCACGAGGTAGGGGCGCGCCGGGGGTAGGGGCGCCCTCCACCTCGTGGGGCCCTCGTGTCCTTCCCGGACTGCTACTTATTTTCTATTTTTCTAAATATTCCAAAACAGAGAAATATTGCCTTAAAACTGTTTTGGAGTCGGTTTACTTACCGTACCACATACCTATTCCTTTTCGAAATCCGAAACGTTCAGGAAAGTGTCCCTTATGTATTCCTCCGGGGTTACGGTTTCAATAACATTGGTTTCAACATTTATAGGATTACCTGAGATATAGTGTTTGATTCTTTGACCGCTTACCACCTTCGGATTTGTCCCTTCGAAATTATTGATTTTTATGGCACCGAAATGATAAACCTCCTCGATAACGTAAGGGCCTTCCCATTTAGAGAGAAGTTTTCCTGCAAAAAATCTTAAACGAGAGTTGTATAGCAATACATAATCACCTACATTAAACTCACGCTTTTGTATCCTTTTGTCATGCCATCTTTTGACTTTTTCTTTAAACAACTTGGCATTTTCATAAGCTTGGGTTCTCCATTCATCAAGTGAGCTGATATCAAATAACCTCTTCTCATTGGCAAGTTTGAAATCATAGTTGAGCTCTTTAATAGCCCAATATGCCTTATGTTCTAGTTCGAGAGGTAAATGGCATGCTTTTCCATAAACCATTTTATATGGAAACATACCCATAGGATTTTTATATGCAGTTCTATAGGCCCATAATGCATCATCAAGTTTCTTGGACCAATTCTTTCTAGACCTATTAACCGTCTTTTGCAAAACTAATTTGAGTTCTCTATTACTCAATTCTACTTGACCACTAGACTGCGGGTGATATGGAGATGCAATTCTATGATTAACATCATACTTAGCAAGAATTTTACGGAAAGCACCATGAATAAAATGTGAACCACCATCAGTCATTAAATATCTAGGGACTCCAAACCTTGGAAAAATAATTTCTTTAAGCATTTTAATATAGGTGTTATGATCACCACTACTAGTTGGAATAGCTTCTACCCACTTAGTAACGTAATCAACAACAACTAAAATATGTGTATATCCATTAGAGGCAGGAAAAGGTCCTACATAATTAAAGCCCCAAACATCAAATGGTTCAATAACAAGTGAATAATTCATAGGCATTTCTTGACGTCTACTAATATTACCAATTCTTTGACATTCATCACAAGATAAGACAAACTTACGAGCATCCTTGAAGAGAGTAGGCCAATAAAAACCAGATTGCAATACCTTATGTGCAGTTCTATCTCCAGCATGGTGTCCTCCATAAGCTCCGGAGTGACACTTGCATAGGATCTGCTCCTGTTCATGCTCAGGTACACAACGTCTAATAACACCATCTACTCCTTCTTTATAAAGATGTGGGTCATCCCAGAAGCAATGTCTTAAATCATAGAAAAACTTTTTCTTTTGCTGGTATGTGAAACTAGGTGGTATAAATTTAGCAACAATGTAATTAGCATAATCAGCATACCCTGGAGCAGTACGAGAAGCATTTATGACAGCTAATTGTTCATCAGGGAAGCTATCATCAATAGGTAGTGGTTCATCAAGAACATTCTCTAACCTAGACAGGTTGTCTGCAACGGGGTTCTCAGCTCCCTTTCTATCAATAATATGCAAATCAAATTCTTGTAGCAAAAGAACCCATCTAATAAGTCTAGGTTTAGCATCTTTCTTTTCCATAAGATATTTAATAGCAGCATGATCAGTGTGAACAATTACTTTTGAATCAACAATATAAGGTCTGAACTTGTCACAAGCAAATACAACTGCTAAAAATTCTTTTTCAGTAGTAGCATAATTTCTTTGGGCACTGTCTAGAGTTTTACTAGCATATCGAATAACATTTAATTTCTTATCAAATATTTGTCCAAGAATAGCACCTACAGCATAATAACTAGCATCACACATAATTTCAAAGGGTAAATTCCAATCAGGTGGCTGAACAATAGGTGCAGAAATCAATGATTTCTTAAGTATTTCAAATGCTTCTACACAATCATCATCAAAGACAAATGGTATATCTTTTTGTAATAAATTAGTCAGAGGCCGAGAAATTTTTGAGAAGTCCTTTATGAACCTCCTATAAAATCCGGCGTGACCAAGGAAACTTCTTATACCTTTGATGTCCTTGGGACATGGCATCTTTTCAATAGCATCAACCTTGGCTTTATCAACTTCAATGCCTCTTTCAGAAACTTTATGCCCCTCGAAAATACCTTCATTAACCATAAAGTGGCACTTTTCCCAATTCAAGACAAGATTAGTTTCTTCACATCTCTGCAAAACTCGATCAAGATTGCTCAAGCAATCATCAAAAGAGGATCCATAGATGGAAAAGCCGTCCATGAAAACCTCACAAATCTTTTCACAAAAGTCAGAGAATATAGCCATCATGCATCTTTGAAAGGTAGCAGGTGCATTACATAAACCAAAGGGCATACGTCTATAAGCAAAAGTACCAAAAGGGCATGTAAAAGTAGTCTTTGATTGATCTTTAGCCGACACAAGTATTTGAGAGAAACCAGAATAACCATCTAGAAAGCAATAATGTGTATGTTTGCATAATCTTTCTAGCATTTGATCAATAAAAGGTAAGGGGTAATGATCTTTCTTAGTAGCTTTATTTAATTTGCGGAAATCAACTACCATCCTATAACCTATAATAATTCTTTGCGGGATCAATTCATCTTTATCACTAGGAACAACAGTAACACCTCCCTACTTAGGGACACAATGAAAAGGACTTACCCACTGACTATCAGTAACGGGATAAATTATACTGCCTCCAGAAGCTTTAGTATTTCTTTCCTTACCACTTCTTTCGTCTTAGGATTAAACCTTCGTTGATGATCACGGACTGGTTTGGCATCTTCTTCCAAATTTATTTTATGCTGACATAATGCCCTTAAGATCATCAAGAGTATATCCAATAGCAGCACGGTGCTTCTTCAGAGTTTTCAATAATCCCTCCTCTTCATGCTCGGAAAGGTTAGCACTAATAATAACAGGATATATTTTCTTTTCATCAAGATAAGCATATTTAAGATTATCAGGCAACGGTTTAAGCTCAAATACAGGATCACCCTTGGGTGGAGGAGGATCCCCTAGGATTTCAACAGGTAAATTGTGTTTCAGAATATGTTCCTGTTTAAAGAATACTTCATCTATTTCCCTTCTTTCATTCATAAACATATCATTTTCATGGTCTAGCAAATAATGTTCTAGAGGATCACTAGGAGGTACGCTAATAGAAGCAAGACCAATGATTTCATCCTTACTAGGTAATTCTTCTTCACGGTGTTGTTTACTAAATTTAGAGAAATTAAACTCATGAATCATATCATCCAAGCCAACAGTAACAACATTCTTTTCGTAGTCTATCTTAGCATTAACAGTATTCAAGAAGGGTCTACCAAATATAATGGGACAAAAGCTATCTTGTGGGGAGCTAAGAACAAGAAAATCAGCAGGATATTTAGTTTTCCCACACAAGACTTCAACATCTCTAACAATTCCCATTGTAGATATAGTATCTCTATTAGCAAGTTTAAATCTTCTAACTCAGCAGGTGCAATTTCATGCTTAATTTCTTTATATAAGTCATAAGGTATAACACTAGCACTAGCAACCATATCACATAAGCCATGATAACAATGATCTCCTATTTTAACAGAAATAACAGGCACGCCTACCACAGGTCTATGTTTATCTTTAGCACTAGGTTTGGCAATTCTAGCAGATTCACCATAGAATTGAATAACATGCTCATCAATATTATCAGACAAGAGATCTTTAACAATAGCAATATTAGGTTCTACTTTGACTTGCTCAGGAGGTGTATAAGTTCTAATATTGATTTTCTGAACCTGATTGAAGCTTTAGCATGATCCTTTATTCTAACAGGGAAAGGTGGTTTCTCAACATAAGAGGTAGGAACAATAGGATCATTGTAAGTGACAGTCTTTTCTTCAACTTTAATAGGTGCAGCTACTTTTACTTCTATGGGAGGATGATATTTAAACCACTTCTCCTTTGGGAGATCAACATAAGTAGCAAAAGATTCACAGAAAGAAGCTACTATTTCAGAGTCGAGTCCATATTTAGTGCTAAACTTACAGAAAATATCGGTGTCCATAAAAGATTTAACACAATCAAACTTAGGTGTCATACCTGACTCCTTACCTTCGTCGAGGTCCCAATCTTCATAGTTGCGTTAAATTCTATCCAATAAATTCCATCTGAATTCAATAGTCTTCATCATAAAAGAGCCAACACAAGAAGTATCGAGCATGGTGCGATTGTTTTCAGAAAGACAAGCATAAAGATTTTGAATAATTGTTTCTCTTGGGAGCTCATGATTGGGGCATGAATACAACATTGATTTAAGCCTCCCCCAAGCTTGAGCGATGCTTTCTCCTTCGCGAGGCCAAAAATTATATATATAATTGCGATCACAATGAACAACATGCATAGGATAAAATTTCTGATGAAATTCCAATTTCAGTCGTCTGTAGTTCCATGATCTCGTATCATCACATAGCCTATACCATGTCAATGCATCTCCCTTCAAAGATAAAGGGAAGACCTTCTTCTTGACAACATCATTGGGTATACCTGCAAGCTTAAATAATCCACATACCTCATCCAAATATATTAAGTGTTCATCAGGATGCTTGGTTCCATCTCCTGCAAAAGTATTAGCTAGCAGTTTTTCCATCATACCCGAAGGAAATTCAAAGGGAATATTTTCATATTCATTTTCAGTAGGTTCATTAGGTTGAGGAGCAACTCTTTGCTCTACTGGTCGGGGTGAAGATACCCCGAACAAGCCCCTCAGAGGATTACTTTCCATAGTAACAAGTGATAGTAAATTTCAGCACACTATATAAATTTTTCCTTACCAAATTCCACCTACCAAAGGCGCTTCGCTTCCCCGGCAACGGAGCCAGAAAAGAGTCTTGATGACCCACAAGTATAGGGGATCTATCGTAGTCCTTTCGATAAGTAAGAGTGTCGAACCCAACGAGGAGCAGAAGGAAATGATAAGCGGTTTTCAGCAAGGTATTCTCTGCAAGTACTGAAACAAGTGGTAACAGATAGTTTTGTGATAGGATAATTTGTAACGAGCAACAACTAACAAAAGTAAATAAAGTGCAACAAGGTGGCCCAATCCATTCTGTAGCAAAGGACAAGCCTGAACAAACTCTTATAATAGGAAAAGCGCTCCCGAGAACACATGGGAATATTGTCAAGCTAGTTTTCATCACGCTCATATGATTCGCGTTCGGTACTTTGATAATTTGATATGTGGGTGGGCCGGTGCTTGGGTGTTGTTATTACTTGAACAAACATCCCACTTATGATTAACCTCTATTGCAAGCATCCGCAACTACAACAAAAGTATTAAGGTAAACCTAACCATAGCATGAAACATATGGATCCAAATCAGCCCCTTACGAAGCAACGCATAAACTAGGGTTTAAGCTTCTGTCACTCTAGCAACCCATCATCTACTTATTACTTGCCAATGCCTTCCTCTAGGCCCAAATAATGGTGAAGTGTTATGTAGTCGATGTTCACATAACACCACTAGAGGCTAGATAACATACATCTCACCAAAATATCAAACGAATACCAAATTCACATGACTACTAATAGCAAGACTTCTCCCATGTCCTCAGGAACAAACGTAACTACTCACAAAGCATATTCATGTTCATAATCAGGGGGGTATTAATATGCATAAAGTATCTGAACATATGATCTTCCACCAAATAAACCAACTAGCATCAACTACAATGAGTAATCAACACTACTAGCAACCTACTAGTACCAATCCTAGACTTGGAGACAAGAATTGGATACAAGAGATGAACTAGGGTTTTGAGAGGAGATGTTGCTGGTGAAGATGTTGATGGAGATTGCCCTCTCCCGATGAGAGGAGTGTTGGTGATGACGATGACGATGATTTCCCCCTCCCAGAGGGAAGTGTCCCCGGCAGAACAGCTCTGCTGGAGCCCTAGATTGGTTCCGCCAAGGTTCCGCCTCATGGCGGCGGAGTTTCGTCCCGAAAGGTTGCTTCTTATTTTTTTCTCATCGAAAGACCTCATATAGCAGAAGATGGGCATCGGAGGGCCACCAGGGGGCCCATGAGGTAGGGGGCGCGCCCAGGGGGTAGGGCACGCCCCCACCCTCGTGGACAGGGTGTGGGCCCCCTGGCCTTCATCTTTGGTGAGGATTTTTTATTATTTATTGTAAGATATTCCGTGGAGTTTCAGGACTTTTGGAGTTGTGCAGAATAGATCTCTAATATTTGCTCCTTTTCCAGCCCAGAATTCCAGCTGCCGGCATTCTCCCTCCTTATGTAAACCTTGTAAAATAAGAGAGAATAGGCATAAGTATTGTGACATAATGTGTAATAACAGCCCATAATGCAATAAATATCGATATAAAAGCATGATGCAAAATGGACTTATCATGTTGCCTCCAACCTTTTACCTCAAGGGTAATGTCAACAATAATAGTTCATGATAACTTAAATCCAATTGGATATATATATGAGGATCTTTCCAACACAATGTGCTTGCCAAAGGATAAAATGTAGAAAGGAAAGGTGAAGATCACCATGACTCTTGTATAAAGTATGAGACAAGAATAAAAGATAGACCCTTCGCAGAGGGAAGCAGAGGTTGTCATGTGCTTTTATGGTTGGATGCACAAAATCTTAATGCGAAAGAACGTCACTTTATATTGCCACTTGTGATATGGACCTTTATTATGCAGTCTGTCACTCTTATTTCTTCCACATCACAAGATCGTATAAAGCTTATTTTCTCCACACTAATAAATCATACATATTTATAGAGCAATTTCTATTGCATGCAACAATGACGACTTACTTGAAGGATCTTACTCAATCCATAGGTAGATATGGTGGACTCTCATGGCAAAACCGGGTTTAAGGATATTTGGAAACACAAGTAGTATATCTACTTGGTGCAAAGGATTTGGCTAGCATGAGGGAGAAAGGCAAGCTCAACATGTTGAATGAGCCATAACAATATACTTTATTTCGGATATAAGAAAACGTAACCCATTATGTTGTCTTTCTTGTCCAACATCAACTCTTTAGCATGTCATATTCTAATGAGTGCTCACAATCATAAAGGATGTCCAAGATAGTATATTTATACGTGAAAACCTCTCTTTCTTTATTACTTCCTATTAATTGCAACGATGACCAAAACTATGTTTGTCAACTCTCAACATCTTTTATTCACCATACTCTTTATATGTGAAGTCATTACTCCCCATAAGATCAATATGATCTATTTATTTCTTTTTTATTGTTTCTTTTATTCTCTCAAGATCATAGCAAGATAATCAAGCCCTTGACTCAACACTAATCTTTATTATATATATAGCTCTCGGACTCGATTACATAGAAGGATCATAAAGCAAAACTTAAGACTAGATCATACTAAAACTTTATTCTACTAGATCAAGATATTACTAAAAGGATCGAACTAAGAAAAATGGTAAAGATAGGAGTGTGATGATGATACGATACTGGGGCACCTCCCCAAGCTTGGCAGCTGCCAAGGGGAGTGCCCATACCCATGTATTTATATCTCTTTCTTCGGAGGTGGTGATGTGATATTCTTGGCGATGATTCCTTTCAGGATACAATTCTCCTCCTCGAGCTTATTGACTTGCTGCTTGAGGTCAATTATTTCCTTACAGAGCTTACCCGTGACGGCTAAAGCTCTTTTCACCCAAGGATGTTGCATAGCTGCAGGAGAAAAAGTAACACTCTTTTTCATGTTTTCATAAGAAAGAAACCTAACATTGGAAGGGATGACCGAATTTGGAATAGCTGAGCTCGGTAGTTCCCCCATCGTGAATCCGGCTCGGAAATGAGAAGTAACTTCTTGATCCCCCTCCAAGGCATCTATCCTTTTCAAGTCGGCCTCCATTTCTTCCTCCGTTGATGGACCAAAGTGATAGGCATCGCTGTTTGCTCCTGGTCCCGGTGCCGGATGAGACACCCAACTCTCCCCGACTGACTCTTGAGAAGACATCTTGCTCTAATCTGTGGCAAAAACAACTCGAAACAAAAATAGAGGATATTTGCGTGGTACGGTGGTCAAAACCTTTGGGAGATTAAATAATGAATTTTTACCGACCTAAATACATATCGTGCAAGAAAACAGAGTCCGGAGAGCACACGAGGTGCCCACGAGGCAGGGGGCGCACCTAGGGGGTAGGGTGCGCCCTCCACCCTCGTGGACGCCTCGTGTCCTTCCCGAACTGGTTCTTATTTTCCTATTTTCTTAAATATTCCAAAACAGAGAAAAATTACCATTAGAACTGTTTTGCAGTCGGTTTACTTACTGTACCACATACCTATTCCTTTTGAGATCAAAGCGTTCGGAAAGTGTCCCTTATGTATTCCTCGGAGTTACGGTTTCAATAACATTAGTTTCAATATTTATAGGATTACCTGAGATATAATGTTTGATCCTTTGACCGTTCACATCCTTCAGATTTGTGCCTTCGAAGTTGTTGATTTTTATGGCATCGGAGTGATAGACCTCCTCGATAACGTAAGGACCTTCCCATTTAGATAGGAGTTTTCCTGCAATGAATCTTAAACAGAGTTGAATAGCAACCCATAATCACCTACATTAAACTCACGCTTTTGTATCCTTTTGTCATGCCATCTTTTAACTTTTTCTTTAAACAGTTTGGCATTATCATAGGCTTGGGTTCTCCATTCATCAAGTGAGCTAATGTAAAATAGCCTCTTCTCACCAGCAAGTTTGAAATCATAGTTGAGCTCTCTTATGGCCCAATATGTTTTATGTTCTAGTTCGAGAGGTAAGTGACATGCTTTTCCATAAACCATTTTTATACGGAGACATACCCATAGGGTTTTTATAAGCAGTTCTATAGGCCCATAAAGCATCATCAAGTTTCTTGGACCAATTCTTTCTAGATCTATTAACAGTCTTTTGCAAAATTAATTTGAGCTCTCTATTACTAAGTTCTACTTGACCACTAGATTGTGGATGATATGGAGATGCAATTCTATGATTAACGTCATACTTAGCAAGCATTTTACAAAAGGCACCATGAATAAAATGCGAACCACCATCAGTCATCAAGTATCTAGGGACTCCAAACCTCGAAAAAATAACTTCTTTAAGCATCTTAATAGAGGTGTTATGATCAGCACTACTAGTTCGAATAGCTTCTACCCACTTAGTAACGTAATCAACAGCAACTAAAATATGTGTATACCCATTAGAGGAAGGAAAAGGTCCCATATAATCAAAGCCTCAAATATCAAATGGTTCAATAACAAGTGAATAGTTCATAGGCATTTCTTGACGTCTACTAATATTACCAATTCTTTGACATTCATCACAAGACAAGACAAACTTACGAGCATCTTTGAAGAGAGTAGGCCAATAAAAACCGGATTGCAATACCTTATGTGCAGTTCTATCTCCAGCGTGGTGTCCTCCATAAGCTTCGGAGTGACACTTGCGTAGGATTTGTTCCTGTTCATGCTCAGGTACACAACGTCTAATAACACCATCTACTCCTTCTTTATAAAGATGTGGGTCATCCCAGAAGTAATGTCTTAAATCATAGAAAAACTTTTTATTTTGCTGGTATGTGAAACTAGGTGGTATAAATTTAGCAACAATGTAATTAGCATAATCATCATACCATGGACTAGTACGAGAAGCATTTATGACAACTAATTGTTCATCAGGGAAGCTATCATCAATAGGTAGTGGGTCATCAAGAACATTCTCTAACCTAGACAGGTTGTCTACAACGGGGTTCTCAGCTCCCTTTCTATCAATAATATGCAAATCAAATTCTTGTAGCAAAAGAACCCACCTAATAAGTCTAGGTTTAGCATCTTTCTTTTCCATAAGATATTTAATAGCAGCATGATCAGTGTGAACAGTTACTTTTGAATCAACAATATAAGGTCTGAATTTGTCACAAGCAAATACAACTGCTAAAAATTCTTTTTGAGTAGTAGCATAATTTCTCTGGGCACTGTCTAGAGTTTTACTAGCATATTGAATAACAATTAATTTCTTATCAACTCTTTGTCCTAGAACAGCACCTACAGCATAATAACTAGCATCACACATAATTTCAAAGGGTAAATTCCAATCAGGTGGCTGAACAATAGGTGCAGAAATCAAAGCTTTCTTAAGTATTTCAAATGCTTCTACACAATCATCATCAAAGACAAAAGGAACATCCTTTTTTAAGAGATTAGTCAGAGGCCTAGAACAGCACCTACAACATAATAACTAGCATCACACATAATTTCAAAGGGTAAATTCCAATCAGGTGGCTGGACAATAGGTGCAGAAATCAAAGCTTTCTTAAGTATTTCAAATGCTTCTACACAATCATCATCAAAGACAAAAGGAACATCCTTTTTTAAGAGATTAGTCAGAGGCCTAGAAATTTTTGAGAAGTCTTTAATGAACCTCCTGTAAAAAACAGCATGACCAAGGAAACTTCTTATACATTTAATGTCCTTGGGACACGGAATATTTTCAATATCATCAACTTTAGCTTTATCAACTTCAATACCTCTTTCAGAAATTTTATGCCCCAAGACAATACCTTCATTAACCATAAAGTGGCACTTCTTCTAATTCAAGACAAGATTAGTTTCTTCACATCTCTGCAAAACTCGATCAAGGTTTCTCAAGCAATCATCGAAAGAAGTTCCATATACAGAGATATCATCCATGAAAACCTCAACAATCTTTTCACAAAAATAAGAGAATATAGCCATCATGTATCTTTGAAAGGTAGCAGGTGCATTGCATAAAACAAAAGGCATACGTCTATCAGCAAAGGTACCGAAAGGGCAAGTAAAAGTGGTCTTTTCTTGATCCTCTTTTGACACAGGTATTTGAGAGAAACCAGAATAACCATCTAGAAAGCAAAAATGTGTATGTTTGATAATCTTTCTAGCATTTGATCAATAAAAGGTAAAGGGTAATGATCCTTTTTAGTAGCTTTATTCAATTTACGGAAATCAACTACCATCCTATAACCTGTAACAATTCTTTGTGGGATCAATTCATCTTTATCATTAGGAACAACGGTAATACCTCCCTTCTTGGGGACACAATGGACAGAACTTACCCAGTGACAATCGGCAACAGGATAAATTATACCTGCCTCCAGAAGCTTTAGTATTTCTTTCCTTACCACTTCTTTCATATTAGGATTTAACCATCGTTGGTGACCAACAACTGGTTTAGCGTCTTTTTCCAATTTTATTTTGTGTTGGCATAGAGTAGGACTAATGCCCTTAAGATCATCCAAAGTATATCCAATAGCAGCACGGTGCTTCTTTAGAGTTTTCAATAATTTATTTTCTTCATGCTCTCAAAGGTTAGCACTAATAATAACATGATATATCTTCTTTCATCAAGATAAGCATATTTAAGAGTATCAGGTAATGGTTCAAGCTCAAACACGGGATCACCCTTGGGTGGAGGAGGATCTCCTCGGATTTCAACAGGCAAGTTGTGTTTCAAAATGGGTCACTGTTTAAAGAATACTTCATCTATTTCCCTTCTTTCATTCATAAACATATCATTTTCATGGTCAAGAAAATATTGTTCTAAAGGATCATTAGGAGGCACGACAATAGAAGCAAGACCAATAATTTCATCTTTACTAGGCAATTCCTCATCACGGGGTTGTCTACGAAACTTAGCAAAATTAAACTCATGAGACATATCCCCTAAACCAATAGTAACAACATCCTTTTTTCAGTCTATCCTAGCATTGACAGTATTCAAGATGGGTCTACCGAATATAATGGGACAAAAGTTATCTTGTGGGGAACCAAGAAAAATAAAATCAGCAGGATATTCAAGTTTACCACACAAGACTTCAACATCTCTAACAATCCCAACTGGTGAAATAGTATCTCTATTGGCAAGCTTAATTGTAACATCAATTTCTTCTATCTCAGCAGGTGCAATATCATGCATAATTTCTTTGTATAAGGAATGAGGTATTGAAGTTGCACTAGCACCCGTATCACATAAGCCATGATAACAATGATCTCCTATTTTAACAGAAATAACAGGCATGCCTACAGCAGGTCTATGTTTATTTTTAGTGTCGGGTCTAGCAATTCTAGCAGCTTCATCACAGATGTAAATAACATGCCCATCAATATTACCAGCCAAGAGATCTTTAACCATAGCAATACAAGGTCCAATTTTAATTTGCTCAGGGGGTTTGGGTGTCCTAATATTACTTTTGTTGACCACAGTTGAAGCTTTAGCGTGATCCTTTCTTTTAACAGGGAAAGGTGGTTTCTCAATATAAGCAGTAGGAATAATAGGTTCATTATAAGTGATAGTCTTTTCTTCAACTTTAATAGGTGCAACTACTTTTACTTCAATGGGAGGATTATATTTAAACCACTTCTCCTTAGGGAGATCAACATGAGTAGCAAATGATTCACAGAAAGAAGCTACTATCTCAGAGTCAAGTCCATATTTAGTGCTAAATTCACGGAAAACTTCGGTATCCATAAAATATTTAACACAATCAAACTTAAGTGTTATACCTGACTCCTTACCTTCATCGAGGTACCAATCTTAAGAGTTGCGTTTAATTCTTTCCAATAAATCCCATTTGAATTCAATAGTCTTCATCATAAAAGAACCAATACAAGAAGTATCGAGCATGGAGCGATTATTGAGAGGAAGCCGAGCATAAATTTTTTGAATAATAATTTCTCTTGAGAGCTCATGATTGGGGAATGAATATAACATTGACTTAAGCCTCCCCCAAGCTTGAGCGATGCTTTCTCCTTCGTGAGGCCAAAATATATATATATATATATATATATATATATATATATATATATATATATATATATATATATATATATATATATATATATATATAATTGCGATCACGATGAACAAGATGCATAGGATAAAACTTCTGATGAAATTCCAATTTCAATCGGTTGTAGTTCCATGATCCCATATCATCACATAGCCTAAACCATGTCAATGCCTTTCCCTTGAAAGATAAAGGGAAGACCTTCTTCTTGATAACATCCTCGGGCATACCTGCAAGCTTAAATAATCCGCAAACTTCGTCCACATAGATTAGGTGCAAATCAGGATGCAATGTTCCATCTCCTGTAAAAGGATTAGCTAGCAGTTTCTCTATCATGCCCGAAGGAATTTCAAAGTAAACATTTTCAGTAGGTTCAGTAGGTTGAGGAGCAACTCTTTGCTCTACTGGTCAGGGTGAAGATACCCCGAACAAGCCTCTCAAAGGATTACTTTCCATAGTAACAAGTGACAGTAAATTTCAGCACACTATATAAATCTTTCCTTACCAAATTCCACCTACCAAAGGCGCTTCACTCCCCGCCAACGGCGCCAGAAAAGAGTATTGATGACCCACAAGTATAGGGTACCTATCGTAGTCCTTTCGATAAGTAAGAGTGTCGAACCCAACAAGGAGCAGAAGGAAATGACAAGCTGTTTTCAGTAAGGTATTCTCCGCAAGCACTGAAATTATCGGTAACAGATAGTTTTGTGATAAGGTAATTTGTAATGGGTAACAAGTAATGAAAGTAAATAAGGTGCAGCAAGATGTCTCAATCCTTTTTGTAGCAAAGGACAAGCTTGGAAAACTCTTATATAAAGGAAAACGCTCCCGAGGACACATGGGAATTATCGTCAAGCTAGTTTTCATCACGCTCATATGATTCACGTTCGTTACTTTGATAATTTGATATGTGGGTGGACCAGTGCTTGGGTGCTGCCCTTCCATGGACAAGCATCCCACTTATGATTAACCTCTATTGCAAGCATCCGCAACTACAAAAGAAGTATTAAGGTAAACCTAACCATAGCATGAAACATATGGATCCAAATCAGCCCCTTACGAAGCAACGCATAAACTAGGGTTTAAGCTTCTGTCACTCTAGCAACCCATCATCTACTTATTACTTCCCAATGACTTCCTCTAGGCCCAAACAATGGTGAAGTTTCATGTAGTCGACGTTCACATAACACCACTAGAGGAAAGACAACATACATCTCTTCAAAATATCGAACGAATACCAAATTCACATGACTACTTATAGCAAGACTTCTCCCATGTCCTCAGGAACAAACGTAACTACTCACAAATCATATTCATTTTCATAATCAGAGGGGTATAAATATGCATATAGCATCTGAACATATAATCTTCCACCAAATAAACAACCTAGCATCAACTACAAGGAGTAATCAACACTACTAGCAACCCACATGTACCAATCTGAGGATTTGATACAAAGATTGGATACAAAAGATGAATCAGGGTTTGAGAGGAGATGGTGCTGGTGAAGATGTTGATGGAGATTGACCCCCTCCAGATGAGAGGATCGTTGGTGATGATTTCCCCCTCCTGGAGGGATGTTTCCCCGGCAAAACAGCTCCGCCCGAGCCCTAGATTGGTTCTGACAAGGTTCCGCCTCGTGGCGGCGGTGTTTCGTCCCGAAAGCTTGCTTATGATTTTTTCCAAGGTAAAAGACTTCGTATGGCAGAAGATGGACAGCGGAGGCTTGCCAGGGGGCCCACAAGGCAGCGGGGCATGCCCAGGGGTGTAGGGCGCGCCCCCCACCCTCGTGGATGGTGGGTGGCCCCCCTCTGGTACTTTCTTCGCTCAATATTTTTTATTAATTCCAAAAACAACTTTCGTTGAGTTTCTGGACTTTTGGAGCTATGCAGAATAGGTCTCTAATATTTGCTCCTTTTCCAGCCCAGAATTCCAGCTGCCGGCATTCTCCCCCTTCATGTAAACCTTATAAAATAAGAGAGAATAGGCATAAGTATTGTGACATAATGTGTAATAACAGCCCATAATGCAATAAATATCGATATAAAAGCATGATGCAAAATGGACGTATCAGGTATCAATCCAGTAGGAGAAACGCGCAAGTCCCCAATAGATGAACCTACACAAACAATCAAACACTTGCACCCAATGCGATAAAGGGGTTATCAATCCCTTCACGGTCACTTGCAAAGGTGGGATCTGATAGAGATAGATAAAACTAAATAAAATATAACTAAATATTTTTGGGTTTTTTGGTTTATAGATCTGAAAATAAAAGATTGCAAAATAGTAGATCAGAAACAAATATGATTGAAAATAGACCCGGGGTCATAGTTTCACTAGAGGCTTCTCTCTTGAAGGCAAATAATACGGTTGGTGAACAAATTACTGTTGAGCAATTGATAGAAAAGCGCAAAGTTATGACAATATCCAAGGCAATGATTATGCATATAGGCATCACGTCCATGCCAAGTAGACCAACTCCTGCCTGCATCTACTACTATTACTCCACATCAACCGCTATCCAGCATGCATCTAGAGTATTAAGTTCATAAAGAATGGAGTAACGCCTTAAGTAAGATGACATGATGTAGAGGAATAAACTCAAGCAATATGATGAAAACCCCATCTTTTTATCCTCGATGGCAACAATTCAATACGTGTCTCGCTACCCCTACTTTGTCACTGGGTGAAATCACGCAAGATTGAACCCAAAGCTAAGCACCTCTCCCATTGCAAGAAAAACCAATCTAATTGGCCAAACCAAACCGATAATTCGAAGAGAAATACAAAGATATCAAATCATGCATATAAGAATTCAGAGAAGATTCAAATAATATTCATAGATAAGCTGATCATAAATCCACAATTCATTGGATCTCGACAAACACACCGCAAAAGAAGATTATATCAGATAGATCTCCAAGAACATCGAGGAGAACATGGTATTGAGAATCAAATAGAGAGAAGAAGCCATCTAGCTATTTGCTATGGACCCGTAGGTCTGAGGTAAACTACTCACGCTTCATCGAAAGGGCAATAGGGTTGATGTAGGTGCCCTTCGTGATCGAATCCCCCTCTGGCAGGATGCCGGAAAAGGCCCCAAGATGGGATCTCATGGGAACAGAAGGTTGTGGCAGCAGAAAAGTATTTTTGTGGCTCCCTCTGCGGGTTTTGGAATATATGTGAATATATAGGATGAGGAGGTAGGCCAGGGGACTCCCGAGGGGGCTACAAGGCTGGGGGCGCCCCCTAGGGCGCACCCTCCACCCTTGCCGCCACCTCGTGGGTCTTCTGGCTTGGACTCCAAGTCCTCTAGGCGTCTTCTAGTCCAAGAAAAATCATCGTAAATTTTATTCCGTTTGGACTCCGTTTAGTATTCCTTTTCTGCGAGACTCAAAAATAAGGAAAAAATATAATCTGGCACTGGGCTCTAGGTTAATAAGTTAGTCCCAAAAATAATATAAAATAGCATAATAATGCATATAAAACATCCAAAATAGATAATATAATAGCTTGGAACAATCAAAAATTATTGATACGTTGGAGACGTATCATGTGTCATTTGAACTACCGGGTGTTGTATGTCATTTGAACTACCAGATGTTTCTAGTTTCTATTTATGTTATCATTTGGCCTGTGCAACAAAGTTGACAACGTAAACATACAAATTATGTTGGTTCATTTTTTTGCCGGGCTTTCATACCCTACCGCATGTTGTGATGCTTGAGAGTATTTTATGCCACTATGTTGTTGAACTTTAGTGCTAAAATGGACAAATGTTGAACTGTTTGGAATTGAAATATTGTCAGGTATATACCAATGTTGTTTGTTTAGTTATGTTTTCCGTCTAACATGTTTCCTCTTCTTGTTTTGCAGGGCTTTCAACCCTACCACTGGAGTATGTGGCGGTAGGATGTGCCACCCTACCGCCATAGGTTATGGCGGTAGGGCCTGATCTTGGCGCGCAGCACCATACATATGTCTGGTTGTCTGCGTGAGATGTAGGGCCTATCGCCAGCATCTCCGACAGTAGGGTGGCACATCCTACCGCCATAGACTCCGACGATAGTGTTGAAGGCCCTGCGAAACAAGAAGAAGCAACATGTTAGACATAAAACATAATTAAAAAAACAACATTGGTATATACATGACAATATTTGAGTCACAAATAGTTCAACATTTGTCTGTTTTAGCACTAAAGTTCAACATACATAGTGGCATAAAATAGTCTCAAGCATCACAACATCATAAAGTATCCAACATGCAAATTAGGGCCACACGAAATACCATCGAATAGTCTCAGACGTACAACTTCACTAGACGCATCACTAGATCACTAAGGAAACATGGGCCCTTTTCCCTTCTTGTAATGTGCCTCATCCTCCTCTTGTGCATCGCGAGCCCTTGCAACCTTTCTTGGCCTCTCTTATTCACGAGCAACCTTCTCTTTGCGTGCCCTCTCATCCTCACGCTTCTTTATTTCCATCTTCTCCTTCTAATGACGCTCTTCATCTTCGGTTGTTTGATATGCTTCTTCGAACAGCCGTTGGCTCCTAAGACAATCTCGATATTGGTCCCTTTGAACATCTTCTAGCACATCTTGATCTATCCATGTGAAGTACTTGCAAAGAGGAGGCGGTGACTGCATAGTAAAAACAAGTTTGTTGTTAGTATTATGAGTTGAAGTCGAACCAAAATTGAGATTACTCTTTGACCATACCGGTGGTATGTCATAGGCGTTTTTGGATGCGCATGATCATGTGCATAGTTGGGACACACACAAATCTTCTCCCTTCCGTCCATGACTTCCATGACTTCTTGTGGTCGGTGGACACCTTCACCTTGCAAACATCTCCACACCAACATGATGGGGTTTTCATATCTTTTTCCTTCACCTTGTCCAATTCGGTGTTCCCCCACTTGTCCGACAAATCTTCATGGTTAGCACACGGCGGCCTCGTCATGGAACCGGATGAAGCCATGCCTACAAAATAAGAGTGGTTGTTAGTGGAAAATATCAACATATTAAATAGAGGGAATAAAATAAGAGTGATTAACCAAAACAACAAGTACCATTCATATTATTTCAACCGTCCGGATTAAGCAAAACGTCAATAGGCCTTCCTCTATCAATCCTTCGCCTCGTAGTACCACCTGAACAACGACCACCCCCGCTGGCACCTCTAAGACTCGTCCGTCCTCCACACCCACCAATAGTAGTACCACCTCATGCACTACCTCTAAGACTCGTCCGTCATCCATGGCCAACAATAGTAGTACCACCTCATGCACTACCTCTAAGACTAGTCCGTCCTCCACGGCCACCTCTTCGTGTGCTACCGGAACCTCCTCTGCGAACACCTGTTTGGCTAGAGCCCGTGTTGGCATCGGTTCTAGGCCTTTTGGTGCATCTCCTAACATTGTGTCCCGGATCATCACATTGTCCACAATCATTGGTGTCCAGTGGCTCCATGAAATGACCGCTACCAAATTGTTTCATTTTGTTGTATCCAGCTAGATCATCCATGTCACTCCTGAACCTCTTCTTTCTTATCTTCCCTTTGTAGGCACCATGAGTTCAAGATCAGGCATGATATGTGGGCCAACATACTTAGGCCACTGTGACTGGTCAAGAAAAGGATAAAATCAATGAGCCCATCTCAACCTCATGGCTTCCAATGTGAACTCCTGCAACCGCACAGTCCTCCCATCAGAAACATGCAAGTTTCTCACCTTGGCCACCGTCATCAAGTGCGAGAACAGCTAGTGATACTTATGAGGCCTCTCACATGCACACCACCGGGTCTTGGAGTGCACCTCATATGCAACACCGCCATAAGTCACACCGTCTCGTGTTGTGTGATACATCTCCAACGTATCTATAATTTATGAAGTATTCATGCCATGTTTACAACAATTTTAAATGGTTTTGGTATGATTTGAGTAGAACTAACCCGGACTAACGATGTTTTCAGTAGAACTACCGTGGTGTCATTTTTTGTGCACAAATAAAAGTTCACTCGGAATGGGCTGAAAATTTACGGTGATTTTTAGTGGACCAAAAGAGACTCCCGAAGCACCGGAGCTGGCCTAGGAGGTGACCAATGAGGCCATAAGCCCGGGGGACACGCCCACCCCCTAGGGTGCGCCTCCCGAGCTTGTGGGCTCCTTGTACACTCCCCTGACGTGAGACCGACGCCAAAAAATTCCTATATATACATTAACCTCTGAAAAGAACCCTAGATGAGAAGTTCCGCCGCCGCAAGCCTTTGTAGCCACGAAAAACGAATCGGGCCCCCGTTTCGGCTCCCTCCCGGAGGGGGAAATCTTCACCGGAGGCCATCTTCATCATCCCGGCGGCCACCATGATGAGGAGGGAGTAGTTCACCCTCGGGGCTGAGGGTATGTACTAGTAGGTATGTGTTTGATCTCCCTCTCTCATGTTCTTGATTTGGCACAATCTTGATGTACTGCGAGCTTTGTTAATATATTTGGATCTTATGGTGTTCTTCCCTCTCTACCTTCTTGTGATGAATTGGGTGTTGCTCTTTGAGGTTTCATTATGTTAGATTGAATATTGGATTTGAGAACACTTGATGGATGCCTTGCATATGGATACCCGTGGTGACAATGGGGTATTATAATGATTCACTTGATGTATGTTTTGGCACTCAACTCGCCGATTCCCGAGGTGACATTGGGGTAATCTATGCATAGGGGTTGATGCATGTTTACATTCTCTGATAGAAACTTTGGAGTGATTCTTTATTGCATGTTGAGGGATTGTTATATGATCCAATTATGTTTTCATTGTTGAGAGATTTTGCACTGATCAAAGTATGAACCCTAGGCCTTGTTTTCAAGCATTGTTATACCGTTTTTGCTCGCTTTTACTACTATTTACCTTGTTGTTTTTACATTCTCAGATTAGAAAAACCCATATCTACTATCCATATTACACTTGCATCACCATCTCTTCACCAAAATAGTGCACCTATACAATTTACAATTGTATTGGGTGTGTTGGGGACACAAGAGACTCTTTGTTATTTGGTTGCAGGGTTGTTTGAGAGAGACCATCTTCATCCTATGCCTCCCACTGATTGATAACCTTAGGTCATACACTTGAGGGAAATTTGCTAGTATTCTACAAAACTTTACGCTTGGAGGCCCAACACGTGTCTACAAGAAGAAAGGTTGCATAGTAGACATCAAGCTCTTTTCTGGTGCTGTTGCCGGGGAGGTGAGTGCTTGAAGGTATATCTTTAGATCTTGCAATTGAATCTTTTAGTTTCTAGTTTTATCACTAGTTTAGTCTATAAAAGAAAACAATAAAAAATTGGAATTGATGTTGCCTCATATTATTCATCTTTATAATTCTTTCTTGAAAAGGATGGATCGGAAGATTGTGCCAAAGTGTTAGAAGAAGAATTCAATAAAATGTTTGGCACTATACCTTTGAATGATAAACATGATTACAATGTTGTTAGTGTGCTTGCTATTAATATTCATGATACCAATGATGATTGCACTAGTCATGATAAAGATGTTTCTTATAAGCATGTCGATTTTTGTGGAGTGCATAGAGTTTGTGAAGACATGCCTTATAGGGATGATAGATTTTGTAAGAAGCATAAACATGATAAAACCAATTGGTGGCTTAAGGTGATAGATGAATTTGCTACAAAATTATGCTCTCTTCATCCCATTACTTGTGAACTTTGCAATAGAGTTGGTCATCTTAATTTCCAATGCATACTTTTTCATGATCAAATCATGGACAAATATTGCAATAACTTGATCACCCTTGAAATTTATAATGAACTTTGTTTATTTTTGGGGTGTGAAGAATTGTCACATAAAAATAGTTGGTTTGAAGAGTTTGTATTCACGACCATGCTGAAACTACTCTTAAAGAAATCTATATGTTTTGTGTGATAAATTGCAATGAGAATGCTTATATTTCCAACTATAGAAAGATGTGAAAACCATTAGAATATAAAAGAAATACTAATGAAAGGGTAAATCTCTCCACTTTCCCTCCTATTGTCTCTCGTGATGAAACTGGTTACGAGAATGAGCTTCCTATGCAACCAATCTCATCAATAAGGAGCCCCAAAAAGTTGATTAAACCCACACATGATGTGGAGAAGAAAAAGAAAAGGCGGAGGAGCAAAGGTAACAAGGTATCCCTCCCAAATGATGTTAATCCTATTATTTTTATGCCTCATGAGAATGAATCAAAAAAAATTGTGGAAGATGATATACTTGATGATGATATTGATTCTTTGTCCTATGGCTCAATGTTCGAAGAAATCATTGAGGATGGTTTTGTTATGCTTATTACTCATTGTGATGATTATGATTGGGAAAATAATGATACTTATTATAATCTTGAAAATATTTTTGGCACCAAATTAGAAAATTGTGATGATAATAATTGCTATACTATTGGTGCTACTTATACTATTAATGATGAGAGTGATTATGCTTATGATATGCAAAGCCACAAGCTTGGGGATGCTATTTTTCATTAGAATGACATGTTTGAGAATTTATTTGCTGCAATTAATGTTTGTCCCAAGCTTGGGGATGCTATGCTTGATGAATATGATCTTTTTAGTCCCTCTACTTTGAATGATCAAATTTGTTATGATGGTTGCATGCCTCCTATTTATGATGATTGCAATATTTATGAAAGTGGGTCTAGAAGAGTGTCAAATTTAGATAATAATTATCCCACTATTTTGGAGGGTGTTGAATCTTATTATAATGATAAAAGTGGATTTGGAGAGGTCATGACTTTATTTTGTAACGATTCGACTATCTTGGAAGAGGTTTCAATTGATTATGATGAGAACAAGGTTGCTACTTATGATGATTATTGTGATGACACTTATGTTATAAAAAGTAGTGATGATCATTCTCATAAAACTTGTCATAATTATGATTACCCTTTTTTTGGACATTACTCTTTTAATGTGGAAACAATTTATAGTATTCGAGTTTCATATGATACTCCCATCACTATGGATGAGAATAAATTTGCTTATGTGGAGCGTAATAAAAAATTTATGCATGTGGATCATGAAACGAATGTCTTATGTGATAGATATATTGTTGAACTCATTCATGATGCTGCTAAAAATTACTATGAGAGGGGAACATATGCTTGTAAGTATCTCAATAATATCAAGATTCCTCTCTATGTGTTGAAAATCTTAACGTCATGCTTGTTTTGCCTTCCTATGCTAGTTGATTCTTGTTCCCATAAGTTGTTTGCTCACAAAATCCCTATGCATAGGAAGTAGGTTAGGCTCAAATGTACTAGTCATATGCTTCATGATGCTCCCATCATGTTTCAATTATTATCTTTAATGTGAGCATTATTGAAACCACATGCCTAGCTAAAAAGGCATTAAAGAAAAGCGCTTGTTGGGAGACAACCCAATATTTACCCCTACTGTTCTTGTGTGTTAACATGATTAGGATACTATAGTAATCATGTTTGATAGTTTCTTTTTCAATGAAGTGCCAAGTGGAGCCTTTTGGATAGTGTGGATGATAGTTGACTTGATTATGTGAAAAAACAAAAACTTTTGCGCACAATTCTGGAACTTTTTAAATTCACATAAACATGATTTTGATCTGAATTTTTTACACTTGATTGACATAAAAATTCCCTATGTTGTCCTAATTTTTCAGAATTTTTGATTTACAGAAGTATGGTCATTGTCCAGATCTTTACAGACCGTTTTGTTTTTACAGATTCTGTTTCCAAAGCATAGTTTGCTTGTTTTAGTGTTTCCATAGCTTATATGAAGGGATATAAATTGTGGAAATGATATGGTATAGTAGGCATTATTAGGAAACAATTATGAATCTTGTCTTTGGCAGTACCAAAATGAATGATTTGTTTTATCGTACTAACCTATCTCACAAAGTTCCCTCAAGTTTTGTGTGATTGAAGTTTTCAAGTTTTGGGTAAGATATCGATATGAGGAGAATAAAGAGATGCAAGAACCTAAGCTTGGGGATGCCCAAGGCACCCCAACGTAATATTCAAGGATTTGGGTGAGATATCGATATGAGGAGAATAAGGAGTGGAAAGAACCTAAGCTTGGGGATGCCCAAGGCACCCCAAGCTAATATTCAAGGAACACCCAAGCAACTAAGCTTGGGAATGCCCAGAAGGCATCCCTTCTTTCATCTCCAACATTATCGGTAACCTCACTTGGAGTTATATTTTTATTTGTCACATGATATGAGTTTTGCTTGGAGCGTCATTTTCTTTTATTTTTATTTGCCTGCTGCTATTTATAATAATGTTTTTTATCTTTTACTTAAATAAAAGTGTCAAGTATAGCCTTTACCATGCTTATTTTGCAAGTCTATATGTTGTTGTTTGAAAACAAAAAGTTTATTGTCATGTTTTGAATATTTATGAATAGTCAGAACATGATAAAATCTTGAAATGTTTACACAACAATATATAACAAATTTTCTATAGTGTGGTAATTTTTCAAAAAAATTGGAGTTTGAGAAGTATGAATATTCTTGCATTCTTTACAGACTGTCCTGTTTAGATAGATTGTTGTTATGTTTGCGTTGTTTGCATATGTTTGCTTGTTTGATGATTCTATTTGAGGATAGGAGTATTTAAATATGCAGAGGAATTTAGTATGCAATGTCAAACTATAATTTTAGTGATTTTCTACAATAGAGAATGGTAAGGTTATTTTCTTGATTTATACTAACTTATCTCACGAGTTCTCGTTGAGTTTTGTGTGGATGAAGTTTTTAAGAATTAGGGAAACCGTGATTTGAGAGGAACTAAGGTGACACAAGAGCCCAAGCTTGGGGATTCCCAAGGCATCCCTAGTTAATGTTTCAAGAAGTCTCAAGCATCTAAGCTTGGGGATGTCGGCGTCCTGGGAACGGGGATCCCCAGACTTGCCTGCCTGCGGCCCACGGCGTGGCTCCACCAGCGGCCCTTTACGGCCCATCTTCACTAGCAAACACTCAATACCCTCGCGAGGGGCCAAGCCTCACGAGGCGGACGACGCAAGACCTCCTCGGGGGCGGCCTCACCAAGCTGGCTCGCGAGGGGCAGAGAGATCAAGGCAAGGGGAACATTGCGAGGTTCCTGTGACGTAAGCCATGACGACCAGGGCCAGGCGGGCGCCGGGGCGCGTAGTGTCCTCGTTTCCTCTTTGGTGCTAAAGAGGCAAGCGCATGCGAGGACTCCCGAGGCATTAGGCAAAGGTTTCCATATCAGTGCAACGAGACCAAGACCAGCAGGATGGCAGGACGGAGGTCACCATGGAGCCCAAGACGGCGTCACCGCCAGAGCCTTTGGCAGGCGAAGACCACCTTTAGTCAGGATAACTTGTACTAGTTGTATCCCTTCAAATTTGGCCGTTGTGGCATCCCTTCCCGCTAGCATTTGGGAAGAGGACCAGGGCCTCTATAAATAGGACTAGCCACCACAGTAGGAGGCAACTGATCCTGGATCAAATCCATTCCATCCTCACACACACAAACTCACCGAAGCACAAGAGCACCTCTCCTCAGGAGGCTGTTCTTCCCTTGTACTTGTTCATCCCCAGCCCAAGAGGCAATCCACCACACCACACTGGAGTAGGGTATTACACCACATCGGTGGCCCGAACCAGTATAAACCTTGTGTCTCTTGTTCTGGGAGTTCGACGCACTGAGCTTTGAGATCGCGGTGAGGGCGTGAGCTAGGGGAGGAGAGATCTTGGTGCGCACCCCAGTGTTCGAACCTCGAGGGTTTTGCCGGAACCCGAAATCCGACATTTGGCGCGCCAGGTAGGGGTGTGTCGAAGCTTTCCTTCCGTTGATTCACGCTCCGCCACCGCAGCGCCTTGCCCCCATGGCCGGCGTTGCTCTTCCGGCTGCGATGGCGGATACCCATAGCAGGGCCAGGGGGCTCAGAGCCTTTGCCCCTGCCTTGCGGCGGGTGCAGTGTCCGCCCAAGTTCAAGCCGGAGATGCTGCGGCATTACGGCGCCGCGGCGGACCCATCGGCCTTCCTGCTGGCGTATGAAGAGGCCGTTCTGAAGGCTGGGGGCGACGACAAGGTCATGGCCGACTGGATTCCCATGGCCCTCATTGGTGCACCGCGCGACTAGCTGCTCAACCTCCCAGGACCCATGGTGGCATCTTGGGAGGAGCTGCGCGGCCTCTTCGCTGCGCGCTACGTGGCACCGGCGCCCCTCGCTGTCGCGGCCCTCCTCGGCGGCTCGCAAGCACCGCCCTCGGACCATCACACCAAGCCATTCTTTCGCCAGATCGGGGCCGCCCCTCCGCACGGCAGGGGGCTCCCCTGGGTTGGGCGGCGCCCAAGGCCGACCTGACCTTCGAGTCAGGGGATCACCCTGTCACCACCGTCGGCTCGGGCGTGCTCCAAATACTTTGCACACCCACCATCTGCAGCGTAGCCGTCACCAAGACCCTCACCGACAGTGGCACCGGCCTCAACATGCTCTCTGTGGAGGCTTTTATCCTCCTTCACGTACCGCTCGAGCGACTCCGCCCAAGCAAGCCCTTCTCCGGGGTCAGCGGCGGCTCCTCCAGCCCCCTGGGGCAGATCCGTCTTCCCGTGACCTTCGGCACCCGCGACAACTATCGCACTGAGCTGACTTCGACATCGCCCGTATTGGCCTCCCGTACAACGCCATCCTCGGGTACCCGGCTCAGGCTCAGTTTATAGCGGCAACCCATCCGTCCTACAATCTCATGAAGATGCCCAGGACGTCCTCACCGTAGTTGGAGATACCAAGGAGGCTCTGGTAGCGCTCAAGCTTGCCCTCCAAACCGCCGCGGCAGCGCAACCGGCCGACGAGGTCATCTACGGAGTTAAGGAGGCAGCACCAGCTAAGAAGAAGCAGTTGTTCACTCAAGATCGGGCAGAAACCAAGCAGGTGCCGGTCGAGGAAGATGGGTTCTCGGGAGCCACCTTCACCATAGGTGCTAACCTCGACCCGGATCAAGAGGAGGCATTGGTGAAGTTCTTGCGCGCAAACAAGGAAGTATTCGCTTGGGAACCCAAACAGCTGGTAGGGGTCCCAAGAGGGGTGATCGAGCATCACTTGAGGGTGTGCCCCAATGTGCGCCCTGTGAAGCAGAAGGCGTGGCGACAGTCCATAGAGAAGTAGTCCTTCATCATCCAGGAAACCCGCAAGCTGGAGGCAGCAGGTGTCATTCGCGAGGTTCGGTACCCCGAGTGGCTGGCGAACCCCGTCGTTGTGCCAAAGA
Organism: Aegilops longissima; assembly: GCA_021605205.1. Classification (NCBI taxonomy): domain Eukaryota; kingdom Viridiplantae; phylum Streptophyta; class Magnoliopsida; order Poales; family Poaceae; genus Aegilops; species Aegilops longissima. The sequence continues at coordinate 485,376,532 of CM038681.1, read as the reverse complement.
AAGGCGGGAAGGAGGGCATGTTTATGGACTTCACCAACTCAACAAGGCCTGTCCCCAAGATCCATTCCCGCTTCCACGCATCGACCAGATCATTGACTCCACCGCCGAGTGCAACCTGCTATGCTTCCTGGATGCATTTTCATGCTATCACCAGATCAAGATGGCGGTAGAGGATGTGGATAAGACAGCCTTCCTGACCCCGTGCAGGGTGTACTGCTACACTTTCATGTTGTTCGGGCTGCGCAACGCAGGCGCGGCCTTCCAATGGCTGATGCACATCATCCTGGGTCAGCAGCTCGAGAGGAACGCTAAAGCCTACGTCGACGACATTTTGGTAAAGTCTCGGGAGGCGATGACTTTGATTCAGGACCTGGAGGAGACCTTCGCGAGCTTGCGTCAGGTGGACTTGCGGCTCAACCCAGAGAAGTGCGTATTTGGTGTCCCCTCCGGCAAGCTGCTGGGCTTCCTTGTGTCCCACAGGGGGATCAAGGCCAACCCAGAGAAGGTCAAGGCGGTCGAAGACATGAGCCCGCCACAAACCCTCAAGGAGATGCAGAAGCTTGCCGGCTGCGTGACTTTGCTGGGGCGCTTCATCTCCAAGCTGGGAGAGCACGCCCTACCGTTCTTCAAGCTGATGAGGAAGAAAGGCTCATTTGAGTGGACCCCGGAGGCTGACCAATCGTTTCAAGACCTCAAGAGATACCTGACCAGCCCTCCGGTGATGGTGGCGCCCCGCCCTCTCGAGCCCCTGGTGCTTTACCTTGCTGCCACTCCTTACTCCGCTAGCGCAGCTCTGGTGGCGGTCCGGGAAGAGCGCCAGACCAAGGATGTGTCGCGCCGAGCCACGCCCCCAGCCAGGGTGATACAAGACCCGGAGGGCACCTCAAGGGCTGCAGCAATGCCAACGGATGACCAGGCTCAGCAAGACGGCGCCCTCGGGCCTGCAGAGGCCCCAATGAGCGACCAGGCTCCGGGGGTTCCATCGCTTCAGGAGGCGCCTCAACCTCCGACAGACGTAGGCCCCGTCGACGCGCCCACCCTCGTCGAGCACCCAATGTATTTCATCAGCACGGTGCTGCGGGATGCAAGGGCACGGTACCCCATGCCTCAGAAGCTCTTGCTCGCGCTCTTGGTGGCCTCGCGTAAGCCACGACACTACTTCTAAGGTCACCCAATCAAGGTTGTCTCGGCCTACCCACTGGAGAGGGTACTCAGGATCCCCAACGCTGCTGGAAGAGTCACCGAGTGGAATATCGAGCTGTAGGCATTCCAGTTGGAGTTTAGCACAGCCAGGGTCATCAAGTGAGCCGCGCTCGCCAACTTCGTGGCAGAATGGACGGACGCCCCAGGGCTTGAAGCAGGCGAGGATCAATCCCTCTCGCCGGGAAGTGAAGCGCCAGACAGCTGGGTTATGTATTTCGATGGCGCATTTGTGTGCCTGGGCATGGGGGCTGGAGCATTGCTCATCTCGCCCACTCAGGACAAGCTCTACTACGCCGTGCAGCTCTGCTTCCAGCAGGGTGAGAAGGACTCCAACAACATAGCAGAGTACGAAGGCCTCATAGTTGTCCTTAAGGCTGCGGTGGCCCTAGGGGTGAAGCGCCTCACCATCAGGGCTACTCGCAGCTTCTCGTCAACTTCTCCAACAAGGTATACGAGCCAAGGGACGAGCACATGGAGGCATACCTCACAGAGGTACGCATAATGGAAAAGCAGTTCTTGGGCCTAGAATTGCAGCACGTGCCCCGTGGCACCAACAAGGAGGCCAACGACATCGCCAAGAGAGCATCCAAGCGACTACCCCAAGAGCTTGGCGTCTTCGAGAAGCGGCTCTTCAAGCCGTCGGCAGCACCTCCGCTTTCGAGGCCGGCGCCGCCTCGGGAGGAGCTCCCCCAGCCACCTGCTTCGGGAGCCCCGGCCTGCGGCCCGACCTCGGGAGCGCACCTACTGTTGGCGCTCGAGCCTCAGGAGGGGTGCTGTACCAAGGAGATCAAGGAATAGCTGACGCAAGGGACGCTACCAGAGAAAGAGGAGGACGCGGAGCGCGTGGCCCGACAGGCCACGCCGTACTGCATCCAGGACGGTGAGTTATACAGGAAGCGGCCGAATGACGTTTCCCTGCATTGTCTCTCCAGGGAACAGGGGAAAGAGTTGCTAGCTGAGATACACGGCGGAGACTACGGGCACCACTCGTCGTCACGAACCCTCGTCGACAAGGCGTTCCGCAGCGGGTTCTACTGGCCTACGGCGCTCAACGACATGACTGAGCTGGTGAAGTCCTGCGAGGCCTGTCAATTCCACGCCAAGCAGATCCATCAGCCAGCTCAGGGCCTCCAGACCATCTCGCTCTCGTGGCCATTCGCAGCCTGGGGGCAGGATATCTTGGGCCCATTCCCTCGAGCGCCTGGGGGCTACCACTACCTCTACGTCGCCATCGACAAATTCACCAAACGGGCGGAGGTAGATGTCGGTGTCAAAATCGGCGGATCTCGGGTAGGGGGTCCTGAACTATGCATCTAAGGCAGATGGTAACAAGAGGCGGGGGACATGATGTTTACCCAGTTCAGGCCCTCTCAATGGAGGTAATACCCTACTTCCTGCTTGATTGATCTTGATGATACGAGTATTACAAGAGTTGATCTACCACGAGATCGCAGAGGCTAAACCCTAGAAGCTAGCCTATGGTATGATTGTTGTTGTCCTACGGACTAAACCCTCCGGTTTATATAGACATCGGAGGGGGCTAGGGTTACACAGAGTCAGCTACAAGGGATGAGATCTACATATCCGTATCGCCAAGCTTGCCTTCCACGCCAAGGAGAGTCCCATCCGGACACGGGACGAAGTCTTCAATCTTGTATCTTCATAGTCCAACAGTCTGGCCAAAGGATATAGTCCGGCTGTCCGAGGACCCCCTAATCCAGGACTCCCTCAGTAGCCCCTGAACCAGGCTTGAATGACGATGAGTCCGGTGCGCAGATTGTCTTCGGCATTGCAAGGCGGGTTCCTCCTCCGAATACTCCATAGAAGATTTTGAACACAAGGATAGTGTCCGGCTCTGCAAAACAAATTCCACATACTACCGTAGAGAGAGTAATATTTCCACAAATCTAACCCGCTGACGCATTTTGCAGCATGACATCACACCACGGCCCGGTCATCATTCGAACCGTTTTCACAACCAGCCACGGCACATAACACGAGGTGGTTTCCATGGCACGTCTTGTCGAAGCAGAGATCGTGTCCCCTTATCATGGGATTCTCATCAATACGGGTGTGGGTAACCCAATCGTGCACATTGGTATGACTCCACGATTTTAGGGAAGTCCCAAACGGCCACGCGGAGGACGCTTGATATTCACCCTCTTTATAAAGAGGCCAAGCCCTGTCCTTTTTCTTCTTGCACTCAACCGAATCCTTCCCCCACCTCGAGTTCCAACACCTAAGGCTCAGGTCAGGTGCTTCGGACCTTCAACCATGTCCGGATCCAACCTTCAAGGTCGGTGGTTGCCCTCCTCTATCACAGAGGAAGACATCAAGAAGCTAAGAGAGGCTAGGTATCTGACCGATGAAACTCGCACAGGCTACCTGCTCGAGGGCACGTCATTCCCACAACCGAATCTGGCGAGAGCGTCGTATTCATCTCTCACTTCCTCCGAGGGCTAGGCCTTGTTCTAGATCCCTTTGTTAGGGGGCTCATGTTCTATTACGGGCTGGATTTCCATGACCTAGCCCCGGATTCCATCCTTCACATCTCGTTGTTCATCGTCGTGTGTGAGGCCTTCCTCCACGTCACCCAGCACTTTGGCTTATGGCTCAAGACCTTTAATGTAGAGCCAAAGATGATTAATGGGTGACACGCAGAACGCGGAGGAGCCGTAATAAGCAAAGGCGCCGATGTTCCATGGCCAAAGGGTTCCTTCCCGGAGGTATCCAGCTTATGGCAACGGGAGTGGTTTTACATCACAGCTCCCCGTGGTACTAAATGGGTGGCCGCCCTGCTTTTCGCTCGGGCCCCCGGCCACGACTGTCGTCATGAATCATCAAGGGGCTGGACTGGGGGCCGGTAAATGATGTGCCGATATTGCAGAGTCACATCCGAGATCTCCTAGAGAGAGATATCAACCTGGTCACGGTAATGCAAGTCATGCTAGTTCATCGAGTCCCGCCTTGCAAACGTTGACCCCTCCGTATGTGGGAGTTCAACCCGGAAGGATCGTGAGCTATTCAGCACTTCCTCGGCATGACGCTCAAAGAGATGTACAAATTGTTCTTCGGATCACAAATAAGGTATCCGGATACCACCGAGGATGCGGGTCTGAGCTGCAATCGTCCAGATACCCAAGTAAGTAGTCCTTCAGCCGAACACGTTGTCTCTTTATTTATCACAACATCATTTTGAAAAGCCGCTCTTTAACCAGGACTGGGTAAAAAAGGAGAAGATGATCAGGTGTTCAGCCCCTCTTCCCGAAGGCTTAGCAGATCCAGTACTGGCCAGAATGCTTGAGCTTGCACCTTATCAAGCGCCCTCCGGGGAAGATGAAGGGGGGAATAAAGAGGCTGAAAGCGGGCCTCGCTCGTTGTTCATCCAAACCGGGGGAATTAGCGCCTCCGCGAAGGAGGATAACCGGGGAGAAGAATTTGACCTTCCCTCTCCCCGGGGAAGGAAGAGGACCGCCTCTAAAGACTTTGAAACAATGGTTTACAAACGAGGGAAGAAATCTTCGCCATAGGGTTTGCCCCGGAGGGTATCCTTGCCGCACAGTGCCCGCAAGGGGATCAGCCCTCCACCGAGCTGTAAGTAAACAAAAGTACTTAATACTAAAAATATCCTGTTTTACTTCTGAGGACAATAACCGAAGCATATATCTTGTAGTTTGGATCATAGCCCTTCTCGATAGAGTTCGTCTTCGGGGGATCTTCTTCCGGAGATGATGGAGAGCGAAACACCTCCCCATGCCTTCCCGTCTCATGAGGCGGGCGACCCTGAGGTGTCGTCCCGGAGGATTTCTCCTGATCCGCCATGGCCAGAGGGGAATCCTTCGGCCACCCAAAGTCCGGAGTATTCGGCTCCTAAGGAGAGCAACAGAAAGAGGTCGGGGCCGTCCGGTGCGTGACCCGACGCACTGAAGGATCTTCTGGAGCAAGCGGCTATCTCAGAAGCGCATAAATGCGCTAATGGATGCGGTGGTTGAGAGGATTTCATCCACCGGCGGGCTGCATGAAGCCTTTATGAGCTGCTAAGAGGCTTTGAAATGCATAAAGTAGTATATGTTTTCATGGTACTGCACCGCTAGGTGTGCCATATCTGAATAGTAGCCCCGAGACTCGGTATGCAGCCGAAAATGGTGGCAAGCAGAGGATCATAGTCGGTAATAATAATGCCGCCTTCATGTGCAGGTGGCTGAAGTTCCAGTGGCTAGCCGGACTGGTGAGTTTCCGAGCTGAAGCGGCAACTTGATGCGGCAGATGCCAACATCCTGCTTGTGAACAAGCGGCTTGACGAGGCATAGGGTATGTGATTTCTCGGGTGATCAACATATAATAAGAGGAGCATGATGCTAGTATCTTTAATATGTTGCAACTGCAGATGGAGCTACCGCCGTGGAGACCCTTCGGGCGAAACTTGCCCGATCCAAGGAACAAGCCAGGAAGAGTGATGCGGCCGCTCTAAAGGCGGTCGAAGAGCTGAGAGCCGAACAGGCTGCGCATTGCCAAAGCAAGGATAAAATAGCCAAGATGGCCATTGAGTTGAAAGATGCCGCCGACCGTTACGAGCTTCTTGAAAAGGAGAGCCGGGCGAAGGCGACGAACCTGGAGAAGGCCATGGTAGCAGCCAAGGAAGCCCGCTCTAAAATCAGAGCGGCGAAGGAGGAACTGCGTCAAGCTGGAGATATCGCGGCTGGGAAGCCCTTTTTGTTGTGGACGAAGTTCGGAGATCCGAAGTATGCCCTTCTCGATCAATTATGGAGTTCTGCGGACGCATACGTGGATTTGGCGGCGGGTGCTGCTGATGCAGCTGAGTTTTTCAAAGATCAAAAAGATCGTGAAGTGGAAAAGCTGTTCTGGTCGCAGTTCAATGTTCCGGTGCGGCCGCTACTTTTAAATGAGTGAATGATCGAGTGGGCCGAGCTCCATAGGTTATCCGGGCTTGCCATGAGGTCTGTTGTGGATCAGCTTTGGCCGGAAGGACAAAGGCCGAATAGTTATTTTGGCTTAGTGCAACGATTCGTTAGTGATATGCCGCATATCGACGCTATGAAGAGGTCGGCGTGCATAGAGGGTGACGGATGGCCCTTTCCCATGTCAAGACATACTGGGCAGAGATGGAGGCCACCGCTATTGCAACCCAGAGTTCGGCCGTAGGCCGAGTATCGACCGAGCACTACTTTGAAGAGGTCCTTGAAGGCGCTCGTTTAATAGAGGCTCAGTGCTCGAAAAATGTTATGTTCTAGTGACATGTACCCCCATTGTAGGAACAATGTTATTTGAATTGTAAAGGCTGTGTTTATACTTTTGCCTGAAAGTATTATTATGCCTCCTGTGCGGTCGTTTATGTGTGTGTGTGTGTGTGTGTGTATATATATATGTCACGAAAGTTTGCGATCGTTAAACCCTTTACGCATATAATGCGGGGTGTGTATAGCAGCGTCTTCACATGATCCAACGTCTTGGTCCATTAAGGAGGTGGTAGCGCGGCAAACGAGGCAATCAGACTATATTGCTTTAACACTTTCACTTGACCATAGGAGTTTGACAGTGGGGCTACTATATAGCCCCTGGTATTTCCGCACTCATCCGAATTGAGCGGCGACGTACATGAGCGGGAAAACCGGCCCTTCGTTAATGCGGAGGAATCCCGAAGATTCCACTAAGTCATCGAGTGGTTGACCAGTCTCGCGCTTTATCATGACAGTCATTTTTCAGCTTTCTCTACTGAGGTGCTCGTCCGGATGAACCAGGGCACAATCGCAGTAGTTCTCCTGGTGCTACCTTAGCCGATAGAGCGGAACGTAAGGTAGCAAAACATGGGAGCCGGGCAAACCCAACATTTGACCAAAGACTTGATTCAGAGCTGATGCATATAAGGCCAAACTCGCGACGCCGAACACTCCCTAAGGTATTCGGTCTTTATAACTTATACCGGGCTGAGCAATGCCCTTGATAATGAACTTCGAGTGTCCAGGTATGTGCATTATTCTTACGTGGCCAAATGCCAATAACGTCAGCATCCTTCTCGGCTATACTGAGTGTCTGGAGGATTTGAAGCAACAAAAGACAGTGAGAAAGGTTTACACGGGGTCTTAACCTAAGAAGAAACCTTTGAGCGGGTCCCTGCAGCACGTCTGCGCCTGTGTCTCCGTTGTGCCATATCCTGGAAGGGTGTAGCACAATTGTCATCTCTAAAAGAGAAGAACTTAGGTGAAAGTTGTCGTGCACAAAATTGGTTATTTTCAGTAAACCATTAAAATTCAAGGTAAGTAAAGTTGAGCCGAACTAGTCCTTTTTACACGCGGGAAGCCCCTGGTACCGCCTATGGGAGTATAATCGGCAAACCAATCTCAGGTATATCTAGGCTGTTACAGCTAGTGATGCGCTGGACTCGTCTAGCCGTGTCCGCGGTCTTGACAACCGATCATTTATTTTGGTTGGGGAGGCCGTCTAGTGCTCGGCTGCTAAAGCCGCTGCACATTCTTCTGTGCGTAAGGAACGCTCAATATTTCCACTAACTGTGATGGTGCCATGTGGACCGGGCATCTTAAGCTTAAGAGAAGCGTAATGCGGTACTGCATTAAAAGGGGCGAAAGCTGTTCTTCCGAGTAGTGCTTGATAGCCCCTTCGGAATGGAGCGATGTCGAAGGTTAACTTTTCACTTTGGAAGTTGTTGGGTGAACCGAATACAACCTATAGTACTAGAGAGCCCATACAGCGGGCCTCTGGGCCTGGTATTACCCCTTTGAAGGATAGTATGTCAGTGGGAAACGACACCTATGGGATCACTGGAATCCCTTCTACGGTTGCGGGGCGCGGGGATCGTTAGAAGAGCAGGACTAGTAGACAACACAAAGGGATTTTACCCAGGTTCGGGCCGCGAGGATGTGTAAAACCCTAGTCCTACTTTGGTGGATGTATTTAGTGTTCTTGAGCTCTTGAACTAGCTCTAGGTCTTTGAGAGGTTGAAGAGTGAATCCCTCTCTGGTCGCCTCGGGCCTCCTTTTATAGGAAAAGGGGTTGCCACAGTGGCAAGCAGGAGGTGGAAAGGGTACAGTGCCGCGAGGTTATCCCTCGTATTACAGGACAAGATGCATTTAATGCATCGCTTAGGTGTCCTCTTGCTTTGCTCGGGGGCGGGGGCGAGCACGTCCATCCGTCGCCCTCCTCCTTGCCCGACCGTGCCTGGCCAGCAATGCGTGCGGTGCCATGTAGGCAGGCGAGCAAGCGAGGTGGCGCGATGGTGGAGCCTCGGGAAGGTTTGCATGTTGCCACGCGGTGCCTGCCCAGCTGGTTGGGTCGGCAGTTGCATGTGAGCAACTGCGAAGACTTGGTGGCGGGCACTGGTACTTGCCCTACTGGTGCGCTGGCGGAGGCCTTGCGGGTGGCGGCAAGGGTCTTGCCGTGCGCGTGGCGTTCGGCAAGGATCTTGCGGGGATCTTGTGGGTTTCTTCGGTGAGGATGATTGCCTTCCTATCCTCACTTGATCTTGATTATTCCTTGTCTTCACAAAGATCTGCATGCCACCCGGAAGTGCCCCGAGCCCTATCCCAATCGTCCGTTGGCGTTGGTGGGCTCAAGGTAACTTACTTTCGGCTGGCATGGGCGGGCTGCCCGCAGCGGTCTTGCGGGGCAGCTGAAACTACCCGGCAAGGGTCCTTGCCGGAAAACCTGTTCGCCCATTCGATCCTTTTGGCCTTGGTCCTTGTTGTTGCCGTTTGTCCTCGTGGCCCGGCTTCTCTCTAGCTTCCCCTCCTGCCTGTTATAATGCGGCCGTGGCGGAGGCTCGACTACCGTGCACAAGTAAAGGGGTCAAAGGAGAGCCCCTACTTTTGTATCGCCGACAGAGCCCCAGACTGGGCCACACATAGCGCAGCACATTGTTGTGCTGGCCGGAAGCGGTGTCTTGGGCGGTTAGGTGATTTTACATGATGCTGCTCCGTCGCGCGCTTCTCCACGACCCGCGTTGAGCAGCGGCGTGGAAGTCGTCTGTGAGCATGGCGTGGGAGGCATCGTGGGACAACGTTCATGCGCATGCATCATATCATGATTAATGGGAAAGGAGGCGGTCCTCCTTCCCCATAAAAGGAATAACCGTGGGCGCGCTGCTCACTTTACCCCTCCCTTGCGCCTTCCTCCAATCTCAGAACCGCCGCCCCCTTCTTCTCGAGCCTCTCTGCTTTCGTCCATCGCCGTCGTGCTTTCGCCATCCTTTGCTTTTTCGCTCCCTGCAGCCGCCATGGCGCCCAAGTCTGCCAAGATCAAGGGATCGGCGAGGATGCAGTCGTCGGGCAGCCGGAGAAGCGAGCTGGTGGCATGATGGCGCGATCCGCCTACTTCCCCTCGACGGTTGGCGTGTCCGAGCTTTGGGAGATGTTCAAGGATCGGGGGGGTGAAGATCGGGGGAGAGAAAACAGGGCATCCAGCCACGCACGTCGTCCCTGCCAGCGCCGGGCCCTCCCCGCATCAGTACCCCTTCTTCGTCGATTATTTCTCTTGCGGGCTCTGTCCCCCCTTCTCTGATTTCTTCAAGGACATCATGCACACCTACGGCTTCCACCTCTTGGATTTTACCCCGAATGTCGTGGCGTGCATGGCTCTCTTCGCACACCTCTGCGAGGGCTTCGTCGGGGTGCACCCCAGGACGGCGCTCTTTCGCCATTACTTCTCCCCTCGGATCCAAAAAGGGGGCGCCATTGCTGGCTGTGTCGCCTGGATCCCCAGGGCCAAGGGGGCGTACCCAGACGGCGCCATGAAGGAGAGGTGGGAAGAATGGCGGGGCCGGTGGTGCTGGATTGAGGAGGAGGACCCACCAGCATTCTGCGTGGTTCGAGAGAAACCGCCGATTCGTGGGGGTGACTGGGGCGATGTCGACGCCGATGACGCGAAACTTACAATCGCCACCACCAAGATTCTTCGGCTCACCCAGGCCGGGCTCACCCTCGAGATGATCGGGGCGGACTTCATCCGCCGATGAATCGCCCCTTTGCATGACAAGGGGAGGCCGGCCTGGCTCTTCGTGAACGCCGCCGACATCATGAGGCTCTGCCCCGGCCTCGACAACAACCTGACGGTGTTAAGGCACGCTCATCTGTGCCAACGGATCTTCTAGCTCGAGGTCGACGACGTGGGCGAGGTCGAGCGGTCCGGCAAGCTTGCCAGGGCCGCCGCAAAGGCTGGCAAAGTCGACAAGGAGCCTGTCTTCAAGCTGCCGGCAGAGGTGGTCCCACTGAGCAACAACTCTCGCCGGAGCAAGATCATTTCCATGATGCCGCTCTTCAACGCGCATGGCCTTGACCCGAACTGGGTTGAGCCGGACGAGCTCACGGTGCAGGAGTTCTTCGACACCCTGCACGAGGTATATGTCACCGCCGAGCGCGACTTATCCAGGACACCTCTCTGGCGGAGCTGGATTATCTCGCCGCCCGGGATGGAGGAGGTGAGGCGTGCGAGGAGGAGGCAAAGCTCGTCAAGGAGGCGGCAGCGCCCGGCGGCGTGGTGGACAAGGCAGCGGAGGAGGAGGAGGGCTTCGCCCGGTGGGCAGCTGCAGCTGGGGCCAGCAGCGTCGACACGGGGCTCCCCTCGTTGAAAGCGCCCGGCTGACAGGTCATCGGAGGAGGAGGCGAGGAGGAGAGGACCCGCGTGTCGATCCCCGACCACGGAAGAAGCGGGTCCCTGGCGGGCCACCTCCGTGAGCAGTCCGCCTCGACCAGGCCGTGTAGCTGCGGCAAGCCAGAGGCGCCCGTGCGCCAGACGAGGGCGGTGGCGATGAAGAAAACGGCGAAAGCCATGACATGGAAGAAGAAGACATCTGCTTCTTCGTCGTCCAAACGCGCCCGGACGCCATCGCCTCCCCCTTCGCCGGCAAACATCGGCGCGGGGATTGCGTTTGACTTCAGGCCCCTGAGCCCGGAGAAAGACCCCGGGCCTCTCAGCCCGGAGAGAAAGAGGAAAGCAACAGAGGAGGAGGAGGAAGAGAATGAAGAGTAAGCTTTCGCTTTCCTCCCTTATTCCTCGCCCTCCCCTGACGGCTTTGCTTACTTATCTTCATCTTGCAGGGATGTGGAGGCTTGGCCCGGAGGATAAAGAGGGCGGGACTTGGCAGTGGCCAGCTCGGCGAGCACCCCCAATATGCCCTGGTGGTGTCGAGCAGCCGGACAGCAGCCCCAGCCCATCCCAGTAAGTCCATCGCCCATCCCTTGTCGACGCACGCAATGCGCGACGCTTTGGCACTGACCCTGTTGTGGATATAGGAGGAGCAACACCAAGGGAGCATGAGAGGCTTCTCCTATCATGCCACCCCGTCGACCACGCCGCCCGAGGGTGTCCCGGCAAGGGCACCAAGCAGCGAGGCCATGCACCGGAGGAGGAGGGAGAACAGGCGCCCGGTGGCCGCCTCGGCCTTGAGACCTTGGCGGAGAAGGACTCCGCCTCATGGCCCGGCACGGGTAAGCCACTCACTCTCCACTTACCTTGCATTCCCTCTTTTTTTCCTATTTTGACTTTCGATCTTGGCTCCGCCCTGTCTCTTTCTTGGCGTCAGACCCTCCTCAAGGATGTCGACACCACCATCAAAGAGTCGCCCGCAGATGTCGGCGGAGGTGGAAGGATTGCTGCCGAGGAGGCGCCGAGGCGCCACCGAGATGCCGGCAAGGGGCCTGCCGAAGAGCCCGGCAAGGGGCCTGCCGGGGAAGCCGGCAAGGCCACTGCCGAGGAGGTGGCATTTGATGATCTGCCCTCCTCCTGCGCTGCCTCCGGCTCTGGCAGGTACCTGAGGGTAAGCGACGACCTCTTCGTCCATCTCCTTGGCGCGTCGAGCACTAGGGATCCTTTTGAGGGAGAGGTGTTCGACGAGGAGGCGCTTGGCGCCGCTGGGCTCGAGGTCGTTGATGAGCCGGGCGTCGGTGGCGCCCGCTCCCAGGAGGAGCGGCTGCTCCAGGACATGGGCGCCAGCTTCCGGAAGCTTCAGGTGCTCCACCGCGCCCGTCTGGGCAAGGCCAAGTCCAGGGCGGCGCTGTTGGAGAAGGCGGAGGCGGACTTCGGAGGGCGCGTCGTCGAGGCGCAAGAATGGTTCCACCAGGCCCAGGACGAACTAAAGGCCGCCCAGGGCGAGCTGGCCAACTGTAAGGTGGAGCTTGCCCTGAAGCTGGCCGACGTTGAGAAGGCCCAGGAGACGGCAAAGAAGTTGGCCGACGAAGCCGAAGCCGCCTGAATCCAGCACGAGGCCGCACTGAAGACCCAGGAAGAGGACCTCGTCGAGCGCGAGGAGAAGCTTGCTGCCATGCTCCGCGGCAAGGACAAAGAGGTGGACAAGCTCGTCCTGCAGTGGACCCAAGAGCTGGAGCGGAGGCATCAGGAAGCACTCAACGCCCAGGCTCAGGCCCACGCCGGCAGGGTAAAGGAACTGGAGGGGCAAGCTCGAAGCTGGCGAATAGAAGGACACGCTCAGCAGGCGCCACAGCGGTGGCACAAAGGCGAGGTCATCGGCAAGTGCAGGGAGCTCTCGAAGCCAACATCTCCATCAAGACCTCAAGCTGAAGCTGGTAGAGCTCGAGGAGGCTGCCGGAGGCGAGAACTCGGGAGGGATCTGGCCAAGGAGCTAGAGGCGGGAAGCAGCTGCGATGAGCAGAGACCGCCAACCTCAAGGACCACAAGGCGGGCGAGAAACGTTGGCTCGAGCGCCTTGCCGTCGTTGCAAACTCGGCTGCCGATCAACTGGCCATTATGGGGATGTCGGAGATGAGGACGCCCCAGAAGTGAGCCTGAGCCCCAATGCCAACCTGACCGTATATTTTGAGAAGGCCGTCGGCGCCCTGGGGCAGCTCCACTCCAACCGGGCAGCCTCCCTGGCCGAGGAATCCCGGATACTCTGCCGGGGGACCATGAACAGGGTGCTTACCAAGATCGCGCACTGGCACCCAGACCTTGATTTCGGAGCTGTGCTGATGAGCTTGCCGGAGGATGCCGACATCGCGACGCTCAACGAGCGTATCCAGCCCATCCTCAGCCGCATCGACAAAATCAAGAGGGTGGAGGGCCAGCGTCGGGACTAGGCACCCCGTTCTCCGTCGCCGCTGCAGGTTCATGACCAAGACAATGCTATCTTTAGTTAGAACCGCGGCGGCAATTTGTGTAATATAACTCTGCAGTGCCCCTGAAACTATGCATGTTATTTTCCTATTCGATTTTCCTTTGTATGTTAAGCCCTCGTCGATCGGTAAGCTTGCGCACGTAAACCCAGGCGGCTCTTTGAGACGGATCCTCATTAGCCTGCGGGTGTGCTTGTTGCGGCGAAGCACCTTACCGCCCTTAAGCGCGGCGCTCGATCTGTCGAGCTTGACTCGGTCGAGAACCGAGGCGTTGCCGATGGCGAAAAGGTTACCACAATAAGCTCTCGACACGGCCACTGAACTTTTGAGCGGACTCGAAGCGAGAACAAAGGCGTTGCCGATCGCGGGAGGGCCCCTCTGCGTCTGAGCTTCCCATACATAGGCGAACCGTCAGGACAATAACCTTATATTTAAGAAACAAACCCAAAGTTCAGCATGACTTAGCTCTCGTTGCTGCCTCGGTGTCCTTCGTGCCAGCAGGCGATGTCGCCTTCTTGGTCACCTTCTCCTTGAGGAGCCGTGGCGACAAGGGAACAGCTAGGTCAAGCTGCTAGGCCAGATTCTCACAATTCGCCCCTACAGCGCGCCAAAGATGTCGGTGGGAAAGCGACACCTATGGGATCCTTTGGAATCCCTTCTACGGTTGCGGTAGCGAGGATCGTGAGAAGAGCAGGACTAGTAGACAACACAAAGGATTTTACCCAAGTTCGGACGCGAGGATCGTAAAACCTAGTCCTGCTTTGGTGGATGTATTTAGTGTTCTTGAGCTCTCGAACTAGCTCTAGGTGCTGAGAGGTTGAAAGAGCGAATCCCTCTCTGAGTAGCCTCGGCCTCGTTTTATAGGAAAAGGGTTGCCACGGTGGCAGCGGGGAGGTGGAAAAAGTGCAGTCTGCGAGGCTATCCCTCGTATTACAGGACAAGATGAATTTAATGGATCGCTTAGGTGTCCTCTTGCTTTATCGGGGGCGTGGCGAGGCCCGTCCATCGTCGCCGCTCCTCCTTGCTCGACCGCGCGCTGGCGGAGATGCATGCGGTGCCATTTAGGCGGCAGGCAGCTGAGGTGGCCGCGGTGGTGGAGCCTCCATGAAGGTTTGCATGTTGCCACGCAGGTGCCTGCCCAGCTGGTTGGGTAGGCAGCTGCATGCGAATGGCGGCGAAGACTTGGCTGGCGCGGGCCTGGTAGTTGCCCTGCCGGTGCGCCTGGCGGGGGCCTTCCCGGGTGGCCCGGCAAGGGTCTTGCCGTGGCGCGTAGGCGTCCCCGACAAGGATCTTGCCGGGGATCTTGTGGGTTTCTTCGGTGAGGATGATTGCCTTCCTATCCTATCTTGATCTTGATTATTCTTTGCCTTCACAAAGATCTGCATGCCACCACGGAAGTGCCTCCCGAGCCCTGTCCCAATGCGTCTGTTGAGCGTTGGTGGGCTCAAGGGTGGCTTGCTCGGCTGGCGTGGGCGGGCTGCCCCGGCAAGGGTCTTCTCGGGGCCGCTGAGGCTACCCCGGCAAGGGTCCTTGCCGGGAAAACCTGCTTCTCCCATCCGATCCTTGTGGCCCTGGTCCTTGTTGTTGCTTCGTTTGTCCTCGTGGCTTCGGCTTCTCTCCAGCTTCCCCCTCCCTGCCCTGTTATGTGCGGCCGTGCCGGGAGGCTCTGACTGCCCGTGCACAAGTAAAGGGGTCAAAAGGAGAGCCCCTACTTTTGTACGCCGACATAGTACTTTGGCAGATTCTTGTCGGGTCTATCCCCATTTTGCGGACTGTGTTCTGATATATCAGATTCAGGCTACTTCCGCCATCCATGAGGACTTGGGTGAGATGGTATCCGTCGGTAATTGGGTCTAGCACCAAGGCAGCCAATCCTCCATGCCGGATAGTTGTCAGGTGATCCCTGCAATCAAAGGTGATTGGGCAGGCCGACCAAGGGTTGAACTTGGGGGTGACGGGCTCTACGACACATGTGTCTTTGAGTGCATGTTTGCCCTTTCTTTCTGTTACGTGAATCATGTTCACTATTTTGACCTCTGGTGGGAATTTTTTCTGTCCCCCAGTGCTTTGCTGATGATGCTCATCCTCGTCTTCACTTGGTGTCTCCCTCCCCTTGTGTTCGGCGTTTAGCTTGCCGACCTGCTTGAAGACCCAGCATTCTCTGTGGGTGTGATTCGCAGGTTTGTCGGAGGTGCCGTGAATCTGACATAATTTGTCTAGAATCTTGTTGAGGTTGGACGGTCCATCTCTGTTGCTTTTGAAAGGCTTCTTCCGCTGACCGGGTAGAGAGCCCCTGAATCCGGCGTTTACCACCGTGTTGGCTGGGCTTTCGTCGTTATTTTGACGCTTCCTTTTATTGTGTCGTGGTTTTCCATTGCCATCCCTGACTTCGGATGGGCCTGGGTCGCTGGTGCTACTACGGGCTAGCCAGCTATCTTCGCCCGCGCAAAAGCGGGTCATAAGGCTTGTTAAGGCCGCCATTGTCCTTGGTTTCTCTTGGCCGAGGTGTCTGGCAAGCCATTCGTCGTGAACGTTTTGTTTGAAAGCTGCTAAGGCTTCGGTGTCCGGGTAGTCGACGATTTGGTTCTTCTTAGTGAGAAATCTGTTCCAAAGCTTTCGGGCTGACTCTCCGGGCTGTTGAATTATGTGACTTAAATCGTCTGCATCCGGAGGTCGGACATAAGTCCCTTTAAAATTGGCCCTAAAAGCATCCTCAAGTTCCTCCCAACTTCCCATCGAATTTTCGGGGAGGCTCTTCAGCCAGTGCCGAGCTGGTCCAATCAGCTTGAGGGGCAGGTATTTAATGGCGTGGAGATCGTCTCCGCAAGCCATATGGATATAGAGGATGAACTCCTCAATCCAGACCCTAGGGTCTATTGTTCCGTCGTACGCCTCTATGTTCAAGGGCTTGAATCCCTCTGGAAATTCATGATCCAGTACCTCATAGGTGAAGCATAGGGGGTGTGCGGCACCCCTGTATTTGGATGTATCGTGGCATTCGGACGGTTGTAGTATTCGGTTTTGATTTTTTGCCGGAGCGCGCTTCCTAGATACATAGATGGACCTGGTCATACCGGATTTTTGGCGCAAGTCCTAATGTAAATCGTGTGTCGACTTATGTGCGGCCTCGTTAGCCGCCCTATCGCGGCCACGAGGTGGTCGATCCGGCTGATCGACCATTTTATTCTTCGGCTATATAGGCTCTATGGCCTCGTCGTCGAACTCAGGCAACAGCTTGCGCTTTGGATAGCTCGTTGTATGGCAACTACCACCATACTTTTCTTCAGTGTCGAGCACTTTGTTCCATCTACTGTTGAGTGTATTCTGCGCGGCCTTAAGCCTTTGCTTCTGCTTCTTCAGACTCCTCGCGGTGGCAATGAGCCTTCTACGGAGGTTCTCTTGTTCCAGTGTCTTTCCGGGATGACGTGTGCGTCGTCGTCCGGACTGTTTTCCTCTCCGGAGAGAGGTTGATGAGTTTTATCCTCGGCGTCGACGTGTTTGGATAGCTGCTCCGTACTATGTTCGCCGTTCTCTGGTTCATCCTGCTCTATCGCTGGGTCAATGTTGTCGTCTCCTCTGGAGTCGACTGGGGTGTTATTTTCTCTTGCGCTATTATCGCTGTTTTTGCCGTGGCGGGATTTGGAACGGCGCCTACGCCGTCGTTTTGGTTGCTTCTTGAGGGAGCTATCCTTCGCTGCATCCTTCCATTCCTCGTCGTTGTTTTGTTTGGGTGTATCCACCATGTATATATCATATGATGAGGTGGTTGTCCAGCGCCCTGTAGGCGGTGGTTCCTGATCGTCTCTGCATCGCCGTCCATACCGTCGATGTCTTCGGAGTCGAAATCGAGCATGTCAGTTAAATCGTCGACAGTGGCTACTAAGTGGGTGGGGCGCGAATTTCTTCGTCGTCCACATCCCATTCTAGTCGGAAATAGTTCGGCCAAGGGCCTCCTGACAAGGAGAGGGACCTTGATGAATTTAACACGTCGCCGAAAGGCAAGTGCTGAAAGATATCCGCGGAGGTAAACTCCATGATCGGTGCCCGATCGGATTCGGTAGGAACGTATGTAAGCGGTTTGGAGCCCGTGGCCGGGGATGAACCCGACGGTTCGGCAACACGGCTCTCGTGGGATGTGAGGTCAGTATTCGGCTCTATCGCCACTGAGAGTGCGGCCTTCGTGGCGGGGTCTATCCACCCGTCCTCCGATGGCGCAATTTGTTCCGGATTGAGGGCCCGGGTAGTTGCAGGTGTGATCTCCCGAACACAGTCCGACGGCATAGTAAATCATGCTCGCCGTGATCGTGCGGCAGACCTGGCATGGGTTCGAATCCGTCGAAAATCAAGTCTCGGCGGATGTCGGCAGTATAGTTCAAGTTTCCAAACCTGACCTGATGGCCAGGGGCGTAGCTTTCGATCTGCTCCGGATGGCCAGCGAGTTAGCCCAGCGATCTGAAGCCGCCCGAATACCGAGATCGCGCCGTTGCTGATGATCGAAGGGCCATCAAACCTTCAGTAACGACGAGTGGAACTCTCAATGAAAGCACCAATGTCGGTGTCAAAACCGGCGGATCTCGGGTAGGGGTCCCCAAGCTGTGCGTCTAAGGCGGATGGTAACGATGGGCGGGGACACGATGTTTACCCAGGTTCGGGCCCTGCTTGATTGATCTTGATGATATGAGTATTACAAGAGTTGATCTACCACAAGATCGTAGAGGCTAAACCCTAGAAGCTAGCCTATGGTATGATTGTTGTTGTCCCACGGACTAAACCCTCGGTTTATATAGACACGGAAGGGGCTAGGGTTACAGTCGGTTACAAGGGAGGAGATCTACATATCCGTATCGCTAAGCTTGCCTTCCACGCCAAGGAGAGTCCCATCCGGACACGGGACGAAGTCTTCAATCTTGTATCTTCATAGTCCAACAGTACGGCCAAAGGATATAGTCCGGTTGTCCGAGGACCCCCTAATCTAGGACTCCCTCAGTAGAAGCTGTTCGCACCATCCCGGCCGAATCTGCGGTCAAGTTCATCAAGCGTCTCGTAAGCCAGTTCAGGGTCCCTAATCGCATCATCACCGACAACGGCTCGCAGTTCACTAGCAATCTCTTCAAGACATATTGTGCTAACCTTGGAACGCGGATCTGGTATGCTTCGGTGGCACACCCTAGGAGCAATGGTCAAGCTGAACGCGCTAACACGGAGGTCCTGAGATGCCTCAAGACCAGGACCTTCAAGAAGAAGCTCGAGGCCTGCGGCAGGGGCTGGCACGAAGAGCTCCAGTCTGTGTTGTGGTCCATCCACTCCACCGCCACCAAGCCAACGGGCGAGACCCCGTTCTTCCTCATCTCTGAGGCGAAGCGGTTCTCCCTGCAGTCGGGCATCGCTCCAGCTGAGTCTGGCGTTTGATGAGGCCGCGAGGAGGCCATGCGGGGGATGGACCTTGTGCTGGGGGAGGAACGCCGCCGCGAAGCCACACTTCGAGCAGCAAGATATCAGCAGGCGCTGTGGCGGTATCACTGCCGCAGCATCTGCTCCAGGACGGTCGAGGTGGGTGTCGGGGATATACCCTGCGGTATGACCCGGCCAGAAATATAACCCAGTCGGACTTGGAGGCTTACTTGAGACCTGATTGACACTTGGCGATTCACTGGCGACCCGCCCTGACCAGACGGATTACAAGCAACCCGCCTGAACATTATGACTTACTGGTAACCCCGCGGGCGGGACAGACGGAAGACAAGGCCCAAGGCCCAGAAGGCCGGTTTATGTTAATGGTGGGCCGGTTTAAGAGGAAAGGCGTGAGGAATATTTCCCTTACAAGGATTCAAGAACCGGACTTGTATCTGGTTTGTATTAGAAGGTAGACTAGTCCTAATCCTAATAGGACTCCACATGTAATCCACCCCTCTAACTTATATAAGGAGGGGCAGGGCTCCCCAAGAGGGACAAGCAAGGAGAAATAATCTTAGGGCTAGACACAATGAGGAGAGCCGGTTTACGGCGACTCCCTCGTAACGATAGTGAGACCTAGCCATAAATATCATGTAGGGTTGTTACCGGATGATGTTTCCCGGGGCCCGAAGCTGTCTAAATCCTTGTTTTGTGTTGCGTCTCTCGATTCCGCTCAACCCCTCTCAAGCTACCACATAGATGCGTTGGCCTCACGACTAAGTCCTCACACTAGGACATCTGCGTGACAATTCCACGACAGTTGGCGCCCACCATGGGGCAAAGCGCATGGTGGTGTTGAGTTCCTGGAGGGATCTCTCTCATGGATCGAGAAGCTCGCGATCGATTGGACAATGAAGAGTTCAAGAGATGAAGGTTATGTTAGATGTGTTGACAAGATCGGACACGTGATCCACTCGAAACCTAGATCAATTTGTCAAGCAGTTGCGCATCAGGAAAACTGATTGGATTTCCGTCGAGGAACGCCATGAGTCGGCGGAACAGTGTTCGCGTTTGTTTAGTTAAAAGATCATGAAGAGGTTATTCTCGTACGACCCAGGGACTTGACATCGCCAACGTTCCTGGCCTGTGCGTTTTCAGCAGGGTCAACAGAGATTCGCCGAGATTACGGAGTCGCCGAGACCGTCACCTGAAGCCAAATCGATTTTACCTGTTGTCAATTTTGGTTGCTACATAACCTACCAAGAGACTTGTTCAAAGAAATATAGAAGGCAAGGGCTATCAAGTGGCAGGGTCTTCACGTGAACAAAAAAGAAAAGAAAAAGGGGAGGCCATGGTCTGGAAGGCATGTGGTGGAAACGTCAAACAAAGAATGTTTCGGACGAGGACTACTCCGCCGCCTGTAGCTCCGGTCGCCCTCGCGCCGCGCCAGCTCGCTCCAAGTCGCCGCTGGCTGGCGTGTCACCTGACTCTCACTCTGCTGCCTGTGCCCCCGCTATGCCTCTGGAACGGGCTGCCCGCCGCCTATCGCCACGCCTGTAGCTCTGGTCGCCCTCGCGCCGCGCCAGCTCGCTACGAGTCGCCGCTAGTCGACGGGACGCCTGACTCTCACTCCTCCTCGCCACTGCGTACTTCGTCTGCGCTTGGCCCCCCTCCATCAACGCGCCACACCTCTTCCTCATTGCACGGGCTCGAGGCACGCCGAGCCGCTATACCTGACGCCGTGGCCGCGTCACCTCGCCGCAGCAATCGCCGCCATAGCTGTCGGGTCAACAGCATGCCTCCGCCTTATGACCCGGCTATCCCCGCCCGCTCGCTGGCGGCCCGTGACCTGCCCGCGCTGGCTCTGCTTCTGCACTAAGCCGGCTCCACCCCTGCCTCTACCGCGGCCTTGCCGCCTCGCCACCGATGCTGCTTCTGTTGCCGCGGCCTTGGGCCGGTCATGCTTTTGCCGCTGTGGTCAACAACCACGCTCGTGCCAAAGTCATTCATTTCTGCTGCCTGAGAGACACCCTCACAGATCAACGTTGCAAACTGAAGATACAACTAAAGAATGTGATGTTTGGAGAATCAGACATACTCAAAAGCATCAATGCAAGTGTTCTAGTGTGGACAAGCCGGCCAGAAGAAAAAATCAACATGCATGCATGAATGACTCAAATACTACTATGACTGTGTACTCACAAGAGAAAAGAAAACAAAAAGGATCAAGTCACCAGAATGAAAAAGGACTGAAGGGGGCGCACATCATCAGATCAACCAAGCATCTGCTATCTTTTTGTCTTACTACGTCCAACATTAGCATCGGCGTTTGTCTGACAAAAATGCCAGGTGCTATCCTTCTTAGTTATTTTTAATATACTTTAGGTTGCTCTGCAGGTAATATTTTTTACGCAGGGTAATTATTCATTACAAATGTGGTGTCATACCTTGGATACGGAGCGCGCCAGCATGATCCTGCACTAGCGTTCGTCCGTGTCATGCTGCCCAGACGGCATGCACAGACCGCTGTCCACGTAATCCGGTCTACATCAACTCGCCCATCCGCGCGGCTTACCGCGCCTGCGATTGACTCGCCCGTCCGCACCGGCTTACAACGCCGCGGCCGATTCATTCATCTGCTCTTGCGGCCGACTCGCCCGTGGTGATCAGCAACTCTGCGGTGGATAATTTCTGGCCTAACATATCAAGGTGAAATCTATCCAATCAATTTTTATTGATACATTTTTTATTCTTTAAAAGAACAAATTACTCCAGCTTGCGATATTATTTATGTAGGAGCAATTGTTCATCGCAAAAGCTATGGCCGTGTCATGGATGTATAGCTCGCAACACCATTATAATGCGCTAGCATCTGACCACACCATCAAGATCGGTGAATATATCTCCAAGCCGCCATTCTGCAGACCAATTTACATCAACATGATGTGGTTAACTCACCCATCCGCACTGGCTTACAATGTTGCGGCCGACTCATTTGTCCGAGCCGCCTCTGATGCTGCGGTCGTCTTTACCGTCTATCTCTCGCGGCCTGGTCTACATCAACACACCGGGTCGCACCTGTCTGCATGAGCTGTTTATTGAGTATGAGGAAGTCACTGCTCGGGTAGCCCTGTTTTATTTCAACAAATTGTAGGCAAATTATCATATATTATCAAACGCCGTATGTACTGGATGCCTCAATGAGCAGTCGCACAAGTCGCCGCCACTATAGTTTGGTTAAACTTCAAACAGGCAGTTGGAAGGAACCGTTGGCCGAGTTGCTAACACGGCTCATACGTGATCATTTATAATCCGCCGCAGTCACCTCAACCTTCTGTGAATTCACATCGTGCTATCAACACCAATGATATACAACTTATGCCGGTTTATATCACGGTCAAATATGAAGAATCTCAAGCCAACTCCTCGAGTCACCTTGAGACTCGGGGGCTACAATGGTATGACTCAACAAATGTTGCCGGTTTTTAGTGAAGTCAAGAACCCCAGGACGTCGGAGGGAAAGATAACCCGGTCCCGGAGGATACTACCATATTGATGAAAATTTAAAGGCCGTCATAAAATTTCTGGTTCAAAATGAAGAATGCCGGTTTAAAATCCGGTTCAAGGGAAATATATTCTCCCACAAAGCTCTGAAGCTCTCAAATCCGGTATAAGAATTTCCGGTTCAAAAAGAATTAATCTCTCGCAGGTTCGAGTTTAAAGGCCGTCAGAAAATTTCAGGCTAAAAATGAAGATTCCGGTTTAAAATCCGGTTCAAGGGAAAGATGTCTCCCACAAAGCTTTGAAGCTCTCAAAATCTGGTTTAACATCCGGTTCAAGAAGAAATATCTCTCACAAAGTTCGAGTTCTTAGAAAAGTCAAAAGGGGCCAAAGAGAGTGTTGCAAAAGCACAACTCAAACATAGGCACCCATTGAGCACAACTCAAAATATTGCTTGGGGGCTCTTTTGTTCTACAAGAACAAAGAGTCTATAACCTTGTAATAGGCTATAAAAGCCAGGCTTCGAAGCCAGGTGTATTCACCTAAAACCCGGGTTATCCTGCCTTTTTATGTAAGTCACTCTGCCCAGGTAATCCTGGTAAGACCCGTCGAACGTTTGACAGGTCAATCTTATACAGACCCTGAACTTGTCATAGTTAAAATGACAATTGGTTAATGTGAGGTCCATCTTATAAGGCTTTGTAAAATAGTTTAACTCAGTGGCCTGGCAGCCCATGAAAAGCCTCGCTTTTTGCATGTTTTCTTTTGAAGTATTTCTTTTGGCAGTTTATTTTGATGAGGTTTATGATAATCCGGTGTTTACTGAACCGGTCTGGCTTTTGACTATAAGCCGCCAGTATGATTGTAAATCACCGACGTTTATTAACACGACCTGGCTTTCGATTGTAAGTCGCCAGTATGATTATAAATCACCGGCGTTTATTAACCCGGCCTGGCTTTGGACTATAAGTCGACAGTATGATGATAAATTATTCGGTGTTTATTAACCTGGCCTGGCTTGGGACTATAAGTCGCCAGTATATATTTGGTTTGCGCCATTGGAATCATGCGGTCATAAATCATTGGATTATATTATTCAAATCTTCAAATACCCAACATGGCTGGATATTATTATGGTTATTGTCGGTGTCAAAACCGGCGGATCTCGGGTAGGGGGTCCCGATCTGTGCGTCAAGGCTGATGGTAACAAGAAGCAAGGGACATAGATGTTTACCCAGGTTCGGGGCCTCTCGACGGAGGTAAAACCCTACTTCCTGCTTGATTAATATTGATGATATGGGTGGTACAACAGTAGATCTACCACGAGATCATAGAGGCTAAACCCTAAGAGCTAGCCTATGATGGTATGATTGTAATTGTGATCGGCCTTCTAAGGACCAACATGTCCGGTTTATATAGACACCGGAGAGGGCTAGGGTTTACATGGAGTCGGTTACAAGAAAGGAAACACAATATCTGGATCGCCAAGCTTGCCTTCCATGCAAAGGAGAGTCCCATCCGGACACGGGCCGAAGTCTTGAGTCTTGTGTCTTCACGCTTAAATAGTCTGGGCGTTGTACAGTCCGGCTGTCGGATACCCCTAATCCGGGACTCCCTCGGTAGCCCTGAACCAGGCTTCAATGGCGATGAGTCGGTAGCAGTATTGTCTTGGCATTGCAAAGCGGGTTCCTTCTTTGAAAACTCAAAGTAATTATCGAACACTTAGACCGTGTCCGGATCTGCGAGATGATCTTCATATGCCACCGTGGGAGAATGATATTTCACAAATGCAATCTGCGACAACTTTTTCCGATGTGCGACTTGTTATTACAGTCGGATCGTTATTCGAACCGTTTTCTCACAACCAGCTACAGCGCATATTACTGGCGGTTTCCTTGACACGTCTTGTCAAAGCGAGATCGTGTCCCTTATCCGGGATTCTCATCAATACGGGTATGGGTAATCCCAACCGCCATCAAGCGTGGCGCTTGGGAAAGCTGGCGATTCCCAGCGAGCAAGTGGGAAGGCGTGCGCTGTCGGCACCTCTATAAAGGGATAAGATTTCCTCATTTTACCGCCTTCCTCCTCCTTCGCCCTCTTGCCCCTCGAGCTCCGGCGCCCAAGCCCTCGTCTCCTCCGCACAGCTAAACATGTCGGAGCAGGAGGCAAGTGGGTGGCTTCCACCGTCAGGAGAAGCACATCACAAACCTTGAGGCGGCGGATACTTGGCATGAACATAGCCACACACCGGCTACTGGGACGCCGGGCAGGTCATTCAGACCCAGGACCCCACGAGAGGTCGTGACCGTTGCCCACTTCATCCGTGGACTAGGTTTCCTCTCCATCCCTTCGTCGCGGGCTCATGTTCTACTACGGACTAGATTTCCATGATCTAGCCCCAAATTTCATCCTCAACATACTTGGCGTTCATCGTGGTGTCGAAACCTTCCTCGCATCCGACCTCATTTGACCTATGGCTGCAAACCTTCTGCGTGAAGCCAAAGATTGTAAGCGGCCAGCAAGCGGAGTGCGGAGGAGCCATGGTGGGAAAGATGCCTAATGTCACCTGGCTAGACGGCTCCTTTGCGGAGACCGTAAAAGGATGGCAATCAGGGTGGTTCTACATCACCGAAGCATGCCCAGGCGCCAAGCTGGCGGCGGCCCCAGGTCAGGTCTGTGGCCCCATGCGGCTCACCTCACAGGAAAGGAAGGGCCTGTCTGGGCGATTCCACGGAGCTGACCAGACTCCAGACATGCATCAAAAGCATGAAGGACAAGAACATCAAGCTTGTCAACATGATCCAGGTCATGCTTGTTCGCCGGATCCTGCCCTGTCAAAGGCGGGCAGACAATCTATGGGAGTTCGTCCCGGCCGAACACCAGACGCTCTGGAAGCTCTATGACATACGCACCAAGGCACATGGAAGGTGCTGTTCAAGGCCTCTGAAGTGCCTCCTCCCACATCCGAGGGCCGTGGGCTTCACGCCACGCGGGCTCCTAGTCAGGTGAGTTCTCAGACAAACACTGGACTCGGTTTTTCCCAATATGTTCAAGGGAGATACTTAAGTAGTTATACATATTTGCCTCAGGATTATGTGGAACAGCGGGCAGGTTCTTGTCGGCTCCGCTACCGAGAGGCCAGTGGCGCTCTCGGCGAAGATGCTGGTCCCGGCACCATACAAGGTGCCGGAGAAGAAGGCCGAGAAGAAGGCCTCGGGGATCCGAAAGGGTCTCCGGCGTAAGGTTGTTCCAGAAGCCTTGTCCGAAGATGACGTGGCAGACTCCTCCCACGAAGGGGAGGAGGAAGAAGAAGAAGAAGACGCCCCATCCGGAAAGGATGAGGGGCCCGGAGAGGCGGGCCAGTGGGCTGGAAAAGGCCCTCGGTGCAAGGACGTTATACCCCTGTCGTCCGATGACGAAGAGACAGATTCCTCCCGCGGAGGTGGGGGGAATCAAGTAGAAATTCCACCTGCCCGCACTGGGGGGGAGAAGAAGAGAAAAGCCACCCGGAGAAAGAGGTGGGGCGTCAAGAAGGGAAGGTACCCCTTAGGACTACTCCATACGGACGCTCATAGTGAGAAGGTGGCTGCCCGAAGCCCAGTGCAATCATAAGTGTCCGCACTCCATCATAACTTCATTCTATAGCTTTTGTTTAACGCCGGACATATGTGCAGTCCGGCCAGGGCTTACCTCGAAGTGTCTTCCTCTGAATCCCTGAGTGATTCGGAGATCAATTTGCTTCCGACAGCCACTACTCCTCAACCCACGGATGACATAGAGGTGTTGTCCCAAAGGCTCCACGAGCGGGGGGAGGTGACTCTGGAGACGCCCCAAGGCGGGGTCCCAGACGTTGGACACACGGGGTTCAAGGTCCCCACGGATCGTGTCGATGAAGCCACAATAGGCGGGCTCTCAGCGAACACATCCCAGAACCTTCAATGGTTCGAACTCGGCGGACAGCCCCTCGTCGGGGAGGCGGCAAATGCGCATCGAGGACTTCTAGTGCGCCCGGCGCGGATTGTCTCTTTGGGCGCTTGCGGCGCTTCCATAGATGAGAGCACCGTACTCTTATGAGTTGATGATTGAAGGTTTAAATCCGCCAAGGCGGACTAACAGCTTGCACCGACCACTTGATAGGTTTTGAGGTAAGTAATAAATATGTGTAAAATTACCAACGATGGGTAGTAGCCCTGATACTCTGTTTGTTGTTCGGAAAGAAAAACCAAGCGGAGGGTCAATTATAATCCATAAGGGTCTAACAATAAATATTTGTGTGCATAAGCAGGTTGTGCTGCTTCTGCTGCTTGCTGCCGTCTTGCGAAGTTGCGAGGCTGAGGCGGGATCAGGGCGGCGCGAGGAAGCTTCGGCCTCATGAAGAGCAGCTCGAGGAGAATAAAGGTAAGCGATTCCTCATTCGTATGTATTTAAAGATAGGCAAAATTGGTTAGTCTAACGTCAAAGCGTCGTGATTGTGTAATGAGGCCACCACGAGTGGCGTCCCTAAAAGCGATGTCGGGCTGAAAACAAATGACCTTGGAATGCAAGGGCGTGAAAAGCAAAGTGCTAGAGTGGCGAGTACGGCAAGAGCTCCGGGACCTCGGCAAGAAGTGCGAGTCCATGGAGCATGATCTAAAGATGAAGGAGGCCGAGCTTGCGAAGGCCCTTATAAGTGAAAGATGCCAAGGCGAAGCGAGAAAGCATAGCGGGAGATCAGGAGGCCAAAAAGATAGCAGCGGGTAAGAAATTCTTTATGCAAAGCAAACATGTGGA
This sequence comes from Aegilops longissima, assembly GCA_021605205.1. Classification (NCBI taxonomy): domain Eukaryota; kingdom Viridiplantae; phylum Streptophyta; class Magnoliopsida; order Poales; family Poaceae; genus Aegilops; species Aegilops longissima. The sequence goes on along the minus strand of CM038681.1, from coordinate 485,349,566 downwards.
GGCGTTTCTTTTACTTACTCGGTCGGAGCTCTCTAGGGGCATTTGCAGATCTGCCACGTGGCGTCTCGGGCGCTGCGGAGTTCTCCGTGCCGGAGGGAGCTCAATGGAAGCTGTTACGGTCCCGGTATCTTTGGGGCGATCATCCGATGCCTCTGGCGAGCAAGCTGAAGCGATTGATCGAACTCCGCAGGCGGCGAACTGGCTATGAAGGACATCATAGTCGGGATGTGGCTGGTGAGCTCCTGCCGATATCTACTTTGGCCTGATCAAGCGGATGGTGGATGCCTGCCAGCGGCAAGTGATCAAGCAATCCGTTTGCATCGAAGGTGCCCTTGAGCCTTTGCCGCATCAAGGTGCATTGGGGCAAGCTGGATGCGGAGAAGCTGTTCAAGGACAGGCGGCGGAGGGCAAAGCATCGCCATCCCAAAATGTACTACGATGGCGTGATGAAGGGTGCTCGTCTAAATCGCCGATGAGTGTACCAAGGATGCCATTTGGAATGAATTCACTTCTGTCATGTTTGTAATTAAAGGCGAAGTTACTTGCGCTATGTAGTGCTTTTGTTATTTAAAATATTACCTTACTGTGTGGCTGTTTATAAAATTCTAAAAAGTAGGCCGGTCGTCGGCTTCCTCCACGTAACTAATCTTTGGGGTGTTAGTGGAAAACCGGACACTCTTTATCCAAATGTTTGGTCCCTTAAGGAGGTGTCCGGCGCAGAGAACAAGGCAATCAGACTATGCGACTTTATAACTTTCACTTAGCCATAGAAGTCTACAATTTTAAATTTTGGCGAAGCCCCTAGAATCCGGAAGGCCGAATCGGGGCGCTATACACGCGTAGATCGGACGAAGCCGATTTATCGCCTAAAGCGGAAAATCTTTAAGGATTTTAAAACCTCTCGAATAGCGATTAGCTCTCACCACATCATGTCGATCAGTTTTCAGATTTCTCTACTGAGGTGCTCGTCCGGAAGAACTGGGACACAATCGCAGTAGTTCTCCTTGCGCTACCTTAGCCAATATAACGGAAGGTAAGACACCAAAAAAATGGAGCCGGGCTATCCCAACTGTATACCCAAGACATGATTCGGAGCTGATGCATATAGTGCTATAAGTTCGGGGTGCCGCACTATTGAAAGTGTTCGGACTTTATTTGCCATATTGCAGGCGCCATGAAGCCACAGCAAGTGACCGCACCAAGTTATGCGGATGCAATATCAAATGAACATTTATAAGAAAACAATGTTCAAATAAGAATAATAAGCTGGCGCTATATATAATCTCCCATTGTGAAAAATCGTTTAAGCGTACTTTTACAATGGATCGTTAGCAGAGATAAAATAGGACTATTTAACATGTCCTATCGAGGGCGTGGCTGTGTTCGGATAGATAAAGTAGGTATAATGATCATAAATAGATTCCACAGGTATTTCCTTACATGCACAATGTCATTTGCCTCCTTGGATGTCTCTCCCTATAAGTCGGCAATTCGGCTCTTTTGAGGATGCTGCCCCAGCGGTGTCTGAAGGTAAGAGGAAAGAGCATGAAGGTATTTGGCGGTTACCCTTTTATTGGTGAGTCATTGATGCGCCTCTGCCTATGCCCATGGTATTTTGAGTGCGTAATTGTGTCTTGGCGTGGCGCGAATGCTGCTGGAGGGGCTTGGCGGAGGCTGGACTGCTAATCACGCTCTTGGCGTTCGGAGGATCTGTTGCGGGGTGCTCGGACTCGCTTGTGCTTTCGAAGTTGTCGCGGATTGGTTTGTCGGAGTAGGCCACATTGTACTTCTGCCGCGAGGGCTGCCGTATTCTCTTCTGTTCAAAGGGAGCGGTCCATATTTCCGTTGACAGTGTGACCCCGCGCGGTCCTCGCATCTTGAGCTTGAGGTATGCATAATGTGGTACCGCATTCAATCTAGCGAATGCGGTTCGTCCGGCGGTCGTGGTAACCCCGCTGCGGAAAGGGGCGATGTCGAAGATTAACTCTTTGCCGGAAGTTATCCGGGATCGAAGACCACTTCTAGTGTTATAGAGCCTGTACATGCTGGCGGGCCTCTACTCTAGGAATTACACCCCGAAAGGTGGTTTTAGTGGGCTTGATCCTTGAAGGGTCAATGCCCATTTTGCGCTTGTGTCACGATAAAGCAGGTTCGGGCTCTTGCCGCCGATCCATAAGGACTCGTGTGAGGTGGAATCTGTCGATGATTGGGTCTAAGACCAATGCGGCTGAGCCGCCATGACGGATGCTAGTAGAATGATCCCTACGATCAAAGATGATCGGACAAGCTGACCATGGGTTGAATTTGAGGCGTGGCTCCATCGCATAGGCGTCCCTTAGTGCCGCTTCCGTTCCGGCAGGGGATGTGCGTGGCGTAGATCATGTTGACCGTTTTCACCTGGGGGGGGGGGGGATTTCTTCTGTCCCCCCGTGTTCGGACGTCGGGGCTCCTCATCATCATCGTTGTACAGCTCCTTGTCCTTGTCTTCGGCGTTTATCTTGCCGGCCTGTTTGAATACCCAGCAATCTCTATTAGTGTGGTTGGCTAGCTTGTCCGGGGTGCCATGAATTTGGCACAGCGTTCGATATCGGTCGGTGGGCGGTCCCTGATTATTTCTTTGAGCGGCTTCTTCCGCTGACCGGGCTTGGATCCGCTGAATCCGGCGTTGGTGTCGTGTCTTGATGATGTCGCCCGTTGTTCCATCGCTTATGTCTATTCTGCGATGGCTTGCCGTTATTATCACGAGCATCAATTGCGAATGTGGCGTAGTCTGCTGCGAGCAAGCCAACTGTCTCGCCAGCATAAGCGGGTCATTAGTGTTGTGAGCTGCCATGGACTTGGTTTTCCTGGCGAGGTGTCGGCGAGCCACTCGTCACGGATATTATGCTTAAAAGCCGCCAGGGCTTGGCGTCCGGACAGTCAACTATTTGGTTCTTTTAGTTAGGAACGAGTCGAATTTCTGGCTGACTCTCGGGCTGTTGAGTAATGTGGATCAAGTCATCGGCGTCGGTGGTCGCACATATGTGCCACAGGAAGTTGTCGAGAATCGTCTTCGAGTTTTCCCAACTGCCAATGGAATTTCTTTGGCAGGCTGTTTAGCGATGCGGGCTGGTCCTTTGAGCTTAAGGGAAGATACTTGATGGCGTGTAGATCGTCTCCGCGGGCCATGTGAATGTGGAGAAGAAAATCTTCGATCCATACTGCGGGGTCTGTTGTGCCATCGTATGATTTGATGTTCTGGTTTGAACCCTTACGGGAATTCATGATCCATTACTTCGTCGGTGAAGCGAGAGGGGTCTTGTGGCGCCTCGTGCCCGGCTATGTAGCTCATGGTCGAATTGCTCTGGGTGGCTATATTCGGCCCGACCGGACTTGTTGAAGGTGTATCCGGCGTGACGTTCGTCGTCGCGTGCCGAGGCGCGCTCCCGTGATCTGTAGATCGATCTTGGCTGTCATGTTTTGTTGTCCCAGGCCGTAGTATGTTGGCGTGGGGGTGTTGGCTGGTATGCGGACTGGTATGCCGTTTTATCCAGGCCACGAGGTGGCCGGTCAGCCGTATGGTGCTCGAGTCCGTATTCCTCGGCTGCCAGGACTTCAGTCCATCTTTCTGTGAGCACGTCTTGATCAGCTTGGACTTGCTGCTGCTTCTTTTCGGGCTCCTCGCGGTGGCTATAAGCCGGCGGCAAGCGCTCTGCTCTCACGGGATCCTCGAGCCGCCCGAACTTCGTCGTCGCCGAGGCTAATCTCGGCTTTGGAGGGGGCATGTAGCTATCCTCCTCCGGGTATTCGTCCGTCGCTTTGTTCTTCTAGGCTGACCTGCTCATCCTCTGGTCGGCCTGCTTTCGGCGGGCTGATCAGGGTTGTATTCTTCTTGGCACCATTCGGATTGTTTTTCGTCTCTGGGCGGTATTGCTGTGGCGGGGCTTGGAGTGGCGCCGACAACGCCCATTCTTTGCTTTTTTCCCGAGGTTTTATCCTCCGTTGCCTCATCGCCATTTGTTTCCTTGAAGTGTCCACCATATATATATCATAAGAAGAGGTGGCTGTCCACGCCCGATGGCGGTGGTTCATGTTCTTCTCCTGCACCGTCGTCCATACCGTCGATGTCTTCCGAGTGAAGTTGATTACCTCGGTTAAATCATCGACCGTGGCAATGAAGTGGGTGGGTGGGTGGGTGGGCAATGAATTCCTTCGTCGCTTTGCCTCCCTCGAGCGGACATAGTTGGCAAAGAGTCTCTGACAAAGAGAGAGACTTTAATGAGTCCAGCATGTCGCCAAAGGGCAAGTCTTTGGAAGATATCATGATGGTGAACTCCATTACGGAGCCCATCACGGCCCGGCGGGCTCGGGAGTCGTTGGCCGGAACCAACGTCCGGATCTGAATCCGGGGTTGAGTCCTGAGCCACCTTGAGAGTAAGACTCGTGTTCGGCTCCACCGCCCGATAAGTGTGCAACCTATGGGGCGGGGTCCATCCCTCCGTCCTTAGGCAGCGCAACCTACTCCGGATCTAGGTCCGGGGATACTACGGGGGTGATACCCCGAGCTACGTCCGACGGCAGGTCTAAGCCGTGCTCGTCTTGACTGTCCGATGCTCCTGGCATAGGCCCCAATCCATCGATCAAGTCTCCGCGGATGTCCGCCATGTAGTTCAGGTTTCGAACCTGATCGGTGGCGAGGGTGTAGTGTCGATCTGCTCGGATAATGGCGAGTTGGCCGGTCTGGCCGCCGAACACGAAGATCTGTTCGGGGAGGAAAGTCTCGCCCTGGACAGCGTCGTGGATGATGATTGAAGGAGCCATCGAGCCTGACAGCCACGACACAGAGGAACTCTCAACGAAAGCACCAACGTCGGTGTCAAAACCGGCGGATCTCGGGTAGGGGGTCCCGATCTGTGCGTCAAGGCTGATGGTAACAAGAAGCAAGGGACACAGATGTTTACCCAGGTTCGGGCCCTCTCGATGGAGGTAAAACCCTACTTCCTGCTTGATTAATATTGATGATATGGGTGGTACCAGAGTAAATCTACCACGAGATCGTAGAGGCTAAACCCTAAGAGCTAGCCTATGATGGTATGATTGTAATTGTGATCGACCTTCTAAGGACCAACCTCTCCTGTTTATATAGACAACGGAGAGGGCTAGGGTTTACATGGAGTCGATTACAAGAAAGGAAACACAATATCCGGATCGCCAAGCTTGCCTTCCACACAAAGGAGAGTCCCATCCGGACACTGGCCGAAGTCTTGAGTCTTGTATCTTCACGCTTCAATAGTCCGGACGTTGTACACAGTCCGGCTGTCCGGATACCCCCTAATCCTGGACTCCCTCAGTTATCAATAACCAGTATTATGATTAAGGTTTTCAAAGTCGCTTTAGAGCTGGCTATCATATTATCAATGTATATGATTTGTTCTACAATTGAAGGAATAGTCCCGAGTTGCTGCAGGCTTACGACTCGACATTTGGGGGCTACATTATTCAAGTTGAGATTACATCAAATATGCAAGTCTCATGTCATTGCAAGCATGCACCATGACACTTGGGGGCTAATGCAAAGTCATTTTTTTGCTCACCTTATTGAAGACTCGACTCATCACATTGTAATGACCCAGCACTTGGGGGCTACACTGGTTGAAGTTTTTTGAGAATCAGGCAATTACAAGTCCCAGGTTGCTGCAAGCATGACAACCCGGCACTTGGGGGCTACATAATATGGAGTATTCAGTTTTTACTAGTGAATGGGATGAACAACATGGGTTTCTTCAAAAGTGGTAGTATTTATATTGAGGCAAGTCTTAAGCCATCACTTTGTTCTGCTCAAGACTTGGGGGCTACAGGTAATATGGATATAAGGGAGAAAATCTTCAAATTCTCAGTTCTGAGCAAACCAGATTGACCCGGTGTCTGCAACAATTATGACCCGGCGTCGGTAACAATTATGACTCACTGCCATCAATATTTACAAACTGGCAATTTTGGTAATATTAAACCGGGAAGTTCTACATCTTCAAACCGGTTGAATATCAGATGAGTATTTCAGGACCAATATTTTCTTAAGCCGGCGCTTTGGAAGCCGACTCAAGTGGATTATTCTTCACAATATTTCTCTGTGAGAAACCAATGTCAGCAAATTGAGTATGAAGCTGGCTTATTGACTTGGATTTTCTAGAAGAAGGAAATGACAAGGAATTAAGGATGACCAGGTGCCGGTTTACAAGAATTCTTAACCCAGAGCATAATCTGTCAAATTTGTTCTTGTGTTTATTTTACAAGATCAGTTTAACATGGATAAATCCAAATTAAACTAGGGGCTAATGTCGGGGATATACCCCGCGGTATGACCCGGTCGGACCTGGCGGATTACTTGAGACCCGATTGACACTTGGCGATTCACTAGCGACCCGCCCTGACCAGACGGATTACAAGAAACCCGCCTGAACATTATGACTTACTGGTAACCCGGCGGGCGGGACAGACGGGTGACAAGGCCCAAGGCCCTGAAGGCCGGTTTATGTTAATGGTGGGCCGATTTAAGAGGAAAGGCATGAGGAATATTTCCCTTACAAGGAGTCAAGACCCGGACTTGTATCTGGTTTGTATTAGAAGGTAAACTAGTCCTAATCCTAATAGGAATTCACATGTAACCCGCCCCTCTAACTTATATAAGGAGGGGCAGGGCTCCCCAAGAGGGACAAGCAAGGAGAAATAATCTTAGGGCTAGACATAACGAGGAGAGCCGGTTTACAGCAACTCCCTCGTAAGGATAATGAGACCTAGCCACAAACTGCATGTAGGGTTGTTACCGGATGATGTTTCCCGGGGCCCGAAGCTGTCTAAATCCTTGTTTTGTGTTGCGTCTCTCGATTCCGATCAACCCCTCTGAAGCTACCACATATATGCGTTGGCCTCACGACTAAGTCCTCACACTAGGACATCTGCCCTGACAATTCCACGATAGTTCACCGTCACAATACCGCACCCGGTCGCTCTGGACACCGGCACATGCCGCCGGCTTCCCCTGCGTTCTGGTGCTATTATGTTGGCATAGGTTACATCATGTGTCTACCCCCGCTATATATGAGAGGCCAAGGATAAAAGTGTCCTATTAGGACACGACTCCATATCCTATCTAAACACAATACAACTACAAGTCCAATTGTAACCCACCTTGTACACTATATTCGACACAACTCCAACAAACTCCACCTTGGCGAATATTCTCCACCATCCTGGATTCGTCCATGCGTCAATCATCCATGTACATTGGAGTTGAGCTTATCCCATGAGTACCGCTGCTACTCCAAAGACTTCATATGACTCCACCTGCAACTGCAGTCCCTTCTTTTGTGATCACAGTCAACACTCGAGCAAAATTAAGTTTCTTGTTACTCTAGTTTGCGCTCCCAACTTCCAGAGTGTCCGTTCAACTCCTTCACACACTGATCACTGACCTGCGTGAAAGTGAACAACTCACATATTGGGTGTCACACATAAGAGTTACCTGAACTCAACACCACCGCTCTTCTTGACCGTCTGTCTGAAACTTGAAAGAATTTCACCGCTGCTTGCAGTCATCCTGAGTCAAATTTGCAGTTGCCTCACCACATGTATGACCACCAGAGCCCTGGCCTGTCTCCACGTCCCGTGCATACTGCACGGCCTCGCTGCTATTACTGCGTCGTGCCTCCGCTGTCCTGGTCGAGTCTCAAGGGTCGCGAAACCACACCACTCAACCCCCACTGCAGAGTACCACCGATCATCACCGACCGATGATGAGTTTCACGCTTCCATCAGACCACTTGGCTCCAGTCCGAACTACGTGTCCCTCGCTTTTCCCGCTGAATAGGCTTCGACTCTCTATGCACTTACGCCGTAACCCCTCAATCAGCCCCGAGTGAAGTCCTCCAGACTCCAGCTCCACCTTCAACATGACTCCATGGTAGATGATCAGTCCACCCCTGAGCCTCATCGACTTCAAGCTTCGTGTATACACGACCTTGAATCAATCACGCGCCATAGTCTTGTCGAAGCCGCACAAGCCCTCGGGCCTGCGCCACGTGTTTCCATGCCCCAGAAGTCGGTCACCATCTGCAACATGCTCCAATGTCTTTATCGCCGATCCCACCACCGTCTTCTGTACCAACCGACTTGTGTTGATCCGTCACACTGTCCAGGCCAACTGCCCTATGTGTCTGACCTGAGCCGAACTTTCCTGACTGCGACTATCTGCAACTCCTCACAACCATCATCGTCCATCTTAACTGGCTTGACACCCCGCAATGCCTTCAAGCATCCCTATTGTGCCAAGAAATTTTTCATCCTTGTCTGCCATAACCCAAGGTTTTCAGTTCCGATGAACTTCTCCACCTCAAACCTAGTATCCATTGACGCCATGGTTCTTTGTATGACCGATCCAATGAAAAATAATCGAGCTTATTTTCACGTGATGCCCAAGTACACGAGGAAACCTAAACATGGCACACCCTCATGTACTAATAGTAAATCCAAAACAACTTGGTCTTCAACATGAATTTGGCTCCTATCCGACTCAACTCCATATGCTAGTAATTGTTGCCAATGCCTTAGCTATTTCCAATAGACGTATGGCACGAAGGAATTTCCCGTACACGAAGGAACTGCCTTGTTGCTGCACTAGTCCGGCTCGGAACGACGAAGGCATCCCCACCTGGGACTCGGTCCCTTTTTTCACAAAACAAATCTCACATGTCGGCTTTGCATAACGCTCCTGGAAGGCTTATCCGATCCATGTACACCTCAGCCGCACACGTGCCAATCTAGCAGCCCAACTTCGGCCCCATCTGGTCTGCTTCTGTTGGCCTGCGCGCCTGCTGCACCGCTGGACACGCCTCGTCCGTTACCACACGCACGACTGCACATGCCCTACCGAACCAATCTCGACCAACTCGAACAATCTCCCCAAGACTCTTACTGCTTGCACGTTCCGCCGCCGCCTGATGCTCGCCCGATCGAGCGCAATCCATCCGATCGATCACCGCACATCGCGCGTGCGCACGCGTGCCGCTGCCACACGTATACTAATCTGTTGTTGATTGCCGTAACTTGCCGAGATCAGTCACGTACCTCTTCTGATTGCCTTTTTTTGATCACGCTGAGAACCACGCCGATGGCCGGCTGCATCTCAGATTCGATCCTTCCTCTAAATCAATGATTCGCAGCCTCCGAACAACCTAGCTCATGATTCGCAGCCCGCTCACCTGTGGCGCGTGACCTGCCCGCGCTGGCTCCGCTTCTGCACTAAGCCGGCTCCACCCCTGCCTTGACAGCGGCCTTGCCGCCTCGCCACCGATGTTGCTTCCGTCATCGCGGCCTTGGGCCATTTCAGGTTTCTGCCGCTGTGGTCATCAGCCACGCTCGTGCCAAAGTCATTCGTTTCTGCTGCCTGAGAGACACCCTCACAGATCAACGTTGCAAACTAAAGATACAACTGAAGAATGTGAGGTTTGGAGAATCAGACATACTCAAAAGCATCAATGCAAGTGTTCCAGTGTGGACAAGCCGGCTAGAAGAAAAAATCAACATGCATGCATGAATGACTCAAATACTACTATGACTGTGTACTCACGAGAGGAAAGAAAACAAAAAGGATCAAGTCACCAGAATGAAAAAGGACTGAAGGGGGCGCACATCATCAGATCAACCAATCATCTGCTATCTTTTTGTCTTACTACGTCCAACATTAGCATCGGCGTTTGTCTGACAAAATGCCAGGTGCTATCCTTCTTAGTTATTTTTAATATACTTTAGGTTGCTCTGCAGGTAATAGTATTTGCGCAGGGTAATTATTCATTACAAATGTGGCGCCATAAATCGGATACGGAGCGCGCCAGCATGATCCTGCACTAGCGTTCGTCCGTGCCATGCTGCCCAGATGGCACGCACAGACCGCTGTCCTCGTAATCCGGTCTACATCAACTCGCCCGTCCGCGCGGCTTACCGCGCCTGCGATTGACTCGCCCGTCCGCACCGGATTACAACGCAGTGGCCGGTTCATTCGTCTGCTTTCGTGGCTGACTCGCCCATGGTGATCAGCAACTCCGCGGTGGATAATTTCTGGCCTAACATATCAAGGTGAAATCTGTCCAATCAATTTTTTATTGATACATTTTTTATTCTTTAAAAGAACAAATTACTCCGGCTTGCCATATTATTTATGCAGGAGCAATTGTTCATCGCAAAAGCTATGGCCGTGTCATGGATGTATAGCTCGTAACACCATATAATGCGCTAGCATCTGACCACACCATCAAGCTCGGTGAATATATCTGCAAGCCACCATTCTGCAGATCAGTTTACATCAACATGATGTGGTTAACTCACCCGTCCGCATCGGCTTACAATGTTGTGGCCGACTCATCTGTCCGAGCCGCCTCTAATGATGCGGTCGTCTTTACCGTCTGTCTCTCGCGGCCTGGTCTACATCAACACACCGGGCCGGACTAGTCTACATGAGCTATTTATTGAGTATGAGCAAGTCACTGCTCAGGTAGCCCGGTCTTATTTCAACAAATTGGAGGCAAATTACCATATATTATTAGACGCCGTCTGTACTGGATGACTCAATGAGTAGGCGCACAAGTCGCCGCCACTACAGTTTGGTTAAACTTCAAAGAGCCAGTTGGAAGGAACCATTGGCCGAGTTGCTGACACGGCTCATACGGGATCATTTATAATCTACCGCAGTCACCTCAACCTTCTATGAATTCACATCGTGCTATCAACACCAATGATATACAACTTATGCCGGTTTATATCACGGTCAAATATGGAGAATCTCAAGCCAACTCCTCGAGTCGCCTTGAGACTCGGGGGCTACAATGGTATGACTCAGCAAACGTTGCCGGTTTTCAGTGAAGTCAAGAACCCCAAGACGTTGGAGGGAAAGATAACCCGGTCCCGGAGGATACTACCATATTGATGAAAATTTAAAGGCCGTCAGAAAATTTCCGGTTCAAAATGAAGAATGCTGGTTTCAAATCCAGTTCAAAGGAAATCTATTCTCCCACAAAGCTCTGAAGCTCTCAAATCCGGTTTAAGAATTTCCGGTTCAACAAGAATTAATCTCTCGCAAGTTCGAGTTTAAAGGCCGTCAGAAAATTTCCGGCTAAAAAAGAAGATTCCGGTTTAAAATCCGGTTCAAGGGAAAGATGTCTCCCACAAAGCTTTGAAGCTCTCAAAATCCGGTTTAACATCCGGTTCAAGAAGAAATATCTCTCGCAAAGTTCGAGTTCTCAGAAAAGTCAAAAGGGGCCAAAGAGTGTTGCAAAAGCACAACTCAAACATAGGCACCCATTGAGCACAACTCAAAATATTGCTTGGGGGCTCTTTTGTTCTACAAGAACAAAGAGTCTATAACCTTGTAATAGGCTATAAAAGCCAGGCTTGGAAGCCAGGTGTATTCACCTAAACCCCCGAGTTATCCTGCCTTTTTAAGTTAGTCACTCCGCCCAGGTAATCCTAGTAAGACCCGTCGAACGTTCGACAAGTCAATCTTATACAGACCCTGAACTTGTCATAGTTAAAATGACGATTGGTTAATGCGAGTTCCATCTTATAAGGCTTTGTAAAAAGGTTCAACTCAGTGGCATGGCAGCCCATGAAAAGCCTCGCTTCTTGCATGTTTTATTTTGAAGTCTTTCTTTTGGTGGTTTATTTTTATGAGGTTTATGTTAATCCGGTGTTTACTGACCCGGTCTGGCTTTTGACTACAAGTCGCCAGTATGATTATAAATCACCAGCATTTATTAACCTGGCCTGGATTCCGACTATAAGTCGCCAGTATGATTGTAAATCACCGGCGTTTATTAACCCGGCCTGGCTTTGGACTATAAGTCGCCAGTATGATGATAAATTATCCGGTGTTTATTAACCCGACCTGGTTTGGGACTATAAGTCGCCAGTATATATTTGGATTGCGCCATTGGAATCATGCGGTCATAAATCATTGGATTATATTATTCAAATCTTCAAATATCCAACATGGCTGGATTTTATTATGGTTATCAATAACCAGTATTATGTTTAAGGTTTTCAAAGTCACTTTAGCGCAATGGCTATCATATTATCAATGTATATGCTTCATTCTACAATTGAAGGAATAGTCCCCAGTTGCTGCAGGCTTACGACCCGACACTTGGGGTCTACATTATTCAAGTTGAGATTACATCAAATATGCAAGCCTCATGTCGCTGCAAGCATGCACCATGACACTTGGGGGCTAATGCAATGTCATTTTTTTTGCTCACCTTATTGAAGATCCGACTCATCACATTGTAATGAGCTAGCCCTTGGGGGCTACCAATTGCTCCTGTCAACAATTCAAAGTTACGCAAGTCTTAAAACCATTATATTGAAAGGTCCACTTCTCAGTTGGTAAAGCACAAAGCTCTTAACCTTGTGGACGTGGGTTCAAAGCCCCATGGTGGAGTTACATCATATGATGTTATTTTCAATGAAGCATGATCATATTTATAAAGTCCCTGCTCATTATTGCATAATGACCCGGCCCTTGGGGGCTACACTGGTTGAAGTTTTTTGAGCATCAGGAAATTACAAGTCCCAGGTTGCTGCAAGCATGACAACCCGGCACATGGGGGCTACATAATATGGAGTATTCCGTTTTTACTAGTGACTGGGATGAACAACATGGATTTCTTCAAAAGTGGCAGTATTTATATTGAAGCAAGTCTTAAGCCATCACTTTGTTCTGCTCAAGACTTGGGGGCTACAGGTAATATGGATATAAGGGAGAAAAATATTCTCAGTTCTGAGCAACCAGATTGACCCGGTGTCTGCAACAATTATGACCCGACGTCGGTAACAATTATGACTCAGTGCCATCAATATTTACAAACTGGCAATTTTGGTAATATTAAACCGGCAAGTTCTACATCTTCAAACCGGTTGAATATCGGATGAGTATTTCAAGACCAATATTTCTTAAGCCGGCGCTTTGGAAGCCGACTCGAGTGGATTATTCTCCACAATATTTCTCTATGAGAAACCAATGTCAGCAAATTGAGTATGAAGCTGGCTTATTGACCTAGATTTTCTAGAAGAAGGAAATGACAAGGAATTAAGAATGATCAGGTGCCGGTTTACAAGAATTCTTAACCTGGAGCATAATCTGTCAAATTTGTTCTTATGTTTGTTTTACAGGATCAGTTTAACATGGATAAATCCAAATTAAACTGGGGGCTAATGTCGGGGATATACCCCGCGGTATGACCCGGCCGAAAATATAACCCAATCGGACTTGGCGGCTTACTTGAAACCCAATTGTCACTTGGCGATTCACTAGCGACCCACCCTGACCAGACGGATTACAAGCAACCCGCCTGAACATTATGACTTACTGCTAACCCGGCGGGCGGGATAGACGGATGACAAGGCCCAAAGCCCAGAAGGTCGGTTTATGTTAATGGTGGGCCGGTCTAAGAGGAAAGCCGTGAGGCATATTTCCCTTACTAGGAGTCAAGACCCGGACTTGTATCCGGTTTGTATTAGAAGGTAGACTAGTCCTAATCCTAATAGGACTCCACATGTAACCCGCCCCTCTAACTTATATAAGGAGGGGCAGGGCTCCCCAAGAGGGACAAGCAAGGAGAGATAATCTTAGGCTAGACATAACGAGGAGAGCCGGTTTACGCGACTCCCTCGTAACGATAATGAGACCTAGCCACAAACAGCATGTAGGGTTGTTACCAGATGATGTTTCCCGAGGCCCGAAGCTGTCTAAATCCTTGTTTTGTGTTGCATCTCTTGAATCCGCTCAACCCCTCTCAAGCTACCACATAGATGCATTGGCCTCACGACTAATTCCTCACACTAGGACATCTGCCGTGACAATTCCATGATAGTGGGCGACCTCGTCCTAAGGCAGATGCTCTCCAGGGAAGGGCTGCACAAGCTCTCGCCCATGTGGGAGGGCCCGTTTAGGGCGCCCACGTCTCCAGGCCTGGCGCCGCACGCCTGGAGACGCAGGACGGGGTCCCCATCCAGAACGCCTGGAACATCCAGCACCTCCGGAAGTTCTACCCATGAAGCAAGGCCCGGCGCCTGTGAAGCAAGGCCCAGTGCCTGTGAAGGTCTCCGCGCGTGACACTCTCACGTAATAATGAGTGGGGTTGTACACGCCCCGGAGTCTCAGGAGTGCCGCCCTCGGGCCTCGGGGGCTCCCTCCCATGTCCTAGTGGCAGCTGAGGGAGTCCTGGATTATGGGGTATCCGGACAGCCGGACTGTATACAACTTCCGGACTATTAAAGCGTGGAGATACAAGACTCGAGACTTCGGCCCGTGTCCGGATGGGACTTTCCTTGGCGTGGAAGGCAAGCTTGGCGATCCGGATATTATATTTACTTCCTTGTAACCGACTCCATGTAAACCCTAGCCCTCTCCGGTGTCTATATAAACCGGAGAGGTTGGTCCTTAGAAGGCCGATCACAATTACTATCATACAATCATAGGCTAGCTCTTAGGGTTTAGCCTCTACGATCTCGTGGTAGATCTACTGTTGCACTACCCATATCATCAATATTAATCAAGCAGGAAGTAGGGTTTTACCTCCATCGAGAGGGCCCGAACCTGGGTAAACATCTGTGTCCCCTGTTTCCTGTTACCATCAGCCTTGACGCACAGATCGGGACCCCCTACCCGAGATCCGCCGGTTTTGACACCGACATTGGTGCTTTCATTGAGAGTTCCTCTGTGTCGTTGTTGTCATGCTCGATGGCTCCTTTAATCATCATCAACAATGCTGTCCAAGGCGAGACTTTCCTCCCCGAATAGATCTTCGTGTTGGCGACCGCCTTCTTGAGGCCAACTCGCAGCCATCTGGAGCAGATCGACAGCTACACCCCTGGCCACCAGATCAGGTTCGGAAACCTGAACTACATGGCGGACATCCGCGGAGACTTGATCGATGGATTGGGACCTAAGACAGGAGCATCGGACAGTCAAGACGAGCACGGCTTAGACCTGTCGTAGGACGTAGCTCGGGGTATCACCCCCGTAGTATCCCCGGACCTAGATCCGGAGCAGGCTGCCTTGCCCTAAGGGCGGAGGATGGACCCGCCCGCAGGTCGCACACTCATCGGTGGTGGAGCCGAACACGGGTCTTACCTCTGCGGTGGCCTGTGACTCCGAACCCCCGGATTCGTATCCGGACGTTGGTTCCAGTCTGCACACTCCCGAGCCCGTCGTGCGGGATGGGCTCCGTAATGGAGTTCAACACTGCGGATACCTTCCAAAGACTCGCCCTTTGGTGACATGCTGGACTCATTAAAGTCTCTCTCTTTGTCAGAGGCTCTTGGCGAACTATGTCGGCTTCGAGTGGGAGGTAGGCGATGAAGGAATTCGTTGCCCACCCACCACCCACTTCATTGCCACGGTCGATGACTTAACCGAGGTACTGAACTTCGACTCCGAAGACATCGATGGTATGGACGACGATGCAGGAAAGAACATGAACCACGGCTCACTGGGTGGTGGACAGCCACCTCTTCTTATGATATATATATGGTGGACACTCCGAAGGAAACAAATGGCGCTGAGGCAACAGAGGATAAAACCTCAAGGAAAAAAGCAAAGAATGGGCGTCGTCGGTGCCACTCCAAGCCCCGCCACACCAATATCGGCCCAGGAGACGAAAACAATCCGAATGGTGCCGAAGAAGAATACAACCCTGATCAGCCCGCATTCGAGCAGGCCGAACAGGAGGATGAGCAGGTCAGCCCAGAAGAACAGGCGACAGACGAATACCCGGAGGAGGACAGCTACATGCCGCCCTCCGAAGACGAGATTAGCCTCGGCGACGACGAGTTCGGCGTGCCTGAGGATCCCGTAGAGCAGGATCACTTCAAGCGTCGGCTTATAGCCACTGCGAGGAGCCTGAAAAAGAAGCAGCAGCAACTCCAAGCTGATCAAGACCTGCTCACAGACAGATGACTAAAGTCCTGGCAGCCGAGGAATACGGACTCGAGCACCATACGGCCGACCGGCCACCTTGTGGCCGGGATAAAATAGCATACCAGTCCGCATACCAGCCAACACCCCCACGCCAACACACTACGGCCCGGGGCAACAAAACAGGACAGCCAAGATTGATCTACGGATCGCGGGGGCGCGCCTCGGCATGCGAGGACGATCGTCGCGCCGGACACACCTTCAAAAAGTCCGGCCGGGCCGAATATAGCCACCCAAAGCAATTCGACCTGCGTAGCCACATAGCCCGGCACAGAGGCGCCACGCACCCCCTCTGCTTCACTGACGAAGTAATGGATCATGAATTCCCAGAAGGGATCAAACCCGTAAACATCGAATCATACGATGGCACAACAGACCCCGCAGTATGGATCGAAGATCTTCTTCTCCACATTCACATGGCCCGCGGAGACGATCTACATGCCATCAAGTATCTTCCCCTTAAGCTCAAAGGACCAGCCCGGCACTGGCTAAACAGCCTGCCAGCAAATTCTATTGGCAGTTGGGAAAACCTGGAAGACGCATTCCTCGACAACTTCCAGGGCACATATGTGCGACCACCAGACGCCGATGACTTGAGCCACATTACTCAACAGCCCGGAGAGTCAGCCAGGAAATTCTGGACTCGGTTCCTAACTAAAAAGAACCAAATAGTTGACTGTCCGGATGCCGAAGCCCTGGCGGCTTTCAAGCATAATATCCGTGACGAGTGGCTCGCTCGACACCTCAGCCAGGAAAAACCCAAGTCCATGGCAGCTCTCACAACACTAATGACCCGCTTTTGCGCAGGCAAGGACAGTTGGTTGGCTCGCAGCAGCATTACGCCACAGTCTGGCAATTCGGATGGCCGCGACAATAACGTCCAACCACGGCGTAACAGACATAAGCAACAGAACAACGGCGACAGCACCGAAGACACGGCAGTCAACGCCGGATTCAGTGGATCCAAGCCCGGTCAGCGGAAGAAGCCGTTCAAAAGAAATAATCAGGGACCGTCCAGTCTGGACCGCATACTGGAGCGCTCGTGCCAAATTCATGGCACCCCGGACAAGCCAGCCAACCACACCAATAGAGATTGCTGGGTATTCAAATAGGCCGGCAAAATAAACGCCAAAGACAAGGACAAGGGGCTGCACAGCGCCGATGATGAGGAGCCCCGACGTCCGAACACGGGGGGACAGAAGAAACCCCCCCCCCCCCAGGTGAAAACGGTCAACATGATCTATGCCACGCACATCCCCAAGCGGGAACGGAAGCGGGCATTAAGGGACGTCTATGTGATGGAGCCAGTCGCCCCCAAAATCAACCCATGGTCAGCTTGTCCGATCACCTTTGATCGTAGGGATCACCCTACTAGCATCCATCACGGCGGCTCGGCCGCATTGGTCCTAGACCCAATCATTGACGGATTCCACCTCACGCACGTCCTTATGGACGATGGCAGCAGCCTGAACCTGCTTTATCAGGACACAGTGTGCAAAATGGGCATTGACCCTTCAAGGATCAAGCCCATTAAAACCACCTTTAAAGGTGTAAATCCTGGAGTAGAGGCCCGCTGTACGGGCTCTATAACATTGGAAGTGGTCATCGGATCTCCGGATAACTTCTGAAGCGAAGAGTTAATCTTTCATATCGTCCCTTTCCGTAGTGGTTACCATGCACTGCTCGAACGAACCGCATTCGCTAGATTCAATGCGGTACCACACTATGCATACCTCAAGCTCAAGATGCCAGGACCACGCGGGGTCATAACGGTGAACGGAAATATGGACCACTCTCTATGAACAGAAGAACATACCGCAGCCCTTGCGGCGGAAGTACAATGCGGCCTTCTCCGACAAACAAATCCGGCGACAACAACTTCGAGCACGGTCAAGCGAGTCCGGAGCACCCCGCAACAGGATCATCGGGCATGCCAAGAGCGCGACTAGCAATCCGGCCTCCGCATAAGCCCCATCAAAGCAGCATTCGTGCCACGCGCACACAGTTACGCACTTAAAATACCATGGGCATAGGCGGAGGCGCATCAATGACTCAGTCAATAGTGCGGGTAACCGCCAAATACTTCCATACTCTTTCCCTCTTACCTTTCAGGACACCGCGTTGGCGCAGCATCCTCAAACGAGCCAAATTGCCGGACTTATAGGGAAGAGACATCTAAGGAGGCAACAGACGTTGTGCACAGAAGGAAATACCCAGGTGGCATCTATTTACGATCATTATACCTGCTTTATCTATCTGAACACAGCGTGCCCCTAGATAGGACATGTCAAATAGTCCTATTTATCTCTGCTTAACGCATCCAATGTAAATGTACGCTTAAACGTATTTTTCGTCAATGGGAGATTATATATAGCGTCAGCTTATTATTCTTATTTGAGCATTTTTCTCTTATAAATGTTTATTTGATATTGCATCCGTACACCTTGGTGCGGCCGGTTTGCCAAGGGCTTCTCATGGCGCCCCGTAATATGGAAAATAAAGTCCGAACATTTTCAACAGTGCGACACCTCGAACTTATAGCACTATATGCATCAGCTCCGAATCATGTCTTGGGTCTACAGTTGGGATAGCCCGGCTCCCTTGTTTTGGTGCCTTACGTTCTGTTATATCGGCTAAGGTAGCGCAGGGAGAACTACTGCGATTGTGTCCCGGTTCTTCCGGACGAGCACCTCAGTAGAGAAAGCCGAAAACTGACCGGCATGATGTGGCGAGAGCTGGTCGCTGTTCGAGAGGTTTTAAAATCCTTAAAGATTTTCCGCTTTAGGCGATAAATCGGCTTCGTCCGATCTAGGCGTGTATAGCGCCCCGATTCGGCCTTCCGGATTCAAGGGGCTTTGCCAAAATTTAAAATTGTAGACTTCTATGGCTAAGTGAAAGTTATAAAGCCGCATAGTCTGATTGCCTTGTTCGCTGCGCCGGACACCTCCTTAAGGGACCAAACAGTTGGATAAAGAGTTTCGGGTTTTCCACGAACACCCCAGTACTAGTTACATGGGGGAGGAAGCCGACGACTGGCCTACTTTAAGAATTTTATAAACAACCACACAGAAGGTAATATTTTAAATAACAAAAGCGCTACATAGCGCAAGTAACTTCGTCTTTAAATTACCAACATGACAGAAGTAAACTCATTCCAAAATGGCGTCCTTGGTACACTCATCGGCGATAAGACGAGCACCCTTCATCACGCCATCGTAGTACATCTCGGGATGGCGATGCGCCTTGCCCTCCGGCGGCCCGTCCTTGACCAGCTTCTCCGCATCCAGCTTGCCCCAATGCACCTTGACGCGGGCAAAGGCTCGGCGGGCACCTTCGATGCAAACGGATCGCTTGATCACTTCAAGCCACGGGCAAGCATCCACCATCTGCTTGATCAGGCCAAAGTAGCTACTGGGCAGGAGCTCACCAGGCCACATCCTGACTATGAAGTCCTTCATAGCCAGTTCGGCCGCCCTGTGGAGTTTGATCAACTGCTTCAGTTGGTCGCTCAGAGGCATTGGATGATCGGGCCCAGCATACTGGGACCAGAACAACTTCTCCGTTGAGCTCCCCTCCTGGGCATGTTAGAACTCCGCAGCGTCTGAGACGCTGCGTGGCAGATCTTCAAATGCCCCTGGAGAGCTCCGACTTCGAGTAAGTAAAAGAAACGCCTCCTCCACATGTTTGCTTTGCCTAAAGAACTTCTTACCCGCTGCTATCTTCTTGGCCTCCTAGATCTCCTGCTGTGCTTTCTCGGCTTCGGCCTTGGTGTCTTTCAAATTCACAAGGGCCTTCGCAAGATCGGCCTCCTTCGCCTTCAGATCATGCTCCACGGACTCACATTTCTTGCCGAGGTCCTGGAGCTCTTGTTGTACCTCACCTACCCTAGCACTTTGTTTTTCGTGCTCTGTACACTCCGAGGCCACCCTGTCTTCGGCCTCGGCCAGCGCCTTCTTCAGGGACGCCACTTCAGCGGTGGCCCCTGTTACACGGTCACGACACTTAGGTGTAGATTCACCAATTCTTCCTATCCTTAAATGCATAAGAGCGGGAATCACTTACCCTTGTTCTCTTCGAGCTGCCTCTTCATGAGGACGAGCTCTCTCTACGCCTGCTCTAGGTCCCGCTTCAGTTCGGCAACCTCAAGAATCTGAAGAAGAAGCAACAAGCAAAGACAGCCTGCTTATTCACAACAATACTTATTATTAGACTCCTGCGGATTATAATTGTAACATCCCAAATTTTCAATTTGGAATGTTATACATAGGTCATCCATGCATATCATTTTTTATTGCATCTTCGTTCCGCAATCCTCGAAATCCTAAGCAACTCAAGGACCCTCAGAGAGAGTTGGGGATTTTCTGGTTTTCATATTTGATTTTTATCAAATACTCAGAATGAGCATTTTTTATTTTAATTATTTTTCACTCTGGAAAAATATTTCATATTAAAAATAAATGAGGGGAGATAATATGACTTCTCCAAAACAGTTGAAATATTGGAGGAAAAATGTTAAAATCATTATTTGGTTTTTATTTGAGTTTATTTGGATTTTATTTGCGTTAGAAAAATTGCACGTTTTTAAAATTGCATTTTTAGGGCCAAGAAAATGTTCATCTCATTTTAAATATTTCATTTAGACGGTGAAAATTTGTTTTGGCATTTTTTAGAATTTTATTTTATTTTATAAGAGTTTTTCTATCGTGAAACATTAAAAACCTCACATACCAAGACCCGATTGGACGAAGCTCAGCCAGGCAAAGCCGGCCCGAACCGCCACGCCGCCTTCCTCCCGCGCCGCGCCACACTGAGTCCGGATCGGACTCCGCCTCCCGCCGCCGCTGCCTACCTCCCCAAGCCACCGAGACCCCCCCTCTCTTCACCACCACCTCCTGCCGCCCGAGCCGCCCAAGCCCGAGCCGAGCCGAGACCCGCCGCCGCCGCTGAGCCCCTTGAGCCGCCGCGCCGCGTCTAGCCTGCCGCCCGGCTCCCACCGCCACCCCGCCGAGCCCGAGCCCCGCCAGAACCCCGCTGGACTCGAGCAAGGTAGCCGCCCCGCCGTCCCGGTTTTCCGACAAAAAAAAGTTTTTGTTTTTTTGGAAACCCGAGGTTTTTCGTTTTTTTTATTTAGATCAGTTTATTTCTTCGGTTTATTTATTTAGCGAGCGTTCGCTCGTTCATTTTAACAAACGCGTTCTTCATTTAGGTTCAGATAACGAACATTCATTCGTTAAGCTGTTCGTCGCCTTTCTTTTCTCGGATTTATTCCACGATTTTTCTGATCGCGATTTCTGATCTGATGTTCGATTTAGTATAACTTTTCACTCGTTTATCGGAATTAGGCGATTCAAGCGCCTAGAGTTTCGTCTGAAACCCTCTTTCCGAATAACCAACTCAAACAAGTTTTTGTCTCTGTAAAATTTGACCCTAGTTCAGATTACTAAACGAATCTTATTTCTTTCGTCGTTTGAGTTTCGTTGCTTCGTTTGGTTTGATTATTTTTGCGAACCAGAGTTCTTAAGTTGAACTTTCTGGTCAACCTCTTTTAGTGGAGTTTTGCTTGTGCATCATTGCTTGTTTCTTATGTATGTTATTGTTTGCTTGCGATAGATTTCCCAGAGTGCGAAGCGTGTTACTACGAGTCTCTAGGATTCACGGATCGTCAACAAGGCAAGTAACACATTGATCATACTCTTTTCATACCCATTTTTTATGCATTAGTTTCAATCCTCAAACATTGCATGATCAGGATGTCATTAATTTGTGGGTTGGGAAGTAGTAGCTGAGGTAGAACCTATTGCCCTGTTACTATCAAACCATTGGGAGTTACTTCTACGTGTTGCTATTATTGCTATGCTATGCTCGTAGACGTGGTTTGGGTTTGAGTGAATCCATGACAGATGTGAGATTGTTAATTAATGGTTTACTTTAAGGTGGCAACTTTAATACACATCTGGGTGGATTGAGGCACCTGGGTAACCCAGTGTTGTCTATTTTATTTTTGGAAATCCCGGGGTACCCGTGTGATCTTCCTATGGACCGCCACCCAGGCCTAAAGGGAACTGAGATTATTCATGCTAGAAACTTCCGTGTGCAGCCACAAGCTACTATGGGCTCTAGCATAGTTGAGTAAGTTACGTGAAGCTCTTGAAGAGGTAGATCAGCATGTAGTGGGTTTTGTAGGTTTGGTATGTTCTACCCGGAGTAGAGAGTTAATGTTTCTGAAAGACTATGTCTCGGTCATCCTTTTCTCAAACACCATGTAGTGCGAGAAATCAACGGAGGCGATCGAGTCTTGTGGGGAAAAGTGCACAAACCTCTGCAGAGTGTACAATCTAATCATGGTTAGCCGTGTCCCAGGTTATGGACAATTTTTGAGTATCTAGTACTTGAGTATTCACATGTATCTCATCATTCTTAACTAATATTGTTGGGTTGTTAACTACTTTAATTGGGATTGAGTTGGGGTTATACCTTCTCAATGATGTTTCAACCACCATGATAGTTAAATAAAATTTATTCCGTTGTTGTTGGGAAAAATTGGCTTTTCGCAAAACTATAACCATAGAGCTTTTCCACCAGCCAAATATGCATGTAGTGATAGCATTATTCTGTTCCTGCTCTACTGTGTTATATATTGCCAGCATATTCCATGTGCTGACCCGTTCTCGGGCTGCAACGTATTATGTTGCAGACTTTTCAGACGAGGAGTAAGGTTCGATAGGTCGTTGCCGTGCAGCTCAGCTATGCCGTTGGAGTTGATGGACTCACTTTATCTTCCAAGCCTTCCGCTGTTATCGTATTAGATGGCCTTAAGCCATATTATTGTAATAAGTTCTCTTTTGAGACTTTCGATGTAATAAGTGTGTGATTGCTACTCTGTTATATATCCTTCGAGTCTTGTGTGTGTCAAACATTATTGATCCAGGATGACTTTGAAACACGAGACTTGACCATCCGAGGTCGGGTCTCTACAAGATGGTATCAGAGCACACGCTGAGTGTAGGACACGACCATTAAGATAAACCATAGGTCACTCTTCTCTACTCATTTTTGACTCCTCTCCATTTTCCACTCTTTAGGATGACGGAGATGAAGAACAAATTTGCACAACCGGATGAAGACACACGTTTTGGACGCCACTTGAAGGAAGTCACTAGGTACTTGAACATTGGTATACCAAGCTTCACCGGGACGTACAACGCCACCTTACCAGAAGAGGAGCGCTGGATGATTCAAGTACAAGTTCCAGGAAGGACGTTCTCGCCAACTTCTAAGCCCATAGAGTTTTCTTTCGAAGCACCCACCTGGAGTCTAGGCAAGAGTATGGCAGCTCACATTACCATGGGACGTATTGGAGAAGTCTACAACAGGGAGCTTAAAGACAACATCTATCAAATATGTGGGCGCCGAGACGAGCAATGGGAAGTAATCAGCACCAAGAAGGACAGATCCATTGCAGCTTTCATTCAGGAGCTAAACCAGCACATTCGACGTCAGGAGAACCAGATGTGCGCAGATATGATGGAGTTGAAGAAGGCGAAGACCAGGATCATCGAACTGGAGGAAGAACTCAAGTTTACGCGTGATGGATATGAGGAGGAAATCAAGACACTACTGGAGAAGAACAACGACCTGGTTAAGAAGATCGGAGTATTCATGGGAGGACCAGCACCGGAAGAAGAAGACGACGACCCCACTTGCCCGGACAACTACATCATCATCGACGACACCGATTCCGATCCAAGTGATGATGACTACGAAGACTAAGCTGGAGCAGACATCATGGAGTTCCACCAATCAAATTTTTTAGATGACTACCATATATTAGTAGTATTTCCCCCATGTATCTAATAGTAGTTGAGCACTTTTGCGGTAGTTCTAGATCGTTTGTATGCACTTGCTTGATTGATTAAGTGAAATGATTGTGTTTGCCTCATATGCATATGGGTAGTGTTTTCTCATTAGACCTTTTTTCTATTCTAATCTCTTCCATCTAAACCCATCAGATGCCTCCGAGACATGACACCGGTTTTGTTTTCCACCGGAGCTCACCCAGTTGATCCAGCAGCAGAATGCTTTGATGCAATTGCTAGTTCAGAACCAGGGCAACAACAACAACAATAACCCGCCGCCAGTGGACAATTTAGCCCGTTTCCTGAGGTTACAACCGCCGGTGTTTTCCAGTAGCACCGAGCCAATAGTTGCTGATGATTGGCTACGCTGTATTGGAAGGGAGTTAACCACCGCTGGATGCACGGATGCTGAGAAGGTGCGCTTTGCCACACATCAATTGGATGGACCAGCAGCCGCATGGTGGGAGATTTACACGGCTACTTTTCCTATAGCCAATGTCACGTGGGACCAGTTTCAGCAAGCTTTTTCACAGCCCATGTCTCAAATGGAGCCCTGCAGATGAAGAAGCGGGAGTTCCGCAACCTGCGCCAGGGGAACCGTACTGTGGCTCAGTACGTGGATGAGTTTAGCAAGTTACCACGCTATGCCCCTGATGATGTGGCCACAGATGCCGCGAAACAGGTGAAGTTTATGGAAGGGCTGAATGATGAGATGAGCATGCAGTTGATGGTGGCAACCTTCAACAACTACCAGGAGTTGGTAGATAAGGCCCTCATGATTGAAGGAAAGCAGCAGCAAATTGAGAGCCGTGAGAGGAAGTATGGACAAGGGAAGTATAATTCAGGAGCTCAACAGAAGCCCCGCTTAACCCGAACTCGGGAGGACCTGTTCATAACCACGGAGGTCACAACCACACTGGGGGAGGATCGCATAACCACAATGGTGCTAAGAATGGAAATGGGAATGGAGTTAACACTACAGGAATCAGCTACTTTGCCATCTGCCACGGCGGACGACAAAGGCATGGATGGCGGACGGCAAAGACCTTTGCCGTTAGCCACGGACGGCAAAAGGGGACGGCAAAGTAAGGGACGGCTAAGAGCTGCGTTGTCATCTGCTTCGGGCAGCTGACGGCAAAGGGGCCTTTGCCATCAGCAGCGGACGGTAAAGAAGGCGGACGGCAATAAATGCGTTGTTACTCCGTTAGGTGGTTAACGGCAGGCCTTTGCCGTCCGCGCGGACGGCAAAGCTCGTGACGTCACCATGTGGGCAACCGACCAAATTGGTCAGCCTCCAGAAGCACAGTGCTCGCCACGTGGCCTATTTGCCGTCCGCTTTGATGGCAAAAGAGCCCTTCGCGCGTCGGTGGCGGCGCGACAAAGAGGCTGCATATTGTCTCTTTTTCTGTTTTTAATTCAACAATTTTCACAGCAAATATATATGACATATATAGATATATTTCACAGGGCTATTTAACAGCAAGCATATCACATATCCAGCACATAAGTTTCATCCATTCATACATAAGCAAGTTCCATCCATACACATTGTTCCATCCATATACATATTACAATGCAAAGTTTCATCAACATATCAAGTTCCATCATAGCAAGCTAGATACAATGCAAAGTTTCATCAACATATCAAGTTCCATCATAGCAAGCTAGATACAATGCAAAGTTTCATCAAAGGAAAAGCAAGCACTCCATCATAGCAAGCTAGCTTCCATGAAGTGAATGAAATCTGCAAAATGGTAAATAAGAACATTAGAAATAGGTGACTAGAACAAGAAGAAGACTAGAACAAGAAGTATATGTCATTTATGAGCTAACTTAGGTGAAATGGATCATATATGAGCTAACAAAGTTGAAATGGGTTGTTTATGAGCTAACTTAGTTGAAATGGATCATTTATGAGCTAACTTAGTTGAAATGGGTCGTTTATCAGCTAACTAAGGTGAAGGGCATCGTTTTTTAGCTAAGTAAGGTGAAATGGATCGTTTTTTAGCTAACTTAGGTGAAATGGATCATTTATGAGCTTTTATGAGCTAACTTAGTTGAAATGGGTCGTTTATGACCTAACTAAGGTGAAATGAGTCATTTTGGACCTAACTAAGGTGAAATGGATCGTTTTTTAGCTAACTTAGGTGAAATGGATCATTTATGAGCTAATTTACGTGAAATGGATCGTTTTTAGCTAACTTAGGTGAAATGGATCGTTTAGGAGCAAATCTAGGTGAAATGGGTCATTTTGGAGCTAACCTAGGTGAAATGGGTCATTTTGGAGCTAACCTAGGTGAAATGGGTCATTTTAAAGCTAACGTAGGTAAAATGGATCATTTAGGAGCTAATCTACGTAAAATGGGTCATTTTAGAGCTAACTTGGATAAATTCGATCACTTGTAAGCTAACTAAGGTAAAATGAGTCATTTTAGAGCTAACTTTAGGTAAAATGGATCGTTTATGATCTAACTAAGCTAATTATGCAATTTTTTTACATAAGTAACCTAAGTACATATCGTTTTAGAGCTAACTTAGGTAGAATGGATGGTTTATGAGGTCAGTAAGCATATTAAGTCATTTTGGAGGGAAAAAAGCTAACTCTAGGTCATTATGGTAAGCATATTGGAGGAAATAAAGCTAAGTCTAGGTCTATATGCATTTGTTAAGCAAAACACTAGAGAAACTTACCGTGATCGTGGAGGTGTACAAGCAGGTGGCTCGCACGTAGTGGAGAAGGATCGTGCGATGCGTTTCGAGTTAAGCTGCACCAAAGATCATTTCCAATGTCTCGTTAGCATTATGACACTCAAATGTTAAGACTAGCAAGTAATGTCCATTCTAATTAAACTCGCCGTGCTCCTGTGAGCAATCACTGCATCGGCGGAGCGGTCCGACCGGACTTCTCGCACACGCATCGCACATTTGGTTTTCAACAGAGTCATATTAGTTAGTAATGAGACTCAAATGTTAAGACTAGCAAGTAATCTGCAGAAGAAACTTACCACAAGGAGCTCATACATGGCCCTTGCCTACATGTCATTCCGTGCCCTCTCCTCCTCCAACATCTTTGTCGTCCTCTCCTCCAACTCCCACTGCATCTCCGCCGCCTCCACCAGAAGTTTCTCCGTTCTATCTCTCTCACTCTGTATAGCAGCCTGCAACACCACTCACATGACCATTTGTAATCATTGATGGAAGCGCACACAATGTAATGGAGAAAGATAGCTGAGTACTTATAACTAACCTTGAAGGCGAGTTGGACTGGCCGCTCACGAGGCCTTATCTCGAGGAGCGGAGCTCGATCGGGCGCGCTTTGATCTCCGGGAGAGTGCTAGGACAACGGATAAGTCCATCTCCCATGGCTATGGAGCCATGGGACCTCCCGCCACCAGATATCATCAGCAGCTCAGATCAATGGGACCTCGGCTCGGGTTAAAGTCCTCCCTTTCCTCGCCTTCCCCGATCTCTATATTGCACGAGCTTGTCGTGGGCGGAGATGTTGGCGAAGTTCTTTGGATCATCGAGGTCGACGCGGAGAATGCCTTGACTTTCTTGTAAGAGCCAGCAGGGCCATGGCATACAGGTCGTACACCTCCGCACCTTACCCGCCTTTATTGTAGCGTGCTCGAAAGAGAGAAACAAAGTAAATTAGTAATTAAAGGGCTAAAGCTAGCATGATGAATGAATTGCATGAATCATGAAGCAAACCACATACCCAGTTCCGCCCGTCATCAAATAAGTTGAGCTGCCTTGGTGGTGTGGCACACCTTCCATTTGGGCACGTTTGTCCTTGGCCTCGTTGTGGGAGGCCCGCCATTGTTTTGAGCACCACGCATTGACCAACACCTCCCAACAATCCATCCGATCCGCACACCATCTCGGAGGGCTTAAGTTAGCAAATAGAAACTTTAGCGCCACGGCTATGAATTACTAAATGAAGGAAGTAAGTACAATGCCTTAAGAATTACCTTCATGTACTGCTCCTTACTCAAGAACTTATCGCGGCACTCCTGCTTGGGCTTCTTGATACCACGCCCGCGTAGTAGTCTCGAACAGCCCGCACCAACCTCATGCCGTAAGTTCAAGTAGGCGCTTGCACTCCTTGTCGATAACATCCGCCTCCTCCTCGTATCCCTCCTCACACCTGTATAATGTCTGCAATCAAATGATACAATATTGATTAGTACAATTAATAACTAGCTAGTTCAAGATTTTAATTGTGTAAAGGAGCAATTACCAGAACTTTCGATCACCACGCCTGCCCTCGCCTTGCACAAGACACCGCCGATAATCTCACCCGGCGGGCCGTGGCAGCCAAGTAGTGCTCCCAACTCAATCCAACCTCTGGAAGCCGACCCTCACCAGGCAACGTGACAAACCCCGGGAAGTTTTGCCGAATTAGAACTCCAAGGACGGAGTTGGGCCGGCGGACACTTTCATGGTGGTCCCAACCCCTGCAGCATGACAATGCCAACGCATTAGTTATTTGAAGAAACGTGAATGCAGAAGGTACAAAAAGATTAAATGCACTTACCTCACCCCATCGGGGAAAATCAACCACCTCCGCTCATGGTCGCCGCACGGACGGGAGCCGTAGCACCACGTTGGTAGACGTTGCCCCCTCCTCCTCAATATCACCGGCCCCGTCATCATCAAGATGGCCACTCGGCTCCCGCCATCATCAAGCATGGCCACTCGGCTCCTCAGCTGACCCGACCAGGTACCCCATCCGACGTGTGCTCCTCGGGATCTCGTGGCCCAACTCGTGGGCGAAGGCCGTCGACCCGAGGCTCGTGGGTCAAGACCCGTGGACCAGAGGCTCGTGGACCGAGTCGTGTAGCCTCCTCCTCGGACGAGTCCACCCTAGCATCACGTGCTTGGGTGAAACAGCTGGGGTGGCGGCGAGGAAGGAGTCAGAGGTCACCCTACCTCCTCTCTCACGACCACGTGCTCCACCTCCTCTCTTCTTCTTACCTCGCCCCTGCTGGGCACCGCGATCGACGAAGAAGGGCCCGGTTGTGTCGACATCTGTCCAAAGAACGCCGGCGGAGAGGTGCGTGTGCAATGGAAGACCTCAAACACGCCCCGACGAAGAAGTGGACTCGGGCGCGCTCCCGACCAGCGCCCACCATCTTTCAACACCTGCCATGACAAAGAATAAACGAAATTAGTACAACATAAAAAAAGTACCGACATGAATAATAATATGTATATCACTTAAGTGTATCATCATCAAGTACAACATAAAAAATTTGAATACCTGACACTACTAATAATCTCGATCAGTATCATCAATAAATGCATAATCATCATCATCACGATAATCAATGATGAGCTCACTATAATCATCATCATCACTGGACACACAACAATTATATATATAATTCACCACGAAATTTATGCGCCGGATCCGGAGCAAAGCATATGCGCCGGATCGGGTGTTGTTTCGGGGTCGGGGGTTCGGGGTGTCGTGTCGGTGTCGGGTGCCGGTCGGGTCGGGTGCTGTTTGGGGTAGGGGGTTGGGGTGTCGTGTCGGGTCGGGTGTCGGGTCGGGGTCGGTTGTCGGGTCGGGTGTCGGGTCAGGCTCGGGTCGGGTGTCGGGTCGGATCGCCTCGGGTCGGGGTGTCAGTCGGGTGCCGGGTCGGCGTCGAAGTGCCGTTCGTGTCATGATCGGGTGTCGATCGGGTCAAGCTCGGGTTCGAGGTGTCGGGGTTGGGGTCGGGTCGGGTGTCGGGTCGGGGTCTCATGGTCGGGTGTCGTGTCGGGTCGGGTGTCGGGTCGGGGTCGGTTGTCGGGTCCGGGTGTCGGGTCAGGTCAGGCTCGGGTCGGGTGTCGGGTCAGGCTCGGGTCGGGGTGTCGGGTCGGGTCGGTCTCGGGTCGGGTGTTAGGTCGGGTGCTGGGTCGGGTCGGGTGCCGTGTCGTGTCGTCATGATCGGGTGTCGATCGGGTCAGGCTCTGGGTCGGGTGTCGGGTCGGGTCGGGTGTCGGGGTCGGGTGTCGGGTCGGGTCGGGTGTCGTGGTCGGGTGTCGTGTCGGGTAGGGGTGTCGGGTCGAGGTAGGTCGTCGGGTCGGGGTGTCGGGTCAGTCAGGCTCGGGTCGGGTGTCGGGTCGGGTCGGTCTCGGGTCGGGGTGTCGTCGGGTGCCGGGTCGGGTCGGGTGCCGTGTCGGTGTCCCATCGGGTGTCGATCAGGTCAGGCTCGGGTCGGGGTGTCGTGGTCGGGTCGGGGTGTCGGGTCGGGGTCGGGGTGTCGGGTCGGGTCGGGTCTCGTGGTCGGGTGTGTCGGTCGGGTGCCGGGTCGGGTTAGGGTGCCGTGTCGGGTGGGGTTTTTCCCCTCTTTTTTTCCTTTTCTTCTTCTTCCTCTTCTTCCTTTTCTTCCATTTCTTCCCTTTTTCCTTCTTCTTCTTCTTTTTCTTCCTCCTTTTCTTTTTCCTCTTCTTCTTCTCCTCCTCTCCTCTTTTCTTCTTCTTCTTCTTCCTCTTCTTCTATTTTCTTCTCCTCCTCCTGTTCTTCTTCTTCCTTTCCTTTTTCCTCTTCTTCTTCTCCTCCTCTCCTCTTTTTTTTCTTTTCTTTCCTAAACCTAAACCTAAACCTAAAACTAAACCTAAATCTAAAACTAAAACTAAAACTAAAACTAAATCTAAACTAAACATAAACCTAAAACTAAAAAAACAGAAAAAATGAAAAAAAACTAAATCTAAACCTAAAACTAAACCTAAAACTAAACCTAAAACTAAAACTAAATCTAAACTAAACATAAACCTGAAACTAAAAAAACAGAAAAAACAGAAAAAAAGAGGAGGTAGAGCTCACAGGGGGGGGCTGGTGGAGGAGGGGCGGGCGGCTGGGCGGCGGCACCGGGCAGTAGTGGCGAGGGGCAGGGCACAGTGGGGCATGGGTGGGTGGGGCAAGGGGCGGCGACGGCAGGCGGGCGGCGGGGGGCGACAGGGGTGGGCGGTGGTTGGGGTGGGCGAGGGGCTGTGGCGCCGAGATGGCAGGGTGGCGGGGCGACGGGCAGGGTGGCAGTGGCAGGGGCGGTGGGGGCGGTGGGGTGGTGGGGCGACAGGGCGGCGGAGAGTGGTGGGGGCGACGGGGCGGCGGAGAGTGGTGGGGGCGGCGGCGCGCGTGTGAAGAGGGAGAGAAACAGAGAGAGAGGGGCGGGGTGGGGCGCGGTCGCCGTTAGATGAGTTAAATCTGTGCCATCCGCCTCCCTTTGCCGTCCGCTTTTTGCTCTTTGTCGTCCGCTTGCGGACGGCAAAGAGGTGGGGCGTTAAGTATTTTTTAAACAGGCGGGTGGGTGGGGGCCACCTCCCTCTTTGCCGTCAGCTGGCGGACGGCAAAGAAATGGCGCATGGCAAAGAGCTTCTTTGTCGTCTGCCATTCTTTGCCGTCGGCTTTTCGGTGGCTGATGGCAAAGAGCTTCTTTGCCGTCCGCTAACGGACGGCAAAGATCTGGCAGATGGCAAAGTAGCTGATTCCAGTAGTGTAACAACAATCAAAACCGCTCCAACCCATCTACACCCGCCAAAAGGGACCTAAGCCAAGTTACTTGCTTTAAGTGCGGGAAGACTGGGCACTATGCCAATGATTGCCGAAGGAAGGAACGGAAACGGAAATGGGAGCGCTGGAAAGAAGCCCAATCCATTCAACAAAGGACAAGTGAACCACGTTAACATGGAGGAAGTTGAAGAGCAGCCGGACGCGGTAATAGGTAAGTTTTTGGTTAAGTCATTCACCGCTCTTGTTCTTTTCGATACTGGTGCATCGCTTCATACATATCAAGGGGATTTGTGGATAAGTTTAAGATACCAACCCAAACCCTTAGGACCCCTCTTTTAGTAAGCTCGCCTGGAGCAGAGTACATGGCTAGCCGATGGTGCACCCAGATACCCCTAACCATTGGCACGCATGTTTTTCCGTCTGACCTAATTATCTTGGAGTCGCAAGGATTGGATGTGATATTAGGTATGGACTGGATGTCGAAGTATGGAGGAAGCATTGACTGTGCTAGCAAATCAATTTATCTCACCACCCCGAAGGGAAAAAGGATTTAGTATGTATCTAGGCATGTGCCTAGGAGGAGCCAAGTGAATGCCCTCACGGGAGTTGTACAGGAGGAAGTGACTGTAGTAAAGGATTACCCGGATGTTTTCCTAGAGGAATTACCAGGCATGCCACCAGATCGAAACATCGAGTTTTTGATAGAGCTATTGCCAGGTACATGGCCAATATCCAAGAGACCCTATCGGATTCCTGCAAATGATCTGGAGGAAATTAAGAAATAGATCAAGGAGTTATTGGAGAAAGGTTATATTCCCAGGAGTTCATCACCTTGGGGAGCACCAGTACTTTTGGTCGAGAAGAAGGATAAATACCTGAGGATGGTCGTTGACTACCGAGCCTTGAATGAAGTAACGATAAAGAACAAGTATCCATTACCAATGATCAATGATCTGTTTGATCAGTTGCAAGGAGCTAAGGTGTTTTCGAAGATTGATCTACGGTCGGGATACCATCAGTTGAAGATTCGAGAGAAGGATATACCAAAGACAGCGTTCACCACGCGGTATGGATTATACGAGTATACGGTCATGTCGTTTAGGACTGACTAACGCCCCTGCCTATTTCATGAGTATGATGAACAAGGTATTCTTGGAGTATCTGGACAAGTTTGTTGTGGTGTTTATTGATGATATTATGGTATACTCAAAGAACGAAGAGGAGCACAAGGAACATTTGCGTTTAGTTCTCGAGAAACTCAGGGAACACTAGTTATACGCCAAATTCAGCAAGTGCGAGTTTTGGTTGAAGGAAGTTGGATTTCTTGGGCATGTTATATCTGGGGAAGGTATAGCAAAGGACCCCAAAGAAGGTTCAATCGAACATTGAATGGTTGGCACCCACTTCAGCTTGGCGAGATCCGCATTTCCTTGGACTCGCAGGATATTATCGGAGATTCATTGAGAATTTTTCCAAGATTGCTAAGCCAATGACTGAATTGCTGAAGAAGGATACTAATTTTAAATGGACAGATGATTGCGAGGCAAGTTTTCAGGAGTTGAAGAAACGATTGACTACAGCCCCAGTGCTAACATTGCCAGATATACATAAGGAGTTTCAAGTGTATTGTGACGCCTCACTCTTGGGACTTGGATGTGTGCTTATGCAGGATGGAAAGGTTGTTTCGTATGCCTCACGACAACTGAAGCCCCATGAGTTGAACTATGCCACGCATGATTTGGATCTAGCAGTGGTAGTGCATGCATTGAAGACTTGGAGACATTATCTTATTGGAAACCGTTGTGATGTGTACACGGATCATAAGAGTTTGAAGTACATTTTCACACATAAGGAGTTGAACCTTAGACAGAGGAGATGGTTGGAACTTATAAAGGATTACGATATGAAGCTACACTACCATCCAGGAAAGGCCAATGTCGTAGCAGACGCTTTGAGCCGGAAGAGTTACGCTAATATCCTTGAGAGTACGGGATTGCCGAAGGAGTTAGCTGAGGATATCATGGAACTTTGGTTGGAGATTGTTCCAAGAGGTTTCATTGCAACAATGGAGGTTCAGTCTACATTGTTGGACAAGATTCGAGAAGCTCAGAAGGAAGACAAAGAGATTGCTGAGATAAAAGAGAAGATGAGCAAAGGAAAGGCCAAAGGTTTTCGTGAGGATGAGCACGATACCTTATGGTTTGAGGACCGTGTTTATGTGCCCAATAACACTGAGATCAGGAAGTTGATACTACAGGAGGCTCATGACTCACCATACTCGATACACCCCGGAAACACCAAGATGTATTTGGATTTGAAAGAACGTTTCTGGTGGACTGGTATGAAGAAGGATATTGCCGAGTATGTAGCCGTATGTGATGTATGTCAGAGAGTGAAGGCAGAGCATCAGAAGCCAGCAGGACTGTTACAGCCTATGTCGATACCCGAATGGAAGTGGGATAAACTTGGCATGGATTTTATCACCGGATTACCCAGAACCAAAGCAGGATATGACTCAATATGGGTAGTAGTGGACCGCTTGACCAAAGTGGCTCACTTCATCCCAGTTAAAACAACCTATACAAGTGCAAAGTTGGCCAAGATATATATGTCCAGGATTGTATGTTTGCATGGAGTTCCGAGGACCATCGTATTAGATAGAGGAACACAGTTTACTTCAAAGTTTTGGCATCAACTACACCAAACTTTGGGAACAAGATTGGAGTTCAGTACAGCATTTCACCCACAGAAAGATGGGAAGACAGAGAGAGTCAACCAGATTTTGGAGGACATGTTGAGAGCCTGTGCGCTAGACTATGGATCTAGTTGGGATGAAAATTTGCCTTACGCAGAGTTCTCATACAACAATAGCTACCAGGCCAGTTTGAAGATGGCACCGTTCGAAGCTCTGTATGGACGCAGATGTGAAACACCTCTGATGTGGGATGAGGTAGGAGACAGACAGTTGTTTGGACCATATTTGATCAAAGAGTCGGAGGAGAAGGTTAAACTAATCCGTGACAGATTGAAGATTGCTTAGTCCAGGCAGAATAGTAATGCAGACTCAAAACGCAAGGAGGTAACCTATGAAATTGGAGATAGAGCCTATCTGCGAGTATCACCCTTGCGAGGAGTGAAACGTTTTGGAGTTAAAGGAAAGTTAGCTCCAAGATTTGTAGGATCAGATCGTGTGTTGGAACGGATGGGAGAAGTTTCCACAAGCTGGAGTTACTCAAGGATTGTCGAGTTCACGATGTGTTCCATGTATCACAGTTGAAGAAGTGTCATGTTGAGATGGCCGATATACCGTTAAGAGATACAGTGCCCCTGGAGGCGATTCAGTTGGACAGTAATTTGACCTATGAAGAGAAGCCAGTAAAGATTCTTGACTTTGACAGCCGAGTCACGCGCAGCAAGGTTATCAAGTTTTGCAAAGTTCAGTGGAGCCACCATACCGAAGAGGAAGCCACCTGGGAACGAGAAGAGGATATTCGCAAGGACCACCCGCACCTATTTTCTAGCCAACCCGAATCTCGAGGAC
This sequence comes from Aegilops longissima, assembly GCA_021605205.1. Classification (NCBI taxonomy): domain Eukaryota; kingdom Viridiplantae; phylum Streptophyta; class Magnoliopsida; order Poales; family Poaceae; genus Aegilops; species Aegilops longissima. The sequence continues at coordinate 485,314,665 of CM038681.1, read as the reverse complement.
AAGATTCATCTTAAGGGGGGTAGGTTTGTAACATCCCAAATTTTCAATTTGGAATGTTATACATAGGTCATCCATGCATATCATATTTTATTGCATCTTCGTTCCGCAATCCTCGAAATCCTAATCAACTCAAGGACCCTCGGAGAGAGTTGGGGATTTTCCGGTTTTCATATTTGATTTTTATCAAATACTTAGAACGAGGATTTTTGATTTTAATTATTTTTTCCCTCCGGAAAAATATTTCATATTAAAAATAAATGAGGGGAGATAATATGACTTCTCCAAAACAGTTGAAATATTGGAGGAAAAATGTTAAAATCATTATTTGGTTTTTATTTGAGTTTATTTGGATTTTATTTGCGTTAGAAAAATTGCACGTTTTTAAAATTGCATTTTTAGGGCCAAGAAAATGTTCATCTCGTTCTAAATATTTCATTTAGACGGTGAAAATTTGTTTTGGCATTTTTAGATTTTTATTTTATTTTATAGGAGTTTTTCTGTCGGCGGAACATTAAAAAAAACCCAGCGCCAAGACCCGACCGGGTCAAGCCCAGCCAGGCCAGCCGGCCCGAACCGCCGCCGCCGCCTTCCTCCCCGCCAGCGCCACCGCCCGCAGAGTCCGGATCGGACTCCGCCTCCCGATGCCGCCGCCTGCCCTCCCAAGCCACCGAGCCCCCTCCTTTAAATACCGAGCCCCCTCTCTCGCCACCACCGCCTCCTGCCGCCCGAGCCGCCCGGAGCCCGAGTCGAGCCCGAGCCCCGCCCGAGCCGCCGCCGCCTCTAGCCGCCACCGCCGCCTCCCGCCGCCATCCCGCCGAGCCCGAGCCCCTCCGGAACCCCGCCGGAGTCGAGCAAGGTAGCCGCCCCGCAGTCCCGGTTTTCTGACAAAAAAATGTTTCGGTTTTTTTAGAAACCCGAGGTTTTCCTTTTTTTTATTTAGATCGGTTTATTTCTTTGGTTTATTTATTTAGCGAGCGTTCGCTCGTTCGTTCATTTTAACGAACGTGTTCTTCGTTTAGGTTCAGATAACGACCGTTCATTCGTTAAGCTGTTCGTCGCCTTTATTTTCTCGGATTTATTCCGCGATTTTGTGATCGCGATTTCTGATCCGATGTTCGATTTAGTATAACTTTTCGCTCGTTTATCGGAATCAGGCGATTCAAGCGCCTAGAGTTTCGTCTCAAAACCCTCTTTCCGAATAACCAACTGAAACAAGTTTTTATCTCTGTAAAAATTTGACCCTAGTTCAGATTAGTAAACGAATCTTATTTCTTTCGCCGTTTGAGTTTCGTTGCTCCGTTTGGTTTGATTCTTTTTGCGAACCGGAGTTCTTAAGTTGAACTTTCTGGTCAACCTCTTTTAGTGGAGTTTTGCTTGTGCATCATTGCTTGTTGCTTATGTATGTTATTGTTTCTTTGCGATAGATTTCCCGGAGTGCGAAGCGTGTTACTACGAGTCTCTAGGATTCACGGATCGTCATCAAGGCAAGTAACACATTGATCATACTCTTTTCATACCCAGTTTTTATGCATTAGTTTCGATCCTAAAACATTGCATGATTAGGATGTCATTAATTTGTGGGTTGGGAAGTAGTAGTTGAGGTAGAACCTATTGCCCTGTTACTATCAAACCATTGGGAGTTACTTCTACGTGTTGCTATTATTGCTATGCTATGCTCGTAGACTTGGTTTGGGTTTGAGTGAATCCATGACAAATGTGAGATTGTTAATTTATGGTTTACTTTAAGGTGGCAACTTGTCAGGACCCCTATTCCAAATCACATCGACCTAGCCAGTAACACCTCATATCACTTTGCGGCCTCACGCACGGTATTCCCACGGGTGTCGCCTTACCATGGCCCGGGACCGTTTGCGCCTTTTGGCTCACGTATATGATAGTGTCGCTAGCATCCATATGACAAAGAACCCGGGCCGACATGGCTAGTCGTGAACCCAAAGCGGCGCTAACCTATGGGGACAGCATACATGAATCACATCTAGCATGTCGGTCATCAACGATAAATTGGCTGTAGCACTGGCTAACAGACTCTGCATTCGGGCTGTAGCAGGCTAGGAAGGACTACGAATAACACCGCGTGACATTTCCCGAAGGACGGACATAGGAACGGTGAAACACATGCCGCCAGTCAAGTGTCCAAGCAGAGTGCTGGGCTAGCAGGACTCCGTGAACCGGTCAGAAGCGGACTACTATCGCCGTAAACACGAGACTACATTTCCCCATATGAGAGGCTGCTAAGGATAAACAACTAGATTGTCGGATCCCACACATACCAAGCATTTCAAACATACACGCAATATGCTCAATATGTGCAGATACAACATGGCATCACAACATAACTCTACGACTCAAATATTTATTCATTAGGCTCCGAGGAGCGAGATATTACAAACATGGGTCCGATGACCCAACACTCGAAGCATACAAATCAAGCACAAGCGAAGCTAAACATGTCCGGGTACGCATAACTATAAATGAAAAGAGGCTGAGAAGCCCGACTATCTACCAGATCTCCGCCGAGGGCACAAGATCGTAGCTGAGGTAACAAGCTAAACGTCAAGTCCAAGCGAACTACTAGCGTAGACCGACGTCTCTCGCAAAACATAAAATAAGCAAACGTGAGTACAAATGTACTCAGCAAGACTTACATCGTAACTAACTACATATGCATCATTATCAAAAGGGGTGGTGGAGTTTGACCGAGCAAGCCAGCTTTGACTCGGTGGCTATTCGAACTACGATCGCAAGTAACTCTTTTGAGGTGGCGCCACGAGTCCACATATTCACCATATCAATACACCACTATGGATCCGCTCCCTCTCCCTCACGAGAACGCCATCCATAGCACTCACGCTTATCTTGCGATTTTAGAGTATCCACTTTCACTTGTCTATGAACTGATATAGGCAGCCGTAAGTCCTTTTCGCGGACACGGCTATTCAATAGATCATAATAAACCCCTGCAGGGTGTACTTCTTCACACACGCTCACCACTTACCGCCGTTTACGACATGTACTCGGCAACCTTCAAGCGGAAGCCCAACGTGGGTGTCGGCCACGGCCTACCTAAACACTCAAGTCCCTAGTCCAGGTTTATCGCCTATTCGGTTCCATCCGCAGGAGTCCGCCGAGGTTTCCCATACAGCCCCGAACGATGTGTGCAGGGTTCCCGAGACACCAAACGGGCGAATCGGTACAGGGCCACGGTGCCTACCGCAACACAACCCACCCCTAAGGTCAGCGCTATGCGTGCCCCAAAGATACTACAAACACCGAAACTACTTGCAACTCCCTGACCGAGGACAAGGGTGGTTAAGAAGCCGAGAGGGTCAATTAAGGATCCCAATGCGTGGTAGTAACTGTTTCATGGATCACAAACATAGAACTCAGTTCCTGAGGACGGTTTCAATGAGACAACCCACCATGTACTCCTACATGGCCTCTCACCGCTACCTTTACCAAATCGTGTTCACACACTTAGCTCACACACAATAGGACATGTTCATAACAATTCCAATTCATTCCCGATGAATCAGACCCGACTCAACTCTAAGCAGTAGCAGGCATGACAAACAAGCATAAATGAGTAGGTACAACATGGCTCAAACAACTCCAACTCATGCTAGTGGGTTTCATCTAATTACTGTGGAATGACAGGTCATGCAGAGGATCAAGGGGTTCAACTACCGCAGCAAGTAACAGTTGAATCGATGTTGTCCTAATGCAATAAAAGAGAGTAGGAACGAGAGAGTGGGATTGTATCGGAATGAACAAGGGGGTTTTGCTTGCCTGGCACTTCTGAAGATAATACAGTTCTTCATCGGTGTCATTGAACTCATCGTCGACGCCGCTCATCGAGAGGGACAATTACCGGCAACAAGAGAGAACACAATCAATGCAATGCACATTCACATGAATGACATGTCATATTAAGGTACTGAATTCACCTAATGCAATATCTAGTCAAGTTAATTGAAGTGGAACTCAAACAAGAACAAATTCCAACTCCAAATGTTATTTCATAATTTGCCCTAATCATGATTCATCCTATTCAGTGAGCTGAACTTGTTCAAACATGCATGATTATGGCATAAACAGATTCTTCATATTTTTCTGATCATTTTTCATATATAAATTATTTCCATTGGAGCTACGGTTAAATTTCTATGAATTTTAGAAGTTTAGAGCATTTTCTGAAATTTCCTGAATTAAATTAAATCCAGAAATTCAATTACTGCGTCAGCCTGACGTCAGTGGTCAACAGGTCATGGTTCGGTCAAACCTGACAGTGGGTCCCGCATGTCAGTGTGATTAGCTTAACTGAAATTAATTAAACTAATTCTAAATAGTCAACAGGGCTGGGCCCCACCTGTCATTGACTCAGGAGAGTCAACCGGGGCCCACCCGGGTCAAAGTCAAAGTCGGCTGCCGGTGTTTAGCCGCCGGCGAGCCCGACGCGGCGGCGGGAGTGGTTTTTGTCGTTCCGGCCACCAAATGGGTCGCCGAGGGTATCTACGTGGAGCTGGGGATGAGCTGAAGCTCTTGGTGGAGTGGCTTGAGCTCGGGGCGGCCGGAATCGGCGCCGGCGACGACCTAGGCGGCTGCCGGAGTTCGGCCAACGGCGGGTTAGGCGATGCAGGGCGCTAGGGGGGGTGTTGGTGCGTGCTACGTGCTCCTGGTGAGGTGTGGAGCACGGTGGTGTGCTCGGCTTCGAGCCACGGTGGCTCTGGCCACGACGGCGACGAGGCACGGCGGCGGTGAGCCTCGGCCATGGCGGGGAATGGGGCTAGAGCATGCAAACGCGAGGGGGAGAAGAGGGGATCGATGCAGCAGCTCACAGCGCGTCCGATGGCGTCGTCGGCAAGGTCGGGGACGGTCCGGAGCCGACGAATCGGGCGACGGCGACCGGCGGGTCCGAGGAGGGGAAAGGCGTCGGGGCGGCGATGCAGGGCTTCTCCGGTCGCGTGTGACGGCAGGGAGGTTCAGGGTGGCGAGGCGGGGCTCGTGGGCGGAATAGCTGGTCGTGGGGAGGTCGATGGCCGTGGTGGAGCTCGTCGATGGCGGCGGCTCCGCTCGGGTGAACTCAGGGAAGAGGGCCAGGGGGAAGGCTGGGCCGGCCTGTGCCAGGTAAGCTGGGCTTCTTTCTCTCTCTGCTTTCCTAGTTATATTCTGTTTTCTATTTTGTTCTGTACTGTTTTAGTTTAGTAAAATACTAAACCATTTTATAAAATCCTGAAGATAATTATGTGGCTGGAACTAAAGTATACCAAACCACATAAAATGTCCCAGAATTATTGGACATATATTAATTATATATAAAATATATTTCCAATGCAAATAGTTATTGAATTAATTCAAAGGCCCAAAATAAAATGTTTCTGTCACTCCAAAAATATTGGTTTGAATTTCATTCTTGCCAATATTTTTTTAAAGCTGAAAAGGAACATTTCCTTGGAAACATTTGAAGCAATTTTTAATGTTGATCATTTATTTTAAATGATTCCTGAGGCTCTCCAATTCCCCAATTCAAATTTAAAGGAAATTTAGACATGATGCATGGATGCAAGAAATCAAGCTAGGGCTGATCTGGGGCTGTGACAGCTCACCCCCACTAAACAAGAATCTCGCCCCGAGATTCAAGACGTGAGGTAAGAGGAAAAGGGGAGTCACAAAACTATCACAATCTTCATGATCCATTTGCCCTTCTCGAAGATGTTGATTCACTCCATCATCTTGGTCTTGACGTCTTTACTTTCGAGATCTTCACTCGACACGACAACCGAAAGAAGGGGAAAACCCTATAGGATTTAATCTTCTTGAAGATCGGGCAACTCACGATCAACTCACGGAATGAGAGGGTGAACATCTCGAGTTGAGACACAAAACACATCGAGAGGGATGGAAAAACAATCGACGGGGTTTGATTGGTGGCAACAATTCCACGCTTAGAAAGATGGTGGATGGTGTCAAGGTGGCGAGGAAATATTTACCATGATTCAATAACGGGGCACCTCAGGGGAGGTGACGCGAGGAACTATTCCCTTAAGTGGCAAAAAGAATTACTTTTGATACAAAGATCATTGAAACTCTTCATACCAGCCTAAGGCAATTCACAACGATCGTTTGGTGGAGTGCAAAGGAATGGTACACCCGGACTAGAATGGATGATGTGGACTACCTTGTTGAAGACAACGCAATGGATGATTTTTGCTTATCATCGGAAATGGATGGGACCCATGGTAAGTCCACTTTTGAGGATGATCCTAGACATCAATTACTGAGAGGGGCAGCCTATGGAAATTGGCACAATGGGGTGCAAGCTGGGAACGAAATGCAACTGTTGGGAAGGTTCCAACTATCATATCTGCCTGAGATTCAGATCCGGTTGGTGATAGGATACTTCAGACTCAGCATGTCTGAAAAGAAGGGTTGCAACACAAATCGACGAGATGACGTTGCGAGATTCTCGGGGAGTGAACTATGATAGCAAGCTCCAAGACATGAGCTGGTTCTGCTACAAACCCGTGGACACGCTGTCTAAGACAAGTATGACCACATAGTAGTCTTATAATACAACACTACCAAGTTCTGGTTGGGAACCATCATCGAGAATAACGAAGTCTTTTGCATGACCTAGGATTTACACAACAACTCCTTTTCCTTGAACAAATTAATCAGTGGCTTGGTGTGCTATGGAATTCATATGGAATGAAGATGATCAGTCTATCAGAACATAGAATACTTCGCACATGCATGACTGACTTGGGATGATTCTAGGGGAAACAAAACAAACCTTTCCCGAATTCATGGCGGCAACTTACACCTAAGGCACATGAATTCGAGGAAGTCACTCTTTCCATCCAAGCATAAGCTCCATGAACGGAACATGAAGAAATGCTTACACAAGTTTCCAACACTACGTTGATGTTCCACATGATTCATGGGGGAGACAAATTGCTGCTGATAGGCTCAACAACAACTCATTGGAATTTCCATATCACTGGACTTCCACCATCATGTGAGCACGGTGATAGTCATTGGTCAGACCAAGGATATAATGGTGTATGCTCGAGGGATCAACCACGAGTAAGACAACATTACGAGCATCGTTGGTACTGATTTGATTTGACGATAGCCCACACTCAAATCAAAGGATTGATAAGACAATAGGTCCAGCAACTGATCACAGGGACCAATCAATGAAGATATCGTCTTTCTTCAACACACATTACACCAGAATATCCCTTTGGAATGAGCTAAGTTAGGCGAGCTTTTATCTTCCAACTCTCCAAGTTGTTGTCTAGCTTAACCAACTAGCTCAGGGATATCCAACACAGGTTCTTGGAGAAAGGGTGGTTCACAAGAAACCAACTTGATCACGAGCTCAACATAACAGTCAGGAAACAACCCGGTAACACTTCCAAGAAGATATTTGGAAAATCACGAACCACCGGTATGTTACTAAGCTCGAGAACAATCTTGCTTTTCAGGGCAAGATGATAAGATCAAGGGAGTGAGGGATTGGCACAATCCTAACTTATCAATCGAAGTGTGCACCAGAAATAAGGACTAGATAGCACGATCACTCTTAGGGTGATGATTTAATAACCAACACGCTAAGAATGAGATTATTGTCCATCAACTACCAAACAACGAGGTTGCTAGGAGTATCGATTTCACACATCACAGTTCACTTGTCGGCATTCCGGTTACACCAACACGGGACCGAGGAATGAATGATGATGGTGAAAGTATCACTGCGTCAAAAAATCATAAGAGATGGTGCAATTCCTATGACACTCTTGACATAAAGATGGTAACACTCCAAGGTAGAACAGAACAAAAGCTGAATTGGCATTTTGATCTGCGGAATACAACTGCTTTGACCAAATCCTGGATATGGATGAGGTACTGGAGTTTGTTTCTCCTAGTCATTCCGGAATAGAATGGCTTGTCGGACCACAAGGATAATATGCATCGATGAACACGAATGCACAATTACTCCTGGCTATCAATTGATAGATGAAGGTCAGAAGACATCTAAGAGAACAACTCAAAGAACATATAATTTTTCGAGTTGTGGAGGCATGGATTAATGTATCGAGCAAAGCTCAACATTTCTTCCGGATAACCCAGGCAGAGAAGGTAGGACTGGCAGAGTCACAATATGAATGGGGTACTCCTCAAGAGCACTCTTATTTTGATGTTTTGGTTCAAATAACTTCTGCCTTAAATAGTTCATGGCATTTGGAGGAAGGAAATACCACGGACCTCGAGGACTATCACAAAGTTACTAATATCCTAAGGAACTAGCAACGCTATCAACAGGAAGTAAGTAGGGTGAATCTCGGGTTCAAGAACCCAGGAATAGAATACCTACTACTAAATGGCATCACGGGATGCTTTCAAGAATAATGGCCAGAATCATCACACCGATGATACAAAAGCATTGCTAATTTGCTAGGTGACTTCCTAAACACCTAGAGTCATAATAATAGTTCCAACACATATGTCAAGGCAATAAATTACCTCAACTTACCGATTAGCGTGGTTAATCCGGCCAAAAGGACATGGGGAACGGCAGGAAAGGATTGCAAATGCATCAGACTATTTAGAGACCTGGGATGACTCGGACAGCATAACGGCTGTAGATGCTCAAAATGATTTGAGACATCCTGCAAAATGGTGGCATAACCACTCAACATCACAATAACAAGGTTCCGAGATCAACAGTAATCATACAGAAATGGTAGGAACCGGACTGAGGCTTAAAACCAACAATCTTAAAAGTCTATGGATTAGTAACACGTCATCCTAATAGATAGATGAGAAGCCTAGTTCTTAACCCCGTAGAAGAGAGGAGGATGACTCAGATCAGAAGGCCATGAGGTATAAGGAGTAAAAGAGCCTTACGTTCCCTTCCACAATCAATTCCCTTACATAACTAAAGCATTTCTAGACACAATTTCGACCAGTTTGGCTTGGTAATCCTACAGGCAGTCAGGCTCTGATACCAACGCTGTCAGGACCCCGATTCCAAATCACATCGACCTAGCCAGTAACACCTCATATCACTTTGCGGCCTCACGCACGGTATTCCCACGGTGTCGCCTTACCATGGCCGGGACCGCTTATGCCTTTTGGCTCACGATATGATAGTGTCGCTAGCATCCATATGACAAAGAACCCGGGCCGACATGGCTAGTCGTGAACCCAAAGCGGCGCTAACCTATGGGGACAGGCATACATGAATCACATCGAGCATGTCGGTCATCAACGATAAATTCGGCTGTAGCTTTGGGCTAACAGGACTCGGTATCCCGGCTGTAGCAGGCTAGGCAGGACTCAATAACACCGCGTGAAATTTCCTCGAAGGGATGTATATAGGAACGAAGTGAAACACATGCCGCCAGTCAAGTGTCCAAGCAGTAGTTTGGGCTAGCAGGACTCCGTGAACCGGGCAGTAGCGGACTACTATCGCCGTAAACACGAGACTACATTTCCCCATATGAGAGGCTGCCAAGGATAAACAACTAGATTGTCGGATCCCACACATACCAAGCATTTCAAACATACACGCAATATGCTCAATATGTGCAGATACAACATGGCATCACAACATAACTCTACGACTCAAATATTTATTCATTAGGCTCCGAGGAGCGAGATATTACAAACATGGGTCTGATGACCCAACACTCGTGAGCATACAAATCAAGCACAAGCGAAGCTAAACATGTCCGGGTACAGATAACTATAAATGAAAAGAGGCCGAGAAGCCCGACTATCTACCAGATCTCCGCCGAGGGCACAAGATCGTAGCTGAGGTAACAAGCTAAACGTCAAGTCCAAGCGAACTACTAGCGTAGACCGACGTCTCTCGCAAAATATAAAATAAGCAAACGTGAGTACAAATGTACTCAGCAAGACTTACATCAGAACTAACTACATATGCATCATTATCAAAAGGGGGTGGTGGAGTTTGACTGCAGCAAGCCAGCTTTGACTCGGTGGCTATCCTGAACTATGACTGCAAGTAACTCTTTTGAGGTGGCGCAGACGAGTCCACATATTCACCATATCAATACACCACTATGGATCCGCTCCCGTCTCCCTACGAGAACGCCATCCATAGCACTCACGCTTATCTTGCGCATTTTAGAGTATCCACTTTCACTTGTCTATGAACTGATATAGGCAACCTAAAAGTCCTTTTCCATGACACGGCTATTCAATAGATCATAATAAACCCTGCAGGGTGTACTTCTTCACACACGCTCACCACTTACCACCGTTTACACGACATGTACTCGGCAACCTTCAAGCGAAGCCCAACGTGGGTGTCGGCCACGCCTACCTAAACACTCAAGTCCCTAGTCCAGGTTTATCGCCTATTCGGTTCCATCCGCAGGAGTCCGCCGAGGTTTCCCATACAGCCCCGAACGATGTGTGCAGGGTTCCCAAGACACCAAACGGGCGAATCGGTACGCGGGCCACGGTGCCTACCGCAACACAACCCACCCCTAAGGTCACGCTGCGGCGGCCCCAAAGATGCTACAAACACCGAAACTACTTGCAACTCCCTGACCGAGGACAAGGGTGGTTAAGAAGCCGAGAGGGTCAATTAAGGATCCCAATGCGTGGTAGTAACTGTTTAATGGATCACAAACATAGAACTCAGTTCCTGAGGACGGTTTCAATGAGACAACCCACCATGTATTCCTACATGGCCTCTCACCGCTACCTTTACCAAATCGTGTTCACACACTTAGCTCACACACAATAGGACATGTTCATAACAATTCCAATTCATTCCCGATGAATCGACCGACTCAACTCAAGCAAAGAGCAGTGCATGACAAACAAGCATAAATGAGTAGGTACAACATGGCTCAAACAACTCCTACTCATGCTAGTGGGTTTCATCTAATTATCGTGGAATGACAGTCATGCAGAGGATCAAGGGGTTCAACTACCGCAGCAAGTAACAGCTTGAATCGATGTTGTCCTAATGCAATAAAAGAGAGCAGGAGCGAGAGAGTGGGATTGTATCGAATGAACAAGGGGTTTTGCTTGCCCGGCACTTCAAGATAATATAGTTCTTCATCGGTGTCATCGAACTCATCGCTCAGACGCCGCTCATCGAGAGGGACAATTACCGGCAACAAGAGAGAACACAATCAATGCAATGCACATTCACATGAATGACATGTCATATTAAGGTACTGAAATCACCTAATGCATTATCTAGTCAAGTTAATTGAAGTGGAACTCAAACAAGAACAAATTCCAACTCCAAATGTTATTTCATAATTTGCCCTAATCATGATTCATCCTATTCAGTGAGCTTAACTTGTTCAAACATGCATGATTATGGCATAACCAGATTCTTCATATTTTTCTGATCATTTTTCATATATAAATTATTTCCATTGGAGCTACGGTTAAATTTCTATGAATTTTAGAAGTTTAGAGCATTTTCTGAAATTTCCTGAATTAAATTAGATCCAGAAATTCAATTACTGCGTCAGCCTGACGTCAGTGTGACGTCAGTGGTCAACAGGTCATGGTTCGGTCAAACCTGACAGTGGGTCCCGCATGTCAGTGTGATTAGCTTAACTGAAATTAATTAAACTAATTCTAAATAGTCAACAGGGCTGGGCCCCACCCGTCATTGACTCAGGTGAGTCAACCGGGGCCCACCCGGGTCAAAGTCAAAGTCGGCTGCCGGTGTTTAGCCACCGGCGAGCCCGACGCGGCGGCGGGAGTGGTTTTTGTCGTTCCGGCCACCAAATGGGTCGCCGAGGGTATCTACGTGGAGCTGGGGATGAGCTGAAGCTCTTGGTGGAGTGGCTTGAGCTCGGGGCGGCCGGAATCGGCGCCGGCGACGACCTAGGCGGCCGCCGGAGTTCGGCCAACGGCGAGTTAAGCGGCGCAGGCGCTAGGGGGTGTTGGTGCGTGCTCGTGCTTCGGTGACGTGTGGAGCACGGTGGTATGCCCGGCCGAGCCACGGTGGCTCGCCACGACGGGCGACGAGGCACGGCGGCGGTGAGCCTCGCCATGGCGGGAATGGGGCTAGAGCATGCAAACGCGAGGGGAGAAGAGGGATCGACGCGCAGCAACTCACAACAAGCGTCCGATGGCGCTGCCGGCGAGGTCGGGACGGTCCGGAGCCGACGAATCGGGCGACGGCGACCGCGGGTCCGAGGAGGGAAAGGCGTCGGGCGGCGATGCGTGGCTTCTCGGTCGCGTGTGACGGCAGGAGGTTCAGGTGGCGAGGCGGGGCTCGTGGGCGGAATAGCTGGTCGTGGGGAGGTCGGTGGCCGTGGTGGAGCTCGTCGATGGCGGCGGCTCCGTTCGGGTGAACTCAGGGAAGAGGGCCAGGGGGGGAAGGCTGGGCCGGCATGTGCCAGGTAAGCTGGGCTTCTCTCTCTCTCTGCTTTCCTAGTTATATTCTGTTTTCTATTTTGTTTTGTTCTGTTTTAGTTTAGTAAAATACTAAACCATTTTATAAAATCCTGAAGATAATTATGTGGCTGGAACTAAAGTATACCAAACCACATAAAATGTCCCAGAATTATTGGACATATATTAATTATATATATAATATATTTCCAATGCAAATAGTTATTGAATTAATTCAAAGGCCCAAAATAAAATGTTTCTGTCACTCCAAAAATATTGGTTTGAATTTCATTCTTGCCAATATTTTTTTAAAGCTAAAAAGGAACATTTCCTTGGAATCATTTGAAGCAATTTTTAATGTTGATCATTTATTTTAAATGATTCCTGAGGCTCTCCAATTCCCCAATTCAAATTTAAAGGAAATTTAGACATGATGCATGGATGCAAGAAATCAAGCTAGGGCTGATCTGGGGCTGTGACACAACTTTAATACACATCTGGGTGGATTGAGGCACCTGGGTAACCCAGTGTTGTCTGTTTTATTTCTGGAAATCCCGGGGTACCCGTGTGATCTTCCTATGGACCGCCACCCAGGCTTAAAGGGAACTGAGATTATTCATGCTAGAAACTTCCGTGTGCAGCCACAAGCTACTATGGGCTCTACCATAGTTGAGTAAGTTACGTGAAGCTCTTGAAGAGGTAGATCAGCAGGTAGTGGGTTTTGTAGGTTTGGTATGGTCTACCCGGAGTAGAGAGTTAATGTTTCTGAGAGACTATGTCTCGCTCATCCTTTTCCCAAACACCATGTAGTGCGAGAAATCAACGGAGGTGATCGAGTCTTGTGGGGAAAAGTGCACAAACCTCTACAGAGTGTACAATCTAATCATGGTTAGCCGTGTCCCCGGTTATGGACAATTTTTGAGTATCTAGTACTTGAGTATTCACGTGTATCTCATCACTCTTAATTAATATTGTTGGGTTGTTAACTACTTTAATTGGGATTGAGTTGGTGTTATACCTTCTCAATGATGTTTCAACCACCATGATAGTTAAATAAAATTTATTCCGTTGTTGTAGGGAAAAATTGGGTTTTCGCAGAACTATAACCATAGAGCTTTTCCACCAGCCAAATATGCATGTAGTGATAGCATTATTCTGTTCCTGCTCATCTTGTGTTATATATTGCCAAAGATATTCCATGTGCTGACCTTCTCGGGCTGCAACGTATTATGTTGCAGACTTTTCAATGAGGAGTAAGGTTCGATAGGTCGCTGCCGTGTAGCTCAGCTATGCCGCTGGAGTTGATGGACTCACTTTATCTTCCAAGCCTTCCGCTGTTATCGTATTAGATGCTCTTAAGCCATATTATTGTAATAAGTTCTCTTTTAAGACTTTCGATGTAATAAGTGTGTGATTGCTACTCTGTTATAAATCCTTCGAGTACTGTGTGTGTCAGCATTACTGATCCAGGGATGACACTGAAACACAGAGACTTGACCATCTGAGGTCGGGTCGCTACAATAATTGATCCTCCGTTTGGCATTTCTTTCCGAACACCAACCAGAGTATCAGGGGCTACTACCTATCGGGTGGTAATTTCATACATTTTTATTACTTACCTCAAAGCCCGTCAGGAGGCTTGTGCAGGCTTTGGTTAGTCCGCTTTTGGCGGACAGAACCTTTTGAATCACTGCACTCATAAGAGTACGGTGCTTTTCTTCCATGGAAGCGCCTCGGAGCGCTTCCACCAGGCTATCCGGCGCCGTTGATGCGCCGGAAGTCCTCGGCACGAGAGGCTCGCCCTCCCTAACGAGGGGCTGCCCGCCTAAGTCCGAAACCGTCAGACGTTCCGGAGCAGTGTTCGGTCGAGAGTTCGCCTTGTTGCGGCTCTCATCGACGCGTTCCACGGGGATCTTGAACCCCGCATGCCTGACATCTGGAATCCCGCCGTGGGGCGTCTCCAGAGTCACCTCCCCCTGCTCTAGAAGCCTTCGAGACAACACCTCTGTGTCATCCGCGTGTTGAGGAGTAATGGCCGTCGGAAGCGAATTTATTGCCGAATCGCTCAGGGACCCGGAGGAAGATACCTCGGGGTGAGCCCCTGCTGGACTGCATATATGTTCGGCACTATAAGTATAAAAACTATGAAGTGAAACCATTATAGAATGCGGTCACTTACGATCGCACCGGGGGCTTCCCCCGGGACAGCCACCCCTCCTCGCTGTAAGCTGCCATGGCGGAATAGTCCGGAAGGGGTACCTTCGCCTTCTTGGACGCGCCAGCCTCCCCCTCTGGGGCGGCTTTTCTCTTCTTCTCCCCCCTAGTGTGGGGAGGTGGAATTTCTTCTTGATTCCCCCCGCCTCCGCGGGAGGAATCTGTCTCGTCGTCATCGGACGACAGGGGTATAACGGCCTTGCGCCGAGGGCCTTTTCCGGCCCCCTGGCCCGCCTCTCCGTGCCACTCATCCTTTCCGGATGGGGCGTCTTCTTCTTCTTCCTCCTCCCCTTCGTGGGAGGAGTCTGCCTCATCATCTTCGGACGAGGCTTCTGGCACAACCTTACGCCGGAGACCCTTTCGGACCCCCGGGGCTTCTTCTCCGGCACCTTGTACGGTGCCGGGACCAGCATCTCCGTCAGGAGAGCGTCAGCTGGGCCCTCTGGCAGCGGAGCCGGATAGTAAACCTGCTCCGTTGTCTCCACATAATCCTGAGGCAGATATACACAAATACTTAAGACTCCCCCATGAATATATTGGGAAAAACCGAACCCGATGGTAGTCCCAAAACTCACCGGATGAGGGGGCCGCGCTGCATGAAGTCCGCGGTCCTCAGATGAGGGAGGAGGTACTTCGGAGGCCTTAAACAACTCCTTCCACGCGTCTTTGTGCTTCATGCCATAGAGCCTCTGGAGCGTCTGGTGTTCGGCCGGGACGGACTCCCAAAGATTGAATGCCCGCCTTTGGCACGGCAGAATCCGGAGAACGAGCATGACCTGGATCACGTTGACAAGCTTGATGTTCTTGTCCTTCATGCTCCTGATGCAGGTTTGCAGTCCGGTCAGCTTTGTAGGTTCGCCCCAAGTCAGGCCCTTCCTTTCCCAGGAGGTGAGCCGCATGGGGGCTCCGGATCAGAACTCGTGGGCCGCCGCCCAGTTGGCGCCGCGCGGCTCGGTGATGTAGAACCACCCCGATTGCAACCCTTTTACGATCTCCGCAAAGGAGCCGTCCAGCCAGGTGACGTTAGGCATCTTGCCCACCATGGCCCCTCCGCATTCCGCTTGCTGGCCGCGTACGATCTTCGGCTTCACGCAGAAGATTTGCAGCCACATGCCGAAGTGAGGCCGGATACGGAGGAAGGCCTCGCATACGCTGATGAACGCTGAGATGTTGAGGACGAAATTCGGGGCTAGATCATGGAAATCTAGCCCGTAGTAGAACATGAGCCCGTGGACGAAGGGGTGAAGTGGAAACCCCAGTCCACAGACAAAGTGGGCGAGGAACACGACTCTCTCGTGGGGTCCCGGGGTCGGAATGACCTGCCCAGCGTCCGTGCTCAGCCGTGCGCTATGTCTCATGCCAAGTATCCGTCCTACCAAGATTTGTGATGTGCTTCTCCTCGACGGTGGAAGCCACCCACTTGCCTCCTGCTCCGGACATGTCTAGTTGTGCGGAGGAGACTTGGGCTTGGGCGCTGGAGCTCGAGGGGGCAAGAGTGGGCAAAAGGAGGAAGAAGGCGTGGGTAAAAATGGGGAAATCTTATCCCTTTATAGAGGCGACGAAAGCGTCGCGCCCCCACTTGCCGTTGGGGAATCGCTTGCTTCCCAAGCGCCACGATTAATGATGTGGTGGGATTACCCGTACCCGTATTGATGAGAATCCCGTGATAAGGGGGCACGATCTCTGCTTTGACAAGACGTGTCAAGGAAACCGCCTCGCAATATGCGCTGTGGCTGGTTGTGGAAAGACGGTTTGAATAATGACCTGACCGTAATGACACGTCGCATTGCCTAAAAAGTTGTCAGCAGATTGCATTTGTGAAACATTATTCTCTCTACGGTGGCATGCGAAGATCATCTTGTGGATCCGGACACGGTTTGAGTGTTTGATAATTACCTTGGAGTATTCGGAGGAGGAACCTGCCCTACAATGCCGAAGACAAGACCGCGCGCAGGACTCATCATCATTGAAGCCTGGTTCAGGGGCTACTGAGGGAGTCCTGGATTAGGGGGTATCCGGACAGCGTGGAGATACAAGACTCAAGACTTCGGCCCGTGTCCGGATGGGACTTTCCTTGGCGTGGAAGGCAAGCTTGGCGATCCGGATATTATATTTCCTTCCTTGTAACCGACTCCATGTAAACCCTAGCCCTCTCCGGTGTCTATATAAACCGAAGAGGTTGGTCCTTCGAAGGCCGATCACAATTACAATCATACCATCATAGGCTAGCTCTTAGGGTTTAGCCTCTACGATCTCGTGGTAGATCTACTCTTGTACTACCCATATCATCAATATTAATCAAGCAGGAAGTAGGGTTTTACCTCCATCGAGAGGGCCCGAACCTGGGTAAACATCTGTGTCCCCTTTTTCCTGTTACCATCAGCCTTGACACACAGATCGGGACCCCCTACCCGAGATCCGCCGGTTTTTACACCGACAGCAGCACTTAGCTCCGCGCTGGTGAGAAGACTAGACTAGGTGCCGGACGCGGCTTTTCATTTACTTTCCGCAGTTGGCTTGCTCCTCTTTATTGAAAATTTGCTTTCTGGTGTTCCCTGCCGGCTTGGTTCCATCGCCTTTTACCTCCGTTTCTACCTTCGGTTCCTTGTTTTGACCCGTACTCTCCCTCGCATGCCTCGCGAGGGGGCTGGACAGGTGCCCTCGTGAGCGTTTTTCCTATTCTTCGTGAGGCACCCTCGCTCGAGCTCGCAAGCTGGCGCACCTCTCTCAATATGTGCCCCTCGGGTACCGCGATGCGAAGCGCTAGGTCGTGGCCGGCTGCGCCTGCGACAAGGACTCAGAAGAATAAGAGTTTCCTAGCGAATTTTTGCAGTTCCTTGACGCCTCCCAAGCCAAGGGGGCCTCGCCAAGTACTGGGAAATGCGCGCCTCACGAGGCAGACACTACTTCAAGCACATCAAGCTAAGTTATTTCTATGCGCCTACATTAAAAGTTGATGCTGCAACACGACACAGGAACGATAAACATAGCGTAGCAACTTGGAAATCATGGTTCGTTGCACGCCCCTGCGGGGCCCCATACTTGTCTCTCTCTTAATGCAGCAAGAAAAGGAAGAACAAAACAAAAGTGGCGCACGCTCCCGCGGCAGTTTGCGAGGATGGGCCCATGGCGCTCTCCCGGGCACAGCCAGACCCCTCCTCGCGCTTCACTGAGGCGCGAGGACGAGACGACCCGCTGCCACCCTCGAAGCGGGCACGGCGGCGTGGCGGCTGGTCGTAGCCACCGCTGCTAGAGCTGTCGCAGGAAGAAGAGTTGTCGTAGTTGGACGAGCCATGGCTGGCACCGAGGAGAAGGCTGCCTTCACCCTCGTCGCGGTCGTCGCCGAGGCTGAGCACCTCACCACCATCCTTGTCCTCAGGGCAGCACCCGACGTGGCGACCATCTTCCCTGAACACCCTCACATAGAGGGACGCGTTGATGTCGTACTTGAAGTGGAGGGTCACCGCCGGCCCAGGCCTTGCGTGTGGGCAAACGTCTGCCAGCCGCGGGCCAGGGCTGTGTTGCCCACGACGGAGACCTCGACCGCAACCCATGAAGCCTTGCTGCAGCAGCCGTCCGCCTGCAGCCAAAGACCGCCTGGACCCGTGGCTGGCAGCTCGCCGGCAAAGAAGCATGGGAGCTGAAGCCAGGTGCCGTCCGGGTTCTCCGACCACACGACGAACTCCGACAGCACTTCCGCCGAGTGGAAGCACGACCGGGGAGGCCGCGCGACCCTTGTGAGCCTCCCTTCATCGACGGGGCTGCCACGACCTGGGAGACTCCCACCACGTGAAGAGGCACTGTCGCGGCCGCGAGGGGCCACGGCGGGGGTTGCGGTGTGCTTGCGGGGACGGCCGCGTCCCCTCTTGGTGGCAGTGAGCCGGGCCCCTCCTGGCGGGCCTTCCCCTTTCCTGCAGCCGAGAACCTCTTCGCAGGCGCCATGGGTGTCGCTGCCGGCAGTGAAGCAAGGGAGAAGAAACGAGCGGAGTGATGACCCACAAATGTGGGGGATCTATCGTAGTCCTTTTGATAAATAAGAGTGTCGAACCCAACGAGGAGCAGAAGGAAATGACAAGCGGTTTTCAGTAAGGTATTCTCTGCAAGCACTGAAATTATGGTAACAGATAGTTTTGTGATAAGGTAATTTGTAACGGGTAACAAGTAATGAAAGTAAATAAGGTGCAGCAAGATGGCCCAATCCTTTTTGTAGCAAAGGACAAGCCTGGACAAACTCTTATATAAATGAAAACGCTCCCGAGGACACATGGGAATCATCGTCAAGCTAGTTTTCATCGTGCTCATATGATTCGCGTTCGTTACTTTGATAATTTGATATGTGGGTGGACCGGTGCTTGGGTACTGCCCTTTCTTGGACAAGCATCCCACTTATGATTAACCCCTATGGCAAGCATCCGCAACTACAAAAGAAGTATTAAGGTAAACCTAAACATAGCATGAAACATATGGATCCAATTCATCCCCTTACGAAGCAACGCATAAACTAGGGTTTATGCTTCTGTCACTCTAGCAACCCATCATCTACTTATTACTTCCCAATGCCTTCCTCTAGGCCCAAACAATGGTGAAGTGTCATGTAGTCAACGTTCACATAACACCACTAGAGGAAAGACAACATACATCACATCAAAATATCGAACGAATACCAAATTCACATGACTACTTATAGCAAGACATCTCCCATGCCCCCAGGAACAAACGTAACTACTCACAAATCATATTTATGTTCATAATCATAGGGGTATTAATATGCATAAAGGATCTGAACATATGATCTTCCACCAAATAAACCAACTAGCATCAACTATAAGGAGTAATCAACACTACTAGCAATCCACAGGTACCAATCTGAGGTTTTGGGACAAAGATTGGATACAAGAGATGAACTAGCACTACAAAAAAATACACTTCCGTGATGATACGTGTTTGTCACAGTAGGTCGCGTTTTTTGTCATGCATGTACATCCATGACAAATTTATGACACAATCAAGATAGTCATACATGTCTTTGTCAGAGAAGTGTTCCATGACATTACCAAAATTATCATCACGGAAGTGTCCACTTCCATGACGATAAATCGCGCGTCACAGAAGTGCTTTCATCAAGGGTTACCGACACATGGCATCCACCGTAACGGAACACCGTTAAGCTATTGGGTCGGGTTTTGGATCCGATAACCCGTTAACAACCCCGACCAATGGGGATTTTCCACGTGTAAAATCATCATTGGCTGCAGGAAACACGAGTCGGCTCACCGTTGGGACAGATGTCATCCACTCATTGGATAGATGGCGCCTATGATACGTCGACACGTGGCACGGCCCAACAGAGGCCCATTCCTGTGAAAAGGCCGGCCCATTTGACTTGGTCAAAAGGTGGCGGGCCGGCCCATGTAAAGCCTGTTAACGGCATGTTCGCATATAGCCCATTTACAGCCCGCTAACCCAAGGCCTGTTACGCCCTATCCGAATTAGGCCCAGTAGCGTCATCTAGGCCGCCCAATATGATTCCAACCCGTTTTCACTTCTGGCCCATGTATGGCCCATGACGTCTTTTGGCCCATATGAGGCCCTATGTAACTCTTGGCCTATTAACGGCCCGTGGTGAAACTAGCCCGTAATGAACAGTGTATTACTTTACACCCATTAACGGCCCGTGGTGAAACTGGCCCGTAATGAACAATGTATCACTTTATACCCATTAAGGGCTCGTTATTCCTTTGAGCCGTTTCCAGCCGATGTTATCTTTCGGCCTTCTCAGAGCCCATTTATTCTTGGGCTCATTTCAAAGATTCTTTACTTACAGCCCACATCGACATTTTTCGCTTATGGGCCAAATTCAGCCCGTGGTTACTGATCGGCTCGTTTGTGGTCCGTTAACACGCTAATTTTCATAGCGCCATGAAATACGGCCTATTAACGATGGCCCGTTATGGTCGGCCCATGAACGGACAATTCCAACTCTAGCCCGCTTACGCCCATAATGCGGCTCGTTATTGGCCCATGTTTGCCAATCGATCATCCGCCCGTATAAGGCCCATTGATGATACGCCCGTAGAAGGCCCATTGTTTCTGCGGCCCGTAGAAGGCCCACTATTTCTACGGCCCGTGGAAGGCCCACTGTTTATACGGCCCGTAGAAGGCCCACTGTTTCTACGGCCCGTAGGTGCAGTATCACTATAGTAAATATTAGCCCATGGTTATTGTGGCCTAGTTTTAAAAAATAGGTTGTTGCAGCCACTAGCAAACCGCAGAAAAAGAACTGCACTGACTACAAGCAAACAAATAAACAAGACAACAAGGAAATAAATAAGCAAGCAACTTACACTAGGCTATCATGGCTATTACACATATTACATCCACTGGGCATCAAAGTTCGCCACCAGTGCAAATATAGGGAACACAACAACATATAAACGCCAAGAGAAAACAAGTCCAGAACTGAAACCACTTCAGAAGAGCTCAAGAAACAATATCCTGGTACCCATAATGTCGGCAAGATGCTTAGCAAGCTTATTAACTTTCTCTTGTTTGGCGCTTAAGTCCTCCAGCGCTTCTTTGTTGCACCGAAAGTATGCATCTGAATTCTGCAGGACTTCCTCGGTCCTTGACTTCGTCGATAACATCTCGATCGATGTCTTTCAACTTGAAGTTGAGACTCAAGAAGCTGAACTGATTCAGCAACGAGTTTGAAGAGCTGGTGCCAAGAAGTGGTAGCCAAGAACTTTCGAACACTACATCAAGACAGACTTTGGGGTTGTCTCGGTGTCCTCAATATAGTTTTTATCAGCTTTCTTGGAGACAACAGGATGTCTCACTATCTTGAACCTTATCTCGCATTACTTCCTTTACTATTGCATAACAGGTACTCTTCTCCAATATTTTATCCCGTTCTAAAAGGAAACAAACAAACACATCTCAGGTTTACAATGTAGTATATGAAACTCATTTTGGTAAACCAGTTCAAGAGTAAGGTGGACAGGATAACAGCATGAAACAAACATATATCTATGTAGTATGGTCTTTGTATGGTCTATATCATTCTAGTTTATGTTGCCAAATCAAGATAGATACAGTTCAATCATATCTATTTAAGACAAAGCAGCATAGACAGAATATAAGTGTGGGAAACTACACAACAATAACAACACTTGTAATGTGCATGGCATGAGAACATAACTGTTTATTCAATTGAAACTGAAATCAACATAGAGCAAGTTACAACAACAAACAGCCAAACACATTGAAGAAACAGGTTTAAAACATACTGTTGCACCATTGGAGTTTCAATTGCATCCTTCAAATTTGAAATTGGTTGGTATCAAGAATACAGTGATGCAAGAGCAAAGTAGTATGAACCATAGCTACGGAACCTGACCTTAGAACAACTCTTCTTCTGCTTTAAGCGTTGACTTCGGGTTCGGAGTGGTGGTCCTCGTGATTTGGGCACTGCAGTTGCCTTACTAACTGCTCGTGTTTGGGTGCTCTGTGGTGGAGACGGTGCTATGTCAACGGGAACTGGGTGTCTATCTGCTGGGGTTGGGGTTAGAAGGGGTGTAGCTGGTTCTCTGTCCAACTGGGTAGGGGTACAATCTGCATAAGTGTGGGTTATGTGTGGTGGGGCTGATACTTGGGCAAGTACAACCGTGGTTCTATCTGCATCGACAGGTAGCACGATCTTTTTGAAGACCGTGTTTTACTCCCAGATATCGCCATCACTCCCTCCAATTGAAATGGCTGATAAACAAGAAAAGTAATTGAATGTCTGAGACATTGTAAGATAGACAGGTGCAATGGATAGTAGGGAAGAAAATAGGGCATGAAATAATTCAAATTTATGTTGTCTAAGCAAACAGAATAGCAGGACATAACTTCACATATATGATGGCTAATTAAACATGATAGCATGACACAATTTCACATGTATGATGGCTAACTAAACAGGATAGAATGACATACTTCAAAATATGATGACTATGTAAACAGGATGACATGATATAACTATACGATGTGTCTATTAAAGTGGTTGGCATGCCATAAATCACAAACATGTCGTCGATGGAAACATGATGGCATGATATAATTCACGGATAGAATGACATAATTTAAAATATGATGACTATGTAAATAGGATGAGATGATATAACTATATTATGTCTTTAGAAAATGGGTTGGCATGCCATAATTCAGATACATGCTATCTATGTAAACATCATGGCATGACATAATTCAAATATATGATTTATATACTAAGGAAGTGAGCAGAGGGCAATTGCATATATGATGTGTCAACTAAGGAGATGGCATTCAATATTCTGTATATGATGTAAAAAATAAGCATTGCAATACAACATATGCATTATATGAGTAATATAACCCTGCCAAGTTTGAGCATACACCTCGGGGATAATAGGACTGGTCATCTACCTCTGAAACCTCCTCTCAAGAGCTATCTCAGTAACCAGCAAGATATCTTCTTCAGCAGGTAGCATTGTCTGCTCTGAAGACCTTGTTTTCACTCAAGATTTCTCCATCACCAATTCAAATGGCTGGTGCACAGGAAGAGCAGTTGAATATACAAACATTGTTGACAAAAGCAATGAGAAATACAAAAAAAGGACGGCATGATATAATTCACATATATGACGCTTGCCTAAACAACATGGCATTGCATAATTCACATAGATAATGCCTTGCAACAAGAAAACATTGCATAATTCACATATATAATGTCTTGCAACAAGATGGCATTGCATAATTCACATATATGGTAATTAGACAGTAACATGTGGCATTCACACAAAGCATGTCTAAACTAAGCAAATGACATAGCAATGCAAGATACCATACGCACGATATGAGTACATAACCCTGCCAAGTTAGGGCATGCACCTCAGGGGGGAAATATGACTGGTCATCTGTCTCTGAATCCTCCTCTGAGGAGCTATCGGTAACCAGCAAGACATGCGCTTCGTCGAGATAGCATTGTCGCTCTCAAGACCTTGTTTCCACTCCAGATTTTTCCATGATCGTGCGAATGGCTGATGCACATGAAGAGTAATTGAATGTACTAAAATTGTTGACAAATTTAACACATAATAAAAAATGATGGCATGATATAATTCACATATAAGATGGTGGCTAACCAGGGTGGCATTGCAAAATTCACATATATGATGCCTGGCTAGACAAGATGGCATTGCATGATTCACATATACGATAAAGAAACAAAACAGATGGCATTGACACAAAGCATGTCTAAACTAAGCAGATGACATCTTTAATGTATACTGTAAGCAATGCAAGGCACCATATGCATGATATTACCAACATCAAGCATGCCAAGTTAGAGCGAAGACCTCATGGGGTAAATAGGAGTGGTCTTCTCTTACGAATCCCCTCAAGACAGTTATATTCCTCTTGATTATGATCCGAAATGGGTGGAGGGGGGGCTGCCTTTGCGCCCACCATGGAACGACGTCTGCATGAAATTTTATTGCCACGCAAGGCTCGTCTCTTTTGCTCTACATGATCAGTTCCATTGTGTACAATAACCGCATGCATAGGAATAAAACATAGTGAGATTATGTAAGGAGTGCATGCACAAATCCAGAGTGATGGTAGCAAACTGTGGATAGACCCAAAACCAATGATAGCAGGCAGATAATAGCTTTAGTAAAAAATACAGATAATGGCTCCTTTAATGTTTGTTTGCACCCAACATGAAACTCATAGTAGACACCGGAGATTAACCAGATAGTAGGCAGATAGTACTGATTGCTGCCCCAATATGTACCCCACAACCATTTAAAAACTCAAGTTTCAGCATTAGTTTGGACCTGACTCGGAGTCTAATAGGTGAACACGACGATAATGTAGCATGTCATCATATTAAGCGACGCATAACGTAAGCAGACACGGAAGAGTGCGACCTCTCTTGCGGACCCGTGTAGTCCTCAAGGTCATCTGCTCAGTTGATGATGGTAATGCAGTTGTCGTGGCTGCCGGCGGCGGGGAAGAAGATCTGAGGCGGCGAAAAGACAGTCTGGAGAGCGGATCCTGCTGTGGTGAACCCTTCCGTCTTTGGTGCAGGTGAGCTGGGTGGAACATAGCGCCACAGAGCAGGACAAACCACACAAGGTTTTCTTTGACACATATCTGTAATAGAAGTAATTGAGTAAGGGCTTGTTTGAATTTGAGGATTCTAACAATGCAGGGATAGGAAATAGACAAGAATAGGATAGGAATGCACGTGCAAAATAGAGAATTTAAAACACAGGATTTCGCCAACTGGGTGTTTGATTCACAACAATTGGAAGATCACATGATGCAAAAAGCATGGTGAGATTAAGTCAAACCACAAGAAAATGTACGGTTATAATGCTATTATGCTACTATCTCTTAGTATTGTGCTTGATGAATAGGAATATGAAAAGGAGGAGAAGTGGAAATTAGAATTCCTACGGTTTTTCTTTCAAGGAGACACTAAAGGAACAAATCCTACAGTTTTCCTTTGCTCCATTCCTTTGCACCAAATTCATGAAAAGTAGTACCATAGGAAACTTTCCAATTCCTATGTTTTTCATTCACTTTTCCTTTCAAGCTTGGCGATTCTAGTAGGCAAGCTTGAGCAAGGAAAATCCTACACTAAAAAATGTTTTTGTGCTACTTCTATTACTTTGGACCCAGGCCACGCCATACTAGCTCAACTCCTGTGCCCATCGACAAATGCACAGCTCAAACGTGCAGAGATAAATAATGATGGCGTTCAAGAGAGTCCATCACGGATAGCTAAGTTGCACGGTACCTCACCGCTTGTCATATAGTAGGATAAAATAATCGTATTTCCGTTACTACGAAAGTGCTCGATGGACAATATATATAACATGTAGAGTAAAAAGAGATGCAACAAGTGTACAACCTCTTTGGCGAAGCCATGTCGATCTCAGCGTGATTGGGTTGGCCGGTGAGGATGCTCCGGCTGACTTTGCTGCCGGAGGAGGGGAAGAAGATCTTAGGCGTCTGGAGATGGAGCCCGAGGTACTGCTCCGCTGTGATGGAGGGTTTAAATCATTGGAGCAGCTCCGTGAGTTGTACGACGCCGAGGTGAAGCAGACAAGAGAGACAACGAACAACGTTAACCTGAGTGGAATTCTAATAGCATCTCCAATACATGACGTAAAATACATAACCACAAAGTGCTAGATGTAAAATACATCAGCCGCTCATCTATGAACTTAAGCGTTAAACTGAACTTAACTGTCAAAACTGAACCTAATCGTCGAAACTGAATTTTCTTTGTCGAAACTGAATTTTGTTTGTCAAACCGAACACACTAGCAAGGTGAGGCTACACGTCGGTCGATGACTTTTCATCTCTGGTCAGTCGATTTTGCAGCCGTTGGATACGAAATCAAGGGCTGCGGTTCATCTTCAACCTCCACCCCCGAGCCGCCAGCCACCACCGGCCAAACAGCAGCCCCCCGCCCCCGCGGCCGGCGGTGCGCTGCCGCCCGCCCCGAAAACACTCCCCACCGCCGGTCCGCCGCCGCCCCGACCATCCCTCTAGGCCCCTGGTGCCGATCTTTTTCTCCGGCGATCCCCACGCCACCGCCCGCGCTAACGCCACCACCGGCGCACCACCGCCCCATCATGAACCCTAAGATAGATAGTGGGGTACCTCTCCGTGAGCCCCCCCCCAGCGGCTGGTTCTTCCTTCACCCGCGAGCCCACCCTTGAAATCGATCGACCCAAAAGTCGATTCAGTCGATCAAGTGTAGCCAAATCGAGCAGCATCGCAAGCAAGAGCAAGAACGAGAGCAGCAGCGCGAGCAAGAGCAATAGCAAGAGCAGACCAGGCCGGGGACCGAGAGAAAGAGCAGAGCAGCAGCGAAGCGAGAGCTAAAGCAGCAGCAACTCCTACTGATGTGGACGTCGCCGCCGAGGGAGCGACGCCGTGGAGGAAGTGGCCGGCGACGCCGCCGTGGATGGAGCCGCGCCGTGTCGGCTTTCGGGACCGAGCGCCGGCAGCACCGTGAGATCGAATCAAGAAGAAAATGCGGCGATTAGTGTACAACCTCTTTGGTGGCGCCGATTAGGCCACAGCTTCATCCGAGGAAATGGTGATGATGATGCTCTTCGGTGGTCGGTGAAGACGGCGGTGTGGGAATGGAGGTGGCGCGAAGACGAGGGGAACATCGGGCAGCTCCTTGGAGGTGGAGGACGGGTGGCTGAACGGCGGGACGATGAGATCGACGACGGATCCTCATCCGTCACGGTGGATGAGGGACGCCGAGGTGTTCTTGTGGACGACGTCGTCGGGGAAGAAGCTCGGCTGGGTGGCGGACGGAGCAGGTGTGGGGTTTTGTCGCGGTTTTCGCGGCCTCGGTGTCTGAATGGGTGGGCGGATGGGATGGCGGTGGGGAACCATGGCTTAGAGACGCGCTTGTCCGAAATGTGGGGTAAGTTCTGAAAGTACCCCCACCGATTTGAGGCAGTTCTTTCGTTCAGGGTACCACGGACATTTCATGTGTCGGGATTTCACAGAGGTGGGAGTTTTCGCGTTGTAATTTCGAATAGCAAGGCGCGGGTTGAGATGGAGGGAGTTGTCGGAGCACAACGAGACAAAGATATATCTTAAATATTTCGGGCTAACAAGGCGCGGGTTGAAGAGGCGGGAGTTTCGCAGCACGATAGACAGAGATGCTAGCTTCAATTTTCGGCATAACAAGGCGCGGCTTGAAATTTCGGAGGAACAAGCTTAACGTGTACCCAAAAAAAAGACAATTTGCACCTCAACATGCACAACACACACACAAACACCATTTGGACTAGAGTAAGGTACACGTGCATTGCACACATGAGATTTGGCAACCAAATTATGAATAAATACCACATTATAGAATGCAAGCTTTGAGTCATATATGCATGATGTAGATGTTCGTTTAATTCTTATAGTTCATTTCATTCAAAATCAACTAGTTTTTATAAGAAAGCTAATCTATTTTAAGATTCATGGAATTGTGCGTTGTAAGACATAAAGTAAAAACAAATAATGGCAAATCATGTAGAAAAACATTTGGGAAATTATGATACGGAAGATTCTAGAACAAATAAGAAGTGCTTGTGTTTTGATGTTTGTGCATTATGCTTAAGTTCAACCATGGAGTCTTCTAGATTATACATGTGGCGAAATCTGGTGGAATCTAGATGATATCCAACGGCCAATAGTGCTCAAATTTGCCATATTTGGACCTTCGGATTCGCCTCATCCAACGACCATCTTTCAAAGTTAAAGTTACCGCTCACAATATAAAAAATATATAATATAATATATATAGGGGTATAGATATAGATATGTGATGCTAAAAGCCGCCCATCATCTCCAATTACATGCACGGATGCGACATGGGCAAATGATGTCTGCCATTGGTATCTCAAATTCAAATCAGTCTGACCTTGTTCAATGTGTATACATTACAACATGCTCGTTTCCAAAGCACACCGCGCAGATCTCCGTTATATTCATGCATGCATGGGTTTCAAACATCAGGATCTCTTATTCAAATATTTGAATTCAACTTTACATTGATTATGACCTCACCTATTCTTTTACACCCACACAGTAGTCTTCTCTTTATAATTGTACCACTAACTTTCTCTCGTGCATGCATGTACACACACTACCAGTCGGCATTATCTATCGCACGCATGCAATCTTTTTCTTCAGGTCGGTCTCCCATGAAGGCACACACCCACACACATCCCCCTCTCCCTCATACTGGGCATTCTTTATCTCTCACGTGCATGCATAACGATCGATGTTCCTCTATGTATGTGTGTATATAGCTAGGTCTTTCATAGTTTTCCACACAAACCGATCAATCGATATATCAGTGAGGTCTCACCCTCTTTCCCACGCCCACATCGATCAATCTATACCTCTCCCACGTCCACATCGATCAATCTACCTCTCTATATAGGATTAACATAAATAGTTTATACACCCACATTAATTATATATCCAACGTCCCCTCTCATCATCCATGCCTTCCGCTTCATCTCTCGATGTGTGCACAATGGCGAAGACAGGGGCGAAGTAAGGCCTGCCCCCCTAACATCACTATATATCGAGGCTAATATGAATGTGATCATTAGACAATTGCTGCTAAAAAGGTTTAATTTCATGAATTGACCCTCCTCGTAAAGGATTAGCAATGCTTGGCCCCTAGCTCATTTATTTTCATGGCTCGCCATCACAGGCAACAACAAGCGCGTGTTCGCCCCTCTCTCTAAATATCGATCTCGCACTTGTGCATTCCTTCATAGTCTCCCTCCACTCGGCCCTCGCACCATCTTCTAGCCCCCACGGATTTTGCCACATGTACAATCTAGCAGACTCCATGGTTGAACTTAAGCATAATGCACAAACCTCAAAACAACAGTGGTTCTCTTTTGTTCTAGAATCTTCCGTATCATAACTGCCCAAACTTTTTTGCTAGTTGAATTGCCATTATTTGTTTTTACTTTATGCTTTACAACGCACAATTCCATGAATCATAAAATAGATTAAGGGCTTCTTCGATTCAAAGGATTCTCAAAGGAATTTTGGAGGATTCTAATCATTAGGAATTTTTCCTATCTTGGTTGTTTGATTCGTAGGATTGTAAACATAGGAATTTTTCCATATGATTCATTTGCACTAGATTTCATAGGAAACATCCCATCCACTCAAACCTCTTTGAAAGAATTCTGTGTTTTTTCTATGCACAATCAAACACTCGTACAATCTGTAGGATTCAATACGACATTCCACTATAATCCCATGTTTTTCCTATTCACGCGTTCTTAGCTTTTTATAAAAACTAATTTGATTTTGAATGAGATGAACTATAAGAATTAAACGAAGGTCTACATCACGCATATATGACTAAGAGCTTACATGCTATAGTGTGGTATTTATTCATAATTTGGTTGCAAAATCTGATGCGTGCAATGCACGTGTAAATTACTAGTACTTGAGTATGTGCAAAACACGTAAATTAGAACACCAATGGCACGCTACATGTGTCTCTCTTACAGTTCATGAAGCCACGTGGCACATGTGGAGGCGTTGTCGCGACCTCCTTGCGTGGATTGATCACGGTGACGTGTCTGCTGGTTCGAGAAGAATGTACTTGTCCTCCCCGAGCCATCTTGGCGGTACATGCACTGTTAAGATGTGCACGCATGCCACACACACACTCATTCCCTCGCACGCACACGCGGGTACATGGGCGGACGCAATTTTGTACCAAGATCCACCCCATGTGATAATTTGACGCGTGTAAAGTCGTTCCCTTCATTGATGGTCAATTAATAAAGCGCATGCAAATTGAGTGGACGTGAGGGCGGAAGAAAGACATTATTACTCCACTGCGCGCATGCGAGTAGTTAAATCATGGGTTGCTAGTAGTACTTCCATTGGTCTCCTTCGTATTTTGTACCAATTTTTGACAGTAAAATAATATTTACGCATTTGAGCAGTGTAGTCTACTTGAAATTTATGTTCCACTAAACTCATCAGGAGCCGTTTCGGGCCTCAAAACCAAAACCATCAATTAATCTTTACCTTGTTTCCATCACATTCGAAAGCCTGCTCACACCTACTAGTACTACGTACCAAACCTGAACGTGTTCCCACTATGCAGGTATTAGTACTACTAGTGCTAGTACTTAGGTTATAAAAAGGGGAACTACCTAACCGAAAATTACTCTACCTTTCCTCCTCATAAGTGCTTCTTCTTCGTCCGTCGTTGCCATGGCCGGTGAGCAGAGCTCTAGGTCGAGAACTACTCGTAACAAGGGAGCGGCAACCAAAGTTGTGGAAAAAAAAGAGAGGGCTCGCCGCCATGCAGAGACCTCGAAAGATCTCTCATGGGCAGGCGATGGCTCCCAGGAGCCAGCTTCAGCATCCCAGTCTAAGCACCCCCGACCTCCATCCTTGCGACGCACGGTACACCTCGTTTGCCACCTGCTCGACCCTAGTGTCACTGATAAAATGAAGTAATAATACAGTTAAAATAGAGCGAGTGTCATCTCTATCATTTCATTTCCAATGTAGATAAAGAAAGTGCTTCTCTTTGTTAAAGTATGTTTCATCAACTAGTCCCATTGTTAATGTTTAAGCATTTCTGCAAACTGGGGTGCTTAATTTTAGTTGATATGTACAAAAATAGAGATTTGAATGTCTCAAAGCGCCTCCTTGTACTCTTTGTTGTACATCGATGTTCATCTTTGGCGCGAAGGTGTATCTGGGAGACTTGGGACGATGTCTAGTATGAGGCGCATCAGATGAGGCGTCATGAGGCCCATCTCGCCCTCAAACATGGCATACTATGATACTATCGCAATATTTTCTTCTATTTATTTTGTGTGTTTCATTAACTAGTGCCACTATAATGTAATCACGCATTTTCATTATCTGTGCAAACAGGGTTATTCAGCTGCATTTTGGTGGAACTGCACAAATGTACGTGAGGAAGCGCATATATGCAGAGTGCGAGGTGTGCCAAGTAAAATTACCGACACCAACCATGCTGCATGCACGATTGGCATCCACCACAACCCGTGGGATGTGTGGCGCTCTCGTGGATGGATCTTTCTCGGCAGCAAATCCTCTAATCAAATACTAGTAGCTTATATTGGCAGTTTTCTAGGGAGTACTCTTTTCCGAAAGAAGCACCAATCTATTTTTCTTTATTTGTACTTTGTGTCACAACTTTGACCCAAAGGTCAGAGCTATTTTAGGGTGATTGGCGTAGTACTCGGAGACTGATTGTAAGCATGATTTTCATTAGCTGTCACACTGATTGTAAGCATGAGCGGTGGAAGATTAGGTTAGTCTGAAGCTTACCTTAAACCCTACCGCTATTTGTTGAAACGAGGCGAGCGTCTAGGGAACCGTGGAGAACGTCGGGGAAGCGACGTCGTGCCATCCGGCCTCCTCTTGCGGTGGGAGAACGAATACTCCTGTGGCTCCGGCTGGCTCTGCACCCTCATGAACGGCACACCATACTCGATCGATTCGTTATCCTCTGGGTGCTCGACCTTCGACCTGTACGCCCACCACCTCCGCCTGACTGTTGCCTTGGGCGAATCTGTCTGCTCCATTGCCCATAGGAGATACTCGATGAACTCGGAGGACTGCAGCGTGACTGCTGCCGAGGAGTACATGTACATCGCCGCCCTCATCGCCGCCGTCTCGCTCTTTCGCATACATTGCCACATGGCCCGCACCGTCCTCGAAATCTCTCACTCATTGTCAAACCAACTAAGGATCTCCTTCCACCCAGCTAACTTTGCCTAGTCGCCGCCGGCGATCTGCCTGATTCACTGCTCCATCCTCTCCATGGATATACTTCTGAGTGGTCCGGTGCTAGCTTTGGAAGATGGGATGAGAGACGGTGGTCTTGCAATAGAGAAGAGGGAGAGGAGAGGAGGTGGTTTTGCAATGGAGAGAAGATCAGAAGAGGGAGAGGCGAGACGGTGGTTTTGGTATGGAGATGATGGAGAGGAGAGGAGGTGGTTTTGGAATGGAGATGATGGATAGGAGAGGAGGTGGTTTTGAAATGGAGAAGATCAGAAGAGGGAGAGGCGAGACGGTGGTTTTGGAATGGAGATGATGGAGAGGAGAGGAGGTGGTTTTGCAATGGAGAAGAGGGAGAGGAGCGTGCGGCAGCGATTTAGGATTGGGTGAGAGGGCCGGCGCGTTGTGACTGGATCAAAATCAAAATCAATTTACCCTTGAATTAAGAAAGCGACCCCACGTTAACTAGTCTCCCTTTTATTCTGGGTCATAATTGACCATGATTTTCGCACATAAAATATATGTTATACGTTGCAAAAATAATATAATTTGAAAGTACATTCAGATACGAACCAAACGATACAATTTTTGGTGACATGCATTCACATTTTGCTTGTCACATACAAGACTGGTCAAACTTTGACCCAAAATCATAAAACAACAAAAAATACTTCCAAGACCAGCGCCGCTCTTCGCTCTTCTCCTGTTCCAATCTAAATCCACCGCTGCTCCTCTCCTATTCCAATCTAAATCCAGCGTCGCTCCTCTCCTCTTCCATTTCAAAACCACCGCCCCTCCTCTCCTGTTCCAGTCCAAAACCAACGTCGCTCCTCTCCCGTTCTAATCCAAAACCAGTGCCGCTCCTCTCCTCTTCCATTCAAAACCACCGCCTTGCATGAAGGTGCTGTGGAGAAGTAGATCGATGGAGGAGTACAACCGATACGTGAGGATCGCAGACAGCGACCCTGTGAAGCTAGCTAGGATGTTGGAGATACAGTCTTGGTTTGACAACAAGGACCAACTAGCGGCGACAGCGACATCCATGGCCAAATATCTGCAACAGAGCGAAAAGGCGGCGATACTCCCGGAGGGAGTCGCGCCGGAGTACATAGAGCTGCTCCTCTGGGCCATGGAGCAAACAGATTCACCGAATCCGATCGTGAGGGAGCGGTGGTGGGAGTATCGATCCCAGATGGAGCATCCACCAGAGATTGAAGGATCGAGCATCTCTGAGGTGTCGTTTGTGAGGGTGTCCTGCCAGAGCAAGCTGGTGGAGTCTTCGTTGACCGAACCCAACTGCAAGAGGAGAAAAGCAGTTGGCCCGACGACGCTTCCCCGCCATCGTCTCCCTCGCCGTTCACATTGTCTCACGGGGCGGCTGTCTGCCGCCGAGGAATAGGAGGGGACTGCCCCCCAGCCCAATAGTCGGGCAGGTTGTGAATTGTCAGGAGGAGCTTAGGGTTGTCAGTATTTGCAGGTTGTGAATTGTGTTGTGTATTTTGAGAGTACTTTCAGATATGAATGTCTTTTGAATTTCAGATTTGCAGTATTGAGCATATGAAGAATTTTATGAATTCTAGAGATCTATTTTAGCACTTAAAAATGTAGTTTCATAGGAGTATAAAAGTGCAGATGAGAAGAAATCGCAAGTTTCAGCCAGATAAGCGCAAGTTCGTTTCAGATAAGCGCAACTTTCAAAGGCGAGCATTTATATTAACACGGCCTTTTCAAACAGGGTTAACATCATGTTGGAAGTTTTATTCATGGTCGAAAATGGAACTACCAGCCAGTTAACATCATGCTGATCAACATTCATGCATAGCACATCTTCATATGATGCACAGTCAAAATGCCCACACAATGTTGAGTGTGCGAAACACAGAGAAAACGAGGGACGGAGTTTTGGCAAGTGTTGGACGTGGTTTTGGGATGCCCCGTCTAGGCTTTCATTTTTAACATGCGCAGCCCACGACCTCGGATGGGAGGGCCTGTTTGTATTTTCTTAGGGCCGTCATGTATCGACCAGCCTATGGACCTCCCATCCGAGGTTTTACTTTTGGCAGCCCAATTTATGTATTTTTTTTGAAGAAAACGCAACGATCTGTTCTATTTTTCTATATAAGAATAGGAACGCCAGGTACAACTTATGTTTCCCTTTTAACTATATTATATATATTTAAATCATTTTATATGTTATTATATATTATTTTTATTGTCATCATATATTTAACAGATACTTACATATGTAAGAAAACAATATCCCACATCTTATTAACTTATAAAAATAATTTCTTAACAAATAAAATCCTGGATTGTTTTGGCACGAAAATCCTAGTGATTGTGTACAAAAGCTTGGTAAGATTTAAGGACGAATGTTATAATATCACTTATTATTTAAATATATTTATAACAAAATGCTCAGCCTTTTTTTATTTTTTGACAACATTGCTGGCCCAACCCAACATTATAATTAGAATCAACCCAGCAAAATCGTGTATCTAGATAAAGTGCAAATGGCCTGTAATTTTTTGGGAAATAAAATAAATGGGCCGCATGAAAGCTACATTAATTGTTCACCCAGCCCAGCTAATGGCTGTAATTCAAAAAAAAGATCAAATTGACTGTAAATTCTAGCGCGCAAAAAAAGATTGTAAATGATGAAAAAATGGGTTAAATACGTGCCACATTTTTGGAGGCTGAAATGTGGGCCAATAGGTCGAAGCCAACGCAAGTTGTTGTAAATTTAGTCAACAAATGATTCTGACATGTTAGCCGTTGGATTTACATCCAACGGCCGACATCCATCTTCAATCTCTCATCTTCTTCCTCCAGCACCGCCGGGACCACCTCCCGCCTCCTGTTGCTAGTAGCTCTGCTTAGCACGCTTCGCTATGAAGCGCTACTCCACCGTTGGCCAGGCCATCCCTCAAACCCTCCACACCTCCTGTTCTTCTCCACCGACTGCCGAACCACACCACACTAGAACCAGTTAACCCTCGTACACCTCTCCGGCTGCGACTCTACTCCCGCGTCTTCCCATCTCGGACTCGTTGTTGTCCGGGGCCTCGCCGTCGTCCACCACCTTGGATGCGCTCGGCGCGGCATGGTCAATGTGGTCAACGAACGACGCCATCAGAAGTAGGTTGTGCGTGGAGAGGCTGACAGCTGGGTCCACGGCCGCACACAAGGAAATGCCTCCTTATTACGCGCAAAATAATGATTCCTCCACCTGACATCTGGGACCCACCGGAAGGGCCTCTGTATTTCGCGAAAAAAACATGCCCCCCGCTGACTTGTCGGACCCACCGGCTATCTTTGCACGCAAGGAAGTGCTTCTTATTACGCACAAAAAAATGAACACTCCCCCTGCCAGCTGGAACCTAGCATACTGGGAGGCTGACTTGTGGGCCTACCAAGTTGACGGGGACGGAGGGCTTTGTCAACTTAGTCAACATGAACGATTCTAGCTCCTATTACCGTACGATGTTCATCCAACGGTTGTAGTGCTTCTTCAACCTCTGGACTTCTTGCTCCAGCCGCCCAAACCAGTGTCGGTCGTGCCACGTGCTCCTGCCTCCCGTGGCCGGCTGTGATGCCGCGGAGGTCTCACCGCCCCATACTACTCCCACCGCTGGCAGGCCATCCTCTACTCACCCACACCCCTGTTAATCTCTGGCGACAAGAGCCTCACACCGCAGCCGAACCGGTGAACCTCGTACTCCTCTTCGCTGGGCATCCACTGCGTCTTCCCGGCTCCGAGCCGTCCCTTCCTAGGCCTCGCCATCGTCCACCGCCATGGTGCTCTCGGCGTGGCGTGGTCAACGTGGTCAAGGAATGACTTCCATCAGACGTGGATGACGTGGAGAGGCCGACAATTTGGGTCCACGGCCGCAGCAAGGAAGTGCCTCCTCATTACGCGGAAAATAATGATTCCTCGACCTGACAGCGGGGACCCACCAGACGGGCCACCATATTTCGCGTAAAAAAGTTTCCCCCTGACTGCTGGGACCCACCAGCTACATCTGTGCATGCAAGGAAGTGCGTCCGGGCAAAAAAAAATGATTCGCCCCCCTGACTGCTGGGACCCACCAGCTACATCTTCGCACGCAAGGAAGTGCGTCCGGGTAAAAAAAATGATTCCCCCCTGACTGCTGGGACCCACCAGCTACATCTTCGCACGCAAAGGAAGTGCGTCCGGGCAAAAAAAAAAACAATTCGTCCCTCTGACTGCTGGGACCCACCAGCTACATTTTCGCACTCAAGGAACTGCCTCACAGTCGGGACCCACCTGGTCGAAGCGTACGTAGCGTTGTCATTCTGGTCGCGAACGTGTACGTACATACTGGTCGTAGTAGAGGTGCGCACGTACACGTACGTACAGCGGCGAGGGTGCAAGAAAGAAAATACGGCCACATACGTACATACGGGCAGGGTCTCGAACGCCTACTCGCGCATACGTACATGGCTGGGTCGGAACGGAGAAACAGCGTTGTCGTCGTGTTCATGGGGAGGCAACGGAACGCGTGGGAGCCAACCAGCTGGGTCGGAATGGAATGCGTGGTCGTGTTCATCGGAAGGGCTTGGACGGAACAGGCAATGGAAACGTGGCCTGGCGTCGCACAACGGAGGAAGCGGCCTTGTGTTCGACCGCCACGTTCAAACGGGAACCTGTTCATCGGGAGGGTCCGCGCACCGCCAAAGCGGAGGAAACGGACCCCTACGGTCTAAACGGGTCCTGTTGATCGGGAGGGCCTGGCGTACCACAAAGCGGAGAAGCGGACCTCCAATGGTGAAACGGGGTCTGTTGATCGAGAGGGTGTGGCGACCGCAAAACGGACTTAAACAGACTTGAGTTGGGCGCCACTGATTAAAGCGGGGGGGGTGTGGCGCATCGCAAAATGGGACTCCACGGATCCGTTCGTCTCCACCGTCGACCTCCTCCGGCCTCCACGGGCTCCTGCTCATCCGGCCTCCACCGCGCTACTCCACCGGCTCATTGTTCAACCACCCTCCACGGGCACCTCTCCACCGTCTCTGTTCATCCAGCCCTCCACACCACGGTGTCTGTTCAACCACCCTCCACGGCCACCCTCCACCATCTACTGTTCATCCAGCCCTCCACACCACGGGTTCCTATTCATCCAGAGGCAACGCCACCGCCCTCGCTCATCCAACCCCCATAGCGCTTACTAGCAGCGAGAGCGGCGAATCGCTCCATCGGGTTCGATTAACAGCCATCGATCGATCGCTCAGTTCGATGAACGCGTAGCTCGCAAAGGCAATCGCCGGGTTCATTAGAGCCCAACGCTCGCTCGGCTTGATTAGAGCCAACACCGCACACACACGCGTCGTCACGAGAAAGAAACGCGATCGCTCCGCCCCGACCTCCCACCGTAACCGCAACTCCCGTAATTTTCCTCCCCTCGCTTCTACCACGGTTTTTTCCGTCATGGACGGCCCAAAGAATGTCATGCAGCTGCGTCTCCGGCCCGCCAGACGAAAAGCCCATTTTACGTCATGTTTTTTGTCATAGAAGTAGGAGCCCACCACATCTATGATGATACCGGGTTTTGTCACAATTATCGTCACAGAAGTGTCATATGTATGACAGAAAAAAAATTCGTTCAGCCCAAAATGTCACGGATGTGTCTTTTTTTTGTAGTGTAGGGTTTGAGAGGAGATGGTGCTAGTGAAGATGTTGATGAAGATTGACCCCCTCCCGATGAGAGGATCGATGGTCATGACGATGGTGATGATTTCCCCCTCCCGGAGGGATGTTTCCCCGGCAGAACAGCTCCGATGGAGCCCTAGATTGGTTCCGCCAAGGTTCCGCCTCATGGCGGCGGTGTTTCGTCCCAAAAGCTTCCTCTTGATTATTTCCAGGGTGAAAGACTTCATATAGCAGAAGATGGGCGCCGAAGGCCTGCTAGGGGGCCCACGAGGCAGGGGGCGCGCCTAGGGGGTAGGGCGAGCCCCCACCATCGTGGCCAGGGTGTGGGCCCCCTCTGGTTAATTCTTTCGGCAGTATTTTTTATTAATTCCAAAAACTGCCTCCATGAAGTTTTTGGACTTTTGGAGCTGTGCAGAATAGGTCTCTAATATTTGCTCCTTTTCAAGCCCAGAATTCCAGCTGCCGGCATTCTCCCTCTTCATGTAAACCTTATAAAATAAGAGAGAATAGGCATAAGTATTATGACATAATGTGTAATAACAACCCATAATGCAATAAATATCGATATAAAAGCATGATGCAAAATGGACGTATCAATTCCCCCAAACTTAGACCTCGCTTGTCCTCAAGCGGAAGCCGATAACGAAAAATATGTCCACATGTTTAGAGATAGAGGTTGTAGCGACCAGACCTCAAACAATCTGACCTCTGTGCATCAGTGTCATCCCTGGATCAGTAATGCTGACACGCACAGTACTTGAAGGATTTATAACAGAGTAGCATCACACACTTATTACATCGAATGTCTCATAAGAGAACTTATTACAATAAATATGGCTTAAGGCCATCTAATAACGATAACAGCGGAAGGCTTGGAAGATAAGCGAGTCCATCAACTCCAACGGCATCATCGAGTATAGAACCACGACCTAAGGCA
The DNA here is from genome assembly GCA_021605205.1 of Aegilops longissima. Lineage (NCBI taxonomy): Eukaryota > Viridiplantae > Streptophyta > Magnoliopsida > Poales > Poaceae > Aegilops > Aegilops longissima. Next base: position 485,276,056 of record CM038681.1, on the reverse strand, counting down.
CCTTACTCGTTATGCGAAAAGTCGCAACATGAACGTTGCAGCCAGAAAACGGGTCAAGACATGGAATATCTTGGCAATGTAACACATAGAGAGTAATATGAAAGAGTAATGCTATACTACATGCATATATGGCTGGTGGAAAGCTCTATGGTTACAGTTTTGCGTAAAGCCAATTTTTCCCTACTTCAAAGGAATAAATTTTATTTAACTGTGGTTGTTAAACATTGAGAATGGTTGACAGCATTCTCAATCCCAATTAAGTAACATCATTAAAACCCAACAATATTAATTAAAGTAACATGATGAGATTCACATGATAATCCGAGTACTAGATACTCAAGATGTCCATAACCGGGGACACGGCTGACCATGATTAGTTTTATACACTCTGCAGAGGTTTGCGCACTTTTCCCCATAAGACTCGATCTCCTTCGTTAGTATTCTCGCACTACATGGTGTTTGAGAAACGGATGACCGAGACATAGTCTTTCAGAAGCGCTAGCACCTTACGAACGGGTAGACCGTTACACCTACTTTCCCCTACATCTGCTAGTCTACCACGGTAAGAGTTCGCACGACTTAATCAACTATGCTAGAGCCCATACTAGCTTGTGGCTGCACACGGAAGTTTCTAGCATGAATAATCTCATGATCCCTTTGAGCCTGGGTGGCGGTCCAAAAAGAAACAGGCAATCCTGGAATACCCAGGTACCTCAATCCACCCAGATGTGTATTAAAGTTGCCACCTTAATTAAACCATTAATTAACAATCTCACATCTGTCATGGATACACTCACCCAATCCACGTCTACTAGCATAGCATGGCATAATAAGCAAACATAGAGTAACTCCCAAGGGTTTGAAAATAAAACAGGTAATAGGTACTACCTCAACTACTTCCCAAAACCCACAATTTAATTAGATCCTAGTCATGCAATGTTTGAGGATTGATCTAATGCATAAAAAAACTGGGTATGAAAAGGGATATGATCAAAGTGTTACTTGCCTTGCTGATGGTCCGCGAAACCTAGCGATTCAAAGTAACAAGCGGCGCACTCCGGGTACTCTATCGCAAACAAACAAGCATACAATAAGTACTCATCCAATGCACAGGTAAAACTCAAATAAAAATATCTAACCAGAAAGTTCAACTTAAGAACTCCGGTTTGCAAAAAGAATCAAATCAAACGAACGAAAGTCAAACGGCGAAAGAAACAAGCTTCGTTTACTAATCTAGACCTAAGTCAAATTTTACAGAAGAAAAAACTTGTTTGATTTGGTTAAACGGAAAGAGGGTTTCGAGACGAAACTCTAGGCACTTGAATCGCCTGATTCCGATAAACGAGCGAAAAGTTATACTAGATCGAAAATCGGATGAGAAATTGCGATCAGAAATAATCGCGGAAAATCCGAGAAACAGAAAAATGGATGAACAGGCTAATGAACGGACGTTCATTAACTGAAACTAAACGGTGAAAATCGTTTGTTAAAACGAACGAGCGAACGCTCGCTAAACAAATAAACCGAAAAAATATAAAAAGAATAAACCGATCTAAAAAACGAAATCTAGGGTTTTCAAAAGAAAAAAACCGGATCGGTTTTTCTCCAAAAACCGGCGGCGGACGGCGCGGCTACCTCACGAACTCCAGCGGGCTCGGGGCTCCGGCAAGGTGGGGCGGCGGCGGTGGCGGCACGGCAAGCGGCGGCGGCAAGAACGCTGGTGGCTGGGAGGCGGGCGGGTGTCGTGGTGGAGGAGGAGGCGGCGGGCGGGTATTTAAGAGGGGGCCTCGGCCGGCTTTGGGAAGAGGCGACGGCGGAGGCGGCTCGGGTCGGACTCCCGAGTCCGTGGCGCATTCACGGCTGGGCTGTGGCGGTGGGTTGGCGAGGCCGGCCCGGCTTCGGTGGGCCTTGACCCGATCGAGGCTAAGGCTTTTTAATGATTCATGAAACAAGAAAAATTCTAGAAAATAAAATAAAATTCTAAGAATGCCAAAATAAATTTTCATAGCCTAAATAATATATTTAGGACGAGATGAACATTTTCTTGGCCCTAAAATGCAAATTTAAAAACTTGCAATTTTTCCTAAATTCAAATAAAACAGCGATAAACACCAAAATAAAGTCTTATTTGATTTCTTATTAAACCTTCAATATTTCTTTATTTTGGGAAAGTCATTTTATTCCCTCTCTCATATTTTTATAATAGAAATAACTGAAGATAAAATAAATAAAATCAAATGATCCTATTTTCAAAATTTGAGAAATCTCAAATATGAAAATAACGAAATCTCCAACTCTCTCCGTGGGTCCTTGAGTTGCGTCAAATTTCTAGGATCAAGCCAAAATGCAATAAAATATGATATGCAATGATGATCTATGTATAACATTCTAAATTGAAAATTTGGGATGTTACAAACCTACCCCCCTTAAGATGAATCTCGCCCTCGAGATTCGGGTTGGCAAGAAAATAGGTGAGGGTGGTCCTTCAGCAGATCTTCCTCTCGCTCCCAGGTGGCTTCATCCTCGGTGTGGTGGCTCCACTGAACTTTGCAAAACTTGATAACCTTGCTGCGGGTGACTCGGCTGGCATACTTGAGAATCTTGACAGGTTTCTCCTCGTTGGTCAAATCATTATCCAACTGAATTGCTTCCAGCGGCATAGTATCCCTCAGCAGTATATCAGCCATCTCTGCGTGGCACTTCTTCAAGTGGGAAACGTGGAACACGTCGTGAACTACTGACAATCCTTCGGGCAATTCCAACTTGTAAGCAACTTCTCCCATACGCTCCAAAACTTTGTATGGTCCCACATTACGTGGCGCTAATTTCTCCTTAACTCGAAAGCGCTTAACTCCTCGAAGTGGAGATACTCAAAGATAGACTCTATCTCCGACTTTGTACACTGTCTCCTTGCGTTTTGAATCTGCATAGCTCTTCTGCCTAGACTAGGCTACCTTGAGCCTATCGCGAATCAACTTCACCTTCTGTTCAGACTCCTTAATCAAATCTGGTCCAAACAACTGGCGGTCTCCAACTTCATCCCACGACAATGGTGTTCTGCACCTCCTTCCGTACAAGGCTTCAAAAGGGGCCATCTTCAAACTAGATTTATAACTGTTGTTGTAAGAGAACTCCGCATATGGCAAGTTGTCATCCCAACTTGATCCATAATCTAGTGCACAAGCTCTCAGCATATCCTCCAAAATCTGATTGACTCTCTCGGTCTGTCCATTTGTCTGCGGATGAAAAGCTGTAGTGAACTCTAGTCTGGTACCCAAAGTTTCGTGCAACTGATTCCAGAACTTTGAGGTAAATTGGGTTCCTCTATCTGATACAATGCTCCTTGGAACTCCATGCAGACATACGATCCAGGTCATGTATATCTTAGCCAACATGACACTGCTGTAAGTGGTCTTCACTAGGATGAAATGAGCTACCTTCGTCAAACGATCGACTACAACCCAAATCGAGTCATAGCCTGAATGAGTCTTGGGCAATCCCGTGATAAAATCCATGCCTAGTTTATCCCACTTCCATTCGGATATCGGCAATGGCTGTAACAATCCTGTTGGCTTCTGATGTTCTGCCTTCACTCTCTGACATACATCACAAACTGCTACATACTCCGCAATATCCTTCTTCATTCCGGTCCACCAGAAAGTGTCCTTCAAATCCAAATACATCTTGGTATTTCCTGGGTGAATCGGAGTACGGCGAATCATGGGCCTCTTGCAAAATCAACTTCCTGATCTCCGGATCATTAGGCACGTAAACGCGGTCCTCAAACCATAAGGTATCGTGTTCATCCTCACGAAATCCTTTAGCTTTTCCCTTGCTCATTTTCTCCTTAATAGCGGCAATCTCCTTGTCAGTTTTCTGAGCTTCTCTGATCTTATCCATCGAAGTAGACTGAATCTCCAATGCTGCTACATAGCCTCTCGGAACTATCTCCAAACATAGCTCTTGAAGATCCTTGGCTAACTCCTTTGGTAAATCTCCGGTCATTAGTGTGTTTACATGGCTCTTGCGGCTCAACGCATCTGCTACTATGTTAGCCTTTCCAGGGTGGTAATGCAATCTCATGTCATAATCCTTGATGAGCTCCAACCATCTCCTTTGCCTGAGATTCAACTCCTTCTGCATGAAGATGTACTTCAAACTCTTGTGATCCGTGTACACTTCACAGTGGTTTCCAATGAGAAAATGTCTCCAAGTCTTCAATGCGTGTACTGCGGCTGCTAACTCCAAATCATGTGTAGCATAATTCAACTCATGGGGCTTTAGTTGTCGTGAAGCATACGAAACAACTCTTCCCTCCTGCATAAGCACTGCTCCAAGTCCTCGACGTGAGGCATCACAATATACCTCGTAATCCTTACTCTGATCTGGCAGAATCAACACTAGTGATGTAATTAAACGTTTCTTTAACTCCTGGAAACTAGCCTCACATTCTTCAGTCCATTTGAACTTGGTATCCTTCTTCAACAACTCCGTCATAGGCTTCGCAATATTCGAGAAATTCTCAATGAATCTCCGGTAGTATCTTGCCGGTCAAGGAAACTCGGATCTCTCAAGCTGTCGTTGGTGCTTCCCGATTTGTCCTTTGTGACAACTTTGGTGGGATCTCTTGCTATACCTTCTCCGGATATAGCGTGTCCGAGAATCCCACTTCCTTCAACCAAAACTCACATTTGCTGAACTTGGCGTATAACTGATGTTCTCTGAGCTTCTCAAGTACCAAACGCAAATGCTCCTTATGCTCCTCTTCGTTCTTCGAGTAGACCAAAATATCATCAATGAACACCACGATGAACTTGTCCAAAAACTCCATAAACACCTTGTTCATCATGTTCATGAAATAGGCAGGTGCGTTAGTCAGACCGGAAAACAAATAAACCGGAAAAAAATAAAAAAATAAACCGATCTAAAAAACAAAATCTAGGGTTTTCAGAAGAAAAAAAACCCGGATCGGTTTTTCTTCGAAAACCGACGACGGACGGCGCGGCTACCTCACGAACTTCGGCGGGCTCGGGGCTCCGGTGGGGTCAGCGGCCGACGGTGGTGGTGGTGCAAGCAAGGCTGAGGAGGAGGCGGGTCTTGGTGGCGGGGGTGAGGCGGCGGGGGTATTTAAGAGGGTGGCTCGGCGGCTTGGGGAAGGGGCGACGGCGGAGGCGGCTCGGTCGGACTCCCGAGTTCGTGGCGACTCTTCTTGGGCTGGCGGTGGCTGGCGAGGCCGGCCCGGCTCGGCTGGGCCTTTGGCCCAGTCGGGCGCTACGCATTTTTTTAACAGATTCCGCCGAAACAAGAAAAATTCTAGAAAATAAAATAAAATTCTAAAAATGCCAAAATAAATTTTCATCACCTAAATAAAATATTTAGGACGAGATGAACATTTTCTTGGCCCTAAAATGCAACTTTGAAAACATGCAATTTTTCCTAAATTCAAATAAAATAGCGATAAATTCCAAAATAAACTCTTATTTGATTTTTTATTAAACCTTCAATATTTCTTTATTTTGGGAAAGTCATTTTATTCCCTCTCTCATATTTTTATAATAGAAATAATTGAAGATAAAATAAATAAAATCAAATGATCCTATTTTCAAAATTTGAGAAAACTGAAATATGAATATAACGAAATCTCCAACTCTCTCCGTGGGTCCTCGAGTTGCGTGAAATTTCTAGGATCAAGCCAAAATGCAATAAAATATGATATGCACTGATGATCTATGTATAACATTCCAAATTGAAAATTTGGGATGTTACAGAGGTGTCCATTAAATAAAATACGGACATGAGGGCATCATAACAATATGCATATATATTTTCATATGATTCCTTATGCTCAAGTAACAACCTATTCACAATGTAAAGTATGAATCAGAAACTTCATTGAAAACTAACAAACTATAATCTCGTTCATTGAAGCAATTGCAATTTATTATAACATAGGATAGAGTCAATATAAGAGCTTTTCAGCAAGTCCACATACTCAACTATCATTTAGTCTTTCACAATTGCTAACACTCACGCAATACTTATGGTTATGGAGTTTTAATTGGACACAGAGAAAGATAGGGGCTTATAGTGTTGCCTCCCAACCTTTTACCTCAAGGGTAATGTCAACAATAATATATATATATATATCTTTCCAACACAATGTGCTTGCCAAAGGATAAAATGTAAAAAGTAAAGGTGAAGATCACCTTAACTCATGTATAAAGTATAAGACAAGAAAAAGATAGGCCCTTCGCAGAGGGAAGCAGAGGTTGTCATGTGCTTTTATGGTTGGATGCACAAAATCTTAATGCGAAAAACATCACTTTATATTGCCACTTGTGATATGGACCTTTATTATGCAGTCCGTCACTTTTATTTCTTCCACATCACAAGATCGTATAAAGATTATTTTCTCCACACTAATAAATCATACATATTTCGAGAGCAATTTTTATTGCACGCAACAATGACAACTTACTTGAAGGATCTTACTCAATCCATAGGTAGGTATGGTGGACTCTCATGGCAAAACTGTTTTTAAGGATATTTGGAAGCACAAGTAGTACCTCTACTTGGTGCAAAGAATTTGGATAGCATGAGGGGGAAAGGCAAGCTCAACATGTTGGATGATCCATGACAATATACTTTATTTCGGATATAAGAAAACATAACCCATTACGTTGTCTTCCTTGTCCAACATCAACTCATGTCATATTTTAATGAGTGCTCACAATCATAAAAGATGTCCAAGATAATATATTTATATGTGAAAACCTCTCTTTCTTTATTACTTCCTATTAATTGCAACAATGGCCAAAACTATGTTTGTCAACTCTCAACAACTTCTATTCATCATACTCTTTATATGTGAAGTCATTACTCTACATAAGATCAATATGATCTCTTTATTTCTTTTTATTCTTTTTTTTCTTTAATTCCCTCAAGATCATAGCAAGATAATCAAGCCCTGGACTCAACGCTGATCTTTATTATATATAGCTCACGGACTCCATTACATAGAAGGATCATAAAGCAAAACTCAAAACTAAACCATACTAAAACTTTATGCTACTAGATCAAGATATTACCAAAAGGATCGAACTAAGAAAAATTGTAAAGATAGGAGTGTGATGGTGATACGATACCGAGGCACCTCCCCCAAGCTTGGCAGTTGCCAAGGGGAGTGCCCATACCCATGTGTTTATGTCTCTTTCTTCAGATGTAGTGATGTTGGAGTTGTTGATGATGTAAATTGTGCTTGTAGCTTCTTCATTTTGTAATCGAGAAGAGAAATTTCCTCCTTTAAATCATCGACCTCCGATTCCAGCTTCAAGATCTTGTCACATAAGTCTCCTTGGCTTTTCTGCTGAAATCGAGAAGGAATAGATCGGTTGTTAGACATTTTAGCCCTCTTGGGGAAACTAGACTTCTTGAACTTCACGTGCATATCCCCAGGTTGAGGTAGAAGGACACCCTCCTCCTCCGAACTTGAATCATTGATCCTCATCAAATGAGCATCTTCCTCCTCATCTGTAGTTCGACCACAAGCAGATATATCCCCATAGGGCTTTGGGTCGGCAATAAGATGTGAGACATAGCTCTCTTCGTCTGAGTCTTGAGAAGACATCTTGATCTAATCTGTGACAAAAATGGCTCAGAACAAAAACAGAGGATGTTTGTGTGATACGGTGGTCAAAACCTTTGGGAGATTATATAATGAATTTTTACCGACCAAAAGACGTCTGTGCAAGAAAACGGAGTCCGGAGAGCACACGAGGTGCCCACAAGGCAGGGGGGCACGCCCAGGGGGTAGGGCACGCCCTCCACCCTCGTGGACGCCTCGTGTCCCTTTTGGACTACTTCTTATTTTTCCTATTTTCTTAAATATTCCAAAACTGTAACATCCCAAATTTCCTATTTGGAATGTTTTACAATTATAGCTAAGCATCCTATGCATTCTGTTTGAATTTGAATGCCATTTGAAGTTTCAGAGCAAGTTGAGTTTTGAATTTGAATTTCAAACTTTGGCATGAGGGAAACAATTCCAAAAACTAAGCCTGATAAATACTTGATCAAAAGTATGAGAGGAGCAAACATGACACTCCAAAAATATCAGAGGAAACAATGCCAAAAGTTTTGGAATTCAAATCTGAATTTTATTTGAATTTGAAAAAAATAGATTTTTATAAAGTTTGGATTTTGACTTTGGAAAAATGTTCAAATAAAAGGGAATATTCCCCTGATCATTTTGGTATATATATACCCTATATAAATTATTTATAGTTTGGGTTTTATTTTTGTTTTAGTTTTAATTAAAAAATAAAAGAAAAACCCCAGGCGCCGACCAAAGCCACCCAGCCCAGCCAGCGCCGCCTCACCCCTCAGCCCCGCGCCTGGCCCAAGTCAGCCGGCCCACTAGGCCAACAGGCCAGCCCAGCCGACCGCCCGGCCTCGCCCCTCGCCCGAACCCCCTAGGCTTCGGCCACCCGACCCCCCTCGCCTCTCTCTCTCCCGCTGACTCGTGGACCCCCCTCTTCTTCCCCTCGCCCCGCCACGCTCATGGGAGGTCCACCGGATCCCGAAGGATCCGGATCCCCGATCGCCCGATCCCTTCAAGCTCGCGGACCCCAGGCTATAAAGCCGACCCTCCGCACCCCATTCCCCCCTAGCCTCGCGGACCCCTTTCCTCTCCTCCCGAGCTCACGGAGTCCCGAGGCTCGCCACCGCCGCCAAAGTCGCCGCCGGCGCCACCACAGTCCACCCGACCCTCCCAACACCACGAACCCTTCCCGTGCTCGTGCGCATCCCCGACAGTCGCCGGAGCTCCCCGACGCCAGACGCCTCGGAGCACTCTCGCCGCCCGCCCGCCCGCCGTCGCCGAGTCCGGTAAGTCACCTGCAACCCCCCACCGTCAGATCTTAGATCGATGGCCTAGATTAAAGCCCAGAAGAAATAGGTTTTATTAATAAAACCGCCGGCCCGATCGGTTTAGTTTTAGTTTAGGTTTTATTTTTAGGCCGGTTCTTTTAGTTTAAACCTAGGCCGGTTAGACTAAACTCGCCTAGTGCACGATATAGGCCCATTAGGCCTTTTCTTTTTATTTTGATTTTCTGTTTTAGCGAATAGTTTCAATTTTCAAAATGTATATCTTTTATTCTGTTTAATATTTTGAGTGATTCTTTTTTGTTGGATTGCAAATTTTATGTAGTTTCTGAAAATATATATTTATCTATGTTAAAAATAATTAAAAATGCTTTAATATTGTTTTAGTCAGAATAGCAAATCTGCTATAACTTTAGTTAGAAAAATTATTTTTGCATGATTCTTTTGTCATCACTTTATTTTGACATTGCCAAACCCTAGGAATTAATTTGGGTATTTTAGGATTAATAAATAATTAATTTTAGACAGAATCCAATTAATCCTAATTAATTGACTAGTTCTGTTTTCCTAATTAATTAATTAGTAAATTAATTTATTTTTAACTTGTGATTAGTTATTCTAGGTTAGTTTCTGTCACTCCATTAGATGAACTTTTATTTATAATTAATAAAAGTTTTAAATTAATTTTCTTAATGGAAATTGGATTAGGCCTAAAATGAGTTTTATAATAGCTTTTTAATTAATTCTTTTTGCTCCTAGTTGCTTAGTTAATCCTTTTCTGTTAAGTTAACCTAAAACCATGATTAGGTTATTTTAAGGAAATTTTGTTATATAAAAACTATTTTTGTTATTGTTTGGAGTAGGGAAAAACTTTGAATTGGATTTCTTTGAGTTTTTCTTTTGGATTTGGTTTTGATTGTTTTGTTGTGCTATGTTACTATTGTTATCTTGTGTGATCCTCTTGCTTTGTGCTTATTGTGCTATTGTTTGTCTCGGTAGAGTTTCCGGAGTCTGAAGCCTGCTACTCGACTCTTTAGCTTACGAGGATCATCAGCAAGGCAAGTTTTGATCATGTTATTTCTATACCTATGTTTTTGTGCATTAGTAGTTGTCACCACCCCACCATTGCATGCAGTAGTGAAATCTTGAAGTCATTAAACTTGAGTAGTATCATGTGGTAGGATGAACCAATCCCCTTGTTACCATGACCGGGACGTAGTAGTTATTTTGCTATGCTCGTGAGCGGGATTTGGGATGAGTGAAATTCATAAGCAAGATGTGAGAGTCAATGATGATGACAACCCATGGACTACAATGATCAAGATGGACTTGAAAAAATCACTCTTTGGGTGGAGGGCGGTTGGCGGGCACCTGGAGCACCAGTGGTGGCGGGATGCATGGAGAAGCGCCATGACATCCTGCGGAAAGCTTCACCCAGCCACGAAGAGAAGGATGGATGCCCCATGACCGAAGCTTACATGCAGCCGCAAGCCATTATGGGCTCTGGCTGGGTTGACCCTAGTAGTGACGCTGGCTGGGCGGTACTACAAGAAGTAGACGAGCGGTAGGATTCGATGGGTACCGGGTGGTGGCGAAGAACTCTTTGGAAGACCTGTTTCATTCGTCCGTCTTCAAACACCATGAAGTGCGAAGATTTTAAAGGAGGAATGATTCTTGCGGGAAAGTCATAAACCTCTGCAGAGGATTATAACCTAATCGATTAGCCGTGTCCCGATTACGGACATTTGAGCCTCTGGACCTTGGAAGTATTCGGATATCTCAACACTAAAATTAATGGATTAATTTGAGGGTTTATGACTTAATAATTTGGGAGCGAGATTTTGGTTGGCGGAACCATCTCAATAACTACCAACAATTTGTAGTAATTTGCAAATAAGTCCTTTGTAGTAGGATAAAATTGGCTTTACGCAAAATGATGAAACTTAGAGCTCCACACCAAAATGCATATAGTGTTAGCAACTTTGTTATTGTTATTCTTCATGACTTGCCGACTTATTCCAAAAGCTGACCTACATGGCTGCAACGTATTATGTTGCGTAGATATATTCGATCGGGAGTGAGGCTACGCTCGCGCTTGGCGATTGCCCTTTGAGTCGGATGGACTCGCTTATCTTCGACGCTTCGCAGCACTTTTAGTTTATTTCTCATGAGTTGGCCTTGAGCGAATTTATTCCTTGTAATAAAGACTCTATATGAGAATCGTTTAATGATATTCAGGTGTGATTGAACTTTGATTACTTTATCGATGTCTTTGTGAGTACCGGCATGATCTTGGGATGAATGCAGACACGGAGATTTGACCGATTTTGGGTCAGTCGCTCTGAGAGATGGTATCGAGCACACGCTGACCGTAGGATCGTAACCCCTAGGATCGGAAAGCCATAAGCGAGATCATTTACTTTGAACCCCTTTCATTCTATATTTCTTCCTTGTTCTATTCGACTCTTCTCCCTTTGCAACATTCTAGATGGCCGTCGAGTTCACCCCAGTTTGCTACGGAGTTACGCGGCCCGATGAGGCGATGCCCTTGGAAGGAAGCTGGTCCAGATGGTGAAGCTGCTAAAGATTGCTCTGCCCTCGATCACCGGAAACCCACTAATGCACTTCAGCGGACACCGCTCTGAGATTGAGGTGCATATCCTGGGAGAACCTTTGGAGGACACACGGAGCCTATCAACTTTGAGTTCACCGAGTTCAAGCTGGATCATCGGAAGGGATGTGGCGATCTATCGAGCACTTGGACATCTCCAGAGGAGAATCTGAGGCGAGCTCGATCACTCAGACCTCGCCATGGTTTCTCGAGGGCAAGGAATGGAGATATCATCCGTACCATCGAGGATGATTCCACTCTCTCTTACATCCGGGACTTGGAGTGTCTTCTCAGAAGCGGAGATTCAGGCTCGCCGTAACTCAAGACACACGGAAGCTTTGTTCCATGAACTGGGCTGGAGGAGAAGGCACGCGCAGACTTCCTTGGCCATGAGGAAGAAATCACGGACTTCATGGAGATAGTCGGCGACGAAGATGAAGCTTGCGCGATTGAGGAGAAGATGGACTTGGGAGAGGACCTTTACCCGAGTGGAGATGAAGCACCCTCGTGAGCAATGATCAGGATTTTGAAGGAGTACCCGAAGGAAACCCCAAGAGGAGGCGCCATCGATGAAGACTTTTAGTCGACCACCATGTTATCTTTTATTTCTTTTTAAATCGATCAGTTAGGCCGATGTTTTCCTTCGATTAGTCATGAGCTTTTGTAATCGAGTTTGAACCATGTTTGAGTGGAATGAATAAATGTTTGGTGTGTTATGATTGTGCATTCATATGGGTATTGTATTTCTCATAGACCATTGTTCTATTCTAATTTTCTCACCGCTCCAAACACCGGATGCCTCAGAGGCGTGACCTTTGGTTTCCGCGGAGCTCACCCAGCTGCTCCAGCAGCAGAATGCTCGATGCAGACCGATTCGAATCGAACAACACCGCCAACAATCCACCGCCACCACCACCACCCATTGTGGACAACTTGACTCGATTTACGAGGTTGAATCCGCGGTGTTCTCTAGTAGCACCGAGCCGATTGTGGCTGATGATTGGCTCCGCAAGATCGGAAGGAGCTAGTCACCGTTGGATGCACCGATGTTGAGAAGGTGCGCTTTGCAGCGCATCAATTGGATGGACCTGCAGCTTCTTGGTGGGAGAATTACACGCCACTTTTCCCATGGGTGGCATCACTTGGGATCAATTCAGCAGGCCTTCGCCTTGCTCATGTCTCATCTGGAGCCATGAGTGCGAAGAAGCGTGAGTTCCGCAACTTGCGCCAGGGAACCGTCTTGTGGCACGACGTGGATGAATCAGCAAGCTTGCTCGCTATGCCCCCGATGATGTGGCCACAGATGCCGCCAGCGGAGAAGTTCCTTGAGGGACTCAATGATGAACTGAGCATGCAACTTATTGTGGCTACTTTCAACAACTACCGGAGCTGGTAGACAAGGCCACCATTCGGAAGGCAAGAAGCAGCAGATAGAAAGCATAGCGGAAGTTCAGCCAGGGGAAGCACAACTCAGGAGCTCAGCAGAAGCCCCGCTATGCACCGTACTCAGGAGGGCACACCCATCATAACCATGGAGGTCATAACCATGGAGGAAATGGGAACAACCGCAGCCAGGACAACAAGTCAGGCCATGGCAATGGCAATGGCAATGGAAATGGTAATGGCAATCAGCACCGTTCTGCCCCGGCTCCGAAGGATCTGAGCCACATCACCTGCTTCAAGTGCCAGAAGACAGGGCACTACGCCACCGACTGCCGGAGGCCAAGCGGAGGAGCAGGGAATGGCAATGGAGGCTCAGCGAAGAAGCCCAATCCTTTCCCTCGTGCTCAAGTGAACCATATCGGCGTGGAGGGCGTCTATGATCAGCCGGAACATCGTGGTTGGTAAGTTTTATTGAATTCACGTTCAGTTTTGGTTCTCTTTGATTCTGGTGCAACGCATTCATTCATATCAAGGGTAGTTGTGGATAAGTACGGATTACGCACTAGAACCCTTAGAAGCCCCCTTCGCGTCAGTTCCGCAGGAGGAGAAATGATGGCAGGTTTAAGTTGTCCTGCAACCCTCAACATCGGGAACCACAAATTTCCCGTGGAACTCATAGTGTTGGAAACTCAGACCTTGGATGTAATCCTAGGCATGGATTAGTTGTCAAAGTATGAAGGGAACATTGGTGTGCCAACAAGTCTATTCTGCTCACCACCGGAGCGAAGAGGATCAAGTATGTAGCCGAGCACAGCCGGATGAAGAATCAGTGCATTCCCTCACGGGAGTTGTTCGGGAGGAAGTGCGGTGGTGCAAGAATTTCCGATGTGTTTCGGAGGAATTACCAGAATGCCACCGGACGGGGACATTGAATTCTGATTGAGCTATTTCCGGCACAGCCCCAATATCCAAGAGACCTTATCGGATGCCACGAATGAGTTGAAAGAAATCAAGGATCAAATAAATGAGTTATTGGAGAAAGGATATATTCGTCCGAGCTCATCACCTTGGGGAGCCCAGTTCTTTTGGTAGAGAAGAAGGATGGAAGCTTGAGGATGGTTGTGGATTATCGTGCATTGAGCGAAGTAACCATCAAGAACAAGTACCCTCTGCCGATGATCAATGACTTGTTTGATCAGCTTGTTGGAGCCAAGGTATTCTCTAAGATCGATCTTGATCGGTATCATCGATTGAAAATTCGTGAAAAGGATATACCCAAAACAGCATTCACTACCGGTATGGTTTATACGAGTATATCGTCATGTCATTTGGATTGACTAATGCTCCTGCATACTTCATGAATTTGATGAACAAGGTGTTCATGGAATATTTGGACAAGTTTGTCGTGGTGTTCATCGATGACATATTGATATTCTCCAAGAGCGAGGAAGAGCATAAGGAACCTTTGCGTCTAGTTCTGGAGAAACTTCGAGAACATCAGTTGTATGCCAAGTTCAGCAAATGTGAATTTTGGTTGAAGGAAGTTGGATTCCTCGGACATGTTATTTCAGGAGAAGGAATAGCAGTTGATCCCGCCAAGGTTGAATCAGTCACCGATTGGCAGTCACCCACCTCGATCAAGGAGATCCGCAGTTTTCTCGGACTCGCGAGGATATTATCGGAGGTTCATTGAGAACTTTCGAAGATTGCCAAGCCCATGACCGAGCTGTTGAAGAAGGAAGCCAAGTATGTTTGGACCAAGGAATGTGAAGCCAGTTTCAGGAATTGAAGAAAAGGTTGGTCACAACCCGGTGTTGATATTGCGGACATACACAAGGAATACCAGGTTTATTGTGGCGCTTCTCGTCAAGGACTCGGAGGAGTATTGATGCAGGAAGGTAAGGTTGTAGCTTATGCCTCCGGACAGCTACGGCCTCATGAGATGAATTATGCCACGCATGATTTGGAGTTAGCGGTATAGTGCATGCACTCAAGACTGGAGACATTTCCTCATCGGAAACCGTTGTGATGTCTATACAGATCACAAGAGTTTGAAATATATCTTCACGCAGAAGGAATTGAACCTCAGGCAGAGGAGATGGCTAGAGTTGATAAAGGACTATGACATGAGATTGCATTACCACCCCGGTAAGGCCAATGTTGTAGCAGATGCTTTGAGCCGTAAGAGTTATGTGAACACTCTTACAGCAGGAGGATTACCCCAGGAGTTAGTCGATGACCTCAGAGATCTCCGACTGGAGATAGTTCCGAAAGGATTTGTTGCAACTCTGGAAGTTCAGTCCACCTTGACCGAAAGGATTCGTGAGGCCCAGAAGTCGGACAAGGAAATCGATGAGATAAAGCAAAAGATGGAGGAAGGAAAAGCTAAAGGATTCCGTAAGGATGAACACGGAACTATATGGTTTGAGGATCGTATTTATGTGCCCAATGATCCCGAGCTCAGAAGCTAATTCTTGGAGGCTCATGATTCCCGTACTCGATTCACCCGGCAACACCAAGATGTACTGGATTTGAAGCAAAGTTTACGGTGGGCGGTATGAAGAAGGACATTGCCGAGTGTAGCCGTATCGATGTTTGCCAGCGTAAAGGTAGAACATCGAAGCCAGCAGGGTTACTTCAACCTTTGCCAATTCCGATTGGAAATGGGAGAAACTTGGTATGGATTTCATCACAGGATTACCCGGGACCCGTTCGGGTTATGATTCTATCTGGGTAGTAGTTGATCGTTTGAATAAGGTAGCTCACTTCATTCCGTGAAGACTACCTATACCAGTGCCAAGTTGGCCAAGATATACATGACCAGGATCGTATGTGCGCATGGAGTTCGAGGAAAATCGTGTCGATAGAGGAACGCAGTTTACCTCAAAGTTTTGGAAGCAATTGCATGAAACTTTGGAGTGCGAGGCTGGAATTGAGACAGCTTTTCATCCATGAGACGGATGGATGGACCGAGAGAGTCAATCAGATTACGGAGGACATGTTGAGAGCTTGTGTGCTAGACTATGGGTCTAGCTGGGATGATAATTTGCCGTCGCAGAGTTCTCGTACAACAACAGTTATCAATCCGGTTTGAAGATGGCCCCTTCGAGCTCTATACGGAAGGAGGTGCGAACACCATTCTTTGTGGGATAGTGTTGGAGATCGATCTCTTTTCGTTCCGATCTTATCAAGGATTCGAAGAAAGTCAAGCTAATTCGAGACCGGCTCAAGATAGCACAATCGAGACGGAAGAGTTATGCCGACGATGGCGCAAGGAGGTGACTTACGAAGTGGGAGACCGAGCATATCTTCGTGTGTCTCCACTTCGTGGAATCAAGAGGTTTGGAGTCAAGGAAAGTTAGCACCCGATTCATTGGCCCTACAAAATCCTCGAGCGTCGTGGGAAGTTGCATACAAGTTGGAATTGCGGAAGGATTGTCCGGAGTTCATGATGTCTTCCACGTTTCTCGGTGAAGAAGTGTCATGCCGACATGGCGATGTTCCGTTAAGAGACACAAGTGCCCTAGAGGCCATACAGCTTGACGGTGATCTAACTTACAAGGAGAAACCGTCCGTATTCTCGAGACTGCAAGCAGAGTCACCCGCAGCAAGGTCATCAAATTTTGCAAGGTCTTTGTGGAGTCACCACACCGAGGAAGAAGCCACACAGGAGCGAAGAAGATCTTCGTCGAGACCATCCGCACCTATTTGCTAGCCAACCCGAATCTCGAGGGCGAGATTCATCTTAAAATGGTAGGTTTGTAACATCCCAAATTTCCTATTTGGAATGTTTTACAATTATAGCTAAGCATCCTATGCATTCTGTTTGAATTTGAATGCCATTTGAAGTTTGAGCAAGTTGAGTTTTGAATTTGAATTTCAAACTTTGGCATGAGGGAAACAATTCAAAAACTAAGCTGATAAATACTTGATCAAAAGTATGAGAGGAGCAAACATGACACTCCAAAAATATCAGAGGAAACAATGCCAAAAGTTTTGGAATTCAAATCTGAATTTTATTTGAATTTGAAAAAATAGATTTTTATAAAGTTTGGATTTTGACTTTGGAAAATGTTCAAATAAAAGGAATATTCCCTGATCATTTTGGTATATATATACCCTATATAAATTATTTATAGTTTGGGTTTTATTTTTATTTTAGTTTTAATTAAAAAATAAAAGAAAAACCCCCAGGCGCCACCGAACCACCCCAGGCCCAGCCAGCGCCGCCTCACCCCTCAGCCCCGAGCCTGGCCCAAGTCAGCCGGCCCACTAGGCCAACAGGCCAGCCCAGCCGACCGCCCGGCCTCGCCCCTCGCCCGAACCCCTAGGCTTGGCCACCCGACCCCTCGCCCTCTCTCTCTCCCCTGACTCGTGGACCCCCCTCTTCTTCCCCTCGCCCACGCCACGCCGCTCATGGGAGGTCCACCGGATCCCGAAGGATCCGGATCCCCGATCGCCCGATCCCTTCCAAGCTCGCGGACCCCAGGCTATAAAGCCGACCCCTCCGCACCCCATTCCCCCTAGCCTCGTCGGACCCCTTTCCCTCTCCTCCCGAGCTCACCGAGTCCAGAGCTCGCCACCGCCGCCAAAGTCGCCGCCGACGCCACCACAGTCCACCCGACCCTCCCAACACCACGAACCCTTCCCGTGCTCGTCGCATCCCTCGACAGTCATGGGAGCTCCCGACGCCCAGACGCCTCGGAGCACTCTCGCCGCCCGCCCGCCGTCGTCCGAGTCCGTAAGTCACCGCAACCCCCCCACCGTCAGATCTTAGATCGATGGCCTAGATTAAAGCCCCGAAGAATAGGTTTTATTAATAAAACCGCCGGCCCGATCGGTTTAGTTTTAGTTTAGGTTTTATTTTTAGGCCGGTTCTTTTAGTTTAAACCTAGGCCGGTTAGACTAAACTCGCCTAGTGCATGATATAGGCCCATTAGGCCTTTTCTTTTTATTTTGATTTTTTCTTTTTAGCGAATAGTTTCAATTTTCAAAATGTATATCTTTTATTCTGTTTAATATTTTGAGTGATTCTTTTTTGTTGGATTGAAAATTTTATGTAGTTTCTGAAAAATATATATTTAGCTATGTTAAAATAATTAAAAATGCTTTAATATTGTTTTAGTCAGAATAGCAAATCTGCTATAACTTTAGTTAGAAAAATTATTTTTGCATGATTCTTTTTGTCATCACTTTATTTTGACATTGCCAAACCCTAGGAATTAATTTGGGTATTTTAGGATTAATAAATAATTAATTTTAGACAGAATCCAATTAATCCTAATTAATTGACTAGTTCCTGTTTTCCTAATTAATTAATTAGTAAATTAATTTATTTTTAACTTGTGATTAGTTATTCTAGGTTAGTTTCTGTCACTCCATTAGATGAACTTTTATTTATAATTAATAAAAGTTTTAATTAATTTTCTTAATGGAAATTGGATTAGGCCTAAAATGAGTTTTATAATAGCTTTTAATTAATTCTTTTTGCTCCTAGTTGCTTAGTTAATCCTTTTCTGTTAAGTTAACCTAAAACCATGATTAGGTTATTTTAAGGAAATTTTGTTATATAAAAACTATTTTTGTTATTGTTTGGAGTAGGAAAAACTTTGAATTGGATTTCTTTGAGTTTTTCTTTTGGATTTGGTTTTGATTGTTTTGTTGTGCTATGTTACTATTGTTATCTTGTGTGATCCTCTTGCTTTGTGCTTATTGTGCTATTGTTTGTCTCGGTAGAGTTTCAGAGTCTGAAGCCTGCTACTCGACTCTTTAGCTTACGAGGATCATCAGCAAGGCAAGTTTTGATCATGTTATTTCTATACCTATGTTTTTGTGCATTAGTAGTTGTCACCACCCCACCATTGCATGCAGTAGTGAAATCTTGAAGTCATTAAACTTGAGTAGTATCATGTGGTAGGATGAACCAATCCCCTTGTTACCATGACCCCGGGACGTAGTAGTTATTTTGCTATGCTCGTAGACGGGATTTGGGATGAGTGAAATTCATAAGCAAGATGTGAGAGTCAATGATGATGACAACCCATGGACTACAATGATCAAGATGAACTTGGAAAAATCACTCTTTGGGTGGAGGGCGGTTGACGGGCACCTGGAGCACCAGTGGTGGCGGGATGCATGGAGAAGCGCCATGACATCCTGCGGAAAGCTTCACCCAGCCACGAAGAGAAGGATGGATGCCCCATGACCGGAAGCTTACATGCAGCCGCAAGCCATTATGGGCTCTGGCTGGGTTGACCCTAGTAGTGACGCTGGCTGGGCGGTACTACAAGAAGTAGACGAGCGGTAGGATTGGATGGGTACGGCGGTGGCGGAAGAACTCTTTGGAAGACCTGTTTCATTAGTCCGTCTTCAAACACCATGAAGTGCGAAGATTTTAAAGGAGGAATGATTCTTGCGGGAAAGTCGCAAACCTCTGCAGAGGATTATAACCTAATCGATTAGCCGTGTCCCGATTACGGACATTTGAGCCTCTGGACCTTGGAAGTATTCGGATATCTCAACACTAAAATTAATGGATTAATTTGAGGGTTTATGACTTAATAATTTGGGAGCGAGATTTTGGTTGGCGGAACCATCTCAATAACTACCAACAATTTGTAGTAATTTGCAAATAAGTCCTTTGTAGTAGGATAAAATTGGCTTTACATAAAATGATGAAACTTAGAGCTCCACACCAAAATGCATATAGTGTTAGCAACTTTGTTATTGTTATTCTTCATGACTTGCCGCTTATTCCAAAAGCTGACCTACATGGCTGCAATGTATTATGTTGTAGAGATATATTCGATCGGGAGTGAGGCTACGCTCCGCGCTTAGCGATTGCCCTTTGAGTCGGATGGACTCGCTTATCTTCGACGCTTCCAGCACTTTTAGTTTATTTCTCATGAGTTGGCCTTGAGCCGAATTTATTCCCTTGTAATAAAGACTCTATATGAGAATCGTTTAATGATATTCAGGTGTGATTGAACTTTGATTACTTTATCGATGTACTGTGAGTACCAGCATGATCTTGGGATGGTACAGACAGAGAGATTTGACCGATTTTTGGGTCAGGTCGCTACAAAAACGGAGAAAAATTGCCATTAGAACTGGTTTGGAGTCGGTTTACTTACCGTACCACATACCTATTCCTTTTCAGAGTCTGAAACGTTCTGGAAAGTGTCCCTTATGTATGCCTCCGGGGTTGCGGTTTCAATAACATTAGTTTAAACATTTATGGGATTACCTAAGATATAATGTTTGATTCTTTGACTGTTCACCACCTTTGGATTTGTGCCTTCGAAGTTGTTGATTTTTATGGCACCGGAACGATAGACCTCCTCGATAACGTAAGGACCTTGCCATTTAGAGAGGAGTTTTCCTACAAAAAATCTTAAACGAGAGTTGTATAGCAAAACATAATCACCTATGTTAAACTGACGCTTTTGTATCCTTTTGTCATGCCATCTTTTAACTTTTTCTTTAAACAGTTTGGCATTCTCATAGGCTTGGGTTCTCCATTCATCAAGTGAGCTAATGTCAAATAGCCTCTTCTCACCGGCAAGTTTGAAATCACAATTGAGCTCTTTAATGGCCCAATATGCCTTATGTTCTAGTTCGAGAGGTAAGTGACATGCTTTTCCATAAACCATTTTATATGGAGACATATCCATATGATTTTTATATTCAGTTCTATAGGCCCATAATGCATCATCAAGTTTCTTGGACCAATTTTTTTAGATCTACTAACAGTCTTTTGCAAAATTAATTTGATCTCTCTATTACTTAATTCTACTTGGCCACTAGATTGTGGGTGGTATGGAGATGCAATTCTATGATTAATGTCATACTTAGCAAGCATTTTACGAAAGGCACCATGAATAAAATGTGAACCACCATCAGTCATTAAATATCTAGGGACCCCAAACCTCAGAAAAAAATAACTTCTTTAAGCATCTTAATAGAGGTGTTATGACCAGCACTACTAGTTGGAATAGCTTCTACCCACTTAGTAACGTAATCAACAACAACTAAAATATGTGTAAAGCCATTAGAGGAAGGAAACGGTCCATATAATCAAAGCCCCAAACATCAAATGGTTCAATAACAAGTGAATAGTTCATAGGCATTTCTTGACGTCTACTAATATTACCAATTCTTTGACATTCATCACAAGACAAAACAAACTTACGGGCATCCTTGAAGAGAGTGGGCCAATAAAAACCGGATTGCAATACCTTATGTGCAGTTCTATCTCCAGCGTGGTGTCCTCCATAAGCTTCGGAGTGACACTTGCGTAGGATCTGTTCCTGTTCATGCTCAGGTACACAACATCTAATAAAACCATCTACTCCTTCTTTATAAAGATGTGGGTCATCCCAAAAGTAATGCCGCAAATAAAAAAAACTTTTTCTTTTGTTGGTATGTGAAGCTAGGTGGTATAAATTTAGCAACAATATAATTAGCATAATCAGCATACCATGGAGTGCTACGAGAAGTGCTTATGACATTTAATTGTTCATCAGGAAAGCTATCGTCAATAGGTGGTGGGTCATCAAGAACATTCTCTAACCTAGATAAATTGTCTGCAACGGGGTTCTCAGCTCCCTTTCTATCAATAATATGCAAATCAAATTCTTGTAGCAAGAGAACCCATCTAATAAGTCTAGGTTTAGCATCTTTCTTTTCCATAAGATATTTAATAGCAGCATGATCAGTGTGAAAAGTTACTTTACAATCAACAATATAAGGTTGGAACTTATCACAAGCAAATACAACTGCTAAAAATTCTTTTTCAGTAGTAGCATAATTTCTCTAGGCACTGTCTAGAGTTTTACTAGCACATTGGATAACATTTAATTTCTTATCAACTCTTTGTCCTAGAACAGCACCTACGGCATAATCATAGCATCACACATAATTTAAAAGGGTAAATTCCAATCAGGTGGTTGAACAATAGGTGCAGAAATCAAGACTTTCTTAAGTATTTCAAATGCTTCTACACAATCATCATCAAAGACAAAAGGAACATCTTTTTGTAAGAGGTTAGTCAGAGGCCTGGAAATTTTTTAGAAGTCTTTAATGAACCTGCTATAAAAACCACCATGACCAAGGAAATTTCTTATACCTCTAATGTCCTTAGGACACGACATCTTTTCGATAGCATCAACTTTAGCTTTATCAACTTCAATACCTCTTTCAGAAATTTTATGCCCCAAGACAATACCTTCATTAACCATAAAGTGGCACTTCTCCCAATTCAAGAGAAGATTAGTTTCTTCACATCTCTACAAAACTAGATCAAGGTTGCTTAAGCAATCATCAAAAGAAGATCCATAAACAGAGAAATCATCCATGAAAACCTCAACAATCTTTTCACAAAAGTCAGAGAATATAGCCATCATACATCTTTGAAAGGTAGCAGGTGCATTACATAAACCAAAAGGCATACTTGTATAAGCAAAGGTACCGAAAGGGCAAGTAAAAGTGGCCTTTTCTTGATCCTCTTTTGACACAGGTATTTGAGAGAAACCAGAATAACCATCTAGAAAGCAAAAATGTGTATGTTTGGATAATCTTTCTAGCATTTAATCAATAAAAGGTAAAGGGTAATGATCCTTTTAGTAGCTTTATTTAGTTTGCGGAAATCAATTACCATTCTATAACCTGTGACGATTCTTTGGGAGATCAATTCATCTTTATCATTAGGAACAACAGTAATACCTCCCTTCTTAGGGAGACAATGGACAAGACTTACCCACTAACTATCAGCAACGGGATAAATTATACCTGCCTCCAAAAGCTTTAGTATTTCTTTTCTTACCACTTCTTTCATCTTAGGATTTAACCGTCATTGGTGATCAACAACCGGTTTAGCATCTTTCTCCAATTTTATTTTGTGTTGGCATAAAGTGGGATTAATGCCCTTAAGATCATCAAGAGTATATCCAATAGCAGCACGGTGCTTCTTCATAGTTTTCAATAATTTCTTTTCTTCATGCTCTAAAAGGTTAGCACTAATAATAACAGGATATATCTTTCAAGATAAGCATATTTAAGAGTATCAGGTAATGGTTTAAGCTCAAACACGGGATCACCCTTGGGTGGAGGAGGATCCCCTAGGATTTCAACATGCAGGCTGTGTTTCAAAATAGGTCCCTGTTTAAAGCATACTTCATCTATTTCCCTTCTTTCACTCATAAACATATCATTTTCATGGTCGAGCAAATATTGTTCTAAAGGATCATTAGGAGGCACGACAATAGAAGCAAGACCAATAATTTCATCTTTACTAGGCAATTCCTCATCACGGGGTTGTCTAGGAAATTTAGCAAAATCAAACACATGAGACATATCCCCCAAAACCAATAGTAACAACATCCTTTTTGCATTCTATCCTAGCATTAACAGTATTGAAGAAGGGTCTACCAAATATAATGGGACAAAAGTTATCTTGTGGGGAACCAAGAACAAGAAAATCGGCAGTATATTTAACTTTCCCACACAAGACTTCAACATCTCTAACAATCCCAACTGGTGAAATAGTATCTCTATTGGCAAGCTTAATTGTAACATCAATTTCTTCTATCTCAGCAGGTGCAATATCATGCATAATTTCTTTGTATGAGGAATGGGGTATTGCACTTGCACTAGCACCCATATCACATAAGCCATGATAGCAATGATCTCCTATTTTAACAGAAATAACAGGCATTCCTACACCAGGTCTATGTTTATTTTTAGTATCAGGTCTAGCAATTCTAGCAGCTTCATCACAGAAGTAAATAACATGCCCATAAATATTATCGGCCGATCTTTAACCATAGCAATACTAGGTTCAACTTTAATTTGCTCAGGGGGTGTAGGTGTTCTAGTATTACTCTTACGAACCACAGTTGAAGCTTTATCATGATCCTTTATTCTAACAGGGAAAGGTGGTTTCCCAATATAAGCAGTAGGAACAACCAGGATCAACATTATAACTGATAGTATTTTCTTCAACTTTAATAGGATCAACTACTTTTACTTCAATGGGAGGATTATATTTAAACCAATTCTCCTTAGGAAGATCAACATGAGTAGCAAAGGATTCACAGAAAGAAGCTGCTATCTTGGAGTCAAGTCCATATTTAGTACTAAATTCGCGGAAAACATCGGTATCCATAAAAGATTTAACACAATCAAACTTAGGTGTTATACCTAACTCCTTACCTTCGTCGAGATCCCAATCTTCAGAGTTGCATTTAATTCTTTCCAATAAATCCCATTTGAATTCAATAGTCTTCATCATAAAAGAACAAGTACAAGAAGTATCGAGCATGGAGCGATTATTGAGAGAAAGCCGAGCATAAATTTTTTGAATAATAATTTCTCTTGAGAGCTCATGATTGGGGCATGAATATAACATTGACTTAAGCCTCCCCCAAGCTTGAGCGATGCTTTATCCTTCGCGAGGCCAAAAATTATATATATAATTACGATCACGATGAACAAGATGCTAGGATAAAACTTCTGATGAAATTCCAATTTCAATCGGTTGCAGTTCCATGATCCCATATCATCACATAGCCTAAACCATGTAAATACATTTCCCTTCAAAGATAAAGGGAAGACCTTCTTCTTGATAACATCCTCGGGCATACCTGCAAGCTTAAATAATGCACAAACTTCATCCACATAGATTAGGTGCAAATCGGGATGCAATGTTCCATCTCCTGTAAAAGGATTAGCTAGCAGTTTCTCTATCATAACCGAAGGAATTTCAAAGTAAACATTTTCAGTAGGTTCAGCAGGTTGAGGAGAAACTCTTCGCTCTACTGGTAGGGGTGAATATACCCCGAACAAGCCCCTCAAAGGATTACTTTCCATAGTAACAAGTGACAGTAAATTTCAGCACACTATATAAATTTTTCCTTACCAAATTCCACCTACCAAAGGCACTTCACTCTCCGGCAATGGCGTCAGAAAAGAGTCTTGATGACCCACAAGTGTAGGGGAACTATCGTAGTCCTTTCGATAAATAAGAGTGTCGAACCCAATGAGGAGCATAAGGAAATGACAAGAGGTTTTCAGTAAGGTAATCTCTGCAAGCACTGAAATTATCGGTAACAGATAGTTTTGTGATAAGGTAATTTGTAACAGGTAACAAGTAATGAAAGTAAATAAGGTGCAGCAAGATGGCCCAATATTTTTTATAGCAAAGGACAAGCCTGGACAAACTCTTATATAAATGAAAACGCTCCCGATGACACATGGGAATCATCGTCAAGCTAGTTTTCATCATGCTCATATGATTCGCGTTCGTTACTTTGATAATTTGATATGTGGGTGGACCGGTGCTTGGGTACTGCCCTTTCTTGGACAACCATCCCACTTATGATTAACCCCTATTGCAAGCATCCGCAACTACAAAAGAAGTATTAAGTTAAACCTAACCATAGCATGAAACATACGGATCCAAATCAGCCCCTTACGAAGCAACGCATAAACTAGGGTTTAAGCTTCTGTCACTCTAGCAACCCATCATCTACTTATTACTTCCCAATGACTTCCTCTAGGCCCAAACAATGGTGAAGTTTTGTAGTCGACGTTCACATAACACCACTAGAGGAAAGAAAACATACATCTCATCAAAATATCAAACGAATACCAAATTCACATGACTACTTATACCAAGACATCTCCCATGTCCTCAGGAACAAACTTAACTACTCACAAATCATATTTATGTTCATAATCTGAGGGGTATTAATACGCATAAAGGATCTGAACATATGATCTTCCACCAAATAAACCAACTAGCATCAACTACAAGGAGTAATCAACACTACTAGCAACCCACAGATACCAATCTGAGGCTTTGGGACAAAGATTGGATACAAGAGATGAACTAGGGTTTAAGAGGAGATGGTTCTTGTGAAGAGGTTAATGAAGATTGACCCCCTCCCGGTGAGAGGATCGATGGTGATGACGATGGTGATGATTTTCCCCTCCCGGAGGGATGTTTCCCCGACAGAACACTTCCGCCGGAGCCCTAGATTGGTTCAGCCAAGGTTCCGCCTCGTGGCGGCGGTGTTTTGTTCGGAAAGCTTCCTCTTGATTTTTTCCAGGGTGAAAGACTTCATATAGCAGAAGATGGGCACTGGAGGCCTGCCAGGGGGCCCACGAGGCAGGGGGCGCTTCTAGGGGGTATGGCGCGCCCCCCACCCTCGTGGCCAGGGTGTGGGCCCCCTCTGGTTAATTCTTTCGCCAGTATTTTTTATTAATTCCAGAAACTGCCTCCGTGAAGTTTCAGGACTTTTGGAGCTGTGCAGAATAGGTCTCTAATATTTGCTCCTTTTCCAGCCCAGAATTCCAGCTGCTGGCATTCTCCCTCTTCATGTAAACCTTATAAAATAAGAGAGAATAGGCATAAGTATTGTGACATAATGTGTAATAACAGCCCATAATGTAATAAATATTGATATAAAAGCATGATGCAAAATGGACGTATCACAGAGCAGGAAGAGATGAGCGACGAGGGCTCCGCCCCCTCCTCATTTATAGCGGGAGAAGGCCAACCGGTGATCCCCACGATCACAGGTAATGATGATTTTTCTGTGCATGCATCAGGGACTCGTCAAGTCGGGCAGTTGCCGAGGCAGCATGGGGAAGCGGAGACGCCCACGTCCAATCAATCGCCACGCGTCAACCAAGGCCGCAGGCTGTTGGGGCCCGCGGCGCTCCGCACTTGCCCCTTGGCTCCATGGTGCTAAAGAGGCAAGCGCAGGCGAGGAGTCCCGAGGCATCAGGCAAAGGTTTCCATATCAGTGCAACGAGACCAAGAACAGCAGGACGGCGGGAAGGAGGTCACCATGGAGCCCAAGACGGCATCACCGCCAGAGCCTTTGGCAGGCGAAGACCACCTTTAGTCAGGATAACTTGTACTAGTTTTCTCCCTTCAATTGTGGCCATTGTGGCATCCTTTCCCGCCAGCATTTGGGAAGAGGACCAGGGCCTCTATAAATAGGACTAGCCACCAAAGTAGGAGGCAACTGATCCTGGATCGGATCCATTCCATCCTCACACACATAAGCTCACCGAAGCACAAGAGCACCTCTCCTCATGAGGCTGTTCTTCCCTTATACTTGTTCATCCCCAGCCCAAGAGGCAATCCACCATATCAGACTTGAGTAGGGTATTACACCACATCGGTGGCCCGAACCAGTATAAACCTTGTGTCTCTTGTTCTATGGGTTCGACGCGCTGAGATTTGAGATCGTGGTGAGGGCGTGAGCTAGGGGGAGGAGAGATCTCCGTGCGCACCCCAGTGTCCGAACCTCAAGGGTTTTGCCGGAACCCGAAATCCGACAGGGGATGCCCCGGTTGGCATCCCACCTTTCTTCTTCAACAATGATCAGTCAGTTTTGGTTGAGCCTAAGTTTTTGCTTCTTCACATGATATGTGCTATCCTTGGAATGTCATTTTATTTTGTTTTGCTTGTTGTTGAATAAAATACATAAGATCTAATTTTTTTAATGAGCGAAAGTCTTCACATAGCTACTTAATTATTTGACTACTCATTGATCTTCACTTATATCTTTTTGGAGTAGTTTGTCATTTACTCTCGTGCTTCACTTATATCCTATGAGTAAATGGTTGAATGAATTGAATATCATAAATCTCAAATTATATGTGTTTCATATGCTTATCCCAAGGGGATTAAGGACTTCGCATATAAGAAGTATAGGTGGTAAAATTTATTGAAAGTTAGCAAACACAACATTGGTCACACTAACAATTCATGAAAGAATATTGTGGGAAGAGAGATTTCACATATAAATATACTATCTTGGACATCTTCTATTATTGTGAGCCCCATTAATTATTTTCAAACTTGAGCAAATTAGTTGAAGTTGGACAAGGAAGACAATGTAATGAGTTATGTTTGGGTATATTTGTATAGAAGTTATATTGTAACGGATCCTCCAACACGTGGATCTTGCTTAGGATCTTTTGCTAGCCTTCACCTGTACTAAGCGGGTATACTAGTTGTGCATCCACTTCCTTAAACCCAAAGTTATTCCATATGAGTCCACCATACCTGCCTATATGCGGTATTTACCCGCCGTTCCAAGTAAATTTGCATGTGCCAAACTCTAAATATTGAGATAATAATCTGTTTTGTATGCCCAAATCGCTCATGAAGCGACAGGGGGTGGTCAGTATCTTTCATGCTAGGTGGGTTATTCTCACGATGAGTGCTTATTCGCTTGTCATTCACGAGAAAGTGGCTGGTAATTGGGATGCCCAGTCCTATGATCAAATCAAAATCAAAATATGATAATGAAAAGAACTCCTCCGGATCGTTGTTGGTATGGAGGGCACCCGAGGATTCGGCTCGCCATGGCTTGTGTTTGTTGGTGGAGGGGGGTTAAAAACTTTACCTTTCTTTTGGGAACCGCCTATAATGTGTCTAGCATGGAAGATATTGGGAACTCTTGATCATTACATTGACAATGAAAGCATACCTCTCAAAATTATATTCATCTTTGTTTTAAAAGCTTCGAGCTCTGGCACCTTTGCAAATCCCTGCTTCCCTCTGCGAAGGACCTATCTTTTACTTTTATACAAGAGTCAGTAGTATTCCTTCTCATTTCAACCCCAATTATTCTCTAGTTGGCAAGTATCATGTGGTGGGGAAAGATCCAAGCATATATGGCCATTCAAATATATTTGATCATGAACTATTATTGTTGACAATTATCAGTAAGATAAATAAGTTGGGAGACAAAACATTAAGCCCCTATCTTTCTCTGTGTTCGATGGATGCTATTTGTTCGAAAAATATGTTGTGAGGGTCAACAATCATGGAAGACTATATGATAGTTCAGTATGTGGAATTTGCTAAATCAAAGCTCACTACAGGAATCGGCTGATTTGTTGTCTGTCATGGCAGACGGCAAAGGACCAGAAAGCTGACGGCAAAGGTCTTTGCCGTCAGCCGCTGACGACAAACCTGCCCAACACTGTAAGTTACGGTAAACACCTGCTTTGCCATCTATTTTCGCATAGCGGACGGCAAAGACCCCTTTGCCGTTGGTGGCAGACGACAAAGAAGGTGGACGTCAAAGAACAGACATTAGCCATGTTAGGTGGCTAACGAGAGGCTTTGCCGTCTGCCAGCAGACGGCAAACATGCCCTCCCCTTTGCCGTCTGCCATCTGACGTTAGCAGACGCGTCATGCCATCCCCGTTATTTGCTGTCTGCCACGGACGGCAAACCACCCCGCTCTTTGCTGCCTGCCACAGAAGGCAAACCACCCCAGCCTTTGTCGTCTGCCATAGACAGCAAAGTGACCAAATAGGTCAGCTCCCAGGTTGCACAGGTTGCTGCCACGTCGCCTCTTTGCCATCTATGGCAGACGGCAAAGAGCCCTTTGCCATCGGTGGCAGACGACAAAGAGCCTGCATTGCCTCTTTTTATTCTGTTTTTTCTTATATCCAAGCATTTTTACAGCAAATATATGATATATTTTTTTCATAGGGGAATTTCACAGCAAACATATGACATATCCAACACATAAGTTTCATCATACATACATAGTTCCATCCAACCATACATAGCAAGTTCCACATACATAGTTCCATCCATACATATTACAATAGTTTCATCCACATAGCAAGTTCCACATTGTTCATCGATACAAAAGAAAAATAGGAAGGGAAAACAAGTACTCCCTCAATGCAAGCTTTCGTGAAGTGAATGAAATCTGCAAAATGGGAAATAAGAAAGTTAGAAGAAGAAGATTAGAAGAAGAAGAAGAAGAAGAAGAAGAAAATGAAGAAGAAGAAGAAGAAGAAAATGACATTTATGAGCTAACTTAGGTAAAAAATGACATTTACGAGCTAACTTAGGTAAAATGGATCATTTATGAGCTAACTTAGGTAAAATGGATCATTTATTAGCTAACTTACGTAAAATGGATTATTTTGGAGCTAACTTAGGTAAAATGCATCATTTTGGAGCTAACCTAGGTAAAATGGATTATTTATGAGCTAACCTTGGTAAAATAGATCATTTATGAGCTAACTTAGCTAAAATGGATCATTTTGGAGCTAACTTAGGTAAAATGGATCATTTTGGAGCTAACTTAGGTAAAATGGATCATTTTGGAGCTAACCTAAGTAAAATGGATCATTTTGGAGCTAACTTAGGTAAAATGGATCATTTTGGAGCTAACCTAGGTAATTATGCCATTTTTGAGTTAGCTAAGCATATTATGCCATTTTGACATAAGTAAGCTAAGTATAGGTCATCATTGAGCTAACCTAGGTAACTAAGCATATTAGTGCTAACTTAGGTCATTTTGGAGCTAACTTAGGTACAATTGGTCGTTTTGGAGCTAAGAAGCTTATTATGTCATTTTGGAGGAAAATAGGCCAAGCATATGACATTTATGAGGTTACCAAGGTTGTTGTGCCATTTTTTACCTAAGTAAGCTAATTATGCCATTTTTGACATAAGTAAGCTAAGTGTATGTCATTATCGAGCAAACCTAGGTAACTAAGCATATTAGAGCTAACTTAGCATATTAGAGCTAACTTAGGTCATTTTGGAGGAAACAAGCTAAGTATAGATCATTTTAGAGATAACTTAGGTAAAATGGATCATTTTGGAGCTAAGTAAGCTTATTATGTCATTTTGGAGGAAAATAAGCTAAGTCTAGGTCATTATGGTAAGCATATTGGAGGAAATAAAGCTAAGTCCAGGTCATTATGCATTTTTTAAGAAAAACACTAGAGAAAACTTACCCTCATCACGGAGGTGAAGCACCGGGGTTGCTCGTGCCGGTACCACCTGGAGAAAGATCGTGCGATGCTTGTATGGAGTTACGCTGCACCAAAGATCATTTGCAATGTCTTGTTAGCATGATGATACTCAAATGTTAAGACTAGTAACTAATGACCATTCAAATGAAACTCACCATGGTGCCCGAAGCAATGACTGGCATCGGCGGAGGGGTCTGACTGGTCTTCTGGCACACAGACTGCACATTTGGTTTTGACGAGTCAGTCATACTAGTTAGTAATGAAACGAACGTTAAGTGCATGATTTGGCTAATATGCAGAAGAAACTTACCACGAGGAGCTCGTACATGGCCCGGTTCTGCATGTCATTCGTGCTCTCTCCTCCTCCAACATCCTAGAAGTCCTCTCCTCCAACTTCCGCGCCTTCTCCGCCGACCGCCGGTCCCTCTCAGCCATAAGTGTCTGGGTTCTCTCTCTCTCCCTGAAGAGCAGCCTGCAACACCACTCCTCGTTAGCATTGTAGTCATTAATGGCCACACACACAATGTAATGGAGGAAAGATAGTTGAGTCTGTATAACTAACCTCAAAGGCGAGCTCGAATGGCCGTTAATGAGGCCTTATCTCAGGAGCAGAGCTCGACTCGCGCCTTGATCTCTGGGAGAGTGCGAGGACAACAGATAAGTCCATCTCCAATGGCTATCGAGCCATGGGACCTCCCGCCACTAGATATCATCACCAGCTCCGGATCAATGGGACCCTGGCTCGGGTTAAAGTCCTCCCCTTTCCTCGCCTTCCCCTCATCTCTGTACTTCACGATCTTGTTGTGGAGGAGATGTTGGTGAAGTTCTCTAGATGATCAAGGTCAGACGCAGAGAATGCCTTGACCTTCTTGTACGAAGCAGTGTGGGCCATGGCATAGAGGTCGTGCACCTCTGGCACCTCCGCCTTATTGTGTCGCGCCTGAAAGAGAGGAACAGGGTAAATTAGTAATTAAAGGGCTCAAGCTAGCATGAAGAATGAATTGCATGAATCATGAAGCAAACCACATACCCATTTCCGCTCGAACTAATATAAGTTGGCGCTGCCTTGATGGTGTGGCACACCTTCCATTTGGGCACGCCGGTCCTTGGCATTGTTGTGGAGGGCTAGCCATTGGTCTGAGCACCATTCATCCACCAACACCTCCCAAAAATCCATCTGATCTACACACCATCTCGGGGACACCTAAGTTAGTAAAGAGAAACTTGAGTGCTACGCCTACGAATCAAATCAAGGAAACTAAGTACAAGGCCCTCAGAATAGGTAATTACCGTCATGTACCGCTCCTTCTTCAGAAACTTCTCTTGGCATGCCGGCTTGGTCTTCTTAATACCACGCGAGGCGTAGTAGTCTCGAACAACCTGCACCCGAGCCTTGTGCCCCAAGTTTTGTAGTAGGCGCTTGCACTCGGCATCGATAACCTGTGTTGTGGCCTCCTCGTATCCCTCCTCACACCTTTAGAAGGTCTAGAATCAAATGAGACAACATTGACTAGTACAATAACTAGTTATTTGAAGATTTTTAAGCGTGTAAAGGAGAAAGTACCAAAACTTTCTGGTCACCATGTCTGCCTTCGTGTGGCAGAAGACACCGTCGATCATCACCTCAGGCGGGGCCGGGGCATCCAAGTAGTGCTCCCGGCTGAATCCTAGCTGTGGAAGTTGACCCTCACCGGGCAACATGACAAACCCCGGGAAGTTTTGCCGGCAAAGTACACCAAGGACGGTGTTGGGCCTGCGGACATCCGGAGCATGGTCCCAACCCCTGCAGTATGACAAGGCCGACACATTAGATGTCTGAAGAAACTTGGAAGGCAAAAGATACAAAATGAGTAAATGCACTTACCTCTCCCCATCAGGGAAAATCAACCACCTCTGCTCGCAGGTCGTCGGCACGGGCGGGAGCCGTGTACAACCACGCTGGTAGAGGGTGGCCCCCTCAACCACCTCGCCCTTGCTATCAGCCGGATCCCCACCACCATCAGCATGGCCACTCGGCCCCTCAGGCGGATCCGGCCAGGTACCCCATCCAGACGTCTCCTGGGACGTACCCTGGTCCAGAATCTCATGGGCCGAAGTCTCATGGGCCCAAGGCCCGTCGACCCGAGGCTCGTGGACCGGAGTCCGCGTAGCCTCCTCCTCAGATGTGTCCACCCTGGCAGTCATGTGCTCAGGTGAATCAGCTGGGGGTAGCGGCAAGGAAAGCGTAGGAGCCTACCTACCTCTCCCACGGCCACGTCCACCCTGACCTCCTCTCTTCTTCCCTCCCCGACCACCTCTCCCGGTGGGCAACAACACCGACGAAGAAGCACCCATCGGTGTCTTCATACTGTCGACCAACACTCTCCGGAGAGACTGGGGTGGAATGGAAGTACCCCTCCCAGCACGCACCGACGAAGAAGGAGCCTCGGAGCGGTTCGGACCCGCGCCCACCATCTTTCAACACCTGCCATGACAAAGAGTAAATCAAATTATTACAACATAAAAAAATACTGACATGAATAATAATATGTATATAACTTAAGTGTATCATCATCAATTACAACATAAAAAATTGAATACCTAACATGAACTAACAATATATATATATATATATATATGTATATAATACAAATTGAATACCTGCCATGAACTAATAATAATCTTGATCGTCTATATATGCTCCGGGATCAATAAATGCATCATCATCATCATCATCATTATCATGAATGATGTGCTCATCGGGTTCAGCGACATCAACATGTGGAAGGCCACCTTTATGTAATCGGTCAAGCATTGACAGGTCATCCGCAGCAATAACCTCTTCTTGTTCTGGCTCAGGGGTGAAGTCAGATTCACTGTCATTGCCTACTTCAATGTTCTAGGGTGAAGTAGAGCGTTTCTTGAAACGTTTTTTTGGAAAGACGTGTTTCTTGGAAGAATTCACCTTCATATGTGTCTAGGTTAATGTGAGGTTCATAATCCTCTTCATTGGGGGGAGGTAGTCTAACACGTGGCGGCACTTCATAAACAACATCCCAACCATTCAGATTTGGATTAGTTTGGCAGGCCCACGGTAGATAGAAAACTTGGATCACCTGTTGAGCCATAATATAGACATCGGGAACATCTAGATGGGTGTTTTGTTCGATTTCGACTAGCCATATATGTTCATGAGTCCTTCTACTCTCCTTCGGCTGGAACCAATAACATTTGAAGACTGCGTCATTCTGTGGGTTTTCACCATAGAATAGAAGTTCATAAATTGCTTCAACTCTCCCATAATACTCGGTACCTCCTTTGCCGATAGTAGAGACACAACAATTTGTAGACTTTTGGTCGGCCATAGATAGCTCTTTGCCGAAGGTACGAAAGTGATACCCGTTGATGTCGTATTTGTCAAATGAATGGACCTTATAGTCTAAACCATTAGCGACTTGTCTCAGTTCAGCGTCCATAGACTCTGTATTAGCCTACAAGTTTAATACGAAAGGATTGTTGCATTAGCCACAAATTGGATGAAGAAATGAGAATGGTCTAATGGAAATTACCGTTTGTTTGAACCAAGAGATGAAACCGGGAAAGCCGCCTCCATACTTTTCTAGAAGCTCATACTCTTTGATGGATTCCTTTTCGATCACCGCTCCATCCGAGAATTTGGCGACGTATCGACTGTATCAAATATCAGGGAATAAGAGCAGTTCAAAGGAATTAGAAATTGCGAAACAATGGACCGGGAACTTACTCGATGTATGGCCGCACTTCTGTTAGGTTGTTGAAGATATACAACGAAATGGTCCGCCATTCTTCGATATCCAACAATGTTGGTTTTGAAGCACCGGCTGGTGCGAGTTTCCCTTTGAATAGGCTGAGGTTGTATCCACCTTTTTTAGGGTCTCCAGCATTGTACCGAGGCTTCAAATTATGCAAATGACGATTTTTGGCTTCATAGTGTGCTGTCATGAAGTTTGTCGCCTCCTCAGTAATGAATGCCTCGGCCATCAATGCTTCAATTCTACGTTTATTTTTACATTTTGCTCGAAGCGTCTTCTGCATCCTCTCAGTTGCGTAGCACCAACGATTTTGCACCCCCCCCCCCAATCTTGCCTCAGTCGGGAGATGCCAAATCAAATTCTGCATTGGATTAAAGAAGCCCGGTGGAAAGATCTTCTCTAACTTGCAGATCAACTCCGGCGCCAACTCTTCCATTTCTTCTAGCACGGTAGGGGATAGTTCTTTCGCACAAAGAACACGGAAGAAATAGCTCAGCTCTGTCAGTACTAGCCATTCATCCTCAGTGATAAAGCCATGTAACATCACCGGCATTACCCTCTCAAGCCATACGTGCCAATCATGACTCTTGAGACCAAATATTTTCAATTTTTCAAGACTCGCTCCCCTCTTTAGATCCGCTGCATACCCATCGGGGAACATTAACTGCATTTTCACCCACAAGATAATTTCCCTCATAGTTGGACTTCCAAGATTGAACCATTCCTTTGGCTTTGCCTAGTTCTGCTTTCCTTTTGGTTCTTGCATGTTTTGTAACGTTCTATCACATAGCGCCTCCTGATCGACTCTAGCCTTAGTATTATCCTTTGACTTCCCCTCTATGCTGAACAATGTACCAAAAGGGCCTCGGCAATATTCTTTTCAGTGTGCATCATGTCGATGTTGAGTGGGCAAAGGAGGTCTTTGAAGTTAGGCAGATCCCACAAGCATGTCTTGTGAGTCCAGGCGTGTACCCAATTATACCCCTTGAAATACCCTGGACGCTCTGGATCTGGCTCGAGAGCGTTTAACTGATCCAGGGTCTCTTGGCCTGTCAACGCAGGTGGTGTAGAGTTTTTCACAACTCTACCTTTGATGAAGTTCTTCTTGTATTTCCTGAACTTATGGCGAGGATCCAGGAACTATCTATGCAAGTCGAGGCAAGAAAACTTGTGACCCGCCTGCAGCCAACGGAATGGAAGAGCTGCCTTGCATGTGGGGCACGTGAACCTTCCATGTCACACACCAGCCAGTGAATAGTGCATATGCCGGCAAGTCATGCATCGAGTACATGTAACAGGCACACATTATGAAGTTCTATTTGCTAGCGGCGTCATATGTCTTGAACCCATTATCCCAAGCTTCTTGCAATTCATCCTTAAGTGGTTGCATGTACACATTCATATTCTTCGCTGTATAGTTGGGCCCTGGAATTATCAATGTCAGGAAAATGTTCTTTATTTGCATAATCTGTCCGGGGGGAGATTGAGTGGAATGAAAAATACGAGCCAACAATTGTATTGGGTTGCCATCATACCAAACACATTTAACCTATTTGTGATGATGGCGACTCGAGGATGCCTTGGATCTGCCGCTTTTTGCTCATTTAATGCATCGAAGCGCTTCCACGCAGAACCATCCGATGTGTGTACCATCATCAGATTCCCATCTGCATCTAGTTTGGTTCTTTTGCCCATTTTGTGCCATGTCATCTTTTTGGCCGTCTCTTCGACCAAGAAAATACGTTGAAATCTTGGTACGATTGGCATATACCAAAGAACATTAACGGGGATTTTGGTCTGCGTATTCTCACCCATACCGTTGTCTACCACAACATACCTAGAAGACTTGCAAATGGGACAATAGTTCATACTCAAGCCTAAATAAGGCACATCCTTTCTCACAGGCATGTATCTTCTCATAGGGCGTTTTAAGTGCACAGAGGATTTTGTCCGACTGGTACAGGTTTGCAGGCATTACATGGCCTTTGGGTAGAAAGCGTCCAAATACTGTCATCTCGCGTCATAGCATTCTCTTCCCAAGTTGAATTGAGCCTTCAAAGCCATTATTCGTGAGATGGCATCCAGCTCACAAAGCTCAGTGTGCTCGTGGAGAGGACATATTGAAGACTCCAACATTTCATTGAAGGCCTTTGCAGATTCCACCATCTCATCGTCCGAATCCCGAGCATCATCAAAGTCTTGCACCATGTCTTCCATCCCTGTACCATGCTTGTCGGTGCGATGACGAACCACCTCAGCTCTGTCACGTTGGGTAGACTCACCATGAAATGTCCACACTGTATAACCGGGCGTAAAACCACTCTTCTGCAGGTGTTTCCCCATTTCTTCCTCTATCCTCTTGTGCCAATTGCTGCATAGGACACAGGAGCACCAGATTTTCTTCTAGCCATTTGCAAATGCGGCTCTCACAAACCCCTTGGTTTTTGTTAACCAATCATTGGCCATGTCTTTCTGACTACTGTGACCGATGTACCTCCACGCACGACACTCATCTTGCCTAGCTATTGGACACACCAGAAATACATATATAATTCAGCATGTATATATTCATCAGTTAATCTAGTTTGTAAATTTTGTTACGTCCACGCAACCTACACTCTAATAGGTAAAGATAGGTCCTAATACCACCCGAGTATGTGTAGATTGGGTTTGTTTTCCCATGCTCTGCTCCGGATCCGATGCAAAATTTCGGCAGCACCTCCCCGCTATTCTCTTGATACACGTCTCTGCAATAAACAGAGAGGATGTGTACCTGGAGAACAACAGGGAGGCACTGACAAAAATTTTGTGTCAAATCCGGAGCAGAACATATGGGAAAACGAACCCAATCTACACATGCTCGGGCTGTCCATGGATAACGCTGAACAATTCAAAAGAATCACGGTTATAAACATGCAAATGCATGCATATTTATAACTGTAACCTTTTCGAACGGGAGACGCATAATGGTCACGCATACTGATGATTGAAGACACCTATAGGTAGAAAGTTTCATCAGCACGAAGACCAAAACAGAGCAAATAATTAAGGAGGGAGGAGGAGATGTCATTTGTGCTCACCCACGAACGCAGGGGCGGAGCTCCTCGGACACCAGACCCTCGCAACGACGAAACAACTGCACATTTAAATCCAAAGATGAGTAACATAGCATTATTGTTTTTCCCATCAACCTAACTAAATATTAACAACAGTATGCCACCGAAATATATGTCATTCAGGGTTTCGTCGACGTCGAGGCACACCTAACCTATATAGATGTCATTTAGGATTTCATCGACGCCAAGGAACCCCCTAGCCAATAGCCTTCATTTAGGGTTCCATCTGAAGGAAATATGCCCTAGAGGCAATAATAAAGTTATTATTTATTTCCTTATATCATGATAAATGCTGGAATTGTATTAACCGGAAACATAATACATGTGTGAATACATAGACAAACAGATAGTCACTAGTATGCCTCTACAAGACTAGCTCATTGATCGAAGATGGTTATGTTTCCTAACCATAGACATGTGTTGTCATTTGATTAATGGGATCACATCATTAGGAGAATGATGTGATTGACATGACCCATTTCGTTAGCTTAGCACTTGATCGTTTAGTATGTTGCTTATGCTTTCTTCATGACTTATACAAAGTTCCTACAACTATGAGATTATGCAACTCCCGTTTACGGAGGAACACTTTGTGTGCTACCAAGCGTCTAGCGTGGCTGGGTGATTATAAAGGTGCTCTACAGGTGTCTCCAAAAGTATATGTTGAGTTGGCATGAATCGAGATTAGGTTTTGTCACTCCGATTGTCGGAGAGGTATCTCTGGGCCTTCTCGGTAATACACATCACATAAGCCTTGCAAGCATTACAACTAAAGAGTTAGTTGTGAGATGATGTATTACGGAACGAGTAAAGAGACTTACCGGTAACGAGATTGAACTAGGTATTGGATACCGACGATCGAATCTCGGGTAAGTAACATACCGATGACAAAAGGAACAACGTATATCGTTATGCAGTTTGACCGATAAAGATCTTCGTAGAATATGTAGGAACCAATATGGGCATCCAGGTTCCGCTATTGGTTATTGACCGAGAATGGTTCTAGGTCATGTCTACATAGTTCTCGAACCCGTAGGGTCCATACGCTTAACGTTTGATGACAGTTCATTATGAGTTTATAAGTATTGATGTACGAAGGTTGTTTGGAGTCCGGATGTGATCACGGACATGGCGAGGAGTCTCGAAATGGTCGAGACATAAAGATTGATATATTGGAAGCCTATGTTTGGACTTGGAAGGTTCGGATGAAAACATGAAGTTACGGAACACCGGGGTTACGGAACCCCGGGGTCTATGGGCCTTGATGGGCCATAAGAGAGAAGAGGAAGGGCGGCCGGGCAGGCAGCGCCCCCCCCTCTAGTCGAATAGGACAAGGAGAGGCGGCGCCTTCCTCTTCCCCTCCTCCAATCCTAATCCAACTAGGAGAAGGGGGTCCTACTCCCGGTGGGAGTAGGACTCCTCCAGCGCCTCCCCTAGGGCTGGCCGCACCCCTTGCTCCTTTATATCTGAGGCGGGGGCACCCCATGACACACTAAGTTGATCTCGGATCGTTCCTTAGCCGTGTGCGGTGCCCCTCCACCATATTCCACCCGGTCATATCGTCGCGGAGCTTAAGCGAAGCCTGCGCCGGTGAAGTCATATCGTCGCGGAGCTTAAGCGAAGCCCTGCGTCGGTGGAGCATCATCATCGTCCTGCGCCGTCGTCTTGTGGAACTCATCCCGACACTTTGCTGGATCGGTCCGGGGATCGTCATCGAGTTGAGCGTGTGCAGAACTTCGGAGGTGCCGTCGTTCGGTGCTTGGATCGGTCGGATCGCGAAGGCGTCGACTACATCAACAGCGTTGTTATAGCGCTTCCGCTTTCGGTCTCACGAGTGCGTGGACGGACACTCTCCCCTCTCGTTGCTATGCCATCACCATGGTCTTGCGTGTACGTAGGAAATTTTTTGAAATTACTACGTTCCCCAACACCATCGACACCGACGAACCCCCTAACCTGCTCGTCCCCGGGTGCCCTCAGGTATGGCGACACACGGTCGACGGGTTTCCTAGGCGACGGCGTCGGGACCGGCAGGACCAACTGGCTCCTCCATCTACCCCCTCGGGGACCGGCGATCCTCGACCCTCTGCCCTGACCCTCAACCCCTCGGCGACCGGCAATCCTCGACCCTCGTTCCTGACCCTCGACCCTAGTTTTGGCGACCGGCAATCCTCGACCCGATTCCGTCGGCGCCGACGCACCCCGTCAATGATCCTCGACCCGGTTTTCCTTTTTCCTCTTCTTCTTCTTCTCCTTCTTCTTCTTCTCCCTCTTCTTCTTCTTGTTCTTCTACTTCTTCTTCTCCTCCTCCTCCTCTTCTTCTTCTTCTTCTTCTTCTTCCTCTTCTTCTTCTTTTCTTCTCCTCATTATTGTTATTTTTAGAACTAAACCTAAAACTAAACTAAACCTAAACCTAAAACTAAAACTAAAACTAAAACTAAACTAAACAAACCTAAAACTAAAAAACAGAAAAAAAAAGAGGAGCTAGAGCTCACCTTGGAAGGGCGGACGGTGGAGGAGGTGGCGGTGGAGGAGGCGAGGCGGCTGGGCCGAGGCAGGCGAGGCGGCCGAGGCGGCAGGGCCGCGAGGCTCGAGGCGACGGGTGGTGGGGGCGGCGGCGGTGCGCTGCAGGTGGCGTCTAGGCGCAGGTGGGCGGAGAGAGATGGGAAAGAGAGAGGGGTGGGGCTGGGGAGAGAGAGAGAGAGGGGTGGCAGTTAGTTAGAGGATGGGCACGTTCTTTCCCGTCTGCTAGCAGACGACAAAGAATCTTTGTCTTCCGCTAGCAGACAGAAAAGAGGGGGGTGGGCCCTTACAGCGCTGTCCTAAAATGGACCCCATCCATATCTTTGCCATCTGCTAGAGGACGACAAAGATTCTTTGCCTTCTGCTAGCAGATGGCAAAGAATTGGCTGATGGCAAATTGTATCTTTGCCATCAGCCAGTTCTTTGTCGTCTGTGTTTTGTAAGAAGACGGCAAAGACATTCTTTGCCGTCAGCTAGCGGACAACAAAGAACTGGCTAATGGAAAATTCCTGATTCTAGTAGTGCCTCTTACATAGACCCTTCCTGAAAATAAGATGAATTGGAATTGTTTGATGACTGAGAACATAGTTTTTTAGTTTTCAAGAAAGTTTATGGTCTATGCTTTAACATGTGAATAGCTTGTTACTTGATCATGAGAAGTTTTATGAGATGAGCTGCTATTTATGATATATAATGATGCTAGAGAAAGTGTTTGGAACTATCATTGATCAAATTTATGCACTATGCTACCATTCACACTTCATAATTTATTTCTTTTATCATTTACCTACCCGAGGATGAGCAGGAATTAAGCTTGGGGATGTTGATACGTCTCCAAATTATCTATAATTTATGAAGTATTTATGCCATGTTTACAATAGTTTTATATAGTTTTGGTATGATTTGATTAGAACTAACCCGAACTAATGTTGTTTTCAGCAGAACTACCATGGTGTCGTTTTTTGTGCACAAATAAAAGTTCACTCGGAATGGGCTGAAAATTTACGGTGACTTTTTATGGATTAAAAGAGACCCCCAAAGCACCGGAGCTGGACCAGGAGGTGACCGAGGAGGCCACAAGCCCGGGGGCGCGCCCACCCCCCTAGGGCGCGCCTCCCGAGCTTGTGGGCCCCTCGGGCACTCCCTTGATGTGAGACAGACGTAAAAAATTCCTATATATACAGTAACCTCCGAAAAGAACCCTAGATGAGAAGTTCCGCCACGGCAAGCCTCTGTAGCCACGAAAAACCAATTGGGCCCCCATTCCGGCACCCTGCCGGAGGGGGAAATTATCACCGGAAGCCATCTTCATCATCTCGGCGGCCACCATGATGAGGAGGGAGTAGTTCACCCTCGGGGCTGAGAGTATGTACTAGTAGCTATGTGTTTGATCTCCATCTCTCGTGTTCTTGATTTGGCAAAAACTTGATGTACCACGAGCTTTGTTAATATATTCGGATCTTATGGTGTTCTTCCCTCTCTACCTTCTTGTCATGAATTGAATCTTGCTCTTTGAGGTGTCGTTATGTTGGATTGAATATTGGATTTGAGAATACTTGATGCATGTCTTGCATATGGATACCCGTGGTGACAATGGGGTATTATATTGATTCACTTGATGTATGTTTTGGCACTCAACTCGCAGATTCCCGAGGTGACATTGGGGTAATCTATGCATAGGGGTTGATGCACGTTTTCGTCCTACGTTCTCCGATAGAAACTTCGGAGTGATTCTTTGTTGCATGTTGAGGGATTGTTATATGATCCAATTATGTTTTCATTGTTGAGAGATTTTGCACCAGTGAAAGTATGAACCCTAGGCCTTGTTTTCAAGCATTGCAATACCGTTTTTGCTCACTTTTACTACTATTTACCTTGCTGTTTTTATATTTTCATATTACAAAAGCCTATATCTACTATACATATTACACTTGTATCACCATCTCTTCGCCGAACTAGTGCGCCTATACAAATTACCATCTTATTGGGTGTGTTGGGGACACAAGAGACTCTTTTTTATTTGGTTGTAGGGTTGTTTGAGAGAGACCATCATCATCCTACGCCTTCCACAAATTGATAAACCTTAGGTCATCCACTTGACGGAAATTTGTTGCTGTCCTACAAAACTCTACGCTTGGAGGCCCAACACGAGTCCACAAGAAGAAAGGTTGTGTAGTAGACATCATTGTGCCACCTGGCTTCTCCACTTGCTAGATCGTTTCTTGTCACTGAATCTAATGATTTGTTGGTGTGAAGACTTGCCTGCTTGAAACCTCAACCAATCATCAACCCTGTTGGGATACTCTTTTTCTCACCTATCCATTTGGCGGTGGTTTGGGAATGCCTAAGAAAATACTCGTTCAGCTTCAAGAACGTATATTTTAGTATTGCAGTCCCCGGCAAAGAATAGACACCCTTAAGCACATTGTTGAAGCATTCAACCATGGTGCTCGTCATGTCACCATATCTCCAACCTCCTTCACCGTAAGCGCGTGACCACTTATGCTTCTCCCTGAAATTCCTTTCCAAGAATCTCTTCCCCTTTGTTCTATGCCAACGCCTTGATGAGTTTATCATAGCGGATTTGAATGCATCAGTGGTGAATGCCACACAAACATGGGTAACGTCTTTGCAAAACTCCTTGCTCTTGCATGCCCGGTAAAAGTTCACCACGAAATGCCTCATGCACCATCGGTGGTGAAGCTTTGGGAGCCCGGGAATGCCAACTTATATGGCCTTGAGAATGCCATGGTGCTTGTCCTATATGATGCATACCTCCCTCTTCCCAATGACCTTGGTCATGCCCCATGAACCACTCCCAATTGTCGTCCTGCTCGGAAGAAACTAAAGCAAAGGCCACCAGCAACACATTATCATTGGATGAATGAGCCATTGCCACCATTAGTGTGCCCTTGT
Organism: Aegilops longissima; assembly: GCA_021605205.1. Taxonomy (NCBI): domain Eukaryota; kingdom Viridiplantae; phylum Streptophyta; class Magnoliopsida; order Poales; family Poaceae; genus Aegilops; species Aegilops longissima. The sequence continues at coordinate 485,233,043 of CM038681.1, read as the reverse complement.
GTTTGTCGGTCAAGAAAGTGACATCTATAAACAACACCAGACGACAATGCTTAAATGCCTCGATGCATTGACCAAAACTCCAAGAGGCACGATGAAACACTCTGTCAATTTCCTCAACCCCATGCCGCATGCAAGGGTTCTTATGTGCAATGACTCCCAACATCCTCGGAAGAATATTGTATGTGGCCGCATAATCACCATGCAACATCCTAATAGAATTTGCCTTGGCCTTCCATACCTTCCCATAATTGACCTTGTATCCGTATCATTCTTCGACAGTACTCATGAGAAACTTCACCTTCATGGTTGGGTCATGGGATATGTCGGGGGAGAAGTGCTGATCGTGCCCCACGAGCACCTACGGGACCTGGGTCCCTTTGTGGTTCGGATGGGGGCGGAGATTGCGCAAAGACCGGATCGAGGCGATGCGCACGCTAGGGTTTTTACCCAGCTTCGGAGCTCTCCGGAGAGATAATACTCCTACTGCTGCTTTGTGGATTATCTGGTGTTCTTGCTAGGGAGCAATGCGGGCTACAAAACCTAGCCTGGATGTGATGAACTAAGCTGGAGCTGGACCGAAACCAGCCGAACCTCCCCTACGTTGCCCTCGGGCCTCCTTTTATAGGCACAAGGGGTTACCACATATGGCAAGTAGACAAGGTTACAACGGTAAAAACCTGGGTTGGTACACCGCTTTGTACAGTGTACAGTAATCTATACCTAACTCTGACGGCAAAGGACAAGAGTCATCAATGCCCGTCACGGTCGCTCGAACAGTGTAACAGGGACCTTCAAGTGCGCCTCCATCCGCCATGAAGGTAGCTTGTCAGTGCTGCTTGTCGCTACTCTCCGTTGGCTGCGCAGCCCGCTGACACGCGTCCTTGGGAGAGCCCCGTGGTGACACGTTGGCGGGTGAGCTGGAGCGGAGATGAAGAGAAGTCGCCCGTCCGGCAAGCGCCTTGCGGGCGGGAACTGTCGTCGCTTGGGGGTTCAGCGCCCGCCAAGCATTCCCGCAAGCTCCTCTTGCGGGGCCTTGTTTTCCTTGTGCCTGAGTGGCCTTCCGGCAAGCTCCTCTGCCGGGTCTTACTTCTTTGTTCTTGAATGGCTCCAAGGAGCTCTTTGAGAACTTGGCGGCCATCAAGCCCGGCCCGGCCCAGGCGCTGCAACTGTCCGTGCGAGTTCGGGGTACTAGGGTACCCTACTCTAGTACACCGGCAGGAGCCCGGGCTGGGCCACACACGGCGCTAAGCTCTGTTGGGCCAGGCCCAAAAAAGCAGTGCAGGCGCGCGTGGTCTTGATTACGCCGTTACTTGCCTTGGACCCACCACGTCTCCCACGAAGCGGCGCGCGTCGACCGCGTTCCTCTGAACGCACGCGTTAATTGTGGAGTCATGGGCGAAGTGGGCGGCGTGAGAGGTCGCCTCATCTGTCGCCTCAGTTCTGCATCTCCGCCACGTGGTTCCCATGCACTTGGGGTCACGGACGGTGGAAGCGGGATACTGGGCCGTCTCGAGCAGAGGCAGCAGGTCTGCCCAGATTCCCTGCTCTTCCTGTGCCTTGATTCGCCGAGTGGGGCGGCCGAGCCCCCCACTTTGCTCCTTTAAGAGGCGGAAGGGGCAGCAGAACGCATTCTCCCATCCTTCCTCCCTTCAGCTTCTTGCTCCCCTTTCTCCCATTCCCCATGTAGAAGGGGAACCTTGGTTCTTCGTCGGTGGCGGCGAGGGTCGCAGCTGGGCATCGCACCCCTCCCAATCCCACGCCCGTGGTGGCTGAGCCAACCGCGAGGGGAAGAGGGAGGGGGCGAGGTCGTGGACGAGGCCGAGGAGCCCGAGGGAGAGGCGGGCGGGGCGGCGCGCCGTCTCCGCCTCCGTCGGTGGTTCCTCCCCGGGGGAGAGGCCGTGGACGAGCCCGAGGCGCTCGGGGAAGAGGCGGGCGGGGCGGCGTGCCGTCTCCGCCCCCGCCGGCGACTCCTTTCCCCGCGGCGGTCCATACGGGGGACGACCCTTGCGAGTTCTTCATCAAGCTGCGCCGGGCGCCTCGTCGTCGTCTCCGGCTTCCAGCTCCGTTCGCGATGGCGACGGAGTCGGATCCGCCCGAGACGTTAAGGTTGCACATGAGGGGCTGTGGGATCAGCGGTACGCGAGTCCACGTTGTATTCCCAGCCCCTAATGTGATGTACCTTGATCGTGGGTGGAAGACGTTCGCCCGCATCCACAACCTGCTGGCGGGGTTTACCCTCCATTTTAAGTTAATGGAGGTGATCTCCTCTCCGTCAAGGTCTTGGGATCTTGGCACTCGGGCGAGTGCTGCGTGGATAGCTCCTCCGACGGCGAAGATTCCTCCTCGGCGAGAGTAGCGAGGAGGAGAGCGACAGCGGCGGCGAGGGTAGCGGGCCCAACTAGTTGTTGGGCGCCGCTCTGGCGTTACCGGCGACCCCATCATCGCGTCGCGGCTCCTTGAACTCCCCGGGTGCGTCTCCTTGGGCGGCTGGCGTGGGGAGGCTGCGGAAGGGAAGAGGGACGGCGACAAGGCCGTAAAAGTCGAATCTGAGGCGTAGTGCCCTCGATAAGCGTCTTGACGTCCTGCCGCCCGTCTTGAGCTCTGCTTCCGTCGCCGCCATCCCGTCAAGCCTTGGAGAGCCCGGCATGTTCCTTGGTGCCTTCGGCACTGTAGCTCAGCGTAAGCGCTCCTTTGCCCTTCCGCCTCCTTAACCTACCTCCGGAAGATAGGGACAGAAAAGGGATTACGGGCATCTTATCTTTTAATTTGTAAGCCTTGGGCCTTATCGCATAAGAACTTGTAATCCTCTCTTTCATGTTTTTCACTCTCCACGGACTGCATCCGAGTAGAATGTTTTTAATGAAAGAGGGAAGTTCGAAGAAGGACGAAAGGCTTATCTGATACCGCAGCCTCCGGCAACTCTGAATTGTCGCAGACCCCGGTAACCCTGGCTTGCCGCGGCCCCCGGCAACTCTGGCTTGCCGCAGCCCCCGGCAACTCTAGCTTGCCGGGGCTTGGACGCCGGCGCACCTTTCTTCTCTTCGCTGCTATTTCAGTTCTGAGAACAATTTAGCTAGAGCTGCGATAAGTTATTTTTGTAATATACACTATCTTAGGCAATCGAATGCATTGTTATTTCCTTTACTCGATTTCTTCCCTTGTATGCTTTTACCCTCGCTTTCAGGAAACTTGCGGTCTGAGCACCCTTGCCATGGCGCCGAGTGCGGAACTTCAGCAGCTTCTTTGGCGGGGTCGCTACCGACAAGCAACCTCGTCGCGGACTAGTCGCAGCTCACTTAACTTGTTGGCGGACTCGAAACAAAATAAGGGTGCGACCAGACGATTTGGTTCCTCCGCACAGGTTTTCCATACAAAGTACTTATCGTTCGAGGAAGATAACTTGAAAATTTAAAACTGGTCGCTTAAACTTAGCAACTTAGATTTTCTGTTGTCCATTCTCCGGCAAGGCGACAGTTCCTCGAGCGACGCTTGTCGGCCCACACCATTCTTTCCTCCTTCCCCCCCGGTTAACTTGTGGGTGGAGGAACCTTCTCCTTGTTTGAGAAGAAAGAAGAGAAAAAGAAAGTTATGGAGCCCAATGGCTCATTGTCGCTTACCGGGTGCGGGTGCTGCACAAGATGTTAGTGAACACATGCATATTTGTCTATGAAAGCATGTATTAACAAAAACGTGCGCAACCATAGGCTTTACTGATGCACGGGGTCTGCGCCCGTCTTTGTACAAAGGATTACATGCAACAGCGGCAAGACTTGTACAAAGGGTGGTTGCCGAGCAGGTTCGGCAACCGCGCCTCATGGGTAAAACTTGCGAAGATGCTCTATGTTCCAGGAATTGCTCACGGAAAGCCGTCTTGGTCTCAAAGGCGGACAGCGCCGGGCCTAGTGACTCGTTTTACCCGATAAGGGCCTTCCCCCAAGGCGTCAACTTGTTGGAATTCTTGGCGGATTGAGCGCGCGAAGAACAAGGTCGCCTTCCTCGAAGCTTGTGGCATTAACTGCGGCTATGGTAGCGGCGCAAAGCTTGCTGGTAACGAGCAGCTCGTCAGCAGCACTGAAGGCGATCTTCCTCGAGGAGCTGCGCGTCATCTTGCCGCAGCTGCTCTTGCTCAAGCTCATCATAAGAGAGCACTCGAGGTGACCCGTATCTGAGTTCCGTGGGGAGAACTGCCTCTGCCCGTAGACTAGAGCAAAGGGTGTGCGGCGGTGGCTCGATTTGGCGTCGTCCTGATCGACCAAAGAACCACTCGCAGCTCCTCGATCCAGTTCCTTCCGCACTTGTGCAGCCTGTTGAAAGTTCTGGTCTTGAGTCCTCGCAGCACTTCAGCGTTTGGTCTCTCTGCTTGACCATTGCTTCTCGGATGAGCAACGGAAGCAAAGCAGATCTTGGCGCCAAGATCTTGGGCATACTGCATGAAGGTGCGACTCGTGAACTGTGTGCGTTATCGGTGATGATCCGATTAGGAATCGAAGCGGCAAACAATTGACTGAAGAACTTGGCGGTGATTTGTGCGGTCACCTTCCTCACTGGTTCCACTTCCGGCCACTTTGTGAACTTGTCGATTGCGACGTACAAGTATTCAAAGCCCCCGAAAGCTCGGGGGAAGGGGTCGAGGATGTCGAGCCCCCAGACCGAGAAGGGCCAGGATAAAGGGATCGTCTGGAGAGCTTGAGCTGGCTGGTGTATCTGTTTTGAATGGAACTGGCACGCTTCACACTTGGTTACTTGTGCGATTGCATCTGGAGGGCTTCGGCGGAAGAAACCTTGCCGGAAAGCTTTGCGGCAAGCGCTCTTCTTGCCAATGTGGTGACCACATATGCCTCCATGTATCTCCGCCAACAGCTTCATCCATCTTCCCGGCAAATACACTTCAATTTCACTCCGTTGAGTCTTCTTACATGCAGGATGTTGTCAACAAACTGGTACATACTTGACTGCCGGGCTAATTTTTCCGCTTCTTCTTGCTCTTGGGAAGTTCTCTGTCTCAAGGAAATGGGCGATCTCTGTGCCCATGTTGGAGCACGTGGCTCGACAACAAGGACTAAAGGCTCATCTATCACTGCGGGACCATCAGCTTCTCGGCAAGGACATGCAGGTCAGCGGAGCTCGATGATCCCGCCAAGCTTGCGGAGCTAAGCTTGTCGGGAGCGTTGCTTGACGATACAAACCGCATGGTTTGTCGGAGCAGAACTGCTCCTCGGCGATATTCGCGTTGGTTTTAGGGACCTTCTTGGCGGCGGCTTCGGAGAGCTCTGCGGAAAGTAGTCGCCGAAACCAATTTTCTCTTTTGCTCTGTCACATTGATGGTGTCATGGTTGGTTGAGTCAGCTTGAGCACAAAATCCCTGGTTCCACAGGTAACTTAAGTGCGGCACATTTGGAGAGGCCATCAGCTATATCATTACATGCTCTTGGAGCGTGTTCCATTTGCAGGCCTTCAAAGTGCTCTTCCAGCTTCCTCACTTCATCGACGTGCGCTTCCATCAGCGGACTCTGGTAATCTTTATTTACTTGGCGGACGACAAGTTGTGAGTTTCCCGACAATGAGCTTCTTAATCCCAAGGTCCACCGCAATCCACGAGACGGCAAGCAAGCCTTCGTACTCTGCGGTGTTGTTTGTTGCTTGTTCCTTGGGAAAGTGCATCTGGACTATGTACTTGAGGTGCTCTCCGGTGGGTGCGATAAGCGACGCCCGGCACCGGCGCCTTGCAGCGAGAAGGCACCATCAAAGTACATCAGCCACTCTTTATTTGCCTCCTTGACGGGATGCTCGTCTCTGGAATTTCTTCATCTTGTGTGGCGTCCACTCTGCTATGAATTCTGCCAATGCCCTGCTCGGATAGTGGAAGTGCTTTCGAACTTGAGATCAAAGCTTGACAGTTCAGCGCCCACTCAACAATCCTGCTGTTGCTACGGATTCGCAATATCCTCTTGTTGAAAGCGGTGACAACTGTTATCTCATATGCTTGGAAGTAATGGCGCAACTTTCTCGAGGCCATAAGGAGGCGAAAAGCAGCTTCGCACACCAGTACCTCGATCTAGCCCCCGCAAAGGGAACTAACAAAGTAGGCAGGCGCTGCACCATCCTCTTCCGTATCTTATCGCAACCTGCGCTGATCCGTCTGGTCGGGACGAGCTTGACAATGAAGCATCTTGCTTGTCGCTGGATCGCCTGCCTTGGTTGTCGGCTCATCATCCGCCTCCCTCTCCGCTACTAACGCAGCACTAACCACTTGATTGGTAGCTGCTATATACAGCAACAACTTCTCTTGTGGCTTAGGTGCGACAAGTATTGGAGCGGAGGACGAGTATCTTTCAAGTCTCTGGCGCAGCCTCCGCCGAGTCCATTTCATTGGACCTGCCTTTTCAAAATCTTGAAAAAGGGCGGGCGCGTTCAACAGATTTAGAGATGAACCTCTTTGAGAGCAGCTACGCAACCGGCAAGCCTTGACATCCTTGGCGCTTTGGTGCTTTGATCTGCTCAATGGCCTTGATCTTGTCGGGATTGGCTTCAATTCCCGCTGAGATACAAAGAACCGAGAAGCTTGCGGAAGGGACTCCAAACACGCACTTCTCGGGGTTGAGCTTGAGGTTGATCTTGCGCAGGTTTGCAAGCGTCTCATCAAATCTTGAACTAAAGTCGCTCTCTCCTTGCTCTTGACCACTATATCATCCATGTAGGCTTCTACATTTACGTGTATCTGTGGTCCAAAAGCATCATGGACTACCCTTGCAAAGGTTGAACCAGCATTCTTCAAACCGAAAGGCATCCGTATAAAGCGATCGTGCCACATGGTGTGATGAATGCGGTTTCTCCTCATCCTCTTACGCCATGAAGATCTGATGATATCCTGAATATGCATCAAGAAATGAAAGCAGATCGCATCCGGTGTGGAGTCAACAATCTGGTCGATACGCGGAAAGGGAAATGGGTCCTTGGGACAAGCTTTATTAACATCTGTGAAGTCAATACAAAGTCTCCATTTCCCATTAGCCTTGCGCACCACTACTGGATTGGCCAACCACGTGGGGTGGAGGACTCCTCTGACAAGCCCTGCTGCTTCGAATTTCTTGATTTCTTCTGCTATGAACTCTTGGCGCTCCACTGCCTGTTTCCTAACTTTTTGCTTGACGGGCCACGCGTGAGGACAGACAGCTAGGTGGTGCTCAATTACTTTCCTGGGAACGCCGGGGATATCGAATGGTTGCCATGCAAACACATCGACATTCGCCCGCAGGAAAGCAACGAGCTCGCCTTCCTATTTAGGATCAAGCGTGGCACTAATGGTAAAGGTACCACCAGCGCCGTCCTCCTTGGCGGGCACTTTCTTGGTCTTTGGTGGAGCTGTCATCGTCTTGTTGCACTTGTCGGTGGAGCTCGACGGTGCGTCCTCGGCGGTAGCGCAGCACTCCGAAGAGGTGCGCTTGCCGGAGTGGGCAACAGTGCTCTTGCCGGACCTAGTGGTCTTCTTCCTCCCGGGAGCTTCAGCGGCAAGTGGTTTGCTATCTGTCATGCTGCTGCATCCGGTAAATCTTGTCGGCGCAGATAAGTGCGTCTTTCTTGTCGCCGTGGACAGAAATGACACTTATCGGGCGGGCATCTTGAGTAGGTTGTATGCATAGTGAGGCGGCCATGAACTTGGCAAGTGCCGGACGGCCAAGTATGCCATTGTAGGGCAATGGGAAATCGGCGACGTCGAGCGTGACCCTCTCGTTCTGAAGTTGAGCTCACTTGCCGAAGGTTACCGCAGCGTGATCTTCCCTTGGGCTTGCTCCTTCTGGGTTGATTCCTTGGAAAGTACCAGTTTCTTCGAGCTCGCTATCAGGGATTTGAAGTTTCTGGAGCACTGTGGAGGAGATCAAGTTCAGGCCGGCCCCGCCGTCTACCAACATCTTTGTGACCTTGAGGTTGCAGATGGTTGGTGAGACCAACATCGGCAAGCACCCGACCGCAGTGATGCGATCAGGGTGATCCTCAATGTCAAAGATGATGGGCGTCTGGACCACCAGAGGTTTGCGTGACTCTATGGATGGTTCTGCTGCATTGACCTCGCGCATCCATTGCTTGAGTTGGCGGTGCGAGGTATGCTGAGACGCACCACCATCGGCGCAAAGGACCTCCGTTGCCTTTTGAAACTCATGCTCATCGGTCTAAATCGTCCTCATCGTCCTCGTCATCTTCATCTTCATATTCTTCCTTGTCGCGCCACGGGATGTACATCTCCTTGCCGCTGCTTGGCCTGCCATGGCGTCCTCCCCTACGGGTCTCTTCTTACTTGCCGCACCTGCACCTTCTTGGGCTTTCTCCTTGTCTCGCCGCTCGTATTCAGCTTTACGTAGCTCAACAAGCTGCTCGACTTTCTTGCAGCTCTGGAGATCGTGGCCCTTAGTGCGGTGGATTTTCTGATCTTGTTTGTTGGAGCTGCCGGGCTTCTCGGCGGCCTCCACAGCTTGGCGGTCGGCGTCAGCGGCAACCTCCTTGCGGAGCCACCGGCCTTAGCAGTTGGCGGCACCATCCTTGCCGGACTGCTCGACAACTAGTACTTCTTGGTTTTCTTCCTCCTGTTGTTCCGCCACGGCTATTCCTTGCCGGGCGATCCCTCCTTGTCGATTCTGCTCCCACACTCTCTCCAGGAGTCTTCTTCCTTCTTCAGCGTGTGCACACTTGTCGGCCAGGCGTATAGCTCGTGGCGTCTTTCACTTGCACATCGCCATCTCCTCCCTCATCTTGCGATTTCGTACATTACGATGGAATGCTGCGATAACTGCCGCAGGTGGGCGTGCAGGATGTTGTAGTGCACTTGGCTGAATCTCGGATGAATTTGCGCAGAAACTCCCCTCCTACGGGCAAGCAGGTGGAGATCACTCTCTGGCCATGAGGCTTGTGGCCGCCTGTGAAGGCTCCAACAAACTGGTGGCACAAATCTGCCCAAGAAGAAATAGAGCCATCCGGCAAGTGCATGAGCCAAGATCTGACGTTTGGCTTGAGCACCAAGGAGAAGTAGTTGGCGAGGATCTTGTCGTCTCGTCCCCCCGCAGCCTACACCACGATGGTGTAGATGCTGAGGAACTCCGATGGGTGTGTCCTGCCGTCATACTTCTCAGGCACGTCTGGTTTGAAGTTTTTCTTGTCGGGCCTTTGGACTTGCCGCAGCTCACGAGTGAGCGCATGGCAACCCACCGCGTCTGACAAAGTCGCTGGTTCCCTGGCGGCGTGCATATCGACAGTGGGCCCGCGCGTTGGTCGGATTGACGGCGCGCTTCTCTTGGCGCTTCGTCGGGTTCGGCGTCCTCTTCTTTCCGCTCCCGAAGAACTTGGCGCTGGTCACGACGAGCTCGCGGATTCGACGACGCTGTGGAGTCGCTGTCGAGGTAGATCCGGCGAGTTGGCGATCTTGGCCTTCGGGAAGGGGAGTGTACGGTGGGTGCACCCCCGCAAGTCTCGTCGCCATCGGCTCGCGCCTTGTCGCCTCGCCGCAGTTGCAAAGCGCTCGGTTGCCGCGGGACGTCGCCGTTGGCGAAGCCGATGAGACTTTGAATCGTGGCCCTCCACTCGTCGACCTTATCGGCGGTCGGAGGGTAATCTAGTAGTAACTGGGCTCTCCAAGGCTTCCGCTGGCGTGGTTGGCGGTAAGGGCGTCTGGGCGAAGAACGGGATATGCTCGGACTCCTAACCAAGTTAGGAGGAGCAGCATCCGCCCTAGGGACCGTACCCCCCACTCGCATCGGCATGTTGAGGTGCATCTGCGGTCTCGAGGCCTCGGGATCCTCCAGCTTGGCCTTGATCCAATGGCGTATGGCGCGCTGGTATCATGGCGCTGTCATCCCGCGCCTCCTGCGAGCGCGGTCAGATTCGGACGCCGACGCGCGCAGCGTTGTCCTTGGGCCTGGCGGCATCGTGGGCTCCCTCGATGACGCCGGTCCCTCCGCCAGCGTTTCCCCCGCCACCTAACGGCTCCGGTGGTGGTGGGTTCGATGCGGACGGCTCAGCTGCTGCCGAAGGCTTCTTCTTCGGCGCCATGTCGACGAAGACGTCGATGGAGTTGCTGGTGCGACCGTCGGATCGGATTCACACAACCTCGACGCCCCTACCTGGCGCGCCAAAGATGTCGGGGGAGAAGTGCTGATCGTGCCCCACGAGCACCTACGGGACCTGGGTCCCTTTGTGGTTCGGATGGGGGCGGATATTGCGCAAAGAGTGGATCGAGGCGATGCACACGCTAGGGTTTTTACCCAGCTTCGGAGCTCTCCGGAGAGATAATACTCCTACTGCTGCTTTGTGGATTATCTGGTGTTCTTGCTAGGGAGCAATGCGGGCTACAAAACCTAGCTTTGGATGTGATGAACTAAGTGGAGCTGGACCGAAACCAGCCGAACCTCCCCTCGTTGCCCTCGGGCCTCCTTTTATAGGCACAAGGGGTTACCACATATGGCAAGTAGACAAGGTTACAGCGGTAAAAACCTGGGTTGGTACACGCTTTATACGGTGTCTGATAATCTATACCTAACTCGACGGCAAGGGACAAGAGTCATCAATGCCCGTCACGGTCGCTGAAACAGGTAACAGGGACCTTCAAGTGCGCCTCCATCCGCCACGAAGGTAGCTTGTCAGCGCTGCTTGTCGCTACTCTCTGCTGGTTGCGCAGCCCGCCGACACGCGTCCTTGGGAGAGCCCCGTGGTGACACGTTGGCGGGTGAGCTGGAGCGGAGATGAAGAGAGGTCGCCCGTCCCGGCAAGTGCCTTGCCGGGGCGGGAACCTTGTCGCGCTTGGGGGTTCAGCACCCGCCAAGCCTTCCCGGCAAGCTCCTCTTGCCGGGGCCTTGTTTTCCTTTGTGCCCTGAGTGGCCTTCCCGGCAAGCTCCTCTTGCACGGGTCTTGACTCCTTTGTTCTTGAATGGCTCCAAGGGAGCTCTTTGAGAACAGCGGCCATCAAGCCGGCCCGGCCGTGGGGCGCTGCAACTGTCCGTGCACGAGTTCGGGGTACTAGGGTACCCCTACTCTAGTACACCGACAGGATATCTCATTCAATAATTTGTAGCCGAGAAACTCAAATATGAGTTGACGATGGCCCTTGCTTCGGTCAGCTTTGTCTGGTGGTATCCACTCCTGAGTGGCTACACAACTTTTCAACTCACATTGCCCTGTTTCATGAATTTTTCTTCCATGGACCTTCCATGGGAAACCTTCTTTTTCACATTTCACGGTGTAACGCACCGCTTGGTTGAAATGACCAACACCTAATGGCATATGGTTCCGAATGGCGTAGTCAATCAACTACATCCTAAACTCTTGCAAGCACCCAAACTTGATGCCTTTTTTAAAATGAGCATTCTCGGCCTCATCCTTTGGCCTTGCATCACCGACTTTCAGGCATGGTGTTGGTTCAACCAACCCTAGTCTCATGCCACCATCAACAATGGCATGGTCGGCAAGGCTAAGATCATGAAACAATGGGACTCCTCTTTCCTTGTCGTGCACCTTCTTGAAGATTAGATTTTCTTGAACCGTGAATCCATCCTCGTCCAATTCTTCCCCCGGACCCTCGTCATCTGAGCCATAACCACACATACGGTTATAGGGGAGGCTACGATCCATGATTTGTTTGATGTATGATGTCTACTACACAACCTTCTTCTTGTAGAAGTTGTTGGGCCTGCAAGTGCACAGGTTTGTAGGAAAGTAGCAAATTTCCCTCAAGTGGATGACCTAAGGTTTATCAATCCGCGAGAGGCGTAGGAGGAAGATGGTCTCTCTCAAACAACCCTGCAACCAAATAACAAAAAGTCTCTTGTGTCCCCAACACACCCAATACAATGGTAAATTGTATAGGTGCACTAGTTAATGAAGTGATGGTGATCTGAGTGCAATATGGAAGGTAGATATAGGTTTTTGTAATCTGAAATAATAAAAACAGCAAGGTAGCAAGTGGTAAAAGTGAGCGTAAATGGTATTGCAATGATAGGAAACAAGGCCTAGGGTTCATACTTTCACTAGTGCAAGTTCTCTCAACAATAATAACATAGATAGATCATATAACAATCCCTCAACATGCAACAAACAGTTACTCCAAAGCCACTAATAGCGGAGAACAAACATAGAGATTATGGTAGGGTACGAAACCACCTCAAAGTTATTCTTTCGGATCAATCTATAAAAGAGTTCGTACTAGAATAACACCTTAAGATACAAATCAACCAAAACCCCAATGTCACCTAGATACTCCATTGTCACCTCAAGTATCCGTGGGCATGATTATACGATATGCATCACACAATCTCTGATCTATCCAACCAACATAAAAGTACTTCAAAGAGTGCCCCAAAGTTTCTACCGAAGAATCAAGAACATGTGCCAACCCCTATGCATAGGTTCCCAATGTCACGAAACCCGCAAGTTGATCACAAAAACATACATCAAGTGGCACATGATATCTCATTGTCACCACAGATAATCACGGCAAGACATACATCAAGTGTTCTCGTAAAGACTCAATCCGATAAGATAACTTCAAAGGGGAAACTCAATTCATCACAAGAGAGTAGAGGGGGAGAGACATCATAAGATCCAACTACAATAGCAAAGCTCGGGATACATCAAGATCGTGCCATAGAGGAACACGAGAGAGAACACGAGAGAGAGAGATCAAACACATAGCTACTGGTACATACCCTCAGCCCTGAGGGTGAATTACTCCCTCCTCGTCATGAATAGCCCCGGGATGATGAAGATGGCCACCGGTGATGGATCCCCCCTCCGGCAGGGTACCGGAAAGGGGTCCCGATTGGTTTTTGGTGGTTCTGGAGCTATCTTCTGTTCTGGAAGTTTTAGGGTACGACGGTATATGTGGGTGAAAGGAGTATGTCGGTGGAGCTACGGGGGCCCCACGAGGTAGGGGGGCGCGCCCAGGGGGAGGGCGCGCCCCCACCCTCTTGAGCAACTCCCGTATCTTCTGACGTGGGGTCCAAGTCCATCAAGTGGGTTTCCTTCCAAAAATAACTTCTCCAGTTGATTTCGTTCCGTTTTGACTCCGTCTGATATTCCTTTTCCTCGAAACACTGAAATAGGCATAAAACAGCAAATCTGGGCTGGGCCTCCGGTTAATAGGTTAGTCCCAAAAATAATATAAAAGTGGATAATAAAGCCCAATATTGCCTAAAACAGTAGATAAAGTAGCATGGAGCAATCAAAAATTATAGATACGTTGGAGACGTATCAAGCATCCCCAAGCTTAATTCCTCCTCGTCCTCGAGTAGGTAAATGATTAAAAATAATTTGATGCGGAGTGATACTTTGGCATAATTTCAATGTAATTCTTACTTGTGTTATGAATATTCAGATTCAAAAGATTCAAGACAAAAGTTCATATTGACATAAAAATAATAATACTTCAAGCATACTAATCAAAGCAATCATGTCTTCTCAAAATAGCAAGGCAAAAGAAAGTTCATCCCTACAAAATCATATAGTTAGGCTATGCTTCATTTTTGTCACACAAAGATGTTCCCAACTTCTATACCCCCGATGACAAGCCAAGCAATTGTTTCATACTTAAATAATCTCAAACTTTTTCAACCTTCACGCAATACATGAGCGTGAGCCATGGATATAGCACTATGGGTGCTATAGAATATGATGATGGGGATTGTGTGGAGAAGACAAAAAAGGAGAAAGTCTCACATTGACGAGGATAATCAACGGGCTATGGGGATGCCCATCAATTGATGTCAACATGAGGAGTAGGGATTGCCATGCAACGGATGCACTAGAGCTATGAATGCTCAACAAAAGAAAACTAGTGGGTGTGCTTCCAACTTGCTTGCTCATGAAGACCTAGGGCATTTGAGGAAGCCCATCGTAGGAATATACAAGCCAAGTTCTATAATGAAAAATTCCCACTAGTATGAACAAGACAACTTATGAGACTCACTATATGAAAAACATGGTGCTATTTTGAAGCACAATATATGAGACTCACTACATGAAGAACAAGGTGCTACTTTGAAGCACAATATATGAGACTCACTACATGAAGAACATGGTGCTACTTTGAAGCACAAGTGTGGAAAAAAAAGGATAGTAGCATTGCCCCTTTTTTATTTTTTTGTTTTTTTTGTTTTTTTGTCCTTCTTTTTTTTTCTTTGGCCTTTCTCTTTTTTTTGGGACAATGCTCTATTGAATGATGATCATCACACTTCTATTGATTACAACATAAGGATTACAACTCGAAACTAGAACAAGATATGACTCTATATGAATGCCTCCGTGATCTACGGGATGGTGCAATGAATCAAGAGTGACATGTATGAAAAATAATGCATGGTGGCTTTGCCACAAATACGATGTCAACTACATGATCATGCAATGGCAATATGACAAAAGTAAAGTATGTCACGATGATGATGAACGGAACGGCGGAAAGTTGCATGGCAATATATCTCGGAATGGCTATGGAAATGCCATAATAGGTAGGTATGGTGGCTGTTTTGAGGAAGATATAAGGAGGTTTATGTGTGATAGAGCGTATCGTATCACGGGGTTTGGATGCACAGGCGAAGTTTGCACCAACTCTCAATGTGAGAAAGGGCAATGCACTGTACCGAAGAGGCTAGCAATGATGGAAAGGTAAAAGTGCGTATAATCCATGGACTCAACATTATTCAAAAGAACGCATATACTTATTGCAAAAATTTAGAAGTCATCAAAAATCAAGTACTACGCGCATGCTCCTAGGGGGATAGATTGGTAGGAAAAGACCATCGCTCGTCCCCGACCGCCACTCATAAGGATGCACAAGCCAGGTACACTTCATGTTTCAAATTTGTTACACAACGTTAACCATACGTGCATGCTACGGGACTTGCAAACTTCAACACAAGTATTTCTCAAATTCACAATCACCAACTAGCACGACTATGATATTATCACCTCCATATCTCAAAACAATTATCAAGCATCAAACTTATCTTAGTATTCAACTCACTCATAAGAATCCTTACAAATCTTGTATGCTTAGCATATTAGAATTAAGCACATTACCATGCTATTTAATACTCTCAAAATAATATAAGTGAAGCATGAGAGTTCATCTATTTCTTCAAAATAAAACTACCACCATGCTCTAAAAGATATAAGTAAAGTACTAGAGCAAATGACAAACTACTCCGAAAGATATAAGTGAAGATCAATGAGTAGTCGAATAATTATGTAACTATGTGAAGACTCTCCCATTTAAGAATTTCAGATCTTGATACTTTATTCAAACAGCAAGAAAAGCTAAAGAAAATGACATGACGCTCCAAGCAAAACACATACCATGTGGTGAATAAAAATATAGCTCCAAGTAAAGTTACTGATGAACGAAGACGAAAGAGGGGATGCCTTCCGGGGCAACCCCAAGCTTAGGCTCTTGGTTATCCTTGAATATTGCCTTGGGGTGCCTTGGGCATCCCCAATCTTAGGCTCTTGCCACTCCTTATTCCGTAGTCCATCGAATCTTTACCCAAAACTTGAAAACTTCACAACACAAAACTTAACAGAAAACTAGTGAGCTCCGTTAGCGAAAGAAAAAAAAATACCACTTCAAGGTACTGTAATGAACTCATTATTTACTTATATTGGTGTTAAACCTACTGTATTCCAACTTCTCTATGGTTTATAAACTATTTTACTAGCCACAGAGTCATCAAAATAAGCAAACAACACAATGAAAACAGAATCTGTCAAAAACAGAACAGTCTGTAGTAATATGTAACTAACGCAAACTTATGGAACTCCAAAAATTCTAAAATAAACTTCTGGACCTGAGGAATTTGTCTAGTAATAATCTGCAAAAAGAATCAACTAAATAGCACTCTCCAGTAAAAGGTTCTAGCTAATCTCGTGAGCGCTAAAGTTTCTGTTTTTTTACAGCATGATCATAAAGACTTCACCCAAGTCTTCCCAAAGGTTCTACTTGGCACAAACACTAATTAAAAGATAAAACCACATCTAAACAGATTATAGATGGATTATTTATTCCTAAACAGAACCAAAAAGCAAGAAACTAAAATAAAATTGGGTTTCCTCCCAACAAGCGCTATCGTTTAACGCCCCTAGCTAGGCATGATGATTTCAATGATGCTCACATTAGAGATAAGAATTGAAACATAAAGAGAGAATCATGAAGAATATGACTAGCACATTTAATTATAACACACTTCCTACGCATAGGGATTTTGTGAGCAAACAACTTATGGGAACAATAATCAACTTGCATAGGAAGGTAAAACAAGCATAACTTCAAAACTTTAAGCACATAGAGAGGAAACTTGATATTATTGCAATTCCTACAAGCATATATTCCTCCCTCATAATAATTTTCAGTAGCATCATGAATGAATTCAACAATATAACCAGCACCTAAAGCATTCTTTTCATAATCTACAAGCATAGAAAATTTACTACTC
The DNA here is from genome assembly GCA_021605205.1 of Aegilops longissima. NCBI lineage: Eukaryota > Viridiplantae > Streptophyta > Magnoliopsida > Poales > Poaceae > Aegilops > Aegilops longissima. Next base: position 485,216,580 of record CM038681.1, on the reverse strand, counting down.
TCCACATAAGCAAAATTCTTCTCATTAATAGTAGTGGGAGCAAACTCAACAAAATAACTATCATGTGATTGAAAATTAAGATCAAGATGAAAAGTTTCATGGTTATCATTATTCTTTAAAGCATACGTGTCATTACAATAATCATCATAGATAGGAGGCATGCTTTCATCATAGTAAATTTGCTCATCAAAGCTTGGGGGACAAAAAATATCATATTCATCAAAAATAGCTTCCCCAAGCTTGTGGCTTTGCATATCATTAGCATAATGGATATTCAAGGAATTCATACTAACAACATTGCAATCATGCTCATCATTCACATATTTTATGCCAAGAATTCTATGCAATTCTTCTTCTAGTACTTTGGCACAATTTTCTTTTCCATCATACTCACGAAAGATATTAAAAAGATGAAGCGTATGAGACAAACTCAATTCCATTTTTTTTTGTAGTTTTATTTTATAAACTAAACTAGTGCTAAAACAAGAAACAAAAAGATTTGATTGCAAGATCTAAAGATATACCTTCACTTACCTAGCCTCCCCGGCAACGGCGCCAGAAAATAGCTTGATGTCTACTACACAACCTTCTTCTTGTAGACGTTGTTGGGCCTGCAAGTGCACAGGTTTGTAGGACAGTAGCAAATTTCCCTCAAGTGGATGACCTAAGGTTTATCAATCCGCGAGAGGCTTAGGAGGAAGATGGTCTCTCTCAAATAACCCTGCAACCAAATAACAAAAAGTCTCTTGTGTCCCCAACACACCCAATACAATGGTAAATTGTATAGGTGCACTAGTTGGGCGAAGAGATGGTGATACAAGTGCAATATGGAAGGTAGATATAGGTTTTTGTAATCTGAAATAATAAAAACAGCAAGGTAGCAAGTGGTAAAAGTGAGCGTAAACGGTATTGCAATGATAGGAAACAAGGCCTAGGGTTCATACTTTCACTAGTGCAAGTTCTCTCAACAATAATAACATAGATAGATCATATAACAATCCCTCAACATGCAACAAAGAGTCACTCCAAAGCCACTAATAGCGGAGAACAAACATAGAGATTATGGTAGGGTACGAAACCACCTCAAAGTTATTCTTTCGGATCAATCTATAAAAGAGTTCATACTAGAATAACACCTTAAGATACAAATCAACCAAAACCCTAATGTCACCTAGATACTCCATTGTCACCTCAAGTATCTGTGGGCATGATTATACGATATGCATCACACAATCTCAGATCTATCCAACCAACATAAAAGTACTTCAAAGAGTGCCCCAAAGTTTCTACCGGAGAATCAAGAACGTGTGCCAACCCCTATGCATAGGTTCCCAATGTCACGAAACCCGCAAGTTGATCACCAAAACATACATCAAGTGGCACATGATATCCCATTGTCACCACAGATAATCACGGCAAGACATACATCAAGTGTTCTCATAAAGACTCAATCCGATAAGATAACTTCAAAGGGGAAACTCAATTTTTTCACAAGAGAGTAGAGGGGGAGAGACATCATAAGATCCAACTACAATAGCAAAGCTCGGGATACATCAAGATCGTGCCATAGAGGAACACGAGAGAGAACACGAGAGAGAGAGATCAAACACATAGCTACTGGTACATACCCTCAGCCCTGAGGGTGGATTACTCCCTCCTCGTCATGAATAGCCCCGGGATGATGAAGATGGCCACCGGTGATGGATCCCCCCTCCGGCAGGGTACCGGAAAGGGGTCCCGATTGGTTTTTGGTGGTTCTGGAGGCTTGCGGCGGCGGAACTCCCGATCTATCTTCTGTTCTAGAAGTTTTAGGGTACGACGGTATATGTGGGTGAAAGGAGTATGTCGGTGGAGCTACGGGGGCCCCACGAGGTAGGGGGGCGTGCCCAGGTGGGAGGGCGCGCCCCCCCACCCTCGTGAGCAACTCTCGTATCTTCTGACGTGGGGTCCAAGTCCATCAGGTGGGTTTCCTTCCAAAAATAAGTTCTCCAGTTGATTTCGTTCCATTTTGACTCCGTCTGATATTCCTTTTCCTCGAAACACTGAAATAGGCATAAAACAACAAATCTGGGCTGGGCCTCCGGTTAATAGGTTAGTCCCAAAAATAATATAAAAGTGGATAATAAAGCCCAATATTGCCTAAAACAGTAGATAAAGTAGCATGGAGCAATCAAAAATTATAGATACGTTGGAGACGTATCAATGTACATTGACATCCAAGTTACCAATGGGATTGTAATGTATCTCTTCTTCTTCTGCATAAGCATCATCATCATCATGACCAATAGCATCATCATCAACATGAGCAATAACATAAATCTGTGGGTATTGAATTACTATGACTCTATCGTTCATCTCCACTTCATTTGATTGGCTACTTGGTGGTTGGCTATAAGAATTGGGGACATACACCTAGACCCTACCATCATGTGCTGGGGAGGAGGCATGTCGGTTCAAGTCAATTTGTAGCATAGGAACATCAACCTTGGTGGCAAATAATTCAAGTGAGTTGTCTTGTGATTGCTCTACTTTAACCTTGTACACCTTCCAATGCAATTACGAGGTGATAGGCATACTCTTCAATCGAGACTTCACCCCAACTCCAACATCATACCTTCCAATAAATTTAACCTCATAATTTGGGTCCATCCAATGTAACACGCCTCTCACTTTTACAACTACATCCTCATAGGTTGGGCTAGAGTCAAAAACCATGGGTTCTTACCCTTCATCGTCATTGCCATTCATAAATGTCTCCTTATCAAATAATGAAGATTAACGAGACTACCCATCTAAATAAATTTTAGAAAAAGTCAACGATAGGCCGACAACATAATATGGATCGAATAGCTATTATGCATTCCATGGATCGAGAAAAGTTCTATGCAATACGTTCAAGCAACAAAAAAAATAACAACTAAACAACAAAATATCATGGCTTCACCCTAACAACTAAATAATGACTTTGCTTAACCCTAACCCTAGAAAAAACCCAAACAATAGCCCTAGATCTTGCTACAAACAACAATGTTAGGCATACTACACATGGTCGATTGCACATATACAACCCTAGCATCCATCAAATCCATTGATTTCACGCAAAAAGGAGCACAACTAGAGTTTGCATAAAAGTAATCAATGCCATCAAATAAGTTGATTCCAACCAACCAAAAAGAGGAGAATGAGTTAGGTACCTTGAGTGATGAAAATGGCCTCGATCCACTGGAGCAAACTCAAGCAATAGAGATGAATTTGATGGATCCTAGGATGGGGGAGAGAGCGTGGAGAGGGGCTGAGCTCGGGGAAGAAAGGATTTCGGGGCGAATGGGTGGCTTATGGGGCCCACCCAAGCCACAACCACCGTTTTGCTCATTCAGCACCCTGCCGCCACCCGATCCGCCGGTAGGCCACTACAACCTACCGCCATGAGGGGCGGCGGTAGCCTCTCGTCCACGTTAGCGCGATCAGACGGCGTCCTCTACGTTGACCTGGACCCTACCGCCTGAGCCTGTGGTGGTAGCCTATTATAGCCTACTGCCGGATTGGGTGGCGGTAGGAAACAGGTCAAATCCAAAAAAATCCAAGATGGGGTCAAATCGGGCTAAACTATGTCAAAAGGGTCAAAACAGTGAATTTGGCCGACGGTACCTGCACACACACAAAGCAAATGCTTGCACCCAACGACAACAAGAGGGTTGTCAATCCCCTTGTTCTCGCCAATTGCAAGGATTAAATCTGATAGTAGTAGATAGATAAAACAAAAAAAAAGAAAAAGAAATAAGTTGTAGCAAGTATTTTTAGGGTTTTAGTAAATATATAGTGAATGGACCCAGGGGCATAGGTTCACTGGAGGCATCTCCCTCATAAGCATAGCGACGGTGGGTAAAAGAATTACTGTTGGGCAATTGATAGAAAAGTGCATAGTTATGATGATTCTTCATGGCATGATCAATACATATGCATTACGTTTGTGAAAAATAGACAATTAAACTTATTGACACCTACTACTATTACTCCACCCCTTGAACTCTATCCAACATGCGTCGCAAGGTATTAAGTTCATAACAAACAGAGTAATGCTTCAAGCAAGATGAAATAATGTAGACAAAGCAAGCTCAATTAATATGTTCTAAACCCATCGATTTACCCTTAATAGCAACAATACAAATATGTGCCTTGCAACTCCTATTTTGGGCCATATTATTTGCAGTAAAGGTTGTTGATTAATCATGTTGTGGTGTAATTCTCTAGTGGTGTTGTGAACGTCGACTGTTGTTGGGGATATAACTATTTGTGTAAGCCGCCCAGGAGGGGCCGGGTTACGCAAAGAAGACTCACCAGAAAGAAGCCCAAGACCAAGCGTGAAGATGACGGTTCAATAAAGGGCCTAAGGCCCACAGGAGGCTTAAGGCCCGTTGTAGTAAACCGCCACAATGGCATGATTTGTATCATAAGGTAGATTTAACTAGTCACCGAGCCGGATACTGTCTATAAGCCGGCCGGGACTCTGTAAGCCGCAGGGCGTCAACCCGTGTATATAAGGGGACGACCTGCTGGCGGCTTAGGGCAAGAAACAACCCATCGAGAGCCGGGCATAGCATATTCCGCTCCCTGGTCATTGAAACATCAAGCAATACCAACCCAACTAGACGTAGGCTTTCCTTCTCCGCAAGGGGCCGAACTAGTATAAAACCTCTCGTGTCCTTTGTCCCAATTAACCCCTTTAAGCTTCCTAGTTGCGATGGCTCCACGACTAAGTCCTTGCACGAGGACATCTGCCGTGAAAATTCCACGACAGTTGGCGCCTAACAGATCTACAGGTTATACACCTTTCTTCATGGTGTACGGAGCAGAGGCGGTTCTGCCAAGTGACATCCGGCATGATTCACCCCAAGTGGCGGCTTACGTTGAGGCTGATAATGAAAAAGCTCGTCAGGATGCACTTGACTTGTTGAATCAGGAGCGAGACTTGGCAATAGCCCGTTCGGCGATTTACCAGCAAGACCTGCGCCGTTATCACAGCCGACGGGTTAGAAGCAGAACTTTTCAAGAAGGCGATTTAGTGCTCCGGCTCATCCAGGATCAGTCTGATATGCACAAACTATCCCCTCCTTGGGAAGGACCTTTTGTGGTCAGTAAAAACCTGAACAACGGGTCCTACTACCTCATCGATGTTCGAGAACACAAAGATGCACGTAAGTCGGAGGAAGAGACCCGTCGGCCGTGGAACATAGCTCATCTTCGGCCCTACTATACTTGAGCCACCGGCTCTCAAAATACATATGTTCCTTTTTTAGCAATGTATATATATTATATAAAGCAATAAAGCAGGACCTCTTTTCTTTCCACCCTTAAAAGTTTATATATCTTCTTTACCAGGTGGTGGAAACAACCAACAGGGAGCGGATCATATCTGAATCCGGCTTTCCCTTTGGTCTGTCTTATGATCATATCTGAATCTAGCCATGGTCACTTAGGGGCTTCCTGTTCAAACATAGGTCGTATTCGAACCAAAGAGAACATAGCTATCGATACCCAATTGATCGGCGTACTGCCAAACCCACTTGGGGGCTTCTTGATCATATTTGAATCATAGTTTAACCCCTTTGGGTCTGACGTGGATCATATTTGAATCAGCATCATTAAACAACTCTAATGGTCACTGATGGGCTTCCTGTTCAAACATAGGTCGTATTCGAACCAAAGAGAACATAGCTGTCGATACCCACTTGATCGGCATCGCCAAAGCCATTGGGGGCTATATGATCGTATCCGAATCTTAGCTTAACCCCTTTGGAACGGTTCTACTGATCGTATTTGAATCGAGGCCTTTGAAAATTAAGTTTACTATTTATTTTACTCGTAAGGGTAAATAATATTAAGGGCAGTAAAAATTATATGTGCCAACTTTCGAAGTTAAGTTTAACTCTCGCTTTTGGGATCACATAAGCCGGTAAAGTATGTTTCAAATAAGATAGCAGGTATATTATTATGGTCATAATCATAAACCGACTATTTTTATGATGTTTTGGTTCATACTCCGGGTTATCACTATTCTATATGACCTCAGATGTGATAAGACGCCAAAGGAATTCTGTTTTTTGTTTTATACACAGGATAAAGCAAGAAAGTTTTGGACGTCAAGGAACAATTAACATAAGACGGAAGTATATGACGATAGTGGCTTATGACAATATTAAGCACCACAAACATGCGTGAAGGCATGACAGAGTTAAGAGGTTTTTCTACCCTATTACAAGACTCCCCGAGTCTGAATAATGAAGCATCATTTTTTAAAAGACATAGCACCAGGCGAGTTACTCCTTTGGTGGGCTTGAAGATTCCGGGTTATCCTTCTCCGCCTCTCCGTCTGCTGCTTTGTCCTGGAAGGTTGACGAGGTCCAGTCAATGCCGCTTAAGGCTTCAAATTCAGCTTCATCATCTATTAAACCGGCTGGGTCAACTTCAGGAGCAAAGGTATGCTTACGAGTTGGAGGAATCAGGCTGACGTCATCATAATGAGGAGTTGGAATCCTCCGGTTCTCGTTGTCGTAACCCGGCTGATACTTGGTAAGATCAATATCATTGCCAATGATGGTGGCCACAGGACGTACGACTCTCACACAGGCGGTGAAGTCTGATTCATCGAATACAGAGCCATCCTCCTTCAAGCTGGGATATCCAAGAGCAACGTCTGCCAGGTCTAACTCTAGAAGCAACGCCTTGGCCCGGCTTAAGGCGGCTATGGCCCCGGCTCTAGTAGATGCCCGTCTTAGCTCCTGAATCCGCTGGGGTAACACGGAAAGCCGTTTGAGCACATCCTGCAGGAGATAAGGAGCATCATTTGATAAAGCCACAACGGCCAAAGCATGTTGTGACCCGGTGTATAGCTGTTCCACCAGAGTGTACACCGCCTTAAGCTTGATCAGCATATTCTGCTTGAAGTTTGTGCTCCTGGGGCCTGCATTTATACAGGTAAGGTAAGCCGGAGATAATAATTGAAATAGTCATCAAAGGAACCATGGTGATATTCACGATTATACATAGTAACTCATCAAGATTGTCGACACCATTTGAGATATCTGGCGCTTTAAGCGGACAGCTCGGCAGATTGCTTGATGTAAGAGTTGCTTCTGCTGTCTCGGCCCGGGTCACAAGTGAGGCCTTTTCATCTGCCCAGATTTTCTTCTCCGCATCAAAATTCTTCTTCAACTTCTCTTGTTCAGAGACGCTGAATGCAAATTTGGAGTTGGCCTTTTGAATTTCAAGTTCTTGGGCTGCCAGACGAGTCTTCAGGTCAGCAATCTCCGACTCAAATTGACTGGTGGAGGCCTCCGTTCATGTCGGGTTATAATTAAGGTTATGGTAAGATATCATTAAGTCCCAAGCACTTTTCAAGCAAAGACACTTGACACTTGGGGGCTAATGTATGCTGAAGAAAATTTTAATTTATAATGCTGGATTATGTATATTAAAGTCTCAAGCACTTTACAAGTAAAGATACTTGACACTTGGGGGCTAATGTGTATCGCACGTTCTGAGTTATCATATTATGACCGGGTTAAATATATTTTCTTTTAAGCCGGACGAACTAACAATAAGCAGGTATCTGAGTCTACAGCATATTTATTCATAAGCAGTAGACTTGGGGGCTGGTACAGTAAGTAAGATTCAGGAGAATAATATGAGTTATACCTCAGATTTGTGTTGTATTTGTTTCACCATGTCAATTTCCAGGTCGCGGCTGTTATGCACTTGATTCAGATAGCCTGAGACTATATCACCAATGCTTAAGTGAGCATAATTAGCGATGTCCTGTTTGGTCTTCCGGCGTTCGACAAATTCTTCCTTGGCAGTACATCTGGCAAGGACAGTAGGCCGCCCCGGTTCAACAAACTAGCTTTTCAAAATTTCAACCTCAGGGTCAGTCGTCTTGACCGGGCTAGGAATTTCCGGATCATTGGAGCTGTTGAAAGTATCTTCGGCAGGCGGGTCAGAAGATGGCGCTGGAATTTCATATGCTGGTTCAGGAGGTGGTTGATGAGTAGAAGCATCAGGGGCGGCTGTTCCGAGTTCCGGATCAGTTGCTACCGGGTCTTCGGATGGCTTATTATTTTTTGCCCTCTTACTGGGCTTCACCTGCACGTTGTGGACAAAACAGAAGGGTGAGTACAAAATATGAGTAAGGCAAAGCATAAGGATAACAAAAGGTATATTACCCAGGGGCAGTCTTGAAGGCCGGCATATTGGATTGCATAGACTCGCCGGAGGAAGGAGAGGTATCCTGATAATTGGAGTCAGATGAATTGAGAGGTTGACGAATTAAACCCGCCAAAGGATAAACAGAACGTAAATCGGAGATGACCTCAGTCCGACGCTTCCTGCTTATGTCGGGTAAGCCGGAAGAGAGTTCTGCATCCTTGCTGGTCCGGGTCTGCCTCCGGCTTTCAAGCTGTTGTTGCTTCAAAAGAAATTGAGGATCTTGATAAGCTAGAGGATGTGAAAATCTTACTTTCCGGGTCACCCGTCGGATTTTGTGCTTTGGCAAAGGCTCTAAGTCGGAGGAGATTATAGCTACCTCTTCGCCAGGAGCTTGGTTGTTCCTTGTATCCTCCTGAAAGGCGGAAATGTCAATAAAATAATAACAAAGGAGTTAAGAGAGTAAGGGATTACCTCTTCCTCATCTGAAGAAGAGTCATCCAATCTGAACAAATCGGAGGCGCTGGGTTTCTTCTTCTTTGAAATTCCCGTCTTGGCGGCTTTCCTTTCGGTCTTCTTGGCTGCCCTGGCTTGTTTGGCAGCCTCGTGGTCATATTTGACCTTCCAGAAATTATCACCGGCCTGTGGAAAAAGATAAAGAATTATAAGTACAAAGGAGGTAAACATGTTTAAGAATATTTATTAAGATTGGTAACTTCCTGCAGGGGCCGGGTTCTTTTTGCAGAAGGGAAGTAAACCGAAGGCATTGCTAATAACAGTGCCCTCCTTCAGCAGTGACTGGGTTGTAGCATCCACCACATCATCTGCTAAGTCGTCAGGACTATGACGCATTGGGTCATCCTTTTCGCCTGTATAAGTACACATTAAGCCGGAGCGGCGACTTAATGGGAGTATTCGCCAAGTGACCCAGACTCGGACCAGATCGATGCCATTTAAACCATTTCCCAAAAGAACTTTAATCTTCTTGATGGTGTGATTAAGAGGCAGACATTCAACATCGGTCAGTTTATCCGCCAGCAGATGGTTGGACTCAAGGCGCAGGGCGCGAAAGCCGGGCAGAGGCTTCTCATCAGCTGGAGAAGTGTCCTGACAGTAGAACCATGTCTGGTTCCAATCTTTTGGGTGACTCGGTAGCTCAGCATAAGGAAAAGGCAGTCTCTCCGTCGCTGGATCGAGATACCGCCAAGCTCAAGACTAGGCCCGTTGGCACGTTCATTCTGCCGGTTCAAGTAAAAAAGTTCTCTGAACAAAAGCAGACTTGGCTCCTCTCCCAGGTACACCTCGCAGAAGACTTGGAAATTGCAAAGATTTGACACGGAATTGGGTCCAATGTCTTGAGGTCTAAGGTCAAAGAAATTCAAAACTTCTCTGAAGAACTTTGAGCCGGGAGGGGCAAATCCCTGGCTCATGTGATCCGTGAAAACTATCATTTCCCCTTCTTTGGGTTGAGGCTTTTCTTCAGATGGGTCAGGAACACGATAAGACATGACCTCCTTTTTTGGCAGATGGCCAGACTTCACAAACTCAGCCAGTTTACTCTTAGTGACTGTGGATGGGACCCAGTTGCAGGTTACAGGAGCTTTGGTCGCCTTAGGTGCCATGACAACAGTTGGCCTATTACAAAATAAGAAGTTCCGGTTCAAATTTTAACCCGAGAGAAAATATCCAAATTACTGAAGGTAGCAGCTTACGAAGGGGCCTAATGATATAAGGATAACTGTGAACAATATTTAAGCCGCTACAAGCATCAAGAGCAGTTCAAAATTCTTAGAAATATGAGAAGTAGGCAAGGTTCACAGATCAGTGTTATTCATTTAAGCCGGACACCTGGACAGTTATGTTTAAGGGAATTTAACAGAAGAAGTTTTCCGGGTGATAAAAACAGGTTTCATAATCTTCTGTTAGAATTTGAGATCAAAGGTCTGTTCTGATAAGAAAATTTTCTAGACCTAAAAACTAATGCAGATGTGTTCATAGGCTCGAATGATGCTTTTATACAGAGGAAGGGATCTGCGTTTTATCCAAAACAAGTGTGAAAACAACTACCGCGGCCATTTTATATCATTCTCAGATCAGAAGAGGCATTGAGAAGGAAAACTAACAAGGGTTTGGCTCTAATGGCGATGAATTCTGACGAACTCGAAGAAGCTTTAATGCAGACCTAAGCAAGGAAGGGAAAGGAACTTACGGATCTGGATGAGCTGCGGAGGTTCGTCGCGTTTCTCTGATCCAACCAGGTTGATGCAGCGGCCTGAGACGGTGAAGACAGGGAGCACGACAGCGGCAGCGGCGGAGCTCGAGAGGAGGCAAGAGGAAGAAGATGACTGGAAGGAGGAGAATGGGAGACCTAGGTCGCACCTATTTATAAGGAGAAGATAACTGAGACGGTGCGGGAAACGAGGAGATAAGAGTTATTATCCAGTGGCCCCAACGCCTCGATTTTTGGAGCAGTCAATAAAAGCAGAGATCCGTTGAAAGATACAGTGGAATAAAAAAGGAATTTAAGAAAGGATGACGACACGTCGGGTTAACACGGATTCAAAAGATGACGTCATGGCGGGTTAAAGAAAGCTCTCTACACAGTGAGAAGACTAAAGATTTATTTCTTAAGGAATTTTAAGATTGACATGAACAAGTTCAAATCAATCTGGGGCCTAATGTTGGGGATATAACTATTTGTGTAAGTCGCCCAGAAGGGGCCGGGTTACGCAAAGAAGACTCACTAGAAAGAAGCCCAAGACCAAGCGTGAAGATGGCGGTTCAATAAAGGGCCTAAGGCCCACAGGCGACTTAAGGCCCCTTGTAGTAAACCGCCACAATGGCATGACTTGTATCATAAGGTAGATTTAACTAGTCACCGAGCCGGATATTGTCTATAAGCCGGTCGGGACTCTGTAAGCTGCAGGGCGTCAACCCGTGTATATAAGGGGACGACCTGCTGACGGCTTAGGGCAAGAAACAACCCATCGAGAGCCGGGCATAGCGTATTCCGCTCCCTGGTCATCGAAACATCAAGCAATACCAACCCAACTAGACGTAGGCTTTCCTTCTCCGCAAGGGGCCGAACTAGTATAAAACCTCTCGTGTCCTTTGTCCCGATTAATCCCTTTAAGCTTCCTAGTTGCGATGGCTCCACGACTAAGTCCTTGCACGAGGACATCTGCCGTGACAATTCCACGACAACTGTATATGACACTTCACATATATGGGCCTAGAGAAGAAAATTGTGCCATAATATGTTTAGGATAAGAGGTCAGAGTGACAGATATTACCGTTCCCTGAATTAACGAGTTGTGGCGGCAGGGAAGAATAGGGACCCTAGAGGAAGTTATAGCTATGGTTAGGTATTTACCTTAATAGATCTTGGTATTTGCGTTAGCTGCTGAGAGAACAATCATAAATATGTATATTCAATGGTTTTGGTGCACATTTCAGGCTCTATCCCTACAACATTGAATAAGCAACAACAATCAATGCAAGTGATACGTGGAAATTGTCCACTATGTCGTTGTCCCGCCATCCTCAAGAAAGCTTGATCATCATAAGTAACACAACCGGCTTGTCCTTAGCATCGTTAAGGATAGGGACACTTGTTGCACTCTTTTATTCTTTATTGTTGCTCACATTCCATTGCTTAATCACACACACAAAACACCAAACCATTACATCTTCTAGTACTTGCACTGAAACATTGCTATTTTTGCACTTACCATTTCATTCAGCTCCTCATGGGAGCGATACTCTTACATATCGAAAATATCTACAATCAACCCCCTACTCTTCTGGGACATCGTAGGTCCACAGCGATAGTCGGCCCAGCTTAAGGCCCAAACCTAATAAGGACCTAGCCCAACATATCATCGCTAGAGGTCGCATGGCAGTCTGGGTGGAGGCGTCAGTTGTATCCAATGGAAGGTCATTATGCCCATCTTAAATAAAGGCGTTACCATGAGCTCTATGAAGCTGTTAATTCAAGTGTTATGCCATGTTATCAATAGCAACAGAAACAACCAGTCATTACTAGGTCGTTACTTGTATCAATAATCCATGGGTCGATGTAGCCTCAAGTCATGTCGCACACTATATAAGGCATGGCTAGGGCATTGGGCCAATGGTTGGCATCATTTGTAATCCGTATACTCATGGAGAAAAAGCACAAGCAGGAGAAAGGTGTTATCCCTTAGCAAGGGAGCCTTAACCTGAAATAAACAATCCTTGTGTATATACCCATCTATTCATCCAATAGTCCTTACTCCGTACACACCCTTATATGCACCGTACTGAGATAACCACGACATTATGTCAAACAAAAATGGTTTTATAGTCTACATGAGTACCGCTTCTTAGGATAGAACAAATACAACATCAAAGTAATAAGGTAAGACCTTACGAAGGCTACGGAGTGGAACTATAACATAAATGGACACAACAAAACCATGGGGTACTACCTATGTATCCTCTGAAGATTGTGGAGACTATCTTCGAGCCAAAAGGTAACAAAAAAACTCACTTTGCCGAAATGCAAGAAGGTGCTACAAAGGATGTGAATCATAGTTAAAAAACTGGACCAACAATCGAACTGGTGAGGCTATCGGTTTAGGTTTTTATCGGTCGAACCGCTGGTTCAATAGCGACAAAAAATTAGTATATTTAAGTTATTTTTCTAAAAATTGACATCTGATCAAATGGATACACTTAATATCAATTGTAATCCATTATGAAATCACAAATTGTAGCTAGCCCAATTCGTATTGGGTCGTTTGGATCAAGGTCAATGGTTCAATTCCTAGTTTAGACACAATTTTCTTGATATTTTGCTGGGTTTTTTTTGCTAAATAGACCAACACACCTTAAAAACAGATGAGGCCTCAATTCCAATTTTTTTCAGTTGGACCGATGGTTCGGACCAGTTTTTAAAACATGGCGTGAAGAGGGCATTTGGAGTGCTTCAAACTTGTTGGACAATTGCCCATGGACCTGCAAATATGCGGGACGAGACACTATGCGAGGTGAGGATCACGCACTACATGATTGTGATGGTGTCCATAATGTTTGTTTTGAAAAAACCCAGACACACATTCCCACCTCATAGAACAAAAGGAATAGCATGTTACACATTTTCTCAAGAGGCATCAGCTACTACGAGATCGAGAACTGCATCAACAACTTCTCAATGATCTTGTGGATCATTTGTGGATACATCATGGAAACCAATAGGTACATGTTTTTTTAGTTTGAACTATGTCTTCTGAATGATATTTATATTTGAACTATATCTTCCGAGAATTCAAGTTTTTTGAATACGAGAAAATGTGCAAAAATGTAGGCTGCACAAATGGAGGATGCAGTTCAGCGTTCGATTTTTCACAGAGAATGGGCTCTGTCCTTGAAAGCACAAGTGCTCCATGTGTGATTTTGGTAATTAATGTCAACATATCTCTTGTTGGAATAATGCCTATATCTAGTGTATTTCAGACAAGTTCAACAATGGCGTGGAAAGGACAAGAGGATGTGGAACCCCTTCAAAATGCTAAGGACACATATTGGCAAAAGTTCAAGACTCTTCATTTATATTTTAGTGATCCAAGATCACATTGAGTCTATAGGAAAAGCCAATACTATTAAAAGGGGATGAGGTGTTGCTTAATGGCTTGCTTGATCAAATGCTTAGTGATATTGCTCCAAAACCCTCAACCACTTTCTCACTCCAAATATGTCAAAATCCCAAACTCCAACTCGGCTCCAGCGATTAACACTATCTGGAGCCAACAAGTTCATATGACATAGCCACCGCCAGAAACCCTAACAGTTTGGCCACACCGATACGGATCTCGGTCTCACCAAGATGGCCTTGCCAACTCTCTGTTGCATGTTGCAATTATTTCGGTCTCACCGAAATAGCGATCGGTCTCACCGAGATGGCTTGACCAACTATCTGCTGCCTAATTGCTTCACTTTAGTCTCATCGAGTTGATGCAATCGGCGCCACCGAGATGAGGTTTGCCCTAAGCCCTAGCACATCGGTCCCACCGAGTTGTTCTAGTCGGTCCCACCGAGATTCCTAACATTCACATTTTGAACTTAATCGGTCTCACCGAGTTCTTCTATTCGGTCTCACCGAGTTCTTCTATTCGGTCTGACCGAGTCGGGTCAAATATGTGCAACGGTTGGATTTTGTGTGGAGGCTATATATACCCCTCCACCCCATCTCCATTTGTGAGAGATCGATCAGAGCGTGCCTACAATTGCAGCATACATTTTCTGAGAGAGAACCACCTACTCATGTGTTGAGATCAAGATATACCAATCCTACCACAAGAATCTTGATTTCTAGCCTTCCCCAAGTTGCTTTCCACTCAAATCATCTTTCCACCATATCCAAATCTGTGAGAGAGAGTTGAGTGTTGGGGAGACTATCATTTGAAGCACAAGCGCAAGGAGTTCATCATCAACACACCATCTATTACCTTTTGGAGAGTGGTGTCTCCTAGATTGGTTAGGTGTCACTTGGGAGCCTCCGTTAAGTTGTGGAGTTGAACCAAGAAGTTTGTAAGGGCAAGGAGATCGCCTAATTCATGAAGATCTACCCGAGTGAGGCAAGTCCTTCGAGGGCGATGGCCATGGTGAGATAGACAAGGTTGCTTCTTCATGGTCCCTTCATGGGTGGAGCCCTCCATGGACTCACACAACCGTTACCCTTCCTGGGTTGAAGTCTCCATCAACGAGGATGTACGATAGCACCACCTATCAGAACCACACCAAAAATCTTCGTATCTTTATTGTGTTTGCACACTCCAATCCCATCCCTTTACTTTCTTGCAATTAGCATGATTTACTCTTTCCGCTGCATATACTCTTGTCATGCTTGCTTGAAATGTATTGTGAATGCTTAAACTTGTGCTAAAACTCCACCTTAACTTGAACAACTTAAAAATTGCCACTTTTACTTGTTGAGGGTCTAATCACCCCCCTCTAGACCCCTCTTCTCGATCCTTTTCAATTGGTATCAAAGCATTGCTCTCCATTGCTTTGGTGTAATCACCATTGGAGGAAGATGGATGAGTCTACGATCGGGAGTATTAGACATAGAGTGCCTATGCTTAACGGAGAGTTCTATAATTCTTGGAAGAATGAGATGCTTGAGATTTTTCATGAATATGACTTGAACAAGGATATTAGTAGGCCTTGTGTGCCCCCATTGATCCTTTACATCCTACCCCCGATGAGTATCTTGACATGACCCGCAATCTTAGAACTATTGATCTAATGTTAGAGGATTGCCTAGAAATTTGCTTGTATGCTTGCCTACATTTGAATGTGCTTATACTATATGGAAATATCTTGAGGAGCGTTTTCCAAACTATTCCTTGAAAAATCAAGATGAGATTCTTCAAAAGTCCATTGCTTTTCATAAAATGGATTCTAGTGATCCTAAATTTGATGATTGTCTATTTGAGATCCGTGACCTTATGCTTGCCAAAGGATATTTTGGAGTCATTGGTAGCATCATCTCACAAATTATTAGAATTCATAAACATGCACATTGTCATGGTCATAAATCTAATGAATCACTCTCTCTAGGTGATGATCTGTGGCGACCGATTCTCCGGGTGTTAATCCCAGAAAATGGCCCTTGTGCTTACCAGCCCCAGGATAACTGTTAGCTGATAAGGCACTAGCTTGATACAGAAAATCCAAGCAAAATACAATATATGTAGTACAAGACCATTCTGGCCTGTGAGAACAATCAAGGGTTTTCTTCCGGTTGATGGCGGAAGCGGGTTGTAAAACATCAGTGTCTCTGGGACTCCATTTCCCACGGGAACAGCTGACCAGGTTAACTCCTATCTTCGCGAGGCTGCTATCACCGTTGCTTAGGTTCCGGGGCTGTCAACACGGTCGCTCCTTTCTGCGCAAGAAATCTGGCCAAGACAATAGCCAGGGACAAGCCAGTGAGTACTTGGAATGTACTCGCAAACATTATGAACACGAGAATAATATAACAACAATGTTCCGAAATATTTATGCTCATGACGTCAGTCATAAAAGGTAAATGAATCTCTGATGCATGTAAGCAGGTTATTTATAAATATGCAATAATATGATAGTATTAGGATTATGAAGTAAATGACATAAAGGTCTTCAAAAGAAATGCCACAATCGGGCGTCTGAGCGACACCGCATAAAGGGCTTTAAAAGAAATGCCACCCAAGGCGTCGAGCGACACCGCATAAAGGGCTTTAAAAGAAATGCCACGATCGAGCGTCGAGCGACACCACATAAAGGGCTTTAAAAGAAATGCCACGATCAAGGCGTCGAGCGACACCACATAAAGGGCTTTAAAAGAAATGCCACAATCAAGGCCCGAGCGACACCACATAAAGGGCTTTAAAAGAAATGCCACAGAATATCCAGGAGGTAGAACCATCCTGGGATATTCGATGATACCAAAAAAAATATCACAGGTTAGTCCACATCGAAGATAATAATCATAATTTATCGCAAGTCGCAATCGTGATTCCAGTTTTAACAGTTTCACCTCCGAAGACCGACACTAAGACCGACACTTGACCCATCCCAGACTGTAATCCTTAACCATGGACACGGCTATTCGAATAGGTTTAATCTCTGCAGAGGGTGTACTCTTTGCCCACGAGTAACGGATTCCTTTAGTCCATCGGGACTAATTCCGTCTACGGCCTTTATGTTGAAAACACACCTAACTTGCACACACCAGCTTAAATCACACGTGTCTGGAATCACCCACGACACCTGTCATGCAAACTCTAAGTGGGGAGGCTACAACCTCGCGTAGCATGGGATCAAATTTATATTGCGCGCTCTAAGGGGTGGCCTCCCCTCTCGATATCAACCGGAAACACCCATGCCCCCGGACCAGGTGGCCTGCCTACCAGCTACAACCGGTATCTTCCACCATGGCCTCTCTGTACGGTGTGTGCTAGAAAGAGGTTGACAACTTACTGGACCGTACTCTACTTGCTGTAGAGATGAGTGGTAGTACGAAACAAGTATGGGGGTTGCTGGCACAAGACTCGATCTATGGTCGACTCAGGAGGTTTACAAATTTCCCTGCATGACATGTATAGAGAAAATAATTCAACCAACAGAATCACCACTCACCATACCTTACCATGCCATACCGGACATAACCGTCCCGACGGAGACCGGTGACAAACCCATGCCTACCCAAGGCAGAGGTTTTTCTCGGACTTCTTCCGGCATGCATGCAAGGCACATGAGGATGATTATCATCACAAGTGTGTTCATTCCCAACAGCATGGAAACCATTAATATGCATCCATGCACAAGATCATATCACATGAAATAACGAGTCCTCCGAAATGAGGTGATGTTATAAACGTGTCAACGAACTCACAAAAATATTATGCCGGGGTTCAGAATGCTTGCCTTCAGGTCACGGGAAGGCAGGGTGCATTTCAAACTCTTGAAATAATTCTGCTCTCTTCAACAATCCTATTTTGAAAATATAAAAGAATTAACACACAAAAATAAAAACAGTACAAAAGTTGTTTTGAATTTTTTCCAAATAAATCTTAAATTAAACTAGACAATATTTGAAAGAGGTAGGAAAAAGAATCGATTTAATTGGAGTCGTATTTTAAAAGATACAGCAGGTCAAAGTTTGGTCAAAATCTGTTTTTAAAATAAAACAGAAAATGTTTTAAAAGAAAACACGTCGAAGGCGTATTCGGAAAAGGCGCTTCCACTTACTCCTGCGTGGACAGGCGCTGGGTCACTGATGGTGGACCCGCCTGGCCCACTGGTCAGGTTTGACCAGCCACGCTGCTGCGCTCCCCGACCGAACGGAGGCGGAGCTCCGGCGAGGTTTTGCCGGCGAACGGGGGCGTCTCTTGGTGATCTGAGGATATGAGTGTGCTCAGGGGGTCGAGACGAGTCTATGGGTACCCGCTATGGTCGCCGATGTGGACGGAGTTTCCGGCGACGAGCTTCGCGGCGGAGCAGGCGTTCGGGTGGATAGTGGGTTTGGGGCTACGGTGGTCTCCGACCAAAATTGAGCGCGGGGTTGCACTCATGAGAGGGAGGGGGAGTTCTTGGTGGAGAGAATGGAGAGGGAGGGGCACTGGTGGCGACGGAATCGGCCGGAGCGAGGCGGCGACCGAACCGGTCGGACTCGGGGAAGAAGGCCTTCCCCTCCTCGACTGTTGGCCGTGGTAGCTCTAGGGGGATCAGAAGAGGTTGCCCGAGAACTCTATTGGTCTCCGGGGCCCTTATATACGCGGTGGAGGTCGGTTCCGAGGCGGTCGGCGATAAGGATGGCGGCGAACCATCTTTCTGTAGCAATGGCGACGTGGCGGCGACGCGCGCTAGAGGATGAAGCTGCGGCTGAGCTGGAGATGCTTAAGGGGCAGCTGGCGAGCGGAGGAGGTTTGGGCGGCGCCGTCCATGGATGCGGCCGCAAGCGTGCCGCCAAGAAGCTTGCTGCGGCGCCGCTGTAGCGAGCCAGGGGCGGTCGGGGCTCTTGGCGCGACGCGGCGAGGGGAAAAGGATCAGGATGAGCTCGGGGAAGTTTATCCAGGGGCGCGTTTGCTCGGGCGCGGGCACGTGCAAAACGCGTGCTCTGCTCGCGCTCCGGGCGTGCATGGCGTCTGCTCGACGAAATGCCAGGATGGCCAAAACTGCTAGAGATCAAATGCAAATCCACAGGTCTGGGTTAGAGACCATTAGCAGGCTACTAGACAACTTGGTTTGGACAGATGGGAAAGTTCACAACACAAATTTACAATCATGCCAAAACTGTTCATGCCCACAGGGTGTTTGACAAAATGCCAGAGGCACTTAGGCATTTCTTGGAGTGACCAAAACTTCCACAGTGGGGTCTCTTTAGGTGAAAGAGAGGGTGGTGAGGTTAGTTTGTGAAAAGCACAAACTTGCTAGTGCAAGTTTTGCAGAACTTCAAATCTGGACAGGAGGTGGGTGGCATTATAACTTGAACCAAAAATGATCAAATGAGTGCAAGCTCCTGGACTTAGGGGTTTTGCATGAAGGACTACAAGTAGGAGAAAGAATCTAGGGCCAAAGAGCAAGCAAGACTATGGTTGTTGTACAAATCATCATGTTGGACCAGAATGGAGATGAAGTTGATTCACTCAAAAATTTCAAATAACACCACTGGGTTTTTGCATAAAGTTGAATAATATTATACTACCAACATCCCATAATTTTGGTGGAAGCTAGAAAGAAATATTTAAAAGGGTTGTAGTGTAAAATTGTCCCCTGGACCAGAGAAGAAAAATAGTTGTAGCACTCAAAATATGCAATGAATGAAATATATTATTGCACAAAAGTGATTTAGAGACATCACATGACATCTCCAAATTTTGGTTGGATTTTTAGTTAAGTTTATCAACTGGTTGTAGTACAAAAAGGAGCTCCAAAACTTAAAACAAGTCATTTTAATGGATAAAGCTCAGGGTGAAATAATTTAATAAATAAATCTACTGATTGAGAGATGTTTTTAAAGAGAGGGTATATAAGTCCAAAATGTTTTGGAAGGACCCACTTGGGAAAAACTCCTTAATATTAAAAGAAAAGATTTGAAATCAACAGAGATATTCTTGTAGGCAAAAAATTTAAACTCTTGGCAAAATTTTTAATAACTAAAACCTGGTTAAATTTTTGGGGTGTTACATGATCACTCACATGATGATGTTGAACATGGATATTGTGATGAGGATGATCATAGTGAATTTGATCTTGATGAGTCGATGAGACACTTTGGTCTTATGGCAAACCTTCATGGTTACATCGTTGGAGGAAAGGAATGGATTCTCGATAGTGGATGTACTGATCATATGACCGGAGACAAGGACATGTTCCGTGAGCTTGCTAAGAACGTTGTTCCACACAAGTATGTAACCTTTGGAGATAACTCCAAGGGTAAGGTAGTTAGCCTTGGTAAGGTGGCCATTTCCAATGATTGCTCTATCCAAAACGTTATGCTCGTTGAATCCCTCGGCTACAATTTAATTTCTGTATCTGGACTAGCTGACTTCGGTCTAAATGTTCTATTTACTGGATTAGGTTGCCAGGTGTTTCAAAGAGATAATCATAATATGGTCTTTACCGGTATTATTAGAGGTGATCTATACATTGTTGATTTCACTAAGAGAGCTCAACCTCGTACTAGCTTAATTGCTAAATCTTCTAAACGTTGGTTATGGCATAGAAGGTTAGGTCATGTGGGCATGCGAAATCTTGATAAGCTTATTAAAGGTGATCATATCCTTGGTGTTAAAGATGTCATACTTGACAAGGATAGACTTTGCAGTGCTTGTCAAGCAGGAAAACAGGTTGGAGGAAGTCATTCGTGAAGAACATCATGACCACGAGAAGACCGCTTGAGCTACTTCATATGGATCTTTTTGGTCCCAACGCCTACAAGAGTCTCGGTGGTCACTGGTACGCGTCGATGCTATACAAATGGTTTTTAACCCCTTTCCACGACGGCGTTTGGAACCGTCGCCAAGTGAGTGTGGGCGATAGGGGGGTCCTTCCCACACGACCCAGAAACCGTCGGGGATATGCCCTCCTGCCACACACGCTAGGCAAAATGAGGTCGTGTGTGACCGGCGAGCGCTCAAATAAAGTTATACGTACAATAGTGCTAAAAATACAATTATACAGGCAAAATTGTTTTCGGTCACAAGTACATCCCACACAGTCAGTCCCCGCTAAACATTCCGTTCGTATGTACATCCCACACAGTCGCTCCAAGGAAAACGTTTCCGTTCGCAGGTACATCACACACAATTTTCCCCGTTAAATCGTTTGTGATAGTGTTGCCATTGCACACGATATTAACAATTTTATCATTTGCGTTATTCAACGCATCACACATGGTGCGTAGAAGAAATGGTGTGGCAAAGGCTATCCATCACACACATTTTTTATGTGGTAAACGTGTGCGCAAGGTGGCCTAATGCAAACAGTTTTCAAGAGGATGTCGTGTGTGCAGTGGAGATTGATCGCAATTGGAAATTTTGAAATATAAAACGTGCAATTCAAATTCTTAGCACAATGGTTAAACAATGAATCCATAAATAAAATTGTCAGTACAATATGTTCAGTAATTATAGGATTAGACAACAATTAACTATAATGAACCACAATATTTAAAGGCGGTAAAGGTGAAGATACAAGTGTAAATCATTTTGACTGCCGATGGTGTTGAAGAAGCGGAATGCCCATAATGTGCCTTCCTGCATGCCATAGGCACGAACCACTTTTGTCGAACCCCTTGTGACGATCGCCCGCCCATCCTTCACCGCCTTCAGGAAGACTTCTAGAGCATTATCATAGTAGCATGAATTATATACTTTAACCTTAGTTGCCTCCACTCCGGTTATGTAGTTTGCAAGGTAATCATCTAAATAGCTTCGGAAACCACTGAAAAGAGAAAAATATCAGATACTAAGGTCTAATAGAGTAACTTGTTGTGGGCAGGGGGAAAAGGCAACACATTACTTACCATCCTAAAGTTCACTGTTGTCTTGGACAAAGTGTAAATAAAGAGCTTAATTCCAATCACCCATTTCTTTCGCCTAACAAACTTTCTTAGTTTCCTCACTTGACACTTGTTCATGAATATCTCATTACCCATACGCAAAAGGGATCGAAGCGTGGATCAGTACCGCTCATATATGTACCTACAAGCAACCAGTAAATGTTAGAAGCTAAACTGAGATTGCATAAATGATGTAAAATACAACTACCTATGTTCCTAAGTACAAGTATTTTTTTAGAGATTTCAATATGAACTACATACGGATGTATATAGAATTATAGATATAGTTTAGATTAGAATTTAGATTCACTCACTTTGCTCCTTATGTAGTCTATATTGGAATCTCTAAAAATACTTATATTTAGGAATAGATGGTGTATAAGACATGGGATGCAGCTAACCTCGATGGCAAACAACAGCATCGCCCATTGTAGCCATGTGTAAGTACATGGAAAGCCAATGTTAACTACAACAGGGTTAACATCCACCAAAAATAGCAAATGGTAATAAAACGGCAACATCTGTAGTGATATCTCATTGCGAAAGAGTAGCACGGTAGCAAAGGGACGGATTAAAAATTGGATGCAATTGTTAATTGCAGCAGGCTTAACAGCATCCTAATTCATGTTTTGTAAGTTTGTAGCCATTGAAATATAACTGTTTAAAAATGGATACAACTGTTAATTGCAACAGGCTTAATGGCCATTGAAACTGGTACTGATAAAAATGCAATTGGCAGAGTTAAACATCATAAGGCAGGTGCTGCCAGAGTAGATAATGGCCCATTTGTCTATAAAAAGGTAGGGAAAATAGCTAAAACGTGTTAGGCATGTTTACTAAAACATGCTCAATACATCGACCGTACAAAACGTAGCCATTAATTGCGACTGGTATTGGTAAGATTGAACTGGTGAGTACATACTTGGTAAGTCCTTAGAGGTCGTAGTTGTTGGGGCACTTCATCTTGGCCAGAGCCCGCCCAAAGTCAGCAGCGACGGAGGCGAGCTGTTCCTCCGGGTCGAAGCATGGATCAGTGCCACTGACATGTGTACCTACAGGCAACGAGTACATGGTAGAAGTTAAACTGCAATTGCACAAATGATGTGAAATACTGTAAGATATGGGATGCAGCTAACCTCGATGGTAAACAACAGCATCGGTCGTTATGACCCTACGTAAGTACATGGATATGCATGTTAAGTACAACAGGGTTAGCATCCACCAAAAATAGCAAATGAGCAGCATCTCTAGTATATCTTCATTGCGGAGAGTAGCATGGCAGCAAAGGGACGGATTAAAAAATGGATACAACTGTTAATTGCAACAGGCTTAACAGCATCCTAAGTCATGTTTTGTAAGTTTGTAGCCATTGAAATACAATTGTTTAAAAATGGATTCAACTGTTAATTGCAACAGGCTTAATAGCCATTGAAACCGGTACTGATAAAAATGCAATTGGCAGAGTTAAACATCACAAGGCAGGTGCTGCCAGAGCAGAGAATGGCCCAATTGTCTATAAAAAGGTAGGGAAAGTAGCTAAAACGTGTTAGGCATGTTTACTAGAACATGCTTAATACATCGACCGTATAGAACATAGCCATTAATTTCAACTGGTATTGGTAAGATTGAACTGGTGAGTACATACTTGGTTAGTCCTGGGAGGTAGTTGTTGGGGCACTTCATCTTGGCTAGAGCCCGCCCAAAGTCAGCGGCGGCGGAGGCGAGCTGTTCCTCCTGGTCGAAGTGTGGATCAGTGCCACTGACGTGTGTACCTACAGGCAACCAGTAAATGGTAGAAGTTAAATTGCAATTGCACAAATGATGTGAAATACTGTAAGACATGGGATGCAGCTAACCTCGACGGCAAACAACAGCATCGGCCATTATGAACCTGCGTAAGTACATGGATAGGCATGTTAAGTACAGCAGGGTTAGCATCCACTAAAAGTAGCAAATGGGCAGCATCTCTAGTGATATCCTGAGTCATGTATTGTAAGTTTGTTGCTGGTATTGGTGAAATTGAGCTGGACACGGTAATATTTGAACATCACACAGTGTGCAGTACTGAAATAAACAAGGCACGAACATGCTTAATACATCAACCGTACAAATCATAGCTGTTGCAAGTGGTATTGGTAAGATTTAGCTAGTCAGATCTTACCTGTTAAGTCCTGGGGGGTAGTCGCTGGGGCACTTCATCTGGGCCATAGCCTGCACCATGTCGGCGGCGGAGGAGGCGAGGTGTTCCTCCTGGTCAACACGCACAGCGGCCATCGCGCCATGGACCGCCATCACCTCCTGACGGTGGGGATTTGGAGGCATGAGGATGTTTCGCAGGCGCCATTTAAAAAATCAGGCCGGGGCCGTGATAGAGATCGGTGGGTTACCTGACTGGATTCGAGCAGAACATATATGTGGTTGAAGTTGTGGTTGCGGTGGCGGCGGTTTGAGCTGCCGCTAGGGGGAGGCGCGGGGGGAGAGATATTGAGGAAATTTGATGGGTGGGGATGTGGTTGGAGGAATAAATTTTCAAATCGCGCGCCTAATGAAAAATTCACTGCGAAACTTGAAACTTGGGCGGGGGAAACACACAACACAGACGAAGCGCATAAAATAATCGCGTGCGAGAAAATAGAAAATTGGCAGATCCCGTTGTCGGTGTCAAAACCGACGGATCTCAGGTAAGGGGTCCCGAACTGTGCGTCTAGGCGGATGGTAACAGGAGACAAGGGACACGATGTTTTTACCCAGGTTCGGGCCCTCTCGATGGAGGTAAAACCCTACTCCTGCTTGATTAATATTGATGATATGGGTAGTACAAGAGTAGATCTACCACGAGATCAGAGAGGCTAAACCCTAGAAGCTAGCCTATGGTATGATTGTTGTTCGTCCTACGGACTAAAACCCTCCGGTTTATATAGACACCGGAGAGGGTTAGGGTTACATAGAGTCGGTTATAATGGGAGGAGATCTACATATCTGTATCACCAAGCTTGCCTTCCACGCCAAGGGAAGTCCCATCCGGACACGGGACGAAGTCTTCAATCTTGTATATTCATAGTCCAGGAGTCCGGCCAAAGGTTATAGTCCGGCCATCCGGACACCCCTAATCCAGACTCCTCAAGAGTCCCTGAACCAGGCTTCAATGACGACGAGTCCGGCGTGCAGATTGTCTTCGGCATTGCAAGGCGGGTTCCTCCTCCGAATACTTCATAGAAGATTTTGAACACAAGGATAGTTTCCGTCTCTGCAAAATAATTTCCACATACCACCGTAGAGAGAATAATATTTACACAAATCCAATTTGCTGACGTATTCCGCAGCGTGACATCACACCACGGCCAAGCCTTTATTCGAATCGTTTTTACTGTCCCACCTCAGCGCACTTAGCGAGGCGGTTTCCTTGGCACGTCTTGTTGAAGCAGAGATTGTGTCCCCTTATTCCGGGATTCTCATCAATACGGGCGTGGGTAACCCAACCGTGCCATTAATTTACGACGCTTGGGAGATAAGCGAGTTTTACCAGGCTGGTGGGGGCACATAGTTTCGTCCGCCCATATAAGGGGATAAGGATCCACCTTTTCCATCTACGCCTTCTTCCTCCTTTGCTTATCCATTTTCGCGCACTCGAGCTCCAGCGCCCAAGTCCGCACATCCCACCTCTACCTTCTCCAGCCATGTCCGGAGCGGGAGGCAAGTGGATGGTCTCCTCCGTCACGGAGGGACACATCAAGAAGTTGAGGGAGGCCGGATACTTGTCTAACGACATCGCGCACCGGCTCCCAGACAAGGGGCAGCTCATCCCCACCCCCAGGTCCCATGAGAGGGTGGTGTTCCTCACCCATTTCCTCCGCGGACTAGGTTTCCCACTTCACTCGTTTGTCCGGGGGCTCATGTTCTACTACGGCCTAGATTTCTACGATCTGGCTCCGAACTTCGTCCTCAACATCTCGGCCTTTATCGTCATGTGCGAGGCTTTCCTCCGCATCAAGCCCCACTTCGGCTTATGGCTGAAGACCTTCAATGTCAAGCCGAAGGTAGTGGGCGGCCAGCAAGCGGAGTGCGGAGGCGCCATGGTGGGCAAGATGCCCAACGTTACATGGCTCGAGGGCTCCTTCGTGGAGACCATAAAGGGGTGGCAATCGGGGTGGTTCTACATCACCGAGCCGCGTGACCCTGAATGGGCAGCGGCCCCCGAATTCCAATCTGGCATCCCCACACGGCTCACCTCCTAGAAAGAGAAGGGCCTGTCGTGGGGTAATTTAGAAGAGCGGACCAGACTCCAAACCTGCGTCCAAGACCTGGTGGACAAAGAGGTTAAACTCGTCAACGTAGTCCAGGTCATGCTTATCCGCCGGATCCTACCATGTCAACGACGGGATTTTAACTTATGGGAGTTCAACCCGGCCCAGCACCAAACTCTGACCAGGCTCTTTGACACAACGCACGAGGATGCCTGGAAGGTGCTATTCAAGGGCGCCGAGGTTCCCCCTCCCATCACCGAGGATCGCGGATTCCGCGCAAAGCGCCAAGCCAGCGCAGTAAGCTTATATTACCCTTTACGGGATACTTGTTTTTCATAGTTTAACTCTATGCGGGATCTAAGCTCCCGTTCCTTTGACAGGAATGGCAGAAGAAGACCGGACAGATCGACCGTCCGCCTTTGTTCAAGATCCAGCAGACGCACACTTGACGGGTTGCTGGTCCCGACACCTTACGTGGTGCCGAGAAGAAGACCAAGAAAAAGGCCACGGGAACTCGAAAGAGTTCCCGGCGCCCGGTGGTGCCGGATTCATCGTCCGATGACTCCGAGGCGCACTCCTCCTCCGAAGACGAGGAGGAGGAAGAAGAAGCCTCTCCCCCTCCAGCGGGGGGAGGAATGAAAAGGAAGGGTGCCCCAACTGAGGGGGTCGGAGGGTCCAAGAAGGGAAGGACCCTTCCTCCGGACTGCTCCACCAACGCCGACGACGGCGAAGAGGAGTGGCAATCCAGGGCCAAGCCCCTAGCAAAATCGTAAGTATCTGGATACCAGAATAACTCATGGCGTTCCTTTACTGCACAGTATCTTCTGACGTCGAATGTAATCATGCAGTCCGCCCGCGGCCCAGCTCGACGCTTCGTCGAGAGGATCCCTGGATTCGTCGGATGTGAATAGCCTTTCACTTCCGACTACTACCTCCCCTCGTCCTACGGACGATGCCGAGGTGGAGTCCCAAAAGGGTCCAAGCCAGGAGGGGGTGGTCCTGGAGGCGCCGCAAGGCGACCTCCCGGACTCCAGGCGCAAAGGGGATAAAACCCCGAGGGGCTCTAAGTCCGGCCCTGGGCCGGACACCGCACCGGAACCTTCAACGGTTCCGGCATCCGGCAGGCGGCTGATGTCTACTACACAACCTTCTTCTTGTAGACGTTGTTGGGCCTCCAAGTGTAGAGGTTTGTAGGACAGTAGCAAATTTCCCTCAAGTGGATGACCTAAGGTTTATCAATCCGTGGGAGGCGTAGGATGAAGATGGTCTCTCTCAAACAACCCTACAACCAAATAACAAAGAGTCTCTTGTGTCCCCAACACACCCAATACAACGGTAAATTGTATAGGTGCACTAGTTCGGCGAAGAGATGGTGATACAAGTGCAATATGGATGGTAGATATAGGTATTTGTAATCTGAAATAATAAAAACAGCAAGGTAACAAGTGATAAACGTGAGCGTAAACGGTATTGCAATGATAGGAAACAAGGCCTAGGGTTCATACTTTCACTAGTGCAAGTTCTCTCAACAATAATAACATAGATAGATAATATGACAAGCCCTCAACATGCAACAAAGAGTCACTCTGAAGCCACTAATAGCGGAGAAAAAACGTAGAGATTATGGTAGGGTATGAAACCACCTCAAAGCTATTCTTTCGGATCGATCTATAAAAGAGTTTGTACTAGAATAACACCTTAAGACACAAATCAATCAAAACCCTAATGTCACCTAGATACTCCAATGTCACCTGAAGTATCTGTGGGCATGATTATACGATATGCATCACACAATCTCAGATTCATCCAACCAACATAAAAGTACTTCAAAGAGTGCCCCATAGTTTCTACCGGAGAGTCAAGAACGTGTGCCAACCCCTATGCATAGGTTCCCAATGTCACGAAACCCGCAAGTTGATCACCAAGACATACATCAAGTGTTCTCATAAAAGACTCAATCCGATAAAATAACTTCAAAAGGGGAAACTCAATTCATCACAAGAGAGTAGAGGGGGAGAAACATCATAAGATCCAACTACAATAGCAAAGCTCGGGATACATCAAGATCATGCCATAGAGGAACACGAGAGAGAACACGAGAGAGAGAGAGAGAGATCAAACACATAGCTACTGGTACATACCCTCAGCCCCGAGGGTGAACTACTCCCTCCTCGTCATGGAGAGCGCCGGATGATGAAGATGGCCACGGAGATGGATCCCCCTCCGGCAGGTACCGGAAAGGGCCCCGATTGGTTTTGGTGGTTCTAGAGGCTTTGCGGCGGAACTCCCGATCTATCTTCTGTTCTAGAAGTTTTAGGCACGAGGTATATATGGGTGAAAGGAGAACGTCGGTGGAGCTACGGGCCCTGTGTGGGCGTGCGTGTGGGGGTGGGTGCGCCCCACCCTCGTGAGCAGCTCCGTATCTTCCGACGTGGGGTCCAAGTCCATCGGTGGGTTTCCTTCCGAAATAACTTCTCCGATTGATTTCGTTCCGTTTTGACTCCGTCTGATATTCCTTTTCCTCGAAACACTGAAATAGGCATAAAACAGCAAATCTGGGCTGGGCCTCCGGTTAATAGGTTCGTCCCAAAAATAATATAAAAGTGGATAATAAAGCCCAATGTTGCCTAAAACAGTAGATAATATAGCATGGAGCAATCAAAAATTATAGATACGTTGGAGACGTATCAAGCATCCCCAAGCTTAATTCTTGCTCGTCCTCGGGTAGGTAAATGATAAAAAGATAATTTTTTATGTGGAGTGCTACTTGGCATAATTTCAATGTAATTCTTCTTACTTATGATATGAATATTCAGATCCCAAAGATTTAAGACAAAAGTTCATATTGACACAAAAATAATAATACTTCAAGCATACTAATCAAAGCAATTATGTCATCTCAAAATAATATAGCCAAAGAAAGTTCATCCCTACAAAATAATATAGTTAGGCTATGCTTCATTTTCGTCACACAAAGATGTTCCCAACTTCTATACCCCCGATGACAAGCCAAGCAATTGTTTCATACTCAAATAATCTCAAACTTTTTCAACTTTCACGCAATACATGAGCGCGAGCCATGGATATAGCACTATGGGTGGAATAGAATATGATGATGGGGATTGTGTGGAGAAGACAAAAAAGGAGAAAGTCTCACATTGACGAGGATAATCAACGGGCTATGGAGATGCCCATCAATTGATGTCAACATGAGGAGTAGGGATTGCCATGCAACGGATGCACTAGAGCTATGAATGCTCAACAAAAGAAAACTAGTGGGTGTGCATCCAACTTGCTTGCTCACGAAGACCTAGGGCATTTGAGGATGCCCATCATTGGAATATACAAGCCAAGTTCTATAATGAAAAATTCCCACTAGTATGAACAAGACAACTTATGAGACTCACTATATGAAAAACATGGTGCTACTTTGAAGCACAATATATGAGACTCACTACATGAAGAACAAGGTGCTACTTTGAAGCACAAGTGTGGTAAAATGATAGTAGCATTGTCCCTTCTCTCTTTTTCTCTCATTTTTTTATTTTTTTATTTTTTTATTTGGGCCTTTTCTCTCTCTCTTTTTTATGGCCTCCTTTTTTTTCGTCCGGAGTCTCATCCCGATTTATGGGGGAATCATAGTCTCCATCATCCTTTCCTCACTTGGGACAATGCTCTAATAATGATGGTCATCACACTTTTATTTCTCTTACAACTCAACAATTACAACTCGAAACTTGAAACAAAATATGACTCTATATGAATGCCTCCGACGGTGTACCGGGATGGTGCAATGAATCAAGCGTGACATGTATGGAAAATAATGCATGGTGGCTTTGCCACAAATACGATGTCAACTACATGATCATGCAATGGCAATATGACAAAAGTAATGTATGTCATAATAATGATGATGGAAGTTGCATGGCAATATATCTCGAAATGGCTATGGAAATGCCATGATAGGTAGGTATGGTGGCTGTTTTGAGGACGATATAAGGAGGTTTATGTGTGAAACAACTTATCATATCACGGGGTTTGGATGCACCGGCGAAGTTTGCACCAACGCTCAAGGTGAGAAAGGGAAATGCACGGTACCGAAGAGGCTAGCAAGTGCGGAAAGATAAAAGTGCGTATAATCCATGGGCTCAACACTAGTCAAAAGAACTCATATACTTATTGCAAAAATTTAGAAGCCATCAAAAATCAAGTACTACGCGCAATGCTCCTAGGGGGATAGATTGGTAGGAAAAGACCATCGCTCGTCCCCGACCGCCACTCATAAGGATGCACAAGCCAGGTACACTTCATGTTTCAAATTTGTTACACAACTTTACCCATATGTGCATGCTACGGGACTTGCAAACTTCAACACAAGTATTTCTCAAATTCACAATTATCAACTAGCACGACTTTGATATTATTACCTCCATATCTCAAAACAATTATTAAGCATTAAATTTATCTTAGTATTCAATTCACTCAAAAGAAAGTTTCACATATCTTGAACACCAAGTATATTAACATTAAGCAAATTACCATGCTATTAACGACTCTCAAAATAATCTAAGTGAAGAATGAGAGTTCAACTATTTTTTCAAAATAAAACTACCACCATGCTCTAAAAGATATAAGTGAAGCACTAGAGGAAACAACAAACTACTCCGAATGATATGAGTGAAGATCAATGAGTAGCTAAATAATTATGCAACTATGCGAAGACTCTCTCTCATTTAATAATTTCAGATCTTGATACTTTATTCAAACAGCAAGCAAATCTAAAGAAAACTACAATGCAAGGTAGCACAACTCATGTGAAGAAGCAAAAACTTAGGCTCAACCGATACTAACCGATGATTGTTGAAGAAGAAAGGTGGGATGCCTACCGGGGCATCCCCAAGCTTAGATGCTTGAGACTTCTTGAAATATTATCTTGGGGTGCCTTGGGCATCCCCAAGCTTGAGCTTTTGTGTCTCCTTAATTCCTCTCATATCATGGTTTCTCTTTTTATCAAAAGCTTCATTCACAACAAACTCAACAAGAACTCGTGAGATAGGTTAGTATAAACCAATGCAAAACCTTATCATTTCCTACTGTAACAAATCACTAAAATTATTATTCAACATTGCATACTAAATGCATCTGCATATTTAATACTCCTATCCTCAAATAGAATCATTAAACAAGCAAACATATGCAAACAATGCAAACATAACAGCAATCTGCCAAAACAGTGTAAAGAATGCAAGATTCATCATACTTCCCTAACTCCAAAAATTATGAACTAAAATTCCCACTGTAACAAATTTATCAGAGCTCAATATTCAAAAAGATTCAACATTATACCACTCTCTGACTTTTCTAGAGAATTTTTGCAACAGCGGTAAACTTTCTGTTCTCAAACAGCAACATGCATACTTGCAAAATAAGCATGGCAAAGGCTATCCTTGACTTTTTTATTGAAACCAAAGATGCAAAACAATAATCTAAATAACCGCAAGCAAATACTAACAAAATAAAATGATGCTCCAAGCAAAACACATATCATGTGGTGAATAAAAATATAGCTCCAAGTAAAGTTACCGATGAACGAAGACGAAAGAGGGGATGCCTTCCGGGGCATCCCCAAGCTTAGGCTCTTGGTTGTCCTTGAATATTACCTTGGGGTGCCTTGGGAATACCCAAGATTAGGCTCTTGCCACTCCTTATTCCATAGTCCATCGAATCTTTACCCAAAACTTGAAAACTTCACAACACAAAACTTAACAGGAAACTCTTGAGCTCCGTTAGCGAAAGAAAACAAAACACCACTTCAAGGTACTGTAATGAACTTATTATTTATTTGTATTGGTGTTAAACCTAATGTATTCCAACTTCTCTATGGATTATAAACTATTTTACTAGCCATAGATTCATCAAAATAAGCAAACAACACAATGAAAACAGAATCTGTCAAAACAGAACAGTCTGTAGTAATCTGTAACTAACGCAAACTTCTGGAACTACAAAAATTCTAAAATAACTTGGTGGGCCTGAGGAATTTGTCTAGTAATCATCTGCAAAAAGAATCAACTAAATAGCACTCTCCAGTAAAACGTTATAGCTAATCTCGTGAGCGCAAAAGTTTCTGTTTTTTACAGCATGATCATAAAGACTTCACCCAAGCCTTCCCAAAGGTTCTACTTGGCACAAACACTAATTAAAACACAAAAACTCATCTAAACAGAAGCTAGATGGATTATTTATTCCTAAACAGGACCAAAAAGCAAGGAACTAAAATAAAATTGGGTTTCCTCCCAACAAGCGCTATCGTTTAACGCCCCTAGCTAGGCATGATGATTTCAATGATGCTCACAAAAAGATAAGAGTTGAAACATAAAGAGAGCATCATGAAGAATGTGACTAGCACATTTAAGTCTAACCCACTTCCTATGCATAGGGATTTTGTGAGCAAACAACTTATGGGAACAATAATCAACTAGCATAGGAAGGCAAAACAAGCATAACTTCAAAACTTTAAGCACATAGAGAGGAAACTTGATATTATTGCACCTACAAGCATATGTTCCTCCCTCATAATAACTTTCAGTAGCATCATGAATCAATTCAACAATATAACCAGCACCTAAAGCATTCTTTTCATGATCTACAAGCATAGAAAATTTACTACTCTCCATATAAGCAAATTTCTTTTCATGAATAGTAGTGGGAGCAAACTCACCAAAATAACTATCATGTGATTGAAAATTAAGATCAAGATGACAATTTTCATGGTTATCATTATTCTTTAAAGCATACGTGTCATCACAATAATCATCATAGATAGGAGGCATGCTTTCATCATAATAAATTTGCTCATCAAAGCTTGGGGGACAAAAAATATCATCTTCATCAAACATAGCTTCCCCAAGCTTGTGGCTTTGCATATCATTAGCATCATGGATATTCAAGGAATTCATACTAACAACATTGCAATCATGCTCATCATTCAAAGATTTAGTGACAAACAATTTAATGCATTCTTCTTCTAACACTTTGGCACAATTTTCCTTTCCATCATACTCACGAAAGATATTAAAAAGATGAAGCGTATGAGACAAACTCAATTCCATTTTTTTTTGTAATTTTATTTTATAAACTAGACTAGTGCTAAAACAAGAAACAAAAAGATTAGATTGCAAGATCTAAAGATATACCTTCACTTACCTAGCCTCCCCGGCAACGGCGCCAGAAAAGAGCTTGATGTCTACTACACAACCTTCTTCTTGTAGACGTTGTTGGACCTCCAAGTGCAGAGGTTTGTAGGACAGTAGCAAATTTCCCTCAAGTGGATGACCTAAGGTTTATCAATCCGTGGGAGGCATAGGATGAAGATGGTCTCTCTCAAACAACCCTGCAACCAAATAACAAAGAGTCTCTTGTGTCCCCAACACACCCAATACAATTGTAAATTGTATAGGTGCACTAGTTCGGCGAAGAGATGGTGATACAAGTGCAATATGGATGGTAGATATAGGTATTTGTAATCTGAAATAATAAAAACAGCAAGGTAACAAGTGATAAACATGAGCGTAAACGGTATTGCAATGATAGGAAACAAGGCCTAGGGTTCATACTTTCACTAGTGCAAGTTCTCTCAACAATAATAACATAGATAGATAATATAACAAGCCCTCAACATGCAACAAAGAGTCACTCCGAAGCCACTAATAGCGGAGAACAAATGTAGAGATTATGGTAGGGTACGAAACCACCTCAAAGCTATTCTTTCGGGTCGATCTATAAAAGAGTTCGTACTAGAATAACACCTTAAGACACAAATCAATCAAAACCCTAATGTCACCTAGATACTCCAATACCTCAAGTATCCGTGGGCATGATTCTACGATATGCATCACACAATCTTAGATTCATCCAACCAACATAAAAGTACTTCAAAGAGTGCCCCAAAGTTTCTACCGGAGAGTTAAGAACGTGTGCCAACCCTTATGCATAGGTTCCCATTGTCACGAAACCCGCAAGTTGATCACCAAGACATACATCAAGTGTGCTCATAAAAGACTCAATCCGATAAAATAACTTCAAAAGGGGAAACTCAATTCATCACAAGAGAGTAGAGGGGGAGAAACATCATAAGATCCAACTACAATAGCAAAGCTCGGGATACATCAAGATCGTGCCATAGAGGAACACGAGAAAGAACACGAGAGAGAGAGAGAGAGATCAAACACATAGCTACTGGTACATACCCTCAGCCCCGAGGGTGAACTACTCCCTCCTCGGCATGGAGAGCACCGGGATGATGAAGATGGCCACCGGAGATGGATCCCCTCTCCGGCAGGGTACCGGAAAGGGGTCCCGATTGGTTTTTGGTGGTTCTGGAGGCTTGCGGCAGCGAAACTCCCGATCTATCTTCTGTTCTAGAAGTTTTAGGGTACGTAGGTATATATGGGTGAAAGGAGAACGTCGCTGGAGCTACGGGGGCCCCACGAGGCAGGGGGCGCGCCTAGGGTGGGTGGGCGCGCCCCCACCCTCGTGAGCACCTCCCGTATCTTCTAACGTGGGGTCCAAGTCCATCAGGTGGGTTTCCTTCCAAAAATAAAATCTCCAGTTGATTTCGTTCCATTTTGACTCCGTCTGATATTCCTTTTCCTCGAAACACTGAAATAGGCATAAAACAGCAAATCTGGGCTGGGCCTCTCGTTAATAGGTTAGTCCCAAAAATAATATAAAAGTGGATAATAAAGCCCAATATTGCCTAAAACAGTAGATAATATAGCATGGAGCAATCAAAAATTATAAATATGTTGGAGACGTATCAACTGCCCCCTACTAAGAAGGGCAAGCCTACGACGCCGGTGACCTCCGTCCAACCGGAGGCACCGGATAATCTGCTGGAGGTGCTTAACGGCGCCTCCAACGACCGAGGAGCACCGCACTATTACGAGTGTGGTGATCTGAAGGTTCATCCGCCAAGAGCGGGCTGATCAAGCCTCTGTGCTCGCCTTCTAATAGGCTTTGAGGTATGTATTTAAAATATGTAAAAATATTACCGCATAGACAGTAGCCCCTGATGCTTAGTTTGGTGTTCGGAAAGAAAAGCCGAACTGAGGATCAAAAAGATATACGCAGGAGTCTAACATAAGTATGTCAATATGGGAATGCAGGTTGTGTTGCTGACCTCTGCCGCACTGACTGCGGAGGTCGATGCATTGAAGCAGAGCCTCGAGCGGTCCGAGAACGAGCTCGACCTTGCCAAGAAGCAGCTCGAGGACAAGGAAGGGTAATACCTTATGTAAGTATATAAAAAAGATGTTGTTGCAAAAAATGACAGGACCCACGTGGGTATTACAGGGGCCACAACCCAGGTGGCGACCCTGAAGGAAGCGCTGTCCAAGGCCGAAGAAAATGTGGCCGTGGAGCGTACCCAGCGAGAAAAGCAGGAGGCGCGGGTGGCGGAGGTGCAGCAAGAGCTCCAGGCTCTCGTGGAAAAACACGAGAGTTTGGAGCTTGACTCAAAGACTCGAGAGTCCAAGCTCGCCTCGGCGCTTGAGGGCGCCAAATCTGCCAAGGCCGAAGCCCAAAAAGCCCTCCAGGAAATTGAGGCGATGAAGAAGATAGCGGCGGTAAGGCATTCTTTATGCAAAGCAAGCACGTGAAAGTGAATTACTTGTTACTTACCCGAGTCCGGAGCTCTCCAGGAGCATTCGCAGATCTTCCCCGGAGTGTGTCTGACGCTGCCACGTTCTACCGAGCCGAAGAGGGGAGCTCGACGGAGAAGGTGTTCTGGTCTCAAGATGCCGAGGCCGGACACCGGTGTTTTTGAGCGACCAGTGAAGCAGCTGGTCGAGCTCCATAAGGTGGCCGAACAGGCCATGAAGGGTCTCAGAGTCCGGTTGTGGCACGGGAAGCCATGCCGGGAGCTACTTTGGGCTGGTAAGGCGGCTGGTGGATGCTGTCTAAGGCTTGAAGTCATCAAGCGCTCCAGATGCATCGAAGGTGCTCAGGGCCTTGCCCGTGCTAAAGTGCACTGGGCAAGATGGACGCTGAGAAGCTTGTGACGGACGGACCACCGCCGGGCAAGGAGCATTGCAAGCCCGAGATGTATTATGAGGGCATCCTGAAGGGTGCCCGCCGTATAGCGGATGAGTGCTCCAAAGATGTAATTTTTGAGTAAACTCGCATTTGTGATCCTGTACGCTGAAAACTTGTTCATATGCACTAAGCAACGCTTTTGAATTTAAAATATTACCTTCCGTGCAGTCGTTTATTAAATTTGAGAGATGGCTAGTCGTCGGCTTCTGCCCCCATGCCACGAGTGCTAGGGTGTTCGGGATAAACTTGAGTGCTCTTTTTCCCATTATTGGGTCCTTCGAGGGAGGCGCTCAACACAACGAACAAGGCAATCGGACTATAATGCTTGAACACTCTCACTTATCCATAGAATTCTATAATTTTAAATTTCGGCGAAGCCCCTAGTATTTGGAAGACCGAGTTCGGGGCGCTATCCACGCCTAGGTCGGACAAAGCCGACTCCTCGCTCTAAGTGGCATAAGTCTTTAGGGACTCGAAAACCTCTCGAATAGCGACCAGCTCTCGCCCTATCATGACGGTCAGTTTTAGCTTTCTCCATTGAGGTGCTTAGCCCAGCTCAACCGGGGCACAATCGCAGTTGTTCTCCCAGTGCTACCTTAGCCGATATAACGGAACGTAAGGTACCAAAACATGGGAGCCGGGCAAACCCAACTATTGACCCAAGACATGATTCGGAGCCGATGCATATAATGCTATAAGTTCGGGGTGCCGCACTCATGAGAGTGTTCGGACCTCTCACACCATATTCTGGGGTACGTAAGCCCCTGGTGTATTGGCCGTACCAAAGTGTACGGTTGCATAATGTCATAACTGAACATATTTTTATATAAAAAATGAATGCAATAATAGACAAAATCTATGCATTGTTTATTCGGAAAATCTGCGGAAAAAGCAGAACGATACAAATAGTGCGATAAGCAAGAGGTGGGACTATTTGACATGTCCCCCTCCACGGGGCGAGCTGCGGGATGATATGTGAAACAAGTATACTGCTCGTTATAGAGACCACCTGGACACTCGACGTAGCTTTTCTGCTTCCCTGGCTGTTGCATCATGTGTTCGGCGATTCTACTGCCGGACAGGCCTTCCGAAGAGCGGAGTCCTGAAAGTAAGAAAAAAAGAATGACGAAATCGGGAGCCCCTAGTGCGGTTGAGCCGCATTTTGGGCATGCCGTGGTTGTGCCCCTCCCACTATGCCCATGGTATTTCCAGAGCGTAATTATGTACGCGTAATACTGGTTTCGCAATTTCGCGAGTGCTGGGGTTGGGGCCGCATTGCTACGCGTGCTCGGAACATGCCAGGCGGTCTTGTTGTAGGTTACTCCGGGCGCGCTTGACGGTGTCCGGTCATTTAATAGCCGGACTCGAGAATTGCCTTGAGAGGCTGCTTTGTACTTCCGCCGCGAGTGTTGTTGTATGCTCCTCCATTCGGAGAGAGCGTTCGGTGTTTCCATTGACCGTAATGACTCCTCGAGGGCCTGGCATCTTGAGCTTGAGGTATGCGTAGTGCGGCACCGCATTAAACTTTGCAAATGTGGTTCGTCCGAGCAGTGCGTGATAGCCACTGCGGAACGGGACTATGTCGAAGATTAACTCATCGCTTCGGAAATTATCCGGGGATCCGAAGACCACCTCAAGTGTAACTGAGCCTGTACAGTTGGCCTCTACACCTGGTATAACGCCTTTAAAGGTCGTCTTTGTGGGTTTAATCCTTGAGGGATCTATGCCCATTTTTCGCACTGTATCCTGATAAAGCAGGTTCAGGCGTTGTTGCCGCCGTCCATAAGGACTCTAGTGAGGTGAAATCCGTCAACGATTGGGTCTAGAACCAATGCAGCGAATCCGCCATGGCGGTTGCTAGTGGGGTGGTCCCTTCGATCAAAAGTGATCGGGCAGGAGGACCATGGGTTGAACTTTGGGGCGACTGGCTCCAACGCATATACGTCCCTGAGTGCACGCTTCCGCTCCCTTTTGGGTATGTGGGTTGCGTATATCATGTTCACCGTCCGCACTTGTGGGGAGAAGCCCTTCTGTCCCCTATTGTTCAGCGGTTGGGGCTCCTCCTCGTCATCGCTATGCAGCCTTGTCATTGTTTTCGGCGTTTAACTTGCCTGCCTGCTTGAACACCCAACAATCCCTGTTGGTGTGGTTGGCTGGTTTTTCGGGGATGTCGTGTATCTGGCATGAGCGATCGAGTATTCGGTCCAAATTGGACGGGCCCGAGTATTTCTTTTGAATGGCTTTTTCCGCTGACCGGTTTAGAGTCTCGAATCCGCATTAACTCGCCGATCCTCGGCATTGTCGCTGCACGCGGCGCTTTTCCTTGTTGCGACGCGACCGCCAATGTTGTCCTTGGTATCCGAATTACCAGGGCTCTTGGTCATCTTATTACTACGAGCTAGCCAGCTGTCTTCTCCCACGCAAAAGCGGGTCATGAGTGTTGTGAGGGCTGCCATGGATTTCGGCTTTTCCTGTCCTAGGTGTCGGGCAAGCCACTCGTCACGGATGTTATGCTTGAAGGCTGCAAGGGCCTCTGCGTCCGGACAGTCGACTATTTGATTTTTCTTGGTTAGGAACCGTGTCCAGAATTGTCTGGTCGATTCCTCTGGCTGCTGAATTATGTGGCTTAGGTCATCGGCTTTTGGTGGTTGCACATAGGTTCCCTGGAAGTTGTCGAGGAATGCGGCTTCCAGGTCCTCCCAACAACCAATTGATTCTGCTGGCAAGTTGTTAAGCCAATGCCGAGCTGGTCCTTTAAGCTTGAGTGGGAGGTATTTGATGGCGTGTAGATCATCGCCGCGGGCCATGTGGATATGAAGGAGATAATCCTTGATCCATACCGCCGGATCTGTTGTGCCATTGTATGATTCGATGTTTACGGGTTTGAAACCGTCGGGGATTTGATGATCCATTACTTCATCTGTGAAGCATAGTGGGTGTGCGGTGCCTCTGTATTAGGCTATATCACGACGTAGCTCAAATGAGCTTTGTCTCGTGTTCGCCCGGCGGATTTACCATATCTGACATGACGGTTATCGTCACGTGTCGTGGGGCGCCCACGCGATCCATAGATTGATCTTGTTTGCCTTGCCCTGTCCTCCAATATATCTCGCAGGTCTGGCGCATTTCCCCGTGCCTTGGTATTCTTTGAGCGACGCTGGGGTGCGGCTTGAGTGGAGGGCCGAGAGGCCTCTCTGTCGCGGCCACGAGGTGGCCGGTCGGCCGCATCATGCGTTGGTGATGTAGGTCTAGGTGCTTCCTCCTCTAATTGGGGTAGCAGCCTGCGTTTTGGGTAGCTCTTGGAGGGGCGTTCGAGTTCGTACTCTTCGGCCGCAAGGACTTCAATCCATCTGTCGGCTAGCAAGTCTTGGTCAGCTCTAAGTTGTTGCTGTTTTTTCTTGAGGCTGCTCGCCGTGGCCATAAGCCTGCGTTTGAAACGCTCTTGTTCGACGGGATCCTCAGCACGACAAATTGTCGTCGTCGAGGCTTGCCTCGTCTTCGAGGGAGGCATGTAATTATCGCCCTCTACCTTTTCGTCGCCGCTCTCTCATGAGGGCTGGCTTCTCCATCCTCATGCGCTGAATCTTGCTGGAGGGGATTGTCTTCGCCACCGTCCGGGTGTTATTATCCCCGTGCGGAATCGCCGCTTTTTGCTGTGGCGGGATTCAGAGCGGCGCCGCTGACGCCGGCGCTTAGGCTGTTTCTTGGAGGGGTCATCCTCCGTTGTTCCACCGCCGTTCCCTTCTTTTGGGGTGTCCACCATGTATATGTCATACGATGAGGTGGCCTTCCAGTGCCCTGTAGGCGCTGGTTCTTGGTCGTCTCCTGCATCGGCGTCCATACCGTCGATGTCTTCGGAGTCGAAGTCGAGTATGTCGGTTAAATCGTCGACAGTGGCTACGAAGTGGGTGGTGGGTGGGCTTTGAATTCCTTCGTCGTCCGCATCCCAGCCTTGCTGACCATAGTCCGGCCAGGGCTCTCCTGATAAAGAGAGAGACTTTAGTGAATTCAGAATGTCGCCGAAAGGCGAGTGCTGAAAGATGTCCGTGGCGGTGAACTCCATGATCGGCGCCCAATTGGATTCGATTGGCAGGCGCGCGGAAGGTTCGGAGTCCGGAGAGGAGTCCGGCACCTTGGAGTCACGACCTTCGCAAAGGACAGGTATGGTGTTCGGCTCGATCGCCGTAGAGATTGCAGCCCCCGAGGCGGCGTCCAGCCACCCGTCCTCGATTGGCGCAGTCGGCTCCGAGCTAAGGGTCGGAGCGACATCGGTGCGACCTCCAGACCTGTTCGCGGCAGAGCTAGATCATGCCCATCGTGATGCGGTCGGCGCGCTTGGCCGTGGCTCGAACCCGTCAAAGATCAAGTCTCCGCGACGCCGGCCGTAGTTCAAACTTCCAAATCTGACTGATGGCGGGGCATAGCTTTCGATCTGCTCCAGATGGCTGCTTAATTGGCCCGCATGCAAAGCCGCCGAACACGAAGATCTGTCCGGGAGAAAAGTCTCGCCTGGACCGCATCGTTGTTGACGATCGGAGGAGCCATCGGGCCTAAAGATGACGACACGAGGAACTCTCAATGAAAGCACCAACGTCGGTGTCAAACCGCGGATCTCGGTAGGGGGTCCCGAACTGTGCGTCTAGGCGGATGGTAACAGGAGACAAGGGACACGATGTTTTTACCCAGGTTCGGGCCCTCTCGATGGAGGTAAAACCCTACTCCTGCTTGATTAATATTGATGATATGGGTAGTACAAGAGTAGATCTACCACGAGATCAGAGAGGCTAAACCCTAGAAGCTAGCCTATGGTATGATTGTTGTTCGTCCTACGGGCTAAAACCCTCCGGTTTATATAGACACCGGAGAGGGTTAGGGTTACATAGAGTCGGTTACAATGGGAGGAGATCTACATATCCGTATCGCCAAGCTTGCCTTCCACGCCAAGGAAAGTGCCATCCGGACACGGGACGAAGTCTTCAATCTTGTATATTCATAGTCCAGGAGTCCGGCCAAAGGTTATAGTCCGGCCATCCGGACACCCCCTAATCCAGGACTCCCTACCCGTCTCCAGAAATATGTACACGTGTAGTTGATTTTTTCGGTCAATGGTACGCCTGGTTTATTAGGAAACATCGCACAGGTAACTAACTTATGGATCATTAATGCAAAAAAATGCAGACGGGTATGGCATAGAAACCGTGTGTTTTGTGATCTTCTAATGAGTAACGTAAAAAATGCACATGGACACACATGCTAATCAACGCTCAAAGCGCTCAAAGGATGCTCTTACCGACATTGTACGTTAATACGACAAACTTAAAGTACT
Organism: Aegilops longissima; assembly: GCA_021605205.1. Taxonomy (NCBI): domain Eukaryota; kingdom Viridiplantae; phylum Streptophyta; class Magnoliopsida; order Poales; family Poaceae; genus Aegilops; species Aegilops longissima. The sequence continues at coordinate 485,175,128 of CM038681.1, read as the reverse complement.
ACTGGTAATTTGCTCTAATACTACAAACTTAAACTACTTCTCACATGCTGCCATCAGGGCATGCTGGCTAGACGGCAGCGTTCTCCTTCCCGACCTTGTAGGCGGCAGCCCACCGTGCTTCGATCTGCGCCAAACTCTCCTCACCACGGCGTGCGACCTCTTCTTTCTTGCGGCGGCGGGACTCTCTTTTCTTGAATGCTTTCTGCCTTTTCCGCTCCTTCTGTGTGGCTTTGACCGCCTCTAGATCCACCGCCCATTCGGCCATGGCAGCCTCAAAGTCCCCAGGTAACTGTGTGGCCGCCGGCGGCGATGAACTCGGCGCGGCGAGATGGCATCGCTTCCTTACCATGTGTGCGGTCGCGGGCGCGAGGAACGCAGCGCGGCGGGATGCCATCGCTTCCTTACCAGTTACTGTGCGCCGCGGTGCCATGGACGACGCTTGGAGAGAGCTCTGGGACGGAGGGGCCGGGCAGCCGTACAGTGTGGTGGTATTCAAGAGCTCAACAACAAACGACAACAGAAATTTGGCTTCCCTTACAATTTTGCTCGTTCATTATTGCACACGGTTCATCTCCGTCGCTTCCGGAAATAGTGTGCGCTGAGCCTATTGTGTGTTGCGTTATGCTTGGCCGGAACCCCATCCACGCGGATCGCGCGTGTGCACCGTAGGATGAGCCGCGATCGAACAACAATCCACGTCCCTCTCATCACACCCGTGCAACTGTAGCTGGATTGGATTTATATGCGCTAAATGCCTAGAAAATGCACATAATCCCCTAAATATGGTAAATGAGCCCGGAAAAATGCCAAATTTGAACACGGTGATTTGCAGGGTGTATGTTCGTCGTAGAAAAAAAAACTCCAAGGCAAAGAACAAAGAAAATTTGGATTCCCCTTCAATCTTGGTGATTTCCCTCTCGAAAGCATGGAACTTCCTCGGTGATGGTTCGATTTATGAAGGGCGTGCATGACGACATAAGCCAAACCTTCTCAAATTTTTACCAGGGCATGGTGAGGTCATACCATGGCACCATGCCAAGCGTCATGTTTTCCAAGCATTTATTTCATTTTTCTATAGTTGAAAACCCAATAAACAAACGTTTGTGGTTGACTATTGCCACACATTTCATCGAAATATCCATCCATTCCTTGTAAAAGGCATGAGAATTTACTAAATGGCACGAGCATGGTTTTCTAGGCCGTTCTTGTGCACCCTTTCATGCACCGATTGTTTGAACTTGAATTATGTGCATTAATGCCTAAGGAATGCACATAATCCCTTAAATATGGTAAATGAACCCGGAAAAGTGCCAAATTTGAACACGGTGATTTGCAGGGTGTATGTTCATTGTAGAAAAAAACTCATGGACAAAGGACAAAGGAAATTTGGATCCCCCTTCAATCTTGGTGATTTCCCCCTCGAAACCATGAAACTTCCTCGGTGATGGTTCAATTTATGAAAGGCGTGCATCATGACATAAGGAAAACATTCTCCAATTTTTACCAGGTCAAGGTGACGCCATACCACGGCACCACGCCAGGCGTCAAGTTTTCCAACCATGTATTTCATTTGTTTTATAGTTGTTAACCCATTAAACAACGCGTTTATGGTTGACTATTGTCATACATTTCCTTGAAATATCTGCCCATTCCTTGTAAAAGGCATGATAATGTACTAAATAGCACGAGCATGGTTTTCCAGACCGTTCTTGTGCACCTTTTCATGCACCGATTGTTCGAATTTGAATTATGTGCATTAAAGCCTAGAAAATGCACATAATCCCATAAACATGGTAAATGAGCCCGGAAAAATTTCAAATTTGAACACGTTGCATTTGAGGCGGTATGTTGATAGTTGGAAAAAAACAGAATGACAAACTAGGACGGAAATTTGGATTCTCCTTCAATCTTGGTGATTTCCCTCTCGAAAGCATGGAACTTCCTCGGTGATGGTTCGATTTATGAAGGGCGTGCATGACGACATAAGCCAAACTTTCTCAAATTTTGACCAGGGCATGGTGAGGTCATACCATGGCACCATGCCAGGCATCATGTTTTTCAAGCATTTATTTCATTTTTTTCTATAGTTGAAAACCCAATAAACAAACGTTTGTGGTTGACTATTGCACACATTTCATCGAAATATCTGTCCATTCCTTGAAAAAGGCATGAGAATTTACTAAATGGCACGAGCATGGTTTTCCAGGCCGTTCTTGTGCACCCTTTTATGCATCGATTGTTTGAACTTGAATTATGTGCATTAATGCCTAGGAAATGCACATAATCCCCTAAATATGGTAAATGAACCCGGAAAAGTGCCAAATTTGAACACGGTGATTAGCAGGGTGTATGTTCATCGTAGAAAAAAACTCGTGGACAAAGGGCAATGGAAATTAGGAGCCCCCTTCAATCTTGGTAATTTCCCCCTCGAAACCATGAAACTTCCTCGGCGATGGTTTGATTTATGAAAGGCGTCCATGACGACATAAGGGAAACATTCTCAAATTTTTACCAAGGCACGGTGAGGCCATACCATGGCACCACACCAGGCGTCATGTTTTCCAAGCATGTATTTCATTTTTGTATAGTTGTTAACCCAGTAAACGACACATTTATGGTTGACTACTGCCACACATTTCCTTGAAATATCCGCCCATTCCTTGTAAAAGGCATGACAATGTACTAAATAGCACGAGCATGGTTTTCCAGACCGTTCTTGTGCACCTTTTCATGCACCAATTGTTCGAATTTGAATTATGTGCATAATTAATGCCTAGAAAATGCACATAATCCCCTAAATATGGTAAATGAGCCTGGAAAAATGTCAAATTTGAACACGATGCATTTGAGGTGGTATGTTGATCGTTGGAAAAAAAATGAATGACAAACTAGGACGGAAATTTGGATTCCTCTTCAATCTTGGTGATTTCCCTCTCGAAAGCATGGAACTTCCTCGGTGATGGTTCGATTTATGAAGGGTGTGCATGATGACATAAATCAAACCTTCTTAGCTTTTAACCAGGGCACGGTGAGGCCATACCACGACACCATGCCAGGCGTCATGTTTTTCAAGCACGTATTTGATGACCCACAAGTATAGGTGATCTATCGTAGTCCTTTCGATAATTAAGAGTGTCGAACCCAACAAGGAGCAGAAGGAAATGATAAGCGGTTTTCAGCAAGGTATTCTCTGCAAGTACTGAAATAAGTGGTAACAGATAGTTTTGTGATAAGATAAATTGTAACGAGCAACAAGTAACAAGAGTAAATAAAGTGCAGCAAGGTGGCCCAATCCTTTTTGTAGCAAAGGACAAGCCTGGACAAACTCTTATAATAGGAAAAGCGCTCCCGAGGACCCATGGGATTATCGTCAAACTAGTTTTCATCACGTTCATATGATTCGCGTTCGGTACTTTGATAATTTGATATGTGGGTGGACCGGTGCTTGGGTGCTGTTCTTACTTGAACAAGCATCCCACTTATGATTAACCTCTATTGCAAGCATCCGCAACTTCAACAAAAGTATTAAGGTAAACCTAACCATAGCATGAAACATATGGATCCAAATCAGCCCCTTACGAAGCAACGCACAAACTAGGGTTTAAGCTTCTGTCACTCTAGCAACCCATCATCTACTTATTACTTCCCAATGCCTTCCTCTAGGCCCAAATAATGGTGAAGTGTTATGTAGTCGACGTTCACATAACACCACTAGAGGCTAGACAACATACATCTCATCAAAATATCGAACGAATACCAAATTCACATGACTGCTAATAGCAAGACTTCTCCCTTGTCCTCAGGAACAAACGTAACTACTCACAAAGCATATTCATGTTCATAATCAGAGGGGTAATAATATGCATAAAGGATCTGAACATATGATCTTCCACTAGATAAACCAGCAAGCATCAACTACAAGGAGTAATCAACACTACTAGCAACCTACTAGCACCAATCCCGGAGTTGGAGATTAGAATTGGATACAAGAGATCAACTAGGGTTTGGAGATGAGATGGTGCTGGTGAAGATGTTGATGGAGATTGCCCTCTCCCGATGAGAGGAGCGTTGGTGATGACAATGGCGATGATTTCCCCCTCCCGAAGGGAAGTGTCCCCGGCAGAACAGCTCTCCCGGAGCCCTAGATTGGTTCCGCCAAGGTTCCGCCTCGTGGCGGCGGAGTTTCGTCCCGAAAGGTTGCCTCTTATTTTTTTCTCATCGGAAGACTTCATATATGAGAAGATAGGCGTCGGAGAGCCACCAGAGGGCCCACGAAGGGAGTGGGCCCCCTGGCCTTCATCTTTGGCGATGATTTTTCTTTATTTAATTTAAGATATTCCGTGGAGTTTCAGGACTTTTGGAGTTGCGTAGAATAGGTCTCCAATATTTGCTCCTTTTCCAGCCCAGAATTCCAGCTGCCGGCATTCTCCCTCTTCATGTAAACCTTGTAAAATAAGAGAGAATAGCCATAAGTATTGTGACATAACGTGAAATAACAGCCCATAATGCGATAAATATCGATATAAAAGCATGATGCAAAATGGACGATCAACTCCCCAAGCTTAGACCTCGCTTGTCCTGCTTAAAAGCCGATAACAATAAATATGTCCTCATGTTTAGAGGTAGAGGCGTCGATAAAAATAAAATACGTACATGAAGGCATCATGATTGTTCTTATAACAGAAACATATATAGATTTTGTCATATGATTACTTATGTTCAAGTGATGATCTTTTCACAATGCAAAGGTATGAATCAGAAACCTTATTGGGCACCAACAAATTATAACCTCAGTCATTGAAGCAATTGCAATTTATCATAACATCGGAAAGAGTCTATGTCAGAGCTTAAAAGCAAGTCCACATACTCAACTATCACTTAGTCCTTCATAATTGCTAATACTCGCGCAATACTTGTGGTTACGGAGTTTTAATCGGACACAGAGAAAGATAGGGGCTTATAGTTTTCCCCCACAACCTTTTACCTCAAGGGTAATTTCAACAATAATAATTCATGCTCCCCTACATCCAATTAGATATATATATATCATGTTCTTTCCAACATGCTGGGCTTTCCAAAGGATAAAATGAAAAAGGAAAGGTGAAGATCACCGTGACTCTTGCATAAGGTAGAGGATAATAATAAAAGATAGGCCCTTCGCAGAGGGAAGCAGAGGTTGCCATGCGCTTTTATTGTTGGATGCACAAAATCTCAATGCGAAAGAACGTCACTTTATATTGCCCCTTGTGATATGAACCTTTATTATGCAGTCCGTCGCTTTTATTTCTTCCATATCACAAGATCGTATAAAGCTTATTTCTCCCACACCAATCAATCATACATATTTAGAGCAACTTTTATTGCTTTGCACCGATGACAACTTACTTGAAGGATCTTACTCAATCCATAGGTAGATATGGTGGACTCTCATGGCTAAACTGGTTTAAGGGTATTTGGAAGCACAAGTAGTATCTCTACTTGGTGCTGAGAATTTGGCTAGCATGAGGTGGAAAGGCAAGCTCAACATGTTAGAGGATCCATGACAACATACTTTATCTCAGATATAAGAAAACATAACTCATCACGTTGTCTTCCTTGTCCAATATCAACTCTTTAGCATGTTATATTTTAATGAGTGCTCCCAATCATAAAAGATGTCAATGATAATATATCTATATGTGAAACCTCTCTTTCCTTATTACTTCCTATTAATTGCAACGATGACCAAAGCTATATTTGCCAACTCCTAACAACTTTTAATCATCATACTCTTTCTATGTGAAGTCATTACTCTCAATAAGATCAATATGAACTCTATGTTTCTTTTCATTCTTTCTTTTCTTATATTCACCCAAGATCATGGCAAAGCAATCAAGCCCTTGACTCAACACTAAACTTTATTATATGTATAGCTCACGGACTCGATTATAGAGAGATATAATAAAGAAAACTCAAAACTAGATCATGCCATAACTTTATTCTACTAGATCAAGATACTACTAATAGGATCAAACTAAGAAAAATGGTAAAGATAGGAGTTGTGATGGTGATATGATACCGGGGCACCTCCCCCAAGCTTGGCAGTTGCCAAGGGGAGTGCCCATACCCATATGATTATGCCTCCTTCTATGTCGGTGAAGGTGGAGGTGTTGTTGATGATGCAGGCTTGTCGTCCACCTTCCATGGCATAGGCTCACCATCATAGAAGTATGATCGAGTCTCCGGAATCCTCAAGTCTGCAGCCAAACTCATCCTTTTGAATCTATATTCATACTCATAGTTTTGATTTTGCAGATCATAGATTTGGGCTTGGAGGTGCTCGATCTTCGCATGTAGCTTGAAGATGACCTCCTCAATGTTCTTGGCATCCGGCTCGTAGTTGTTGGTGAACTCCACGAGCATCTTGTGGCTAGCGTTAATTCCACGCTCCACCATCCCCTGGCACTTGAAAACTTGTTGCTCCATTGCTTCGAGCCTCGCCTCCACGCTTTCGGTTCCCTTTGGTCCCTCAACATCGCGGATGTGCAGCAACCCATCACGCATCTCAATGGTTTGAGGGTGTCGCAGCACCTCCGCGAGGTAAGGGTTGACCACCTTCTCGAAGAACTTGTCCTTGGAAGCACTTGGGGACGTCATGATGATCTAGATCTGTCAGAAAAACAGCTTGAAACAAGAACAGGGGATAATTGCGTGATATGGGAGCCAAAACCTTCGGGAGAATATATAATAAATTTTTACCGACCAAAATATGTATCGTGCAAGAAAACGGAGTCCGGAGGGCACACGAGGTGCTCACGAGGTAGGGGGGCGCGCCCACACCCTCGTGGGGCCCTCGTGTCCTTCCCGGACTGCTACTTATTTTTCTATTTTTCTAAATATTCCAAAACAGGGAAATATTGCCTTAAAAATTGTTTTGGAGTCAGTTGACTTACCGTACCACATACCTATTCCTTTTCGAGTCCAAACGGTGCGAAAGTGTCCCTTATGTATTCCTCCGGGTTACGGTTTCAATAATATTGGTTTCAACATTTATGGGATTACCTGAGATATAATGTTTGATCCTTTGACCGTTTACCACCTTCGGATTTGTGCCTTCGAAGTTGTTGATTTTTATGGCACCGGAACGATAGACCTCCTCGATAACATAGGGGCCTTCCCATTTAGAGAGAAGTTTTCTTGCAAAAAATCTTAAATGAGAGTTGTATAGCAATACATAATCACCTACAGTAAACTCACGCTTTTGTATCCTTTTGTCATGCCATCTTTTAACTTTTTCTTTAAACAACTTAGCATTTTCATAAGCTTGGGTTCTCCATTCATTAAGTGAGCTAATATCAAATAACCTCTTCTCACCGGCAAGTTTGAAATCATAGTTGAGCTCTTTGATAGCCCAATATGCCTTATGTTCTAGTTCGAGAGGTAAGTGACATGCTTTTCCATAAACCATTTTATACGGACACATACCCATAGGATTCTTATATGCAGTTCTATAGGCCCATAATGCATCATCAAGTTTCTTGGACCAATTCTTTCTAGACCTGTTAACAGTCTTTTGCAAAATTAATTTGAGCTCTCTATTGCTCAATTCTACTTGACCACTAGACTGCGGGTAATAAGGAGATGCAATTCTATGATTAACATCATATTTAGCAAGCATTTTACGGAAAGCACCATGAATAAAATGTGAACCACCATCAGTCATTAAATATCTAGGGACTCCAAACCTCAGAAAAATAACTTCCTTAAGCATTTTAATAGAAGTGCTATGATCAGCACTACTAGTTGGAATAGTTTCTACCCACTTAGTAACGTAATCAACAGCAACTAAAATATGTGTATATCCATTAGAGGCAGGAAAAGGTCCCATATAATCAAAGCCCCAAACATCAAATGGTTCGATAACAAGTGAATAATTCAGAGGCATTTCTTGACGTCTACTAATATTACCAATTCTTTGACATTCATCACAAGACAAAACAAACTTACGGGCATCCTTGAAGAGAGTGGGCCAATAAAAACCGGATTGCAATACCTTATGTGCAGTTCTATCTCCAGCGTGGTGTCCTCCATAAGCTTCGGAGTGACACTTATGAGGATCTGTTCCTGTTCATGCTCAGGTACACAACATCTAATAACACCATCTACTCCTTCTTTATAAAGATGTGGGTCATCCCAAAAGTAATGCCGCAAATCAAAAAAAACTTTTTCTTTTGTTGGTATGTGAAGCTAGGTGGTATAAATTTAGCAACAATATAATTAGCATAATCAGCATACCATGGAGTGCTACGAGAAGTGCTTATGACATTTAATTGTTCATCAGGAAAGCTATCATCAATAGGTAGTGGGTCATCAAGAACATTCTCTAACCTAGATAAGTTATACGCAACGGGTTCTCAGCTCCTTTTCTATCAACAATATGCAAATCAAATTCTTGTAGCAAGAGAACCCATCTAATAAGTCTAGGTTTAGCATCTTTCTTTTCCATAAGATATTTAATAGCAGCATGATCAGTGTGAATAGTTACTTTAGAATCAACAATATAGGGTCTGAATTTATCACAAGCAAATACAACTGCTAAAAGTTCCTTTTCGGTAGTAGCATAATTTCTTTGAGCATTATCTAGAGTCTTACTAGCATAATGGATAACATTTAATTTCTTATCAACTCTTTGCCCTAGAACAGCACCTACAGCATAATCACTAGCATCACACATAATTTCAAAAGGTAAATTGCAATCAGGTGGCTGAACAACAGGTGCAGAGACTAATGCTTTCTTAAGTATTTCAAATGCTTCTACACAATCATCATCAAAGACAAATGGTACATTTTTTGTAATAAATTAGACAGAGGCCGAGAAATTTTTGAGAAGTCCTTAATGAACCTCCTGTAAAATCCGGCGTGACCAAGGAAACTTCTTATACCTTTGATGTCCTTGGGACATGGCATCTTTTCAATAGCATCAACCTTGGCTTTATCAACTTCAATACCTGTTTTAGAAACTTTGTGCCCCAAGACAATACCTTCATTAACCATAAAGTGGAACTTTTCCCAATTCAATACAAGATTAGTTTCTTCACATCTTTGCAAAACTCGATCAAGATTGCTCAAGCAATCATCAAAAGAGGAACCATAGACGGAAAAATCGTCCATGAAAACCTCACAAAAATTTTCACAAAAATCAGAGAATATAGCCATCATGCATCTTTGAAAGGTAGCAGGTGCATTACATAAACCAAAAGGCATACATCTATAAGCAAAAGTACCAAAAGGGCATGTAAAAGTAGTCTTTGATTGATCTTTAGCCGACACAGGTATTTGAGAGAAACCAGAATAACCATCTAGAAAGCAATAATGTGTATGTTTGCATAATCTTTCTAGCATTTGATCAATAAAAGGTAAGGGGTAATGATCTTTCTTAGTAGCTTTATTTAATTTGCGGAAATCAATTACCATCCTATAACCTGTGATAATTCTTTGAGGGATCAATTCATCTTTATCATTTGGGACAACAGTAATACCTCCCTTCTTGGGGACACAATGGACAGGACTTACCCACTGACTATCAGCAACGGGATAAATTATACCTGCCTCCAGAAGCTTGAGTATTTCTTTTCTTACCACTTCTTTCATTTTAGGATTCAAACGTCGTTGAGGATCACGAACTGGTTTGGCATCCGCTTCCAAATTTATTTTATGTTGACATAGAGTGGGACTAATGCCCTTAAGATCATCAAGAGTATATCCAATAGCGGCACGGTGCTTCTTCAGAGTTTTCAATAATCTTTCTCCTTCATGCTCTGAAAGGTTAGCACTAATAATAACAGGATATATTTTCTTTTCATCAAGATAAGCATATTTAAGATTATCAGGCAACGGCTTAAGCTCGAACATGGGATCACCCTTGGGTGGAGGAGGATCCCCTAGGATTTCTACAGGCAAATTGTGTTGCAGAATAGGTTCCCGTTTAAAGAATACCTCATCTATTTCCCTTCTTTCATTCATGAACATCTCATTTTCATGATCTAGCAAATAGTGTTCTAAAGGATCACTAGGAGGTACGGCAATAGAAGCAAGACCAATAATTTCATCCTTACTAGGCAATTCTTCCTCACGATGTTGTTTACTAAATTTAGAGAAATTAAACTCATGAACCATATCATCCAAGCCAATAGTAACAACATCCTTTTTGCAGTCTATCTTAGCATTAACAGTATTCAAGAAGGGTCTACCAAATATAATGGGACAAAAGCTATCTTGTGGGGAACTAAGAACAAGAAAATCAGCAGGGTATTTGGTTTTCCCACACAAGACTTCAACATCTCTAACAATTCCCATTGCAGATATAGTATCTCTATTGGCAAGTTTAATCGTAACATCAATATCTTCTAACTCAGCAGGTGCAATTTCATGCTTGATTTCTTTATACAAGTCATAAGGTATAACACTAGCACTAGCACCCATATCACATAAGCCATGATAACAATGATCTCCTATTTTAACAGAAATAACAGGCACGCCTACCACAGGTCTATGTTTATCTTTAACGCTAGGTTTAGCAATTCTAGCAGATTCACCACAGAATTGAATAACATGCCCATCAATATTATCAGACAAGAGATCTTTAACAATAGCAATATTAGGTTCTACTTTGATTTGCTCAGGAGGTGTATAAGTTCTAATATTGCTTTTACGAACCACAGTTGAAGCTTTAGCATGATCCTTTATTCTAACAGGGAAAGGTGGTTTCTCAGCATAAGAGGTAGGACCAATAGGATCATTATAAGTGACAGTCTTTTCATCAACCTTAATAGGTGCAGCTACTTTTACTTATATGGGAGGATGATATTTAAACCACTTCTCCTTGGGGAGATCAACATAAGTAGCAAAAGATTCACAGAAAGAAGCTACTATCTCAGAGTCAAGTCCATATTTAGTGCTAAACTTACGGAAAATATCGGTATCCATAAAAGATTTAACACAATCAAACTTAGGTGTCATACCTGACTCCTTACCTTCGTCGAGGTCCCAATCTTCAGAGTTGCGTTTAATTCTATCCAATAAATTCCATTTAAATTCAATAGTCTTCATCATAAAAGAGCCAGCACAAGAAGTATCGAGCATGGTGCGATTGTTATCAGAAAGCCGAGCATAAAAATTCTGAAGAATTGTCACTCTTGAGAGCTCATGATTGGGGCATGAATATAACATTGATTTAAGCCTCCCCCAAGTTTGAGTGATGCTTTCTCCTTCGCGAGGCCAAAATATATATATATAATTGCGATCACGATGAACAAGATGCATAGGGTAATACTTTTGATGAAATTCCAATTTCAATCTTTTATAGTTCCATGATCTCGTATCATCACATAGCCTATACCATGTCAATGCGTCTCCCTTCAAAGATAAAGGGAAGACCTTCTTCTTAACAACATCATCGGGTATACCTGCAAGCTTGAATAATCCACAAACTTCATCCACATAGAGTAGATGTCAGGATGCTTTGTTCCATCTCCTGTAAAAGTGTTAGCTAGCAGTTTTTCCATCATACCCGAAGAATTTCAAAAGGAGTTTCATTTTCAATAGGTTCAGTAGGTTGAGGAGCAACTCTTTGCTCTACTGGAGGGGTGAAGATACCCCGAACAAGCCCCTCAGAGAATTACTTTCCAAAGTAACAAGTGACAGTAAATTTCAGCACACTATATAAATTTTTCCTTACCAAATTCCACCTGCCAAAGGCGCTACACTCCCCAGCAACGGCGCCAGAAAAGAGTCTTGATGACCCACAAGTATAGGGGATCTATTGTAGTCCTTTCGATAAGTAAGAGTGTCGAACCCAACAAGGAGCAGAAGGAAATGATAAGCGGTTTTCAGCAAGGTATTCTCTACAAGTACTGAAGTAAGTGGTAACAGATAGTTTTGTGATAATATAAATTGTAACGAGCAACAAGTAACAAGAGTAAATGAAGTGCAGCAAGGTGGCCCAATCCTTTTTGTAGCAAAGGACAAGCCTGGACAAACTCTTATAATAGGAAAAGCGCTCCCAAGGACACATGGGATTATCGTCAAACTAGTTTTGATCACGTTCATATGATTCGCGTTCGGTACTTTGATAATTTGATATGTGGGTGGACCGGTGCTTGGGTGCTGTTCTTACTTGAACAACCATCCCACTTATGATTAACCTCTATTGCAAGCATCTGCAACTACAACAAAAGTATTAAGGTAAACCTAACCATAGCATGAAACATATGGATCCAAATCAGCCCCTTACGAAGCAACGCATAAAGTAGGGTTTAAGCTTCTGTCACTCTAGCAACCCATCATCTACTTATTACTTCCCAATGCCTTCCTCTAGGCCCAAATAATGGTGAAGTGTTATGTAGTCGACGTTCACATAACACCACTAGAGGCTAGACAACATACATCTCATCAAAATATCGAACGAATACCAAATTCACATGACTACTAATAGCAAGACTTCTCCCTTGTCCTCAGGAACAACTGTAACTACTCACCAAGCATATTCATGTTCATAATCAGAGGGGTAATAATATGCATAAAGGATCTGAACATATGGTCTTCCACCAAATAAACCAACTAAAATCAACTACAAGGAGTAATCAACACTACTAGCAACCTACTAGCACCAATCCCGGACTTGGAGACAAGAATTGGATACAAGAGATGAACTAGGGTTTGGAGATGAGATGGTGCTAGTGAAGATGTTGATGGAGATTGCCCTCTCCCGATGAGAGGAGTGTTGGTGATGATGATGACGATGATTTCCCCCTCCCGGAGGGAAGTGTCCCCGGCAGAACAGCTCTGCCGGAGCCCTAGATTGGTTCCGCCAAGGTTCCGCCTCGTGGCAGCGGAGTTTCGTCCCTAAAGGTTGCCTCTTATTTTTTTCTCATCAAAAGACTTCATATATGAGAAGATAGGCGTCGGAGAGCCACCAGGGGGCCCATGAGGTAGGGGGCGTGCCCCAGGGGGGCGCGCCCCCCACCCTCGTGAGCAGGGTGTGGGCCCCCTGGCATTCATCTTTGGTGATGATTTTTATTTATTTATTTTAAGATATTCCGTGGAGTTTCAGGACTTTTGGAGTTGCGCAGAATAGGTCTCCAATATTTGCTCCTTTTCCAGCCCAGAATTCCAGCTACCGGCATTCTCCCTCTTCATGTAAACCTTGTAAAATAAGAGAGAATAGCCATAAGTATTGTGACATAACGTGAAATAACAGCCCATAATGCAATAAATATCGATATAAAAGCATGATGCAAAATGGACGTATCAGTATTTCATTGTTCTATAGTTGATAACCCAGTAAATGATGTTTTTGTGGTTGACTATTGCCACGCATTCCCTTGAAATATCTGCCCATTCCTAGCAAAAGGCTTGAGAATTTACTAAATACCACGAGTATGGTTTTTCCAGACCGTTCTTGTGCACATTTTCAAGCACCAGTTGTTTGAATTTAAATTATGTGCATTAATGCCTACAAAATGCACATAATCCCGTAAATATTGTAAATGAACCTGGAAAAGTGCCAAATTTGAACACGGTGATTAGCAGGGTTTATGTTCATCGTAGACAAAAAACTCATGGATGAAGGACAAAGGAAATTTGGATTCTGATTCAATGTCGGTGATTTACTATCGCACACGATTCATCTTCGTCGCCTCTGCGAACTGTGTGTGTTTACTCACACATGCAAAAGTAAAAAAGAAAAGCCTCACCCACTTCGTCCCCACCCACTCACTGCGAACTCCTCCGCAACTCTGCACCTCATTAACTTCTATCGCTAAGCTCGACGGCTGTTGTTGGCGGGCGTAGGTCGTGCTCCAAATGGCACGGGATTTCGCCCCTATCACTTTCCGCCGCCTATTTGCACCGACATTCTAGACTCTGGTCGACTAGGGTTTTCTACGGGATTGGGCCGGGGATTTTTCTCATGGAGAAGGTAATCAACTTAGCGAAATATTCACTCATCTCTTATCGCAGTCCGTCCGTCGCTGTTAATCAACAGGCACAAATCATCGTGGAATCATTTTTGTTCTGGCTGATTCGTGGGTGTTCATTCATGTGTCCACAGTGCAAGCACAAATCGGGCAAGTGTGGTCGCGGCCAGTCGGAAATGAAGTTCTATCTCACCATTCTGGATGACTTCAGGGAGCGCTCGGTATGTTCAATCTCAATCTACCACAGTCGGCATGGCCTAAATTTGTGAACATATACTGTCTGTTGCTACATTATCTATTTTTAATTCTATATTTTTGTACTTTGCTTTCATATATATAGTGATCTGTTCTATCAGTTACTACCATATTTGCATCTTGCTCTGTTATTTCAATATATCTAATTTACAATCTTAATTTTCATTTCAAGCAGTACATCCCTTGCTCTGCAAGAACATGAGTAGAAGGAAATCTTGGGCTTTACTTTGTTGATGACTCTCGGGATGTCATATTGACAACGCAGCATGGATTTACAATGACGGTTAGCGTAAAACTTGATAAAGATGGTCACTCCTATTTTAATGCGGACCTTTGGAGAAAAATGTCTATGTTTTATGAACTGAAAGCTGGCAATAAAATTCTAGTGCGTGCACCACAGCCTGGTCTAATTAACATGGATGTTTACTTCCCCAATGTCATCAGTCGATCAAAGTATTATCGAGGTTAGTGTCCTTTCAACTTTCTCCATGTTGTCATATTACTTACAAAATCGGGGTATTTGTTCTGACTAATTGATCACTATTTAAGCAACCAATTGTGTTTTCATTTTCTGACTCCGTTCCTAGGCAGTAACAAATTATATTTACCAATTTATGCGCACTATATATTCTTCTGCCATGTTTTGAATAAATAATACCTTTCCACCTTTTAAGCAGGATATGTTGGATGCATAGTGAACGATCTGTATGTTACTAAGCGTACCAAATTTCACTGGAAGGACTTGAAGCATGTCATAAACTTTGTTGATAATCTGACAGAGATAGCACAGCGTATGAACGTTGAAATTTTGGATGGGATTAATTAGACCTATGGTGCACACATTGAACAAGACCAATTGTGTGCACAAAACGCTGGTAAAAAGTCTTATTTTAATGTTGATGCTCATAAACTATATATATATATCTTCAACGATATGTTACAGTTGGTTTTTATTCTACATGTCAACAGAAATTGCCCGTTGTAGCAGTTCCTGGATCGATTTCCCGGCAAGGTAAAATTACACTTGTGCCTGCTAATAACGCCAAAGTGATTGCAAGGTACTGCATTTCCCGCAGAAATGGAACCATTGAAATTAACAAGTTCTCGCTTGTCGTGGCAATGCATCCATATTGGAAAAGTGGAGACACTATTCTACTCATGCTCTACCAAGGCACAGGAGGGCTCTTCCTTTTCATTGACGAGATGTCGAGTTGCCATGATCAAGCTGCTTCCTGCGGATAGTTGTGGTTGTTGGCCCTCAGCCTCTTAAAATGTGCTAGCTGTTACTATGTTAAGTATGTAGATATGGACCATATGTTTGTTGGCCCTTAGCCTCTTAAAATGTGATAGTTGTTACTATGTTAAGTATGTAGATATGGACCATATGGTTGTCGAAACTGTGTTACGAAGATCCTCCTTTTGTCGAATAGTGTAACCACTATATATATGTTACTCAAATGTTGTTACCCAAGTTCTTAAATTTTCATGGCTTTTCTTATTAACATTAAGAAAAAAGAATATAATTAAAATGGAATTGGCAATATAATTTTTATAGACTTTTGAAAGAAAAAAAGGGGGGTTTTTTGCAACCGTTATTTCTTATTTCTTGCCTATATCATATCACAGAAACCTTTCGCTTTGGAACATGGAGAGATGGCTGAGTGGACTAAAGCGGCGGATTGCTAATCCGTTGTACAATTTTTTTTGTACCGAGGGTTCGAATCCCTCTCTTTCCGCTCCCTTGGATCATTTGGGACTTTCGAATTGGAAAGAATTCTGACCCTCGGATTTTCTCATAGATAAATGTACGTAGTATCGTACACAGTTCATTGAGTTTAAGCGTGTGCCCGATGTCTAGAAGACATTTGCATATTAATTGTCCATATTGCAAAATCACTCACATGTTAACATAAGGAAACGTACGTGTAACTTACTAATCATCGCACACGAGTACTCCCAGACGCATCGTGTGCGATACTCCTAGCCACCGCAAGCAAATAGTTTGCATTTTTCAAAGTTTTTTGTACACACAGAATCGCACACAAACTAACTATATTAACCGTCTGTGTTGTAATTTCTCATCGCAAACAGTTCATCCGATCGGCTGTTTGCCACGTATCACACACATCTTGTTTACACGACTCGTTTGTGTTCTTTTGGCTCATCGCAAACAGTTCATACATGTGAACCGTATGCCGCATATCACACACATCTTGTTAAGTTGAACCGTTTCTGTTGTGTTCCCTAATCGAAAACAGTTCGTCCAAGTGAACCGTATGCCGTATATCGCACACACATTGATATGGCTGCCCGTTTTTGTTGTTCTGCCTCATCGCAAATAGTTCGAATGGATTAACCATGTGCCCTGCATCACACATGCAACTAAAATCCGAACCGTGTTTGATGGCTCCACCATCGCAAACGTTTTTGTAGGACCTTGAGAAGAGGTGTCTAGAGGGGGGTGATTAGACACTAAGTACCAAAGTTGCAGATTTTAACTTCTTTCGGTTTAAGTGGAGTTTAGGCACAAGTTTAACATTCACAATACATAACAAGCAAGCATGCAAAGAGTATATGAGCAGCGGAAAGTAAAGCATGCAGCTTGCAAGAATGTAAAGGGAAGGGTTTTGGAGGATTCAAACGCAATTGGAGACACGGATGTTTTTGTCGTGGTTCCGATAGGTGGTGCTATCGTACATCCACGTTGATGGAGACTTCAACCCACGAAGGGTAACAGTTGCGCGAGTCCATGGAGAGCTCCACCCACGAAGGGTCCACGAAGAAGCAACCTTGTCTATCCCACCATCGCCGTCGCCCACGAAGGACTTGCCTCACTAGCGGTAGATCTTCACGAAGTAGGCGATCTCCTTGCCCTTACAAACTCCTTGGTTCAACTCCACAATCTTATCGGAGGCTCCCAAGTGACACCTAGCCAATCTAGGAGACACCACTCTCCAAAAAGTAACAAATGGTGTGTTGATGATGAACTCCTTGCTCTTGTGCTTCAAATGATAGTCTCCCCAACACTCAACTCTCTCTCATAGGATTTGGATCTGGTGGAAATAAGATTTGAGTGGAAAGCAACTTGGGGAAGGCTAGAGATCAAGATTCATATGGTAGGAATGGAATATCTTGGCCTCAACACATGAGTAGGTGGTTCTCTCTCTAGGCTGGTAAGTTGGAAGTGTAGGTTTGTTCTGATGGCTCTCTCCACGAATGAAGAGGAGGTGGAGGGGTATATATAGCCTCCACACAAAATCTAACCGTCACACACAATTTACCAAACTCGGTAGGACCGAATCAACAAACTCGGTCGGACGGATTCAGTAAACCTAGTGACCGTTAGGGTTTTCGGTGGGACTGACATGCAACTCGGTAGGACCGATATGGTTAGGGTTAGGGCATAACGTAATCTCGGTCAGACTGTCGGGGAAGTATGATCGTGTCCCGCGAACACCTATGGGACCTGGTCCCTTGTGGTTCGGAGGGGGAGCGGAGGATGCACAAAGAGCGGATCGAAGCGATGCACACGAGCAGATTTACCCAGCTTCGGAGCTCTCCGGAGAGATAATACTCCTACTGCTGCTTTGTGGATTATATTGTGTTCTTGCTAGGGAGCAATGGGAGCTACAAAACCTAGCCTGAGTGAGTGTGGCTTCGTATGAGTCGAATGAACTAAGCCGGAGCCGAACCGAACCGAACCGAACCGAACCAAACCGAACCGAACCGAACCCCTTTCTACGTTGCACTTGGGCCTCCTTTTATAGGCACAAGGGGTCACCACAGGTGGCAAGTAGACAAGGGTAAGATAGTAAAAACAGAGGTTGGTACACGCTTTATACAAAGGTGTCTGATGATCTATACCTAACTCGGCGGCAAGGGACAAGAGTCATAAATGCCCGTCTCGATCGCTGAAACAAAGGTAACAGGACCGTCAAGTGCACCTCCGTTTGCCACGATGGTAGCTTGTCGGCGCCGCTTATCGCTGCTCCCCGCTGGCTGCACAGCCCATCGACACGCGTTCTGGGAAAGCCCGCGGCGACACGTTGGCGGATGAGCTGGAGCAGAGATGAAGAGAGTTTCTGCGCGGCAAGCACCTTGCATGGCGGAGAACCCTGTCGCGCTTGGGAGCTCGGCGCTCACCAAGCCTTCCGGCAAGCTCCTCTTGCGGGGCCTTGTTTCGCCGTGCCTTGAGTGGTCTTCCGGCAAGCTCCTCTTGCCGGGCCTTGATTACTTTGTTCTCGAATGGCTCCAAAGGAGCCGCGGAAGATCTTGATGGTCACCGGGCCAGCCCCGCCGCTGGTGTTGCAACTGCCCGTGCACGAAGTTCGGGTGCTAGGGTACCCTACTCTAGTACACCGGCAGAGCCCCGGGCTGGGCCACACGGCGCCAAGCTCTGTTGGGCGGGCCCAAAATTCTGCACGGGCACGCCTGGTGATGGATTACGCCATTACTCGCCTGGACCCACCACGCCTCCCACGAGCGTCACGCACCGGACGTGGCGTCGTGGGGAGATCGTGGGAGCTTTCTTTAATGGAAAAATCAGAACGCCCGCCCTCTCCCTCTTTATAAGCGAGGGTGCAGGGCAGAGCGCCTTGCCATTCTTGTCACATCGAAACCACCGCCGCCCCCTTTCTTCTCGAGCCCAAAGAGGCGGCGCTCCGCCCCTCCATTGCCACCGGTGCCACCTAACGCCGACCTCCTCCACCACCTCTCCCCATGGCTCAAGGCCGACAAGGAAAAGCGTGAAATCGGCCGAGGCGCAGCTGCTCACGGCGCTGCGGAAGGAGCGGCCCTCTTGATCCCCGCTGCGGGGAAGGAGCTGCAGGGAGCTGTACTATCTTTTCTGGTCGGCGGAGACCCAGCGCACCAGCGCACGAGAGTCATCTCCGCCGCCACATCAGAAAGTTTCCATCGGTACCCTTTCTTGGCTTTTTTCTTCCTGCGGGCTCTCGCCCGCCTTTTCTAATTCTTTTGCGATGTCATGAACACATATGGCCTCCGCCTCCTTGATTTCACCCCAACGCCGTCCTCACCTTGGCCGTTTTCGCACACCTCTGCGAGAACTTTGTCAGGGTCCACCCAAATGTAGCACTCTTCCGCCATTACTTCATGCCCCGTGTAGAGAGAGGAGAGCCGCTTGCCGGAGGGATTGCATGGGTCTCCAGGATCGGCAAGAAGGAAGCATATCTTGACGGAGAGCTGCGTAGCAAGTGGGAGGAGTGGAGAGATGACTGGTGTTGGATCTTAGAGGAGGAGCCACAGCCTTTCACCGCCCTGCGCCAAACTCCCATAGTGCGCGGCAATGATTGGAGCAACTTGGCGCCGGAGGACGACAAGTTGAAGATTGCCGTGACTAGGATTTTTCGACTCCGGCAAGCAGGGCTTACCGTAGGAGCTGTTGGCGCGGACTTCCTTTGCCGCCGCATTGTGCCCTTGCAGGAGAGGAGGAGGCCTGCTTGGGAATTCCAAAATGCGGCGGACATTATGAGGCTGCGCCCGGGTCTGAACTGGAATTTTACTGTCTTGGAGCTGGACGGCATGCTGCGGGAGCTGTTCAAGCCTGATGCGGATCACCCCGAGTGGTGCATGTTGCCGAGAGGAGTCATGCCCTTGTGTAACAACTCGTCGCTTGACAGCATCCGCGCGATGATGCCGTTGTGCGATTCCCATGGAATCGTTCCAACTTGGCAGGAGCCCGCCGACGACGTCGTGCAGTAGTTCTTCGACAATTTGGCGAAAGTGCTGATCCGCGCCGACGAGCAGAAACGGCTCACCCGCGACACCACCGATCAGGAGATGGCGCGCATCGCCACAAGGTTGGAGGAGGCGGCAGAAGCTGCCGCCGCCGGCGTGTTTGGGTTTACCGTCGAGGAGGCGGAAACAGCTGAGGCGGCAAGTCTCGCCGACCGAGAAGAGCTCGCCGGTGAGGAGGAGCAGGCCGAGCCCGACGTCAATCCGGAAGAGCCGGCCGGGGGCGCTTCCCCTCCGCCGTCAAGCAGCTTGCCGCAGGAGGAGCCCGCGGCCCGCCAAGAGAGCGCCTCCGCAAGACCGGAGAAGTGGCGGGCGGCAGAGCGCCCAACAACCGCCTCGCCGCTGGCGCGCTCTACCGCGGCAAGCACTGTTGCCGCGGGAGCGCCCCATGCCGCCATGGCGACGGGAGCGGGGTCTTCTGGAGTCGCGGCCCCTGCATCCGCCAAGCGTCCGAGGGAATCTTCTCCTCCAATTCGTCGCGCCGGAGCGGAATTTGATCTCTCCGCCCTCAGCTCCGAGGAAGAAGAGGAAGAGTAAGATCTTGTCGCTGCTACTTGTAATCCTCCAATTTATTGCTTTATTTTATATCTGACTGGCTTCACTCTGAACCTTCTCCTTCTTCAGGACGCTAGCTCAGAGGGCGTCGAAGAGGGCCAAGACCCCGGTGGTTGTCGTCTCAGATGATTCCCCTGTGGCGACAGGGGGCACGTCTGGGACTCCCTTGCCGGACCCGGCAACCCTTCAACAGAGCAGCCCCCAAAGACAGCCCCAGCGTAAGTGTTTGCTTTACTTCTCATGGTTAGGTGTGCTTGGGTGCTTCTCCATCACTGATATCTGGTTTGTTGAATTATGTAGGAGCAGAGCAGCCTCATCAGGAAGCACCGGAGGTCACTCCCGAAGTTCTGCTTGCTTCAACTACGCCGCCAAGGGAGAACTCTCCGCCAAGGGAGCGCTCTCCGGCAAGGGAGGCCTCTCCGACAAGGGAGCTTCCCGACAAGGGCAGCGCCGACGACCCTCCGGTTGTGGAGACCGCGGCAACAGATCCCATTGCAGGTAATTTTCTTGTTTGAAAACCTCCCTTGGATTCTCTTTTCTTCTGTTCTTCTCTTCGAACACTTGCTTGACTGGTTCTTGCTCTCTCTGATCGTCAGATCCATCTGCCGGAGAACCGATGGAGACTGAGGCTGCCGGCGAGGAGGACGCTCGCGGCAACAATGTCGACGCCGCCAACATGGAGGAGGAGGCCGGCGCCGATGGGTCCGCCGGCGAGGAGGCCGCCAAGGCTGCTGGGCATGAGGTGGGGAGGATCCGCGATCGACTTGACGGCCCCGAGGCGCAGGAGCGCCAGCGCTGCACCGACCGCCGATCCTCCCGCCGCCGATGCCGCACCGGACTCGAAGAGCCCCAGCCAGCGCCTATCGAAGGCGGTGAGGTGTCTTTATCAAGCTCCATGGGCATCAAGCTCCAGGGCACTGGCCGAAGGGGAGACCTTCGACGCGGAACTGCTTGCCTCCGCCGGGCTGTCGCTGGTCGACCCTCCGAGCAGCAGCAGCGGTGAGCCTGAGGAGGAGCAGCTGCTAAAGAGGTTGTTGTCGCTCTACCGCGCCCGACAAGCCAAGCTGGAGTCCAGGGAGGCGCTTGTCGCGAGGGCGGGAGCTGACTTGGAGAAACGCGCGGAAGAGCTCCGGCGCGCCAACAAAGAAACTCTCGGGATATAGCGGCGCGGGAGCAGCTTGTTGAGGGCGCACGGCCTTCATCTTGGAGAAGGCCGAGGTCGAGAGCAGCAGAGGCTTGCGGCGAGAAGCTCTCCAGCGCAAGAAGGTGGTGGCGCAGCGGAAGATCAACCTCGACAGCTATGAGGAAGATCTCGCCGTCTTGTGAGCAATCGATTAGCGGGCCACTTCGGGAGGCAAAGGATGCTGCTGCGGCTGCCGAGGCCGCCAAGAAGGAATTGGAGACGAGGTGGCTCAGCTGGAGTCCACCCTCGAGAAGAGCGCCGAGGAGGTCGCGGGTTGAAGGTTGAAGCGGCCAAAAGGACGCCTACACCCTCGGCGAGTTGCAAGGTCACTTCGCTGAAAAGATCAAAGAGCTCGATGCCGCCAAGGACTCCAAGGGGATCTGGAGCTAAGCCGACCACCACAGCGAGAGGCTGAGCGGCGCCAAGGAGGCGGGAAGCGGGCCTCTTTGGAGAAGATTAAAGCCAATGAGGAGCTGTTGGCAAATGCCGCGATCGCCAGAATGATCTCGAGAGATAGCATAATGCATCGGACGGAAGGTCTTGTGGACACCGCCGCCGGCATCCATAATGAGTGATGGAGCTGGGGATGGTGGATCTTGGGTACTCCACCGGCGAGAACCTCCAACCCAGCGTCAAGCTCAGCCTATTCTTCAAGGGCGTCTTGACGGGTCTCCAGTGACTCGGGAGGAAATCCCAAAGCAAGCTGGCGGAGGAGTCGCGCCAAGTTTTGCGCCGGGCTCTCGAGAAGGTCTTGATGAAAGTGGCCTTCCGCAACCCAGGCGTCGACTTCACCAAAGTTCTCAAGTCCTGCCTCCATCTGCCGGCGTTGAAGCGCTCAAGGCCCTTGTCGCACCCATTGTGGGCAGGGTGGCGGAGTCAAGAGGCTTGATGGCGACCCGCGTGAACTAGGCCGCTAAGCTTATCTTTCTCTTGTCGCTGTAGATCATGTTTAGGCAAAAAATTATTAGATCTGCGACAAGTTATTTCTGTATTATACTCTATCTTAGGCGATCGAATGCAATGTTATTTCCTTTACTTGACTCCTTCCCTTGTATGTTTGTGCCCTACGCTTTTAAGGGAACTTGTCGGTGCAAACACCTTTGCCGCGAGCGCTGAGTACGGAACTTCAGCAGCCTGCTGGCGATGTTGCCTCCGACAAGCAACCTTGTTGCAACTAGTTGCGGCATGCTTAAGTTGTTGAGCGGGCTCGAAACAAAGTAAGGGCGCAAGCTAGTCGCGAGTTGGTTCCTCAGCGCACAGGTTTTCCATACAAAGTACTATCGTTCGAGGAAGATAACTTAAAAAGTTTAAAAACTGGTTGCTTAAACTTAGCAACTTAGCTTCTCTGTTGTTCACTTCCCGGCAAGGCGACAGTTCCTCGAGCGACGCTTGGTGGCCCACACCATTATCTTCTCCTTCCCCGGTTAACTTGTGGGTGGATGAACCTTCTTCTTGTTTGAGAAGAAAGAAGAGAAAATAAAGTTATGGAGCCTAGTGGCTCGTTATCGCTTACCGGGTGTGGATGCTGCACAAAATGTTAGATAACACATGCATATAAGATTATGAAAGCATGTATTGACAAGTTGTGCGCAACACATAGGCTTCTTGATGCACGAGTCTGCGCCCGGCTTTGTACAAAGGATTACATGCAACAGCGGCAAGACTTGTACAAAAGGGTGGTTGCGGAGCAGGTTCGGCAACCGCGCTATATGGGTAAAACTTGCGAAGATGCTCTATATTCCAGGAATTGCTCACCGGCGCCATCTTGGTCTCAAAGGCGGACAGCGCGGGCCTAGTGACTCGTTTCACCCGATAAGGGCCTTCCCACTTCGGCGTCAACTTGTTGGAATTCTTGGCGGATTGAACGCGAAGAACAAGGTCGCCTTCCTCGAAGCTTCTGGCATTAACTTTGCGGCTATGGTAGCGACGCAAAGCTTGCTGGTAATGAGCAGCTCGTCGAGCAGCACGAAGGCGATCCTCCTCGAGGAGCAGCGCGTCATCTTGTCGCAGCTGCTCTTGCTCAAGCTCATCATAAGCGAGCACTCGAGGTGACCCGTATACGAGTTCCGTGGGGAGAACTGCCTCTGCTCCATAGACTAGAGCGAAAGGTGTCTGGCCAGTGGCTCGATTTGGCGTCGTCCTGATCGACCAAAGAACCACCGGCAGCTCCTCGATCCAGTTTCTTCCGCACTTGCACAGCCTGTCGAAAGTTCTGGTCTTGAGTCCCCGCAGCACTTCAGCGTTTGCTCTCTGCCTTGACCGTTGCTTCTCGGATGAGCAACGAATAAAGCAGATCTTGGCGCCAAGATCTTGGCGTCTCGCGTGAAGGTGCGGCTTGTGAACTGTGTGCCGTTGTCGGTGATGATCCGTTAGGAATCCCAAAACAGCAAACAATTGACTGAAGAAGTTGATTGCGACCGTTGTCTGTCACCTTCCTCACTGGTTCCACTTCCGCCACTTTGTGAACTTGTCGATTCACGACGTACAAGTACTCAAAGCCCCGACAGCTTCGGGGAAGGGGCCGAGGATGTCGAGCCCCAGGACCGAAAAGGGCCAGGATAAAGGGTCGTCGGAGAGCTTGAGCTGGTTGGTGTATCTGTTTGGAATGGAACCGCACGCTTCACACTTGGTTACTTGTGCAGTTGCATCTGGAGGGCTTCGGCGGAAGAAACCTTGCCGGAAAGCTTTGCGGCAAGTGCTCTTCTTGCGCCAATGTGGTGACCACATATGCCTCCATGTATCTCTCGCCAACAGCTTCATCCATCTTCGGCAAATACACTTCAATTTCACACCGTTGAGTCTTCTTACATGCAGGATGTTGTCAACAAACTGGTACATACTTGACCGCCGGGCTACTTTTCCGCTTCTTCTTGCTCTTGAGAAGTTCTCTGTCTCAAGGAAATGGACGATTTGCTGCGCCCATGCTGGAGCCTGTGGCTCGACAACAAGGACTAAAGGCTCATCTACCACTGCGGGAACATTAGCTTCCACGGCAGGAACCTGTGGTTCCGCCGGAGCTTGATGATCCCCGGCAAGCTTGCCGGAGCAAAGCTTGTCGGGAGCGTCTGCTTCAACGAAACAAACCACAGGGTTTGTCGGAGCAGACTGCTCCTCAGTGATATTTGCGTTGATTTTAGGGACCTTCTTGGCGGCGGCTCCAGGGAGCTCTGCCGGAAACCAATGTTCTCTTCTTGCTCTGTTCTGTTGATGGTTTTACGGTTGGCTGAGTCAGCTTGAGCACAAAAATTCCTGGTTCCACAGGTAACTTAAGTGCGGCACATTTGGAGAGGCCATCGGCTATATCATTACGAGCTCTTGGAGCGTGTTCCATTTGCGAGCCTTCAAAGTGCTCTTCTAGCTTTCTCACTTCATCGACGAGGCTTCCATCAGCGGACTCGATAATCTTTATTTACTTGGCGGACGACAAGTTGCGAGTCCCCGACAATGAGCTTCTTGATCCCAAGGTCTACCGCAATCTCGAGACCGGCAAGCAAACCTTCATACTCTGCGGTATTGTTTGTTGCTTGTTCCTTGGGAAAGTGCATCGGACTATGTACTTGAGGTGCTCTCCGGTGGGTGCGATAAGCAAGACGCCGCACCGGCGCCTTGCAGCGAGAAGGCACCATCAAAGTACATCAGCCACTCTTTATTTGCCTCCTTGACGGGGATGCTCGTCTCTGGAGTTTCTTCATCTTGCGTTGGCGTCCACTCTGCTATGAATTATGCCAATGCTCTGCTTTGGATAGTTGAAGTGCTTTCAAACTTGAGACCAAAGCTCGACAGTTCCAGCGCCCACTCGACAATTCTGCCTGTTGCTTCTGGATTTTGCAAAATCCTCTTCAGCGGAAAGTGAGTGACAACTGTTATCTCATGTGCTTGGAAGTAATGGCGCAGCTTTCTCGAGGCCATGAGGAGGCGAAAAGCAACTTCACGCACACCGAGTACCTTGACCTAGCCCCTGCGAAGGGAACGGACAAAGTAGACCGGCGCTGCACCATCCTTTTTCGTATCTTGTCGCAATTCTGCAAAGATCCGTCCTTGTCGGGACCGAGCTTGACGGGCGAAGCCCCCGCTTGTCGCTGGATGCACTGCCTCGGTTGCCGGCTCATCATCCGCCTCCCTCTCCGCTACTAACGCAGCACTAACCACTTGATTGGTCGCCGCTATATACAGCAGCAACTTCTCTTGTGGCCTAGGTGCGACAAGTATTGGAGTGGAGGACGGTATCTCTTCAAGTCTGCAGCGCAGCCTCCGCCGAGTCCATTTCATTGGACCTGCCTTTTTCAAAATCTTGAAAATGGCGGGGCGCTCAGCAGACTTAGAGATAAACCTCTTGAGAGCAGCCACATAACCGCAAGCCTTCTTACATCCTTGACGTGCTTTGGTGCTTCAATCTGCTCGATGGCCTTGATCTTGTCGGGATTGGCTTCAATTCCCGCCGAGACACAAAGAACCGAGAAGCTTGCGGAAGGGACTCCAAACACGCACTTCTCGGGGTTGAGCTTGAGGTTGATCTTGCGCAGATTTGCAAATGTCTCATCAAATCCTGAACCAGAGTTGCTTTGTCCTTGCTCTTGACCACTATGTCATCCATGTAGGCTTCTACATTTACGTGTATTTGTGGCTCAAAAGCATCATGGACTACTCTTGCAAAAGTTGAACCAGCATTCTTCAAACCGAAGGCATCCGTATGAAACGATCGTGCCACATGGTGTAATGAATGCGGTTTCTCTTCATCCTCTTCGCCATGAAGATCGATGATACCCTGAATATGCATCAAGAAATGAAAGCAAATCACATCCGGTTGTGGAGTCAACAATCTGGTCTATCGTGGCAAGGGAAATGGGTCTTTGGGACAAGCTTTATTAACATCTGTGAAGTCAATACAAAGTCTCCATTTCCCATTGGCCTTCATGTACAACTACCGGATTGGCCAACCACGTGGGATGGAGTACTCCTCGACAAGGCCTGCTGCTTCCAACTTCTTGATTTCTTCCGCTATGAATTCTTGGCGCCCACCGCTGTTTCCTAACTTTTGCTTGACGGGCCGCGTGAGGACAGACAGCTAGGTGGTGCTCAATTACTTTCCTGGGAACACCGGGGATGTCAGATGGTTGCCATGCAAACACATCGACATTCGCCCGCAGGAAAGCAACGAGCTCGTCTTCCTATTTAGGGTCAAGCGTGGCACTGATGGTGAAGGTACCACCGCTGCTGTCCTCCTTGGCGGGCACCTTCTTGGTCTTGGCGGAGCTGCCATCATCTTCTTGCACTTGCCGGTGGAGCTCGATGGTGCGTCCTCGACGGTAGCGCAGCACTCGAAGAGGTGCGCTTGCGGAGTGGGCATCGAACTCTTGCGGACTTGGTGGTCTTCTTCTTCCCCGGAGCTTCAGTGGCGAGTGGTTTGATATCCGTCGTAGCTGCTGCATCCCGGTAAATCTTGTCGGCGCAGATAAGCGCATCCTTCTTGTCGCCATGGACAGAAATGACGCTTATCGGGCGGGCATCTTGAGTAAATTGTAGGCGTAATGAGAAGCTGCCATGAACTTGGCAAGCGCTGGACGGCCAAGTATGCCATTGTAGGGCAATGGGAAATCGGTAACGTCGAATGTGACCTTCTCGTTCTGAAGTTTAGCTCACGCCAAATGTTACCGCAGCGTGATCTTCCCTTTGGGCTTGCTCCTTCTGGGTTGATTCCTTGGAAAGTACCGGTCTCTTGAGCTCGTTGTCGAGGATTTGAAGCTTCGGAGCACTGCAGAGGAGATCAGGTTCAGCCGGCCCGCCGTCAACCAACATCTTTGTGACCTTGAGGTTGCGGATAGTTGGTGATACCAACATCGGCAAGCACCGACCACGATGATGCGATCGGGTGATCCTCAATGTCAAAGATGATGGGCGTCTTGGACCACTTCAGAGGTTTGCGCGACTCTATGGATGGTTCTGCTGCATTAACCTCACGCATCCATTGCTTGAGTTGGCGGTGCGAGGTATGCAGAGAAGAACCACCGTCAACGCAAAGGACCTCCGTTGCCTTCTGAAACTCCTGCTCATCAGCTTCATCATCTTCCATATCTTCATCGTCATCTTCGTCTTCGTCCTTGTCGCGGCCGCGGGGAGGTCTGTCTCCTTGCCGCTGCTTGGCCTTGCCGCGGCGTCCTCCCCGGCCGGGTCTCTTCTTACTAGCTGCACCTGCACCTTCCTGGGCTTTCTCCTTGTCTCGCCGCTCGTATTCAGCCCTCTGTAGCTCAACAAGCTGTTCGACTTTCTTGCAGCTCTGGAGATCGTGGCCCTTGGTGCGGTGGATCTTACAATACTGCTTGTTGGAGCTGTCAGGCTTATCGGTGGCCGCCACAACTTGGCGGTCGTTGTCAGCGGCAACCTCCTTGCCGGAGCCACCAGCCTTGGCTTTGTTGGCGGCACCATCCTTGCCGGACTGCTCGACAACTAGTACTTCTTGGTTTTTCTTCTTTTCGTTGTTTCGCCTTGGCTCTTCCTTGCCGGGCGGTCTCCTCACTTGCCGATTCTGCTCCCACATCCTCTCGGAGTCTTCTTCCTTCTTGGTAGCGTGCACACTTGTCGGCCGGGCGTAGAGCTCACGGCGTCTTTCACTTTGCACATCGCCATCTCCTCCCTCATCCTGCGGTTTCGCACATTCGATGAAATGCACCGATCACCGCGGCGGGGTGGACATCGGGATGTTGTAATGCACACGGCTGAATCTACGGATGAATTCTTGAGGACTCTCCTTCCTTCAGGCGGCAGGTGAAGGTCACTCTCTTGGCCATGAGGCTTGTGGTCGCTGTGAAGGCGCCGACAAACCGGTGGCACAAATCCGCCCAAGAAGAAATAGAGCTGTCCGGCAAGTGCATGAGCCAAGACCGGCGTTTGGCTTGAGCACCGAGAGGAAATAGTTGGCGAGGATCTTGTCGTCTCGTCCCCCGCAGCCTGCACCGCGATGGTGTAGATGTAACTCCGATGGGTGTGTCCTGCCATCATACTTCTCCGCACATCGGCTTGAAGTTTTTCTTGTCGGGCCACTGGACTTGCCGCAGCTCACGAGTGAACGCAGGGCAACCTACACAGTCTGGCAAGTCGCTGGTTCCTCTGGCGCATGCATATCGGCGATGGGCCTGGCGCGCTGGTCGGATTGACGCCGCGCTTCTCTTCGGCGCTCGATACGGGTTCGAGCGTCTTCTTCTTGCCGTTCTCGAAGAACTTGGCGCTGGTCGCGACGAGCTCGCGGATCCGACGACGCTGTGGAGTCGCTGTCGAGGTGGATCCGGCGAGTCGGCGATCTTGGCCTTCGGGAAGGGGAGTGTACGGTGGCTGCACCCCCGCAAGTCTCGTCGCCATCGGCTCGTGCCTTGTCGCCTTGCCGCGGCTGCGAGGCGCTTGGTTGCCGCGGGACGTCGCCGTTGGCAAAGCCGATGAGGCTCTGGATGGTGGCCCTCCATTCGTCGATCTTGTCGGCCGTTGGAGGGTAGTCTAGAAGTAGCTGAGCTCTTGCCAAGGCTTCTGCTGGTGTGGTGGGTGGCAATGGCGTACGGAGCGAAGAACGAGACGTGCTCGGACTCCTAACCAAGTTAGGAGGAGCAGCGTCCCGCCCCAGCGACCGTACTCGCTGAAATGGTACCGCATCTTTGGCGTGCATGCGGTCTCGAGGGTCCCGGATCCTCCGGCTTGGCCTTGATCTATCGGGCGTATGGTGCTGCGAGCACCATGGCGCTGTCTTTCAGCGCCTCTTGAGAAGGACGCGGTGCGGACTCGGACGCCAAGCTTGCGTCGTCTTGTCCTTGGATCGGCAGCGCCGTGGGCTCTTCGGCGACGCCGTTCCTCCGCCATGGCGTCTTCTCCACCACTCGTCGGCTCCGGTGGTGGTGGGTTTGACGCGGACGGCTCTGCTGCCGCGAAGCCTTCTTCTTAGGTGGCATGTTGACGAAGGTGTTGATGAAGAAACTGCTCGTGTGAACGCCGGATCGGGTTCACACAGCCTCGACGCCCCTACGGGCGCGCCAAAGATGTCGGGAAGTATGATCGTGTCCCTTGAACACCTATGGGACCTGGTCCCTTGTGGTTCGGAGGGGAGCGGAGGATGCACAAAGAGCGGATCAAGCGATGCACACGAGCAGATTTACCCAGCCGAGCTCTCCGAGAGATAATACTCTCTACTGCTGCTTTGTGGATTATATTGTGTTCTTGCTAGGGAGCAATGGGAGCTACAAAACCTAGCCTGAGTGAGTGTGGCTTCGTATGAGTCGAATGAACTAAGTCGGAGCCGAACCGAACCGAACCAAACCAAACCGAACCGAACCCCTTTCTACGTTGCACTTGGGCCTCCTTTTATAGGCACAAGGGGTCACCACAGGTGGCAAGTAGACAAGGGTAAGATAGTAAAAACAGAGGTTGGTACACCGCTTTGTACAAAGTGTCAGATGATCTATACCTAACTCGACGGCAAGGGACAAGAGTCATAAATGCCCGTCTCGATCGCTGAACAAGGTAATGAGGACCGTCAAGTGCACCTCCGTTTGCCACGATGGTAGCTTGTCAGCGCCGCTTATCGCTGCTCCCCGCTGGCTGCACAGCCCATCGACACGTGTTCCTGGGAAAGCCCTGCGGCGACACGTTGGCGGATGAGCTGGAGCGGAGATGAAGAGAGGTTGCCTGCCGTGGCAAGCGCCTTGCCGCGACAGAACCCTTGTCGCGCTTGGGAGCTCGGCGCTCACCAAGCCTTCCCGGCAAGCTCCTCTTGCCGGGTCCTTGTTTCCTTCGTGCCTTGAGTGGTCTTCCCAGCAAGCTCCTCTTGCCGGGGCCTTGATTACTTTGTTCTCGAATGGCTCCAAAGGAGCCGCGGAAGATCTTGATGGTCACCAGGCTAGCCCTGCCGCGGGGTGCTGCAACTGCCCGTGCACAAGTTCGGGGTGCTAGGGGTACCCCTACTCTAGTACACCGACAGAGACCGATTACACAAACTCGGTAAGACCGATTTTGGTAATAAGCTAACCAGAGAGTTGGTCAGGCAAACTCGGTGGGACCGATTACTCAAACTCGGTGGGACCGATTTTGGTAATAAGTTAACCAGAGAGTTTGCATTGTAATCTCGGTAGTACCGATTGCACAAACTCGGTGAGACCGATTTTGGTAATGGACATACACGGAGAGATTACAATCCCATCTCGGTGAGAACGAGATCCCTATCGGTGAGACCGATTTGCCTAGGGTTTGTGGCAGTGGCTATGACATCTGAACTCGGTGGCGCCGGATAGAAAGAATCGGTGGGGCCGTGTTTGACTTTAGGTTTAGGTCATATGTGTGGAAGTGGGAAAGTAGTTGAGGATTTTGGAGCATATCACTAAGCACTATGGAGCAAGAAACTCATTAAGCAACACCTCATCCCTCCTTGATAGTATTGGCTTTTCCTATAGACTCAATGTGATCTTGGATCACTAAAATATAAAATGAAGAGTCTTGAGCTTGAAGCTTGAGCCAATCCTTTGTCCTTAGCATCTTGAAGGAGTTCCCACATCCTTTAGTCTATGCCACTCCATTGTTGAACTTATCTGAAACATACTAGATAAAAGTGTTAGTCCAACAAGAGATATGTTGACATTAATTACCAAAACCACCTAGGGAGCACTTGTGCTTTCAATCTCCCCCTTTTTGGTAATTGATGACAACATACATCAAAGCTTTAGATAAAGATATAAAGAATAGCAAGTAAAGCTTCGGAAAGACATGTAACAAGCATAGGCTCCCCCTACATGTATGCAATCATGTGAATATGGAATATAGAAGCATGTGAGAGCATAATCATGATAGAGTAGGCAATGTGTTACATGTATCTTGGCCATATGCCTCAGAGCAAAGAATATTAAAGAAAATACCTTCATGCTCATGAGTCCTTCTTGCAAACAGTATGTACATCAGCAAGAATTCCTCATACACATGATTGTGATGCATATACTTACCTTGTAGTCTTGAGTTGGCTTAGGATGGAATGAACCTGCGTAAACAAGGTTAGATAACACAGTACATCTACTAGCGAGCAAACAGAAGAAACCACAAGAATACCAAAACTGGGATGGCATGTAGAGTGAGTACTAAGTACCACATTGGATTAGACATGTCCCCAAGGGTAAAGATATGCAATGAATTTAAATGATTTCTTTCCCTTAGATGTCTTGCTCCCCCTGAATCTAGCATGGGATACTGGGAGAAGATAGGCAGAAAATCAGAGCTGAAAGATATAAATGAACAGAGCTAATGCAAATAAGCACATATGAACATGTCTTTCCCCTAAAGAAGACATGTGGCATCTCTCCTCTTGAACACCAAGTATCTGGGATCCTTGACAAATACTTTCTACTTGAGTATTCTCTCCCCCTGAAGATCTCTTTCTCCCCCTGCGGAAATAATAATCTCTCCCTTTTGAAAGTGATGAGCTTTGATGTGATCTCGCTCTCCCCCTTGACATTAATTTCCAAGAAGGGTTTGATCCTTGAGTCACAGCACAAAGCATTTATATAAATGTGATGCTTGTAGAGGACAAGATTCATTGAGTGGAGCTAGATCAGAAGAAACACAGATTAAGTGGCAAACTGTTTTTCCTGTTGTGAAATCGGTGGCACCGAGTGGTATGCTTCGGTTGTACCGAAAGGATTCAGTTGGACCGAAAACAACAAATCGGTGAAACCGAGTTCATCACAGAGAAAACACTTGTCATCTTAGCTCACTAGACTAGAAATATCTCACAAAGATTTGCAAGGAATTTACTGAATGATATGCAATGAATTGGATGCAGGAAATGCAGAGCAAATAGAAAAGAAAAGAAATAAATCTAGATGCAGTTTTTTTGAAAGGGGGAACAAATATGCATGAGATAAATGCAAAAAGCACAGAAAAGAACACGAGAGAACTTCATCTAGAGATGGTCGGCGACAAAGTCACCTATGTTAGAGTATATTGACTTAGGAGTCAAGTGAGATCACTTGATCATAGGTCATACTCATCGTTTAAGCTCAAAATGGGGTTACCATTTTTCGTTTAAGCATCTTGATGTGTTCACATCTTGTCGAGTTGCTTTAGCTCATGTCTCGGAGTAAAGCTTCTCTAAGATGGAATAACATACCTTGGTTGGTGGTGTTGATCATGTAGTTGAACTAGTGTGGGTTGCTCAAGGTTGATGTAGCTCATCAAGAGTTGGGAGCACCACTTGGAATTTGAGTCCATCTACCTACATGGGTTAGTTCTTGCAAGGAAGAGCACTTGTGTATCCAAAAATGACAATCATGAAGCTCAACATAGAATTTGTCAAAGGATATGTTTGAATGGTTCTGTGCTTCCTTGTCTTCAACCACCATAGTGTAGAGACTTGGTGATGTAGATATTGCTCAAGATGTGAGTAGATTACAATCTCATGGAATTTGATTCAACCAAGTACCTACATGGGTTATATAACATGCAAGATGCAAATATATCCAAGACATAAGAGAAATATCAAGGATTAGTCATAAGCTCATGTCTTGCATGTGTCCAGTGGAGTTTCTACTCCAAGTTTGAAGCATCTATGATGTTCAATTCTCCTCTCAACCTGCAAAACACTTTCTCATCAAGAGGTTTAGTGAATATATCCGCTAATTGCTTTTCGGTGCGAACATGCTTAAGATTAATGTCACCCTTAGCAACATGATCTCGAATGAAATGATGACGAACTTCAATATGCTTTGTTCGAGAATGTTGTACGGGATTATGACCAATTTTGATAGCACTTTCATTGTCACAAAGCAATGGAACATGTTTCACATATATCCCATAATCTTTAAGAGTTTGGGTCATCCAAAGTAATTGAGCACAACATGAACCAGCGGCAATGTACTCCGCTTGTGTAGATAAGGATACCGAGTTTTGTTTCTTGGAGGACCAAGACACAAGAGATCTACCAAGAAATTGACAAGTACCAAGTGGACTTTCTATCAACCTTGTCTCGGCATAGTCCGAGTCGGAGTAGCCAACAAGATCGAAAGAGGCCCTCTTAGGATACCAAATGCCAAAATTTGGTGTATGAATTAAGTATCCACTATCCTTTTACGGCCTTAAGATGACATTCTTTAGGAGCAGCTTGATATCTTGCACACATGCACACACTTAGCATAATATCGGGACGTGAAGCACATAGGTATAACAATGAACCAATCATAGAGCGATAAACCTTTTGATCAACCGGTTCACCATCTTTGGTCAAATCAAGATGTCCACTAGTAGGCATGGGTGTAGACATACCTTTGCACTCTTGCATATTGAACTTCTTGAATAAGTCCTTAGTGTACTTCGTTTGAGAAACAAAAGTACCTTCCTTAGTTTGCTTGATTTGCAACCCAAGAAAGAAATTGAGTTCACTCATCATTGACATCTCAAACTTCTCCGACATTAGCTTTCCAAACTTCTCACTAAAATGAGGGTTAGTTGATCCAAATATGATATCATACATAAATTTGGCATACAAATAATTCTCCATTAACCCTTTTAGTAAAAAGTGTGGAATCAATTTTCCCAATTTCAAATCCCTTTTCAAGAAGAAACTTGGTCAAGCATTTATACCAAGCTCTAGGAGCTTGTTTATGACCATAAAGATCTTTGTGAAGTTTGTAAACATGATTGGGTTTCTTAGGATTGACAAAGCCGGGAGGTTGTTTAACATAAACTTCCTCCTCTATTTCACCATTTAGAAAAGAACTTTTAATGTCCATTTGGTACAAGTGATATCATGGTGATTAGCATAGGCAAGTAAGATGCGAATGGACTCAAGTCTAGCAACGGGGGCGTAAGTCTCACCATAGTCCATACCTTCGACTTGTGTGTAGCCTTGGGCGATGAGACGTGCTTTGTTGCGAACTACTTGTCCATCTTCATCTTGCTTGTTGCGAAACACCCATTTGGTACCGATGATGTTGTGGTTGTTGTCGGGCTTCTCAACCAATGTCCAAACTTGGTTTCTCTCAAAGTTGTGTAGCTCTTCATGCATAGCATTTATCCAAACCGGATCTTCCAATGCTTCTTCAACCTTCATAGGATCAATGCTAGAGATGAAAGAATAGTTTTCACAAAAGTTAGCTAAACGAGTTTTAGAGCGAGTGATTCTCCCGGTTTGAATATCATTGTAGATTTTCTCTACGGGATGGTCTTTAGCAATTCTTTCTCGAACTCGTGAAAGATTTTGCTTGGGTCTTGGTTGAACATCTTCTTCATCTTGTTCTTGTTCTTCTTGATCTTCTTCATTGTTGGCGTTGTCATTTTCTTGTCGTGGTGGAGAAGGAGGTTGTTGACGTTCTTGATGTACTTCCTTGTTTTCTTCATCTTGGTGTGTTCCACTTGTGGATGCTTCCGTATCAACTCTTGGTTCACCTTGTCGTGAAGTAGAAGCTTCCACTTGGACGGACGAGGTACTCTCCTTCACCTCCGGTTGATGGACCTTGCCAATAGACAAGTCTTGGATTGCTTCCGAAGGATCTTTCTCTCCTACATCAATTGGTAATTGCTCTACTTGCGAGCCGTTAGATTCATCAAACTTCACATCTACCGTCTCTTCAACCTTTCGGGTGAAATTGTTGTAGACACGGTAAGTGTGAGAGTTTGAGCCATAACCTAGTAGGAAACCTTCATGAGACTTAGGAGCAAATTTAGAACGACGATGCTTATCAAGAATGTAGCTCTTTGAGCTGAATACTCGAAAGTATCCAACTTGGGGTTTGTTACCGGTGAGGAGCTCGTATGAAGTCTTGCCGAGTAGCTTGTGAAGATACAAGCGATTTGTTGCATGACAAGCTGTCTCAACCGCTTCTGCCCAAAAGTGCTTCGGCGTCTTGTACTCATCAAGCATCGTTCTCGCCATTCCGATGAGCGTCCGGTTCTTCCTCTCAACAACTCCATTTTGTTGAGGTGTGTACGTAGCCGAGAACTCGTGTGAAATCCCTTCTTCGTCAAGGAAGGTGTCCACGTTTGCGTTCTTGAACTCCGTTCCATTGTCGCTGCGAACCTTCTTGATCTTCACTTCAAACTGATTTTGAGCCTTCCTGGCGAAGTTTTTGAAGATCTTTTGGACATGCGATTTATCATCGAGAAAGAACACCCACGTAAATCTTGAAAATCATCAACTATAACTAGACCAAAAGAATTTCCACCGAGACTCTTGTAGCGTTGGGACCAAAAGATCCATGTGAAGTAGCTCAAGTGGCCTCCTTGTGGTCATGATGTTTTCATGGGATGCCTTCCTTCAACCTGTTTACCGCTTGACAAGCCTCGCAAAGTCTATCCTTATCAAATATGACATCGTTAACACCAAGGATATGATTCCCTTTAATAAGCTTGTCAAGGTTTCTCATGCCAACGTGACCTAGTCGTCTATGCCATAACCAACCTTTTGAGGATTTAGCAATGAGGCAAGTTTTAGGTTGAGCCTTTTTAGAGAAATCAACAATGTAAAGATCACCTCTACGTATACCGGTAAAGACCATTTTATGATTGTCTCGACGAAACACTTGGCAATCTACTTCAGTAAATAGGACATTGAAACCGAAATCAGCAAGTCTAGATACTGAAAGTAAGTTGTAGCCAAGAGATTCAACGAGCATAACATTCTGAATGGAGCTATCATGTGAGATGGCCACCTTACCGAGGCCAACCACCTTACCCTTTGAGTTGTCACCAAAAGTGGCATACTTTCGAGGACTATCATTTTCAGCAAGCTCATGAAACATGTCTTTATCTCCGGTCATGTGATCGGTACATCCACTGTCAAGAACCCATTCCTTTCCTCCTGACATATATCCCCGAAGATTAGCCATAAGACCAAAATGTCTCATTGCATCGTCAAGATCAAAGTCACTATCATCATCCTCACCATAGTATCCATGTTCAACATCGTCATGTGGTGGTTCAAGTCCTAGAGAGGGTAATTCGTTAGAGTGAGTTTGACAATGATCTTGCTTATGAATTCTTATAGCTTCGGAAATAATATCACCAATAATTCCAACATCTCCTTTGGCACGCATAAGGTTAGTAAGTTCAAATAGACGATCACCAAACATAGGATCACTAGTATTCATCTTACTCAAGGCAATAGACTTATGGAGAATTTCATCTAGATTTTTCAAGGAATAATTTGGAAAGCGTTCCTCAAGAAATTTCCATATAGTGTTGGCACACTCAAGAGTAGGCAAGTTTCTAATTAAGTTTCTAGGCAAGCCTCTAGTGATAAGATTAACAGTTCTAAGATTCCTAATCATGTCAATTGATTCATCAAGGGTAGGATGCATAGGATCAACATGAGGTGCACAAGGGCTAGCAATGTACTTGTTCAAATGATATTGATTGAAAATTACAAGCATCTCATTTTTCCACTCATGAAAATACTCTCCATCAAGAATAGGCACTCTATGTCTAAGACTCCCCAAAGTAGACTCATCCATCTTCCTCCAATGGTGATTAAACCAAGGCAATGGAGACCAAAGCTCTGATACCACTTGTAGGACCTTGAGAAGAGGTGTCTAGAGGGGGGTGATTAGACACTAAGTATCAAAGTTGCAGTTTTTAACTTCTTTAGGTTTAAGTGGGGTTTAGGCACAAGTTTAACATTCACAATACATAACAAGCAAGCATGCAAAGAGTATATGAGCAGCGGAAAGTAAAGCATGCAACTTGCAAGAATGTAAAGGGAAGGGTTTTGGAGGATTCAAACGCAATTGGAGACACGGATGTTTTTGTCGTGGTTCCGATAGGTGGTGCTATCGTACATCCACGTTGATGGAGACTTCAACCCACAAAGGGTAGATTTGCTTGAGTCCACGGAGGGCTCCACCCACGAAGGGTCCATGAAGAAGCAACCTTGTCTATCCCACCATGGTCGTCGCCCACGAAGGACTTGCCTCACTAGCGGTAGATCTTCATGAAGTAGGCGATCTCCTTGCCCTTACAAACTCCTTGGTTCAACTCCACAATCTTGTCGGAGGCTCCCAAGTGACACCTAGCCAATCTAGGAGACACCACTCTCCAAGAAGTAACAAATGGTGTGTTGATGATGAACTCCTTGCTCTTGTGCTTCAAATGATAGTCTCCCCAACACTCAACTCTCTCTCATAGGATTTGGATCTGGTGGAAAGAAGATTTGAGTGGAAAGCAACTTGGGGAAGGCTAGAGATCAAGATTCATATGGTAGGAATGGTATATCTTGGCCTCAACACATGAGTAGGTGGTTCTCTCTCAGAACTGGTAAGTTGGAAGTGTAGGTTTGTTCTGATGGCTCTCTCCACGAATGAAGAGGAGGTGGAGGGGCATATATAGCCTCCACACAAAATCTAACCATCACACACAATTTACCAAACTCGGTAGGACCGAATCAACAAACTCGATCGGACTGATTCAGTAAACCTAGTGACCGTTAGGGTTTTCGGTGGGACTGACATGCAACTCGGTAGGACCGATATGGTTAGGGTTAGGGCATAACGTAATCTTGGTGAGACCGATTACACAAACTCGGTAAGACCGATTTTGGTAATAAGCTAACCAGAGAGTTGGTCAGGCAAACTCGGTGGGACCGATTACTCAAACTCGGTGGGACCGATTTTGGTAATAAGTTAACCAGAGAGTTTGCATTGTAATCTCGGTAGTACCGATTGCACAAACTCGGTGAGACCGATTTTGGTAATGGACATACACAGAGAGATTACAATCCCATCTCGGTGAGACCGAGATCCCTATCGGTGAGACCGATTTGCCTAGGGTTCGTGGCAGTGGCTATGACATCTGAACTCGGTGGCGCCGGATAGAAAGAATTGGTGGGGCTGAGTTTGACTTTAGGTTTAGGTCATATGTGTGGAAGTGGGAAAGTAGTTGAGGATTTTGGAGCATATCACTAAGCACTGTGGAGCAAGAAACTCATTAAGCAACACCTCATCCCTCCTTGATAGTATTGGCTTTTCCTATAGACTCAATCTGATCTTGGATCACTAAAATATAAAATGAAGAGTCTTGAGCTTGAAGCTTGAGCCAATCCTTTGTCCTTAGCATCTTGAACGAGTTCCCACATCCTTTAGTCCATGCCACTCCATTGTTGAACTTATCTGAAACATACTAGATAAAAGTGTTAGTCCAACAAGAGATATGTTGACATTAATTACCAAAACCACCTAGGGAGCACTTGTGCTTTCAGTTTTGCACCTTTCTTGACGGGTTTTTTACACCACCGTTTGCGATTAATGCATCGCACACAGTTTCGTCAAAGGGTCTCTGATCGTAGTGTCGCGTTAGCCGTATCCTGAAGTAGTGGGTAACTCGTTCGGATTGGTCATTGTTGACAATTTTTCAAGAATTACGTGGGTTTTCTTTCTTGATGATAAATCGCAGGTACAAAAGATCTTCAAAAACTTTGCTAGAAAGGCCCAAAACCAATTTGAAGTGAACGTCAAGAAGGTTCAAAGTGACAATGGAACAGAGTTCAAGAACGCCAATGTGGATACCATTCTTGACGAAGAAGGGATTTCAGATGAGTTCTTGGCTACGTACACACCTCAACAAAATGGAGTTGTTGTGAGGAAGAACCGGACACTTATTAAGATCCCAAGAACCCTTGATGAATACAAGACGCCAAGACACTTTTGGGCGGAAGCAGTTGGGACAGCTTGCAGGTGTTGCTTAATGGCTTGCTTGCTCAAATGCTTAGTGATATTGCTCCAAAACCCTCAACCACTTTCTCATTCCAAATATGTCAAAATCCCAAACTCCAACTCGGCCCCACCAATCATACTATTTGGAGCCACCAGTTCATATGACATAGCCACTGCCAGAAACCCTAACAGTTTGGTCACACCGATACGGATCTCGGTCTCACCGAGATGGCCTTGCCAGCTCTCTGTTGCATGTTCCAATTATTTCGGTCTCACTGAAATAGCGATCGGTCTCACCGAGATGGCTTGACCAACTCTCTGTTGCTCAATTGCTTCACTTCGATCTCACCGAGTTGATGCAATCGGCGTCACCAAGATGAGGTTTGCCCTAAGCCCTAGCACATCGGTCCCACCGAGTTGTTCCAGTCGGTCACACCGAGATTCCTAACATTCACATTTTAAACTTAATCGGTCTCACCGAGTTCTTCTATTCGGTCTGACCGAGTTGGGTCAAATGTGTGTAACGGTTGGATTTTGTGTGGAGGCTATATATACCCCTCCACCCCATCTCCATTTGTGAGGGGGCCATCAGAACGTGCCTACACTTGCAGCATACTTTTTCTGAGTGAGAACCACCAACTCATGTGTTGAGATCAAGATATACCAATCCTACCACAAGAATCTTGATTTCTAGCCTTCCCCAAGTTGCTTTCCACTCAAATCATCTTTCCACCATATCCAATCTGCGAGAGAGAGTTGAGTGCTGGGGAGACTATCATTTGAAGCACAACAGCAAGGAGTTCATCATCAACACACCATCTATTACCTTTTGGAGAGTGGTGTCTCCTAGATTGGTTAGGTATCGCTTGGGAGCCTCCGTCAAGTTGTGGAGTTAAACCAAAAAGTTTGTAAGGGCAAGGAGATCGCCTACTTCATGAAGATCTACCCGAGTGAGGCAAGCCCTTCGTGGGCGATGGCCATTGTGGGATAGACAAGGTTGCTTCTTCGTGGACCCTTCGTGGGTGGAGCCCTCCGTGGACTCGCGCAACCGTTACCCTTTGTGGGTTGAAGTCTCCATCAACGTGGATGTACGATAGCACCACCTATCGGAACCACGCCAAAAATCTCTGTGTCTTCATTGCGTTTGCACACTCCAATCCCATCCCTTTACTTTCTTGCAATTAGCATGCTTTACTCTTTCCGCTGCATATACTTTTGTCATGCTTGCTTGAAATGTATTGTGAATGCTTAAACTTGTGCCAAAACTCCACCTTAACTTGAACAACTTAAAAATTGCCACTTTTATTTGTTGAGGGTCTAATCACCCCCCTCCCCCTCTAAACCCCTCTTCTCGATCCTTTTCATTCCTCTGACATATTCATACATGTCCATGAATAAATGAGCGACCCATTTGGAGATGTGTTTAATAACTTTTCAAATGTGCCCCCATCTCCATGTAAGGACAAGGCATTTTTGGCATGGCCAACGCTCCAAGTAGAACCACTGCTCCATAGAAAAAACCGATGATGTGGAAGAGAGAGGGAAAAAAGTTAGTGCTTGCAGAGAAGAACGGGTTCTTGCAGAGGAGGCCGATGCTTCATCAAAAAGGTGAAATAAAGCAAAAGAGAAGAACTAGTTGTGAGAGATGTGATGCACGTGTAAAGGAAAGAGTAAGAGATACTAAGAAAAGTGAAGGAGGCGTGGTCCGGCTAAGCTATGGCTGCTTTGGGGAGATAAAAATACAGTGGTTTCAACCTACATGGAAGATGGGGCAGCTATATGGCGCTGCCTCCATTATACATGCCATAAGGCCAACTCCAAAACATGACCCCAAATGGTCTAGTCGCGTCCGTTTGGGGACAAACGCACAGAACAAGCCGCCCAACACGCGGCCGCAAACGGACCATCATCCTTTTTTGTCTGCTTTTGATCCATTCCCGACCCAAAGTTGGGTCGCATTTGCGGCCGAACAGACACGTGCGGACGGGCGCGGCACGCGCCCTTGTCCCCCCTGGCCTGCCTATCGAGGACACAACCACTTTTCTCTTCCTCTTCCATCCACCCTCCGCCATCGTCACCGCCACCCCCGTTCCTGGCCGCGTCACCTTCCATCAAGGTTGTCTGCCCCACAACCACGCCATGTCATAGCCGCCCATGCCCGCATTTCGGTAGATTTTTTTCTGGCGTTCGTGGTTCCTTGTCGACGGTGGGAGAGAAGCTACGGTCGACGTCGCCAGCCGTCGACCCCAACAACTTCTGGCAGGCGTTGCATTGCCGTAGCGCGCCCACCCCATCAGCACCAACCTTGCTTCACTTCGTCGACTTGCTCTTTCCGGCCACCTCTCCACCACGACCGCAAGGTGTTCGACCCTTTGCTCCCAAAGTATCATGGATAGCGGGGATGAGTTTTTCTTTCACAACTTCATTTGTTCATCGGATGATGAAGAGCTAGTGGCGGCTGCATTGGTCGTCCACGACCACATTAGTAGGAAGCGGCCTCGGTACTGGGGATCAATCCCCGGCCCTGTTTCGGCCTTGAACCACAATAGGGAGAGAGGCCACACCCTTCTCTACGACGATTACTTTGAGAATAGCGCACTCTTAAAACCACACAAATTTCGCCGTCGCTTCCGTATAGCGAGACATGTGTTCAATCGTATTTGGGGGGAGTGGTAGCATATGATCCATACTTTTAGTGCAAAGAGGATGCCCTTGGCAAGTTTGGCTTCTCTTCTTATCAGAAATGCATTAGGCTATCCGCATGCTTGCATATGGAATTCCTAGTGATCTTGTGGATGAGTATGTTCGTATGAGCGAGTCCACATGTATCCTCTGAATTATAGTTTATGCAAGGCCATGGTAGCAATGTTCGGCCCTGAGTACCTGAGAGAGCCAATTGTCGCTGATACATAGAGGTTGTTGGTTGTCAATGCCGAGAGGGGCTTCCCGGGCATGCTTGATAGTATTGATTTATGCACAGGAAGTGAATGAACTTCCCATTTGCTTGGCATGGGCAGTACAAGGGGCATGTGAAAGGTGCTACTATCATACTTGAAGCGGTGGCTTCACAAGATCTGTGGATATGGCATTCTTTCTTAGGCATGGTTGGTTCTCACAATGATATCAGTGTTCTTCAGCGTTCTCCAGTGTTTGCAAGGCTTGCAGAAGGCCACTGTCCGGAGGTCAACTTTGAGGTCAATGGCCACTAGTACAACAAGGGACATTACCTTGCTGATGGTATCTATCCACAGTGGTCCAGTCTTGTGAAGACCATACTCAATCCGCAAGGAGAGAAGAGACAGAGGTTTTCCCAAATGCAGGAGAGTGCTAGGAAGGATGTGGAGTGTGCTTTCGGTGTGCTTCAGTCTCGATAGGGTATCGTTCGAAACCCTCCATTGACATGGAGCACGCAGAAGCTTTGGGAGGTGATGACTGCATGTGTGATCATGCACAACATGATCGTGGAGGATGAGCTGATAAAAGCATCTACGACCAAGCGTCTAATTTCCAGGGTGAAAATGTTATGTCTGAGCAGCCACCTCCTGCAACCTTCGAACAGTTTGTCCATTTTCATCGTGAATTGTGGGACTGGCGTACTCATATCCAGCTCCACGATGATTTGGTTGAGCACATGTGGACTCACATTAGCAACCGGTAGATCTATCAGTTTAATTTTTTCTCATGCAAACAAATTTCGATTGGGTTGTAAGACTATTTGGTATTGTTTTCTTTCGATTGGGTTCTAAAGACTATTTCGGACGTATAAACTATTTGCTATGTTTGATTTGAACAATTTTATATGCTTCATTTTAGTATGCTGGTTTATATGCACATCAGACGAGATGCAGTCGAAATGCGGCTGCGTATTGAGCACACGACCGGCATCTAGAAATTTAGGCGGACACGGTCTCATTGCCACCCCCAAGCAGACGAAACGGACGTCTGTTTGGGGTCGCACGTTGGAGTTGGCCTAATAGGCTTATTGCAGAAAAATCCCCCATGTGAATACATGATATCAGTGAAGAGCATGCAATTGAATGGCCCGTCGTTGAGCAAAGGAGGTGGCGACCACGAGAGAAGGCATATGAGCTCACTCATGTCCTTCCCCCCTCAAGCCATGGACAGACATGTCCTGCGTTTGCATGCCGTGCTGTGCATGTGCCTACGGCTGCCTCCACAAGAGCGAGCAGATGGGCAACCAGCCAGGCCCCCCACCATGAGCCGAGGCCACATGGGCAACGACAGATGAAAACCCTGTGACAATGCTATTGCTACGTACGCGCTGCACAGGAGGAAACAGGCCTCTCCCCTCCTCTTGGCTTGGTGACAAGACAGAGAACAAAATGGTTGGGAAAGTTATGAGACACAGTTGGAAGGATAAGCTGTCTTTCCCATTTAAGGACACTGCCACCCTCCTGCAGCCGCTCTCCTCTCCCCACAAACACAAGAGCAGAGCCCTCTCCTATGAAGAGAGGAGGAGATGGCTGGGCGTCAGAGACTTCTTCAATGTCCTCCTCTTCCTCCTCATGTAGGTAGATATTCAAAGAGCTAGCACAAAGAAGATAGCCAACAATGGCTTCCTCAGTGTTGCATTGATGATTGCCCCGGAGAAAACATAAATAGAGAGCTCGCTATCCAGTATTCTCCTCCAAGTAGTTATTCATTCTTTCTCTGCACACTTCTACTTCTTCTGCATCTGTTCCCTTGGCTATCTTTAGCCTCTCTCGTTTCCCTCTCTTGTTTCTGCATTCCCTTTCATTCTCATTCACTAGATCTTCTCATTGCCCGCCCGCCTGCCTGCCTGCCATGGAATCCTCCCATATCACCGGGGATGATGGCGAGGGCTGCAACAGCAGTGAGTCTGGGTGGACAATGTACCTGGCCTCCCCCATGCAAAGCGGCGACGACGACGACGGTGGTAGCCGCAAGGGAAGCGGCAGCGATGGAAGCAATGTCGATGATGGCTACGGCTACACTTACCTCGTCCGTGGCAGGAAAGGAGGCAAGGAATACTACCAGGATGATGGCGATGACAACGACTCCCTTGCCTCTGATGCCTCGACTGGACCAGCCAAGGTCAAGGTGCAGCCCCCGTCGCCTGACGCAGGCCATCCAAAGAACGGTGACAACGGCGGCGGCGGTGGCAGCGAGAGGCCAAAGGAGGAGGACGAGGAAGAAGATGACATGCGCACCAGGTTCTCAACGAGCTCCCGCAAGAAAGCCGGCAACAAGGCGGAGAAAGGGGGCGAGGGGAAGTCATCCAAGAAGAAGGGAAGCTCCTCAAGGACAAGCTTCTTTTGGTAAACCAAATGCTTCAGAATCATTGTTCTGTACTACTAGTAGCAAATAGCAGCCAATATGTATGTGCCTTATGCATCATCGGTCGATCTTTTCCATTTTGTTGTTCAAGGTGGGAATGTATCCCTCATTGTTAGGAGCATTGGAGAAGAGGGAGGAAGGCTTTTT
Organism: Aegilops longissima; assembly: GCA_021605205.1. Classification (NCBI taxonomy): domain Eukaryota; kingdom Viridiplantae; phylum Streptophyta; class Magnoliopsida; order Poales; family Poaceae; genus Aegilops; species Aegilops longissima. The sequence goes on along the minus strand of CM038681.1, from coordinate 485,130,303 downwards.
TTGGGTCCTCAGTTTTGCCTTCCATAGTGTTCTCCCATGGTTGACCACCAGCCCCCAATTACTAGTAGGGTTAACTGTTGCTGCCATGTAAATCTACTGCAACCTTCGGTTATTATATTATTATTCAATGTCTTCCTGCTTTTACTGTTGCTTGCATGCAGAGCTTGCAATCTTCTGCTGTGTTTCTTGCAATCTTCTGCTATACTAGTAGGGTTAACTGTTGCTGCCATGTAAATCTACTGCAACCTTCGGTTATTATATTATTATTCAATGTCTTCCTGCTTTTACTGTTGCTTGCATGCAGAGCTTGCAATCTTCTGCTGTGTTTCTTGCAATCTTCTGCTATTGTTTCTAGCTATTAATGGAGCACTGCTCTAACTCATAAGCTACACTCTAGCCGGATAGACTTGCCAGCAAAATATGCATTGAAGCATGGAAATAATTTAACAGTAAAGAGAAGAAGAAGCCAAGTCAAATTAATAAGCCTTCTGCTCCTTCCCATTGCCCAGACTCTAGAACGTCAGCAGTGTGCAATGCATATGTTTTTTTAACATAAATTTAATATTACTAAAAGAGGGTAACATGAGGCCCACATGCAATCTTTCTGCCAAAATCATTTGCGCGGCATTTCAGCAAACCAAATCACTTCTTTGCCTTTTTCTCCAACGGCTCATCACCTAAACACAGCCCAATCATAGACAAACAGGAACATGCATGCATGTATCACAACACAGGCAAACAATGGGAAATAAATACCAATAGCTTTATGGAGAAAAAAATTCCTTGCCAGCAACACGCTCTTCAGCAGTGCGCTAAGCAGATTCTGAGAGCAGGTGACCTTGGCTTGGCTTGAAGTCATTTTATTGGGTGCCCATCATGTGGCAAGTATATAACAATCACACCAGAAGAATTATGTGGCCTAACCAAACTCCAGAGGGGAATATTTGTCTAACCATACCACTCATGCAGCATTAAGGCGGCAATTGCTGCACATGCTCTAGACAGGGTGGAAACAATGATTTGGCCATCAGACAGACAGGGATAATCAATAGCCATAATAAACTAACCAACAATCATGTAAGCTGGTTCACGTACTAAAACAGCTACTAGTATCTCTCTTATTTTTCTCTATCCACACCAAACGGCTTCTTAAAAATAAATTGCTTTTATGTTTTTAGAAGGATGTATGGAAAGGGCAACATGATTACAGCTAACGCGTCGCTTTTTCAACAAACCTAATGCGGTGTTACAATGAGCTGCTATACTTTATACGATAATTAAACAATGTACGGATGTGGCGGGCAACTACATGCTGCAATTAAGCCCCGCCACCCCCAATGATTTGGCATTAGATATCTTCACCTTCATAATAGAAACGTATGATTTGGTACTGTAGGTATGCACCGCACATTAAAGCAAAGTATATCACCTGCTATGGATGTATGGTTCCTCCGATTACACAGCAACAACTTCCTAAAAGCAGCTTTGGTGTCGGTCTCGGATCATCCTTCGCTTCAAAATAATGCAGGGAAAGATATGCATGTCTCTGAATAGCAGCCCCTCTTTCCTGGAAGAGAAGAAATCTATCAAAAGGAGCCTGTAACTGGAGCTTGGGATGTACTCCCTCCGTCCGGAAATACTTGTCTTAGGAATGGTTGTATCTAGACTTATTTTAGTTATAGATACATCCATTTTCAACCATTTCTAAGACAAGTATTTCCGGACGGAGGGAGTATAATTAAGTTTAGGAAATATGCAGCTTAACTGAAACAGCCCAGACAAGGTAAAACAAAAGTAGAATTGCTCACACTTCAGATAAAAGAAAACATTGAGATGGCCCTAGTGTTGTGGTCCTTGCACGTTACTGCTGAAGATTTTGCAAGAGAGCAAATGACCTGAATCAAATCTGTAAATCATTTTTTCTTCTTCAAAACATCCTTATTTACTCAATGATTCGAGAATACGTGCTGAAGAAATCAAACTGGGGCCAGTCGAAGTTCACAGGTAATTTCAGTCTGAGATTTTACAAGTTCGAGACGTTTCCTTGTATTCAACGAATACCGACGATTTCTGGTCCATTTTACCACTTGGGTGAGAAGTTATAACGGGGACACAGCGAAAACCTTTTTGGTGGGAAGGTTCAAGGATGACTGCCGCATAGTTCTCCCTCATCCTGCTGTTTTCAGGTGTAGCTGGATAGCCGTGAACATGGAAGTTTCAACGGAAGCACAGGCGTATGGTGAAGCAGCGCATGACTGTGCTAATCGAAACTGTACGCACAAGGTGACTGGATCATCTTGCCGTGTAGAATAACAGCTACACCTTGAACATGGTCATGCCACCCTTTACCTGTTCTCAACAATATTGTGGTTGGAGATGAGCCACTCTTGGAGAATTAGGAACAATCTTTAGCTTCTCGGCCTCAAACACCTTGGCCAACTAAGAGGAGCACATAATTTTCATTACATAAGTAAAATAATCCTGAAGACTTGAATAGCCAATATCCTTGTCGACGCAAGTTCAGAGAAGAATTGAGTGGATTGTCCACCGGGCAAAGCAAAAGAAGTATCCTTGGCCAACTAAAAGAAGTATTTTCCCCGCAAAAAAAAACTAAAAGAAGTATTCAGAGCTTCAGATAATGCAGCACCTTGGAGCACTCTTTGTGCTCTTTGCTGTAACTTCAACTTCGATTTTTTTTTCCCTTTGGCACATAACAGTATAATAAAAAAAACTGTGGGAAGAAACTCCTACTGGTTCGGCTCAAAAATAAAAATTATGCAGCGTAAGTTCGAATACCCAGATGTAACACATAAATACCATGACAACACATAGTTCATATTTGCTGCAACCATTACCCACAGTAGCCGAACCTGCATGTTCATATTTCCTCAACTTCTCTGAAAGCCAAGTTGGATGCATATAAAATTCAGATGAAAACAGTATAGCTGCTTCCACATGACTGTCAAAATTTTATAATCAAGAAACCTAAGACGGTATATTATATAACATGATGGGGCAACAGGATGAAAATTCCTTCAGTCAATGTCAACTTCAACTTGTATGAACCATCAGATATGCCTCATCGAAGCACTTGTTGCAAACAGAATGGTTATGTTGCCAAGCTTTTGCTCTGCCCTCGAATTACCAAAGGTACTACTACGAAAATGATTGGCAATATTACAATAACCAGGTATTCTGATTCTAATTGTGTAGATTCCTTACATCATACACATATGGACTTCGACGGTTGACCTCTTCTTTTTTAACAATGGTTGACCTCTTTGGGGATGGCATAATTAAGAGTTTCGGAGCTGTTCATACGGTTTTATAATTCATACAGTCATGCATCACAATTCGCAAGTACTCCCTCCGTTCCTAAATAATTGTCTTTCTAGAGATTTCAACAAGTGACTACATACGGAGCAAAATGAATGAATTTACACTTTAAAACATGTCTACATACATCCGTATGTTGTAGTCCATTTAAGATGGCTAGAAAGACAAATATTTAGGAACGGAGGGAGTAGAAACCAATGGATGTCTTGTAACCAAGTATATGCTTCCAGTCGGGTAGACAATGTTATGGTCTGTGGGAAATATAAAGAGAAAAGACATTTATTCCATGTGTTCTTGCTTCTTAAACAGTCAGCACTCTAGAAGATGACAACTAGAAACCGAACACAAAAGGAAGAACAGGAAACTCTAGATTAAGCCACACAAAGGTTTTATTCTGTAACTGTATATTTTGGATGACCAATTAGAAAAGATGGTACTAACAGTATTAAATTCACAAGAAAAAGGATTTGAAACATAATAGTAGATGGTAAAATAGTAGAATCTGAACTGACAAATACATCAGAAACTCCTACTCACAGTGCAAAACACACTAAATCAGTAGTTTTCACTACCCGCAAAGGCCAAACCGAACCAAACCAACAGTAATAGCCCATTATGCAGTGTTCAATAAGCACATCCAGAATATTTAAGGAAAGCAACTATTAGCATGACCATGTAAAATATGGAAAGCACGTCTCTGAAATACTTTTGCTTTTTTATTTTCCATGATGATACATCTCTTTCATAGGAAAAGGGAAGAAACAAATAAAATTCTATACATATAGAAATGATATTTCTTTTGATGAACTTACTATTAAGCCTATTAATAACTAGTACCTCATTGAGTACCAAGAAACTAACATCAGTGAGATCATCTGTCTGGAAAACAATGCACCAAAGCAATTATGAAATCTCCTCCACACTGGACAAAGTCTTCCTAGACTTCTTGTCATCAACATACAACTGGTAGCCGTATGAAATAAAACCCCAGATGGCTATCAGCATAGCTATAATCTTTATTCCATCCATTTTGTCATGAAAGAAAATCACTGCGAAAACAGGAATGATGGGTAGAGCTAGAGTGCTTATCACATTTGAAAAGAGTGATGAAACCACAAAGACCAACCCCACAACTCCAACTGATGCTATCTGCCATGATATAGCTGTCCATAGCACTGTCATTACATAGGACACCTTCCCTGAGCTGAACATGTGCATCTCTCCCTCCAAAGTCTTCCATTCACCACTTGCAAACAACCCAACAAGAGAAGCCAATGTAGCCACCAATGCCGTATAAATCTGCATGTTCAGCACGACTGAGAAGGTCTCCCTCTTAATAACCTTTTCAAATGTAACTTGCATGAGAGACAGAATAAGTGAGTATGTGGCCGATGCTCCCAGTGTCAACACAAAACCCAATACATGATTCCCTTGTGAGATATCACTACTGCTTGGAGAATCCTCATCAACTCCAAGGAGCGAAGCGGAAAATGTAAGGAGTAGTACCGAGTTGAATATCAAAGGGGTGAACTTTTGGGCATTGAGAAAATATGAGAAGACGGCGTTGAAGGCCAGCTGACTAGCACAAATGAGGGAGTAAGTTGAGACAGGAAGATACAATAGACCGTAGGAATACATCAAGTCGTCTGCAGCAATGATGAGTCCCAAGGCAATGTATATCAGAGTGATTTTGGTGATAGAAGCTTCAGGGCCACTGGTAGCTGCTTGTGTGGAAGGTGACTTTGGACGGAAAAGAAATTGGGCAATAAACAACACCGGAAAACCAGCAGTTTGGACAAACGTGGACAACCATTTGCTATTGCCACCTTCATTGTAGTAGAATCTCCCTAAGAGTGTTGCCGACGTCTGACCAGCCACAAGGAAGAACATGTTCAGTACCACCATCAACCACCATTGCCAGTGCTGAACCGGAGAGCTTTGTGGGGGTGCTTCATGGGCCAAGGAAGCTGCAGGTTTGGAGGATCCTGCAATTTACAATTCGAAAGCGGTACCAACAGGTTAAATCAAACTGTAAATTCCGAACATGGATGATAATAAGACATGACAAAATGTTTGGACGAACTCCAACAAACAGTATTCCATCGATATGGATGCATTAAGTCTAGCTGGTGCTCTCATCGGCCCTTAAAACCCTGTCAGATGAACGAAAAACAGGGGATTCTCACCACTGGCCAAATACGTGGAAGCACATGGGTTGCAGGACTAACAAAATACTTGAATGCACATGGAACTCCTACTCCCTCAGCACTTCAGCAGCGATGGGTGGCATGACCACACACGTGCTAAGTGCTAACCCACGGAGAGCGCACAGGAAGAATCAAGGATTTGGCACTTGTATTCGTGCAAATAAACCCGTTATGACATAGTGCCAAGATGCCGTACACCATTCATCGAACACCTCGTGCGCGTGCGCTCGCTCCCCACCAACAGACCACCAAAGTTCTTCGAAGCGAACTCAGATAAATATGGAGTAGTGCGTTTGTCTATGGGTGCCACAGCGCACGAGGGTTTCCACGTATCAGGGTGAGCTGCTAACTTGATGTTCTACCTAGTTTCAGGGTTTCCACGTATCCGGGGCAAATTTGAACAAGAAAACAGCGAGATATCTCATCACGCCCTCGAAGAATTTGGATGATAATAAACATGACAAAATGTTTGGACGAACTCCAACAAACAGTATAAACCACCCGTTATGACATAGTGCCAAGATGCCGTACACAATTCATCGAACACCTCGTGCGCGTGCGCTCGCTCCCCCACCAACGGACCACCAAAGTTCTTCGAAGCAAACTCAGATAAATACGGAGTAGTGCTTTTGTCTATGGGTGCCACAGCGCACGAGGGTTTCCACGTATCAAGGTGAACTGCTAACTTGATGTTCTACCTAGTATCCGGGGCAAATTTGAACCAGAAAACAGCGAGATATCTCCTCACGCGCTCGAACCAGAAACGAACTGACCTGCGATTTCTATCTGGACCTCCTCCTGGTTGCTCCCGCCGCCGCCGCCGCGGACGGCGTTGCTGTTGCCGTTGCCGCCGTCGCCGGCCATGTCTCCGCGGAGGAGACGCTCGCGGGCGCGATCCAGGTAGAGGACTGGGAGGGGGGAGGCAGTGGCCTGGTCCGTCAGCGTGGGAGCGCCGCCGCACGGGGTTGGGGGTGGGTGTGGAAAAGAGGCCGCAAGGCACTGTGTCGTCTCGCGTCTCTCGGAGCAGAGCTACTCCTGCTAGCCCTTTTTGTTCCGTGCCGATGGGCGTCCCCGCGGACCGCTTTTCGCCGTCGCTATCGTAGGTGACGGAAGACTAGCCGCTAGCGAAGACTTGTGACTTGTGACGCTGCGCATCGCTGCGCATCGCATCGGGTTCGTCCGTGCCACCGGCTCGAGATTGCGAATTTGCAATGCCCCACCAACGGCTGTGGACTTGTGGTTGCAGTACTCCAGGATTGACCAAAGAAAATGAGTGAGCAGTCGCGTAATTCTCCCGATGATAGGATAGATGAGATTCTGAGAACCCGAACTGGAGCAGATTGAGACGAAAGATGTTTTGATGTCCCGCCTTTATACGTGCAACAGCGATGGGTGAGAGATTTTTCTTGATCTCGATGGGTAGATTCTCTGCGGTCCCGGTTGCGGCGGCGCCGCTGTCCGTCGTCCGCCTACTTTGACTTTGCCTGCTGCACGCAACTGTTGTCACTCGGCGGCGGAATGGTGAGCCTCCTTTTCTTACGGGCTTAAACTCGTGATAAATTGTCAAAAAAGAGGTCTGTGCTACGCATCGGCCGACGGATCTTTTAAAGTCTACTAGCTAAATGCCCGTGCGTTGCTCCGGGCAACAATATAGATACATGAATTAAATAAATTATTTAGCACTGATATGACAAATAAAAACTGAATAGCAGTATGGGACGTTATCATTGGAATACCATGTGCATAAGAAAGATCTTCGTAACTGTAAGCGAACCCAGTTGACTAATCGTAAAATCAACGAGAATGGTATAGAATGGAAAGAGACATGCCACATGTCTTCCCCGTGAAGAAGGAAAGACAAACAACAATGCTGATGGAGAGCATAAATTGTAGCCTATTAATAGTACATAGCACGGATGAAAAGCTTGAATGTATTACAGGTGGTTATATGACATGTTCATGATTTAACACATATATGATCTTAAGAACTGGTAAAACACTGCATCTATTATCGTGATGATACAGAGTGTCTGATTTATTAACACATAGAGTCGAGTCAGAGTCAATCCTGACTACGCCTTATCTTTCCTCCTCCACAAAAAAAGATCTTCCTCCGCCCATATAAGCAAATATCTGTTTTATGCTCTTAAATATCTTTTTTATTTAACACCTACTAAAGAACCATGGAAAATTAACTGACACCAATACCATACCACAACAAAACATATATACCAGATTAAAGAGAGCAAAGGTAGACTGCTTCGCTTACCAGTGATAAGGAAGACTAAGGTGAGAGTCGATGTAAAGCCAGCATCCACCCATCCATTAAGCACCTACTTACTTCTTTGATCGTCTGAAGGTCTAATCTACGCATATGATCTGCTGCTCAAACAATCCACTAATTTCTAAACTGGCAATGAAAAGCTAGCTAGTCAAACCTTGATAGCCCAAGACTACTTATAACATTGAAAGAGAAGGGCAAAGGGAGGACTAACGTTGCTGCTTCGCTTTCCCCGGCGGCACAGGTCATGCACGCACGGACTCGTCCAAGGCGCCGGCCAACTCCTCCACAACATCTCTCCGACCGTCGCATCACCCGAGCCCAGCTTCTCTCCCACCGAGTCCCTCTGTTCACTTGCCTTCTACATCATCACACGCCTCCCAGCCAAGCCCCAACACACACACACACACACACACACACACACACACGCGCGGCCAACCCAACCCCTGCACATGCACGCCCAACCAGACCCATCGCGCGCCCCTGCAGCCCAACCCCATCGCGTGTGCCGCTCTCCCAATGCATGATCTTCTCCAATGCCTCCCGTCGCCGGAGTCTGTCCTTGCAAGCGCATCTCATGGGTGCGTCAGACTTGCTTGTTGATGCCCAGGCAAAGTAGTGGTGGGGTCGACAGAACTCATGAGTGTGAATTCGGCCGGGTAAACTACGGTGATAGAAGAAAGGAATTTGTACCACGGTGTAGAAGAAAGGAAGGAGATAGAAGAAAGGAATTGATCTAAAGAAGGAAGGAGATTGATCATGAGTTATTGTGTTACCAAATCAGATTTTACATTACCATGCATGAATTGATTGCATTTGGTTACCATACGTGAATTATTTGTTTTTATCAAAGAAAGGAATAGAAAACCAAGGACAAAACCGGCAGGGAGAAAACCGGTGGGGAGAAAAGAAAATCGATTGAGGGGAGAAGGGGGTCGTACTACAGGTTGGACGAAGCGAGGGGGACGTAAGAGGGGAGAGGGAACTTTACGTTTCTTTTAGGTAGTAGAGATATGAGCCGTCAATCATACGCTATCTCCCGATCAAACGTTGTTATCACTTTTACAACAGAAATCGTGTTGCGAGAACCCTTTTACAACACATGTTTTGTTGCAGAAATATGTGTAACAAAGGTTGTGTTGTAGATTTTTCTCTTTTTTTTGCAACAAAGGTCTCGCTACAGAATATTATTGAGATTTTTTTTGAAACAGATCTCTTGTTGCAATTTTTCTTGTAACAGATGTCTTGTTGCAGAAAAACACCGTGTTGCATTGCTTGTGGTCATGGCCTCGAGCAGAAGCTCAGTCTTGTTGGGGAAGGGAGGAGGCGATGTAGCATGGTGCTGGAGCGGCATAGATCGGCAACAGCGGCTGGAGCAGAGCTCCCGCGTGCGCGCTCGAGCGGCAATGGCCACTGGCCGCGAGCGAACACAGGGAGACAAGGAGAGGAAACCTCATTGGTGTGCTTGTCGGCGGCCTCATCCGTGTGGTGCAGGCGGTGAGCGGCGGTGGCGGCGGTCGGAGCAGCGCATGGAGGTGTCGGCTTGACGGGGAGCTCGAGAGAGCACGAGAGGATCTAGATCCAGATCCCGCTACACGTCACTTATTGCGGTAGGGGGGTTGCAACAACAGCTTAGTTGCGAAAACTAGTCTAGGTAATATGTTGCTCCCAAGCAATCTGATTAGAATTGATCTGACGGCCACGGGCGTTGTTATAGGTCGGCTGATTTGAATCATTTCCCAAAAAAAGGAGCATGCTAGCACCTGCGCCCCTTGCGTTGGATGGCACCGCTACACAAGCGAGCAGTTCGCTCGTCAAAAGCGCACGCCCCTGGTCACTCTCTGTGCTCGACCGGTCGACCTTTGAGACCGTTTGACTTTTTGAAGAAAAATAAACTTCGGTTCATTTTTTTCTGAAATTGAAAGTTCACGTATTCGAAAGAACTTCTAGACTCTAAAAAGTTCATGAATTTAAAAAGAAGCGGACTAACTTCTGACTGACCGCTCGTGACGATTCCCCCGATCGATTTACTGCACAATAATTAAAAACACGAAAAAATTGCCTGCATGGGATCCAAACCTGCGTCGTCGGGTGGAAAGGACACACCCAAGTACCAAGCCCAACCGCCATCACTCCAGCCTACGTTGTTGCTCGTTAGTTGAAAACAAAAATGCTTTAAACGCTTTCTTACTACTGTCATAAGAGAAACGAAAGATATTTTCCTGAAAAAAAAATTCCACTTCATCAATTATAATGTACTATACGTGCAAATGTATAGAGGGACTCCTCTATGACTTTTCCTTTTTAGGGTTCTCTAGGATAGGTGGTTTTATGAAGTGCGTTCATGTGAGTATGTGTCATACTTGTTTGCTTCGAGTTTGAACAAGTTATCATGATTTTTGTGTGTAACGTTAACATGTATGTGGTTCGTAAACTACTGTGCTATTTACTAAAGTTACTATGGTATGTTTTACCTATTTTTTTTCCGGGTCAAAGTTACCATGGCGGTGGACACAAGTTATCATGTCTTCGGGACATAAAAAATATCATGTTATTTACCCATAAATTATCGTTGTATGTTTCAGCAACTCCCCCCATCCCCATCTCCGTCGCCACCAAAATTACCAAGACTAGGGTACATAAGTTATCAGGTTTTGCGGTGATTAGACCCTAGACAAGTAAAAGTGACAGTTTTTAGTTTCTTCAAGTTAAGGTTGAGTTTAGCACATGTTCAAGGGCATACAATACATTTTACACAAGCATAGCAAGAGTATGAGTAGCGGAAAGAGTAAAGCATGCAAGTGCAAGAATGTAAACGGATGGGAATTGGAGTGTGCAAAGGCAATGGAGACGCGGAGAATTTTTGGCGTGGTTCCGATAGGTGGTGCTATCGTACATCCACGTTGATGGAGACTTCAACCCACGAAGGGTAACGGCTGCGCGAGTCCATGGAGGGCTCCATCCACGAAGAGTCCACGAAGGACTTGCCTCACTCGGATAGATCTTCACGAAGTAGGCAATCTCCTTGCCCTTACAAACTTCTTGGTTCAACTCCACATCATGTCGGAGGCTCCCAAGTGACACTTAACCAATCTACGAGACACCACTCTTTAAAAGTTAATAGATGGTGTGTTGATGATGAACGCCTTGCTCTTGTGCTTTCAATGATAGTCTCTCCAACACTCAACTCTCTCATATGGATTTGGCTATGGTGAAAAAAGGATTTGAGTGGAAAGCAACTTGGGGAAGGCTAGAAATCAAGGTTCAATTGGTAGGAATGGAATCTCTTGATCTCAACACATAAGTAGGTGGTTCTCTCTCAGAAAATGAATGGTGGATGTGTAGGCACGTTCTGATGGCTCTCCTCAATGAGGAAGAAGGAGTGGAGGGGTATATATAGCCTCCACATAAAATCCAACCGTTACACTTTTGACCCATCTCGGTGGCTGTCAGCGTTCTGGGAACGGGGGTACCCAGACTTGCCTGCCTGCGGCCTGCGGCGTGGCTCAAGGGGTGGCCCAGCACGGCCCATCTTCATCAGCACAAGCTCAAGACCATCACGAGGGGCCGAGCCTCGCGGGGCGGATGACAGGAAGCCTCCTCAGGCACGGCCTCGTCAAGCTGGCTCGCGAGGAGGCGGAGAGATCAAGGCGGGGTACCTCACGAGGTGCCCATGATGCAAGCCATGACGACCAAGGGCGCCAGGCGGGCGCCAGCTCGCGTAGTGTCCTCGCTTCCTCTTTGGTGCAAAGGAGGCAAGCGCAGGCGAGAGCATCAAGCAAAGGCAGCCATTTCGGTGCAACAAGACCAAGACCAACACAACGGCAGGAAGGAGGTCATCGTGGAGCCCAAGCCGGCGTCATCGTCAGAGTCTTTGGCAGACGAGGACCAACTTTATTCAGGATAAGTGTACTGGATGTTCCCCTTCAAAATGGCCAATTGTTGGCGCCCTTCCCGCTCAATATTTGGGAAGAGGCCCAGGGCCTTTGCCTATAAATAGGACTAGCCTCCCACAGGGTAGGGGGATCCGAAATCAAGAACAGAGCTAGGGGTGGATCTTGAATCCAGAGAGAGAGCGATCGAACTCCCCCTAGCAGTTCATCGCACCGGCCAAGAACAAACCCTCGCGAGGCTGTTCTTCCTTGTATTGTTCATCATCATCCCCTGAGGCAATCCACCACACCACACACTGGAGTAGGGTATTACACCACAATGGTGGCCCGAACCAGTATAAACATTGTGTCCCTTGTGTTGCTCTTTGCGTAGTTTAGATCCTTGCGAGGCGACGAGGTGCAGGTAGGTAGGGGGTGAGACCTCCGCGTGCACCCCAGAGTTCGAACCTAGAGGGTCTGCCGGAACCCGAAATCCGACAGTGGCAACATCAGAAAACTCAGTGGCACCGATCTATGTAAAAATATGAATTTTAGCAATCTCGGTGGGACTGACGGGAACAACTCGGTGGGACTCATGTGCAAGGGCTTAGGGCAAACCTCATCTCAGTGGCGCCGATTGCATCATCTCGGTGAGACCGAAGTGAAGCAATAAGCAACAGAGAATCGGTCAAGCCATCTTGGTGAAACCGATTGCAATATCTCGGTGGGACCGAGATAATTGCAACAAGCAACAGAGAGCTGGCAAGGCCATCTCGCCGAGACCTGTATCGGTGAAATCGAATTGTTAGGATTTTGGCAGTGGCTAGGTCTAGATGAACTCGGTGGCTCCAGATAGGAAATATTAGTGGGGCCGAGTTGGAATTTAGGGTTTGGACATATTTGGATGGAAAAAGTGGCTGAGGGTTTTGGATCAATATCACTAAGCACTTGAGCAAATAGATCATTAAGCAACACCTCATCCCCTTTTAACAGTATTGGCTTTCCTATGGAATCAATGTGATCTTGGATCACTTAAACAAAAATGAAGAGTCTTGAGCTTTTGCCAGTCCTTTTTTATGTAGGGTGGAACCCTAGGGGCGATCTTTCACGATTTGGAGGGGATTCCTGAAGAACACGATGAACACACAAGGGAAAACACGAGGGGAAACGAGAGGAAACACTCAAATCAATGAGAAGCGATCACACATGTGTAGATCCACATACACATAGAGAGATACACGATCTAAATCCAAAAAAGGGGGATACATAGGTAGCTAGTTCATCCCAATCCGTGAGGAGATGGGGTCTTGAATCCTTGGAGGATCTTCCCTAGATGGGGTATTGAATCCAATAGGGATCTTCTCACATGGAGGTCTTGAACTCCATGGGACTGGTCTCTCTCTCTCTCTCTCAAGAGGAGGAGTGGTACAAGGAGCAATGCTCACCTAAGAATGAGCTATCATATTTGCTATCCCTAGAAAGGAGGAGAGGGAGGTCTATTTATAGTCTAAGCCATGAAGGGGTAGGTGGGAGAGGGATACAAGGCCAAAGGCTCAGCTATGCACTGGTAGGCGTAGGACGTCCGAGGGACGTCGGTCGTCCGGAGGCTCGCAGTGGTCCGGACGTCCGGAGGGCATCGGACTTCCGACATTTTGGCTCTGGACAGGTGGCACCGGATTTCTGGTCGGTGCCGGATGTCCGGAGGCTGGGACTTGTCGGACGTTCGGTGGTTGTCGGGCGTCCGGCCGCTGTAGCGTGTTCGTCTGTGGTTCTTCTGGCTAGGTCTTCCGCATCAGGTACCAGATGTTCAGTGGCGTTTGGACGTCCGGTGGTTGTAGCTTGCAGCAGCTCCGTTTCTTCCGTCTTCGCTACCATGCTTCCCTCGCGGATGGTGTAGGTGATCCTTGGCGCTTGCACTCCTCCTCCTCGTCCGTGAAGCTCCGACAATACCTATGCATGCACATGAGAGGGGAGTCAAGTAGTATACCATCCTCAAAGAGGTAAAGTGAGCACGTGTAAAGGAGATGATTCACCTTTATGTATGTGAAGTAGATGTTGCACGTGTCACTTGCCAAACGGACTCTTGACATGGTGATGACCGTAGGATGCTCCGCATCACTTTTCCTTAGCACTGTGAGTGGGTTCCACATTCTCTTGTCCTTGCCACGCCATTGTTGGACTTATCTGAGATTTGCTTGATAAAACTATTAGTCCAACAAAAGATATATTGACATTAATTACCAAAATCACCAAGGAAGCAGTTGTGCTTTCAATCTCCCCCTTTTTGGTAATTGATGACAACATACACCAAAGCTTCAAGTAAATAATGTGGAGAGTAATAACTAAAGCTTTGGAAGAACAGGTAACTTGCACGAGCTCCCCCTACATGTGTGCAATCATGTAATGATAGAATTGAAGGACATGTGAATGCACAGCATGGCAGAGTAAGTAATGAGTTACATGTATCTTGGCCATATGCATCAGAGCAAAAGATGAAGTGAGATGTACCTTCATGTTTATGATCCCCTCTTGCAAACAATATGTGCGAAAGCAAGAGATCATCATGCACATGAGTGAGATGCATATACTTACCTTGTGGTCCTTGAACTGACTCTTGAAGAAGCAAGCTTGAGAAAACAAGGTTAGATAACACAAGAGAGCTTCAGACAAGAAAGAGATTTCAAGATCCACAAAAGTACCAAGACTGGGATGACATGTATGAAGGAAATATGCCCTAGAGGCAATAATAAAGTTGTTATTTTATATTTTCTTATTCATGATAAAGGTTTATTATTCATGCTAATTGATCGGAAACTTCAATACATGTGTGAATACATAAACAAATACCGTGTCCCTAGTATGCCTCTACTAGACTAGCTCGTTTATCAAAGATGGTTAAGGTTTCCTAACCATAGACATGTGTTGTCATTTTATAATGGGATCACATCATTATGAGAATGATGTGATGGACAAGACGACCCACCCGTTAGCTTAGCATAATGATCGTTCAGTTTATTGCTATTGCTTTCTTCATGTCAAATACATATTCCTTCGATTATGAGATTATGCGATTCCCGAATACCGGAGGAATACCTTGTGTGCTATCAAATGTCACAACGTAACTGGGTGACCATAAAGATGCTCTACAGGTATCTCCAAAGGTGTTTGTTGAGTTGGCATAGATAAATATTAGGATTTGTCACTCTGACTTTCGGAGAGGTATCTCTGGGCCCTCTCGGTAATACACATCATAAGCTTGCAAGCAAATGACTAAGGAGTTAGTCATGAGGTGATGTATTACAGAATGAGTAAAGAGACTTCCCGGTAATGATATTGAACTAGGTATGAAGATACCGACGATCGAATCTCGGGCAAGTAACATACCGATGGACAAAGGGAATTACGTAAGTTGTCATAACGATTCGACTGATAAAGATCTTCATAGAATATCTAGGAGCCAATATGGGCATCCAGGTTCCGCTATTGGTTATTGACCGGAGAGGTGTCTCGGTCATGTCTACATAGTTCTCGAACCCGAAGGGTCCGCACGCTTAACGTTCGTTGACAATATAGTGTTATATAAGTTATATGTTTTGGTGACCGACAGTTGTTCGGAGTCTCGGATGAGATGACGGACATGACGAGGAGTCTCGAAATGGTCAAGAGGTAAATATTGATATATAGGACGATGGTATTTGTGAAGGAAATATGCCCTAGAGGCAATAATAAAGTTATTATTTATATTTCCTTATATCATGATAAATGTTTATTATTCATGATAGAATTGTATTAACCTGAAACTTAGTACATGTGTGAATACATAGACAAAACAGAGTGTCCCTAGTATGCCTCTACTTGACTAGCACGTTAATCAAAGATGGTTATGTTTCCTGACCATAGACATGTGTTGTGATTTGACGAACGGGATCACATCATTAGAGAATGATGTGATGGACAAGATGTTGGGGAACGTAGCATGCAATTTCAAAAATTTACCTACGGTCACGCAAGATCTATCTCGGAGATGCATAGAAACGAGAGGGGAAGAGTGTGTCTACGTACCCTCGTAGAACAAAAGCAGAAACGTTAGGTTAACGCGATTGATGTAGTCTAACATCTTCACTATCCAACCGATCTAGTATCGAACTCTTGATACGACGAGTTCAACACACGTTCAGCTCGATGACGTCCCTCGAACTCTTGATATAGCAGAGGGTCGAGGGAGAGTTTCTTCAACACGACGACATGGTGACGGTGATTGTGATGTGATCCGCGCAGGGCTTCGCCTAAGCACTACGATGCTATGACCGGAGGAGTAAACTGTGGAGGGGGGCACCGCACACGGCTAAGAGAACAATTGATGTGCTATGGGGTGCCCCCTGCCCCCATATATAAAGGAGGGTAGGAGGAGGCCGGACACTAAGGGGCGCGCCATGGGGGGAGTCCTACTAGGACTCCACTCCTAGTAGGATTCGCCCCCCCCCCCCTTTTTCCTTTCTCTTCGGAGGGGAAAAGGAAGGAGAGGGAGAGGGAGAGGGAGAGGGAAACAGGGGCGCTGCCCCATCCCTTAGTCCAATTCGGACTCCCATGGGGGGGGGCACGGCCACCCCTTGCGGGCTCCCCTCTCTCTCCACTAAGGTCCATGTAGGCCCAATACTTCCCCCGGGGGGTTCCGGTAACCCCTCGGTACTTCGGTAAAATACCCAAACCACTCGAAACCATCCCGATGTCCAAATACCACCTTCCAATATATCAATATTTACCTCTCAGCCATTTCGAGGCTCCTCGTCATGTCCATGATCTCATCCGGGACTCCGAACAAACTTCGGTCACCAAAACACATAACTCATAATACAAATCGTCATCGAACATTAAGCGTGCGGACCCTACGGGTTCGAGAACTATGTAGACATGACCGAGACACATCTCCGGTAAATAACCAATAGCGGAACCTGGATGCTCATATTGGTTCCTAATATTCTATGAAGATCTTTATCGTTCAAACCGCAATAACAACATGCGGTATTCCCTTTGTCATCGGTATGTTACTTGCCCGAGATTTGATCGTCGGTATCATCATACCCAGTTCAATCTCGTTACCGGCAAGTCTCTTTACTCGTTCCGTAATGCATCATGTCATAACTAACTCATTAGCCACATTGCTTGCAAGGCTTATAGTGATGTGCATTACCAAGAGGGCCCAGAGATACCTCTCTGATACTCGGAGTGATAAATCCTAATCTTGATCTATGCCAATCCAACAAACACCTTCGGAGACACCTATAGAGCATCTTTATAATCACCCAGTTACGT
The DNA here is from genome assembly GCA_021605205.1 of Aegilops longissima. NCBI lineage: Eukaryota > Viridiplantae > Streptophyta > Magnoliopsida > Poales > Poaceae > Aegilops > Aegilops longissima. Next base: position 485,113,294 of record CM038681.1, on the reverse strand, counting down.
TGTGATGTTTGATAGCACACAAGGTGTTCCTCCGGTATTCGGGAATTGCATAATCTCATAGTCAGAGGAATATGTATAAGTCATGAACAAAGCAATGGCAATAAAACTTAACGATCATTATGCTAAGCTAACGGATGGGTCTTGTCCATCACATCATTCTTTAATGATGTGATCCCGTTCATCAAATGACAACACATGTACGTGGTCAGGAAACTTAACCATCTTTGATTAACAAGCTAGTCAAGTAGAGGCATACTAGGGACACTCTGTTTTGTCTATGTATTCACACATGTACTAATTTTCCGGTTAATACAATTCTAGCATGAATAATAAACATTTATCATGATATAAGGAAATATAAAATAACAACTTTATTATTGACTCTAGGGCATATGTCCTTCAGTCTGCCACTTGCACTAGAGTCAATAATCTAGTTCACATCGCCATGTGATTAATAACACCCAAAGAGTACTAAGGTGTGATCATGTTTTGCTTGTGAGAGAAGTTTAGTCAACGGGTCTGCCACATTCAGATCCGTATGTATTTTGCAAATTTCTATGTCTACAATGCTTTGCATGGAGCTACTCTAGCTAATTGCTCCCACTTTCAATATCTATCCAGATTGAGACTCAGAGTCATCCAGATTGGTGTTAAAGCTTGAATCGATGCAACTCTTTACGATGAACTCTTTATCACCTACATAACCGAGAAATATTTCCTTAGTTCTCTAAGGATAATTTTGACTGATGTCCAGTGATCTACTCCTGGATCACCATTGTTCCCCTTTGCCAAACTCATGGCAAGGTACACAATAGGTCTGGTATACAGCATGGCATACTTTATAGAATCCTATGGCTGGGGCATAGGGAATGACTTTCATTCTCTCCTATCTTCTACCGTGGTCAGGTTTTGAGTCTTACTCAACTTCATACCTTACAACTCAGGCAAGAACTCCTTCTTTGACTAATCCATTTTGAACTCCTTCAAAATCTTATCAAGGTATGTACTCATCAAAAGTCTTATCAAGCGTCTTGATCTATCTTTATAGATCTTGATGCCCAATATGTAAGTAGCTTCACCGAGGTCTTTCAATGAAAAATTCTTATTCAAGTATCCTTTTATGCTATCTAGAAATTCTATATCATTTCCAATCAACAATATGTCATCCACATATAATATTAGAAATGCTACAGAGCTCCCACTCACTTTCTTGTAAATACAGGCTTCTCCAAAAGTCTGTATAAAACCATATGCTTTGATCACACTATAAAGCGTATATTCCAACTTCAAGAGGCTTGCACCAGTCCATAAATGGATCGCCAGAGCTTGCACACTTTGTTAGTACCTTTAGGATCGACAAAACCTTCCCGTTGCATCATATACAACTCTTCTTTAAGAAATCCATTAAGGAATGCAGTTTTGACATCCATTTGCCAAATCTCATAATCATAAAATGCGGCAATTGCTAACATGATTCGGAAAGACTTCAGGATCGCTACGGGTGAGAAGGTCTCATTGTAGTCAACTCCTTGAACTTATCGAAAACCTTTCGCAACAAGTCGAGCTTTGTAGATAGTAACATTACCATCAGCGTCAGTCTTCTTCTTGAAGATCCATTTATTTTATATGGCTTGCCGATCATCGGGCAAGTCAACCAAAGTCCACACTTTGTTCTCATACATGGATCCCATCTCAGATTTCATGGCCTCAAGCCAATTCGCGGAATCTGGGCTCATCATCGCTTCCTCATAGTTCGTAGGTTCGTCATGGTCTAGCAACATGACTTCCAGAACAGGATTACCGTACCACTCTAGTGCGAAACGTACTCTGGTTGACCTACGAGGTTTGGTAGTAACTTGATTTGAAGTTTCATGATCATCATCATTAACTTCCTCACCAATTGGTGTAGGCATCACTGGAACTGATTTCTGTGATGTACTACTTTCCAATTCGAGATAAGGTACAATTACCTCATCAAGTTCTACTTTCCTCCCACTCACTTCTTTTGAGAGAAACTCCTTCTCTAGAAAGGATCCATTCTTAGAAACAAATGTCTTGCCTTCGAATTTGTGATAGAAGGTGTACCCAACAGTTTCTTTTTGGGTATCCTGTGAAGACGCACTTCTCCGATTTGGGTTCAAGCTTATCAGGTTGAAGCTTTTTCACATAAGCATCGCAGCCCCAAACTTTAAGAAACGACAGCTTAGGTTTCTTTCCAAACCACAGTTCATACGGTGTCGTCTCAACGGATTTAGATGGTGCCCTTTTTTAACGTGAATGCAGCTGTCTCTAATGCATAACCCCAAAACAATAGTGGTAAATCGGTAAGAGATACCGTTGATCGCACCATATCTAATAAAGTATGGTTACGACATTCGGACACACCATTACACTATGGTATTCCAGGTGGCGTGAGTTGTGAAACTATTCCACATTGTTTTAAATGAAGGCCAAACTTGTAACTCAAATAAAGATCATAGAAACTTTATTTTCTAGTTACGATGATTCTCCACTTCACTCTGAAATTCTTTGAACTTTTCAAATGTTTCAGACTTGTGTTTCACCAAGAAGATTTAGCCATATCTGCTCAAATCATCTGTGAAGGTCAGAAAATAACGATACCCACCACGAGCCTCAACACTCATCGGACCGCATACATCGGTATGTATTATTTCCAATAAGTCAATGGCTCGCTCCATTGTTCCGGAGAACGGAGTCTTAGTCATCTTTCCCATGAGGCATGGTTCGCAAGCATCAAATGATTCATAATCAAGTGATTCCAAATATCCATCCGCATGGAGTTTCTTCATGCGCTTTACACCAATATGACCTAAACGGTGGTGCCACAAATATGTTGCACTATCATTATCAACTTTGCATCTTTTGGCATCAATATTATGAATATGTGTATCACTACGATCGAGATTCAATAAACCATTTACATTGGGTGTATGACCATTGAAGGTTTTATTCATGTAAACAGAACAACAATTATTCTCTGACTTAAATGAATAACCGTATTGCAATAAACATGATCCAATCATATTCATGCTCAACGCAAACACCAAATAATATTTATTTTGGTCCAACACTAATCTCAAAGGTAGAGGGAGTGTGCGGTGGTGATCTTATCAACCTTGGAATCACTTCCAACACACATCGTCACCTCGCCCATAACTAGTCTCTATTCATTTTGCAATTCCTGTTTTGAGTTACTAATCTTAGCAACTGAACCGGTATCAAATACCCTGGGGTTACCGTGAACACTAGTAAAGTACACATCAATAACATGTATATCAAATATACCTTTATTTACTTTGCCATCGTTCTTATCCGCCAAGTATTTGGGGTAGTTCCGCTTCCAGTGACCATTCCCTTTGCAGTAGAAGAACTCAGTTTCAGGCATAGGTCTAGCTTTGGGTTTCTTCACGGGAGTGGGAACTTTCTTGCCCTTCTTTCTTGAAGTTCCCTTTATTTTCCTGTGCCCCTTTTCTTGAAACTAGTGGTCTTGTTAACCATCAACACTTGATGCTCTTTCTTGATTTCTACCTTCGCCGATTTTAGCATCACGCGAAGAGCTCGGGAATCGTTTTCGTCATCCCTTGCATATTATAGTTCATCACAAAGTTCCAGTAACTTGGTGATAGTGGCTAGAGAACTCTGTAAATCACTATTTATCTGGAAGATTAACTCCCACTTGATTCAAGCGATTGTAGTACTCATACATTCTGAGCACATGCTCACTGGTTGAACGATTATCTTCCATCTTGTAGGCAAAGTACTTGTCAGAGGTCTCATACCTCTTGACTCGGTCATGATTCTGAAATACCAATTTCAGATCTTGGAACATCTTATATGCCTCGTGACGTTCATAATGTTTTTGAAGTCCTGGTTCTAAGCTGTAAAGCATGGTGCACTAAACTATCAAGTAGTCATCATACTGAGCTTGCCAAACGTTCATAATGTCTGCATCTGCTCCTGCAATAGGTCCGTCACCTAGCTATGCATCAAGGACATATTTCTTCTGTGCAGCAACAAGGATAATCCTCAGATCACGGACCCAGTCCGCATCATTGCTACTATCATCTTTCAACTGAGTTTTCTCTAGGAACATATTAAAATAAAACAGGGGAGCTATACGCGAGCATTGATCTACAACATAGATATGCAAAAATTATCAGGACTAAGTTCATGATAAATTAAAGTTCAATTAATCATATTACTTAAGAACTCCCACTTAGATAGACATCCCTCTAGTCATCTAAATGATCACGTGATCCATATCAACTAAACCATGTCCGATCACCACGTGAGATGGAGTAGTTTTCAATGGTGAACACCTCTATGTTGATCATATCTACTATATGATTCATGTTCGACCTTTCGGTCTCAGTGTTCCGAGGCCATATCTGCATATGCTAGGCTCGTCAAGTTTAACCCGAGTATTCTAAATGTCGGTGTACAAAAAGAGGGGTACACTTTTTGTACCCCTATAACTGTGCACGGGCAGTCTGAGCCACGGACACCGCCGCACTGAGCAAGGTGAGGGAGGTGAGCCAAGGTAAGGCCGAAGCTCGAAAGGAGCAGAACGACGCCAAGACCAAGGCCACAAAGAGCAAAGGGGACGAAGCAGACTCCCCTGGCAAGATCCTTGCCGGGGGGTGGGAGGTTTTAGCAAACCCGGCAAGACCCGTGCCGTGGCAGTTCGTCCCACACCTACGGAGCGAGTCACCCTTGAGTCCACTGCCCCCATGGGGCAAGGATTCAGAGACATCCCGTGGTGGCATGCAGATCTTTGTGAAGACATTCAAGATCGATACACACTATAGAAGGTGACGACCCTTGGCGGGATCCCCGCCAAGGAGGACTGACAGGCCCCGGCAAGAGCCTTGCAGGGGATGACAGCGAGCACCACGGCAAGACCCTTGCCGGGCTACGACGAGGCCCTTGCCAAGAACACCCGTGGGGCCACCATCGAGCCCACGCCACCAAACCTTCACCGCTGCTCAGATGCATTGCCGACCCAACCAGTTGGGCAAGCACTGCGTGGCGGCAAGCGGATCTTCGTGGAGACCCACCATTGCGCCACTCACTGCTGCCCGCCTACATGGCACCGCTGGCACCACCGCCGTATGCGTGTCAACACAAGAGGGAGCGGCGACGGACGAGACAGGGCTCTCCGCCGTCCCCGATAAAGAAAGGACACCTAAGCGAGACGCATTAAATGCAGCTTGTCATGTAATGCGAGGGATAAACTCGCATCACTGTACCCTTTCCACCTCCTGTGTGCCACTGTGGCAACCCCTTTCCCTATAAAAGGCGGCCCAAGGCGACCAGGAGGAGGATTCGACTTTTTGGAGCTCCTCACGCCCCATAGCTAGTTCAAGAACACAGATAAACAAACCACCAAAGCAGGAGTAGGGTTTTACGCATCATCGCGGCCCGAACACGGATAAAGAAACCGTGTGCTATCTGCTTGATCCGCTCTTCTCACGACCCGCCGCCCCACAACCGTGAGAAGGGATTCTTGTGATCCCATAGGTGTCGCCCCGCACCGACATCTTTGGCGCGCGGTAGGGGCGCGATTGTGAATCGGCTCTAGCAGTTAGCCGGCGCTCCTTCATCTTCGTGACCCTTGAAGAAGGAAGGAGACTGAAGATCGACGCCGAGCGATCGCCAATGAAGCTAAGTTGCCTTGAACCTTTATTTGTGCTACTCTTCTTATTTGAGGTTATCCCCGGAGATGTCACGCCTTTGTATGAGAAACCTGCACGCCAGGGGGCTCTCCCAAGATTGGCAACGCCCTTGCCCTGTTTCGAGTCCGCTCAACAGCTCAAGCGGCCGCGTCGAGAATGGGAGAGTAACCTTCCGCGATCGACAACACCCTCGATTCTGACGCGAGTCAAGCTCGACGATTCGGCGGCGCGTTCGAACGGAAAGGTGGCTCGTCCCAAAGACGCTGCATTCGCAGGCCCCGGGATCCATCCCCAAAACGCCGCTAGGGGCTTCTGCGCCGGCAAGCCTACCCGATCGACGAGGGGCACACATACAAAGAGGAATTGAACAGGAAATAACATGCATGAAAATTAAGAGTACTTCAAAGTTATATTACATCACGCCATAGCTGCGGTTCTAACTAAAGATAAAATTTGTCTTGGTGGGGAACCCTTGATGGCGAAGAGGAACGGATGCTCAATCCCGGGGCTGGCCTTCCACCCTCTTGATTTCGTCGATGCCGTCGGTGATGGGCTTGATGTGCTCCTTGAGCACCGTGAGGTCAACACCGTCCGGCAAGCTCTTCATCGAGGCCGCGAAGTCAAGGTCGGGATTCCAGTGCGCCACCTTGGTGAGGACCTTGGTCACGACCCTCCGGCAAAGTCGCCGGGCCTCCTCGGCCGGCGTGGCCGTCCTGGTGGAGTGAAGATAGGCCAAGGCTCTGAGGACGCCCTCGAAGAACTGGGTCAGCTTGGCATTGACGGTCCCGCCGTGCTCGGGGGCGTACCTCATGTTTGGCAGCCCCATGGTGGCCAATTGCGAGGTGACCCTGCCGGCGACGACCTCCAGATGGTTGATCCACCTGTTCTCGCCCACCACATATTCCTGGTGGGAGGCGGCCTCGTTTGCCCGCAGCTGCTTCTCCTCCTCAAGGCTCCTGGTCGAGGTCTCCTCCCGAGCCCTGCTCTCCGACAGCATCTTCTCGAGACCCTCCAGCTTCAGCTTGAGGTCTCTGATGGAGTTCTGCGTGTCGGAGAGCTCCCCAGTCCTGCTGATGACCGCTCCTTGTGCCTCTACCAAGGCGCGGTTGAGCGTGTTCTTCTCGCCGGACAGCTTGAGGGCCTGCTCCTTCAGCTCGTCCCGCTCCGCTTCCAGCTCCTTCACCTTGCCGGCATGGGCCAGAGCCTGGGCATCGAGTGCCTCTTTGTGCCTCTGCTCCAACTCACAGGTCCGTCACGCGACAAGGGCCTCGAGCTCCTCATCCTTGCCGCGGAGCGTTGCGCTAAGCTTCGCTTCACGCGCGGAGAGGTCCTCTTCCTGAGAGTCCAAGGCAGCTTGATGCTGGTTCCGGGCGGCTTCGGCCGCGGCGGCCAAGTTCGCCGCCTCTTCCTGGGCCTTCTCGACGTCGGCCATTTTCATGATGAGCTCCACATCGCGCTTGGCCAATTCCTCCTGAAAGGCCCTCTGCTCCTCGCGAGTCTGGTGGAACCAAGTCTGCGTCTCAGCGACGCGCGCCTTGAAGTCCACCTCCACGTTGTCCGCCGCTGCCATCCTGGACTTGATCTTGTCCAGGCGGGCACGGTAGAGCACTTGGAGCTTCCGGAAGTCGGCCCCCATGGCGTGGAAAAGTTGCTCTTCTGGAGAACCGTCGCCGCCAACGCCCGGCTCATCAACCACCTCAAGCCCGGTGGCGGCAAGCACCTCGCCGTCAAAGGCTTCCCCTTCAGCGGGCGCTCGGCTTGACGCCCCTGGAAGATGGACGAAAAGATCGTCGCCCACCTTCAGATATCTGCCGGGGCCCGAGGTTGAGGAGGAGGGGGGCTGGTCACCCGCCACCTCTTCCTCGGCAGAGGCCTTGCCGGCCTCACCAGCAGGTCCACCGCTGGTGCCCTCGGCAGAAGCCTCGCCGGACGCCTTGGCGGCTCCCGCAGCGGCGTCCTCGGCAGCACCCTTGGCGGCTTTCACAAGAGGCCTCATCAAGATCTTTGGCGGCCTCCTTGGCGGCAATCCTGCTGGCCTCCGCCATGCCTCCTCAAAGAATGTCTCCCACAACAGTGTCCACGCCCTCCATGTCTCTGAAGGAGGGCCTGGCAGCAATGGGGCGATGAAGCCAAGAAAAGAATAAGGAAAACAGAGACGAAGGACAGGTGACTCACCAAGCACAGTGTGAAGGAAGTCCCTCTCCGCCAAAGATTTACGCCGCAGCAAAGTCACCAACGCCCAAGTTCCCCTCTTCCTCCATGGGTGTAGGCTCCGTGCCTGGTGCCCTTGCCGGGGACGCCCCCCGCGGTGGCGTAGTCGATGGGGGTGGTGTGTTAGGAGCAGCCCTCTGTGGCTCCTCCTGCTGCCGCTCCCCTCCTGCAAACCTGGCAAGGTCAGCATCATAGCATCGAGCGCCTACCACATGTCGAGTAAGAAGAGGGTGACGAACTTACGCTGGGGGTTGCGCCGGGGGCTGCTGTCCGGGCTACTCAGCACCACCAGTGGTGTCTCTGAAGCCCCAGCCGGGGACTGACCGCTCGCCAAGGTCCTCGCCCTCTTCGCCCTCTGGGCCAACGTCTCTGTCTCCCTGCAAAAGCAAAATTGGATCAAGACAAGCGACCCGATTTGGGGAAGTGGAAATGACAGGAAGGAACAGAGTACTTACTCGTCATCCATCTCCTCCTCTTCCACCAGTTTACTTTTCCTCTCCGGGCTGAGAGACCCGAGATCAAAAGGGAGCTCCACATCATCATCCGAGTCAACGCTTGCCGAAGGAGGCGAAGAAGGTGGCGGGGTTTGTGCGCGCCTGGATGAGGAAGGGGCCGTCGCCTTCTTCTTCTCAGCGGCCTTCGCCAGCCCCTTCACTGCCGTGGCCCTCGTGTGGCGCCTGGACCCTCCAGGGTCAATTGAGGCCGCGTAGCCCTGCCGGGCCGGACCGGCTCGCCGGAGCCAGCTCGCCGCAGGACTCGCCCTCTTCCCCTGATTGGCGTCGAGCCCGCCGCCACGTCCTCCTCCGACGACGACTCGTCGGCCGCGTCCTCGACAAGCGGAGCTCCAGCGTCGACGCTGCTGACTCCCCGGTGGCCACCGCCATGTGGTGAACTGCTCCTCCTCCGCAGCCGTCGCGGCCTTGTCCTCCACACCCCCAGCGCTGCCGGCCTCCGTGGCAAGCTCTGCCTCCCTCGCCCTAGTGGCGATGTAGTCCAGCTCCGCCTGGATGGTGTCCATGACAAGCCACTGCTCGACGTCAGCATTGACGTATACCTCGGTCAAGGAGTCGAAGAATTGCTGCACATCTGCATCCGTCGGCTCCTGCCAGCTCGGGACAGGGCCGTGCGTGTTGCAGTCCGGCATCATAGCAATGATCTCGGACCGGCATGAGTTATTGCACAACGGGACCACCCCCGCTGGCAACTGGAAGAACGACCCCTTGACGGCCTTGCCGACCTTTGCGGCAGCCCTCGCTGCCTTGCCGGTCCGTTCAACCTCGTCGTCGCAACCCACACCAAGCTGGAAAAGCCGCTGACAGAAGTGGGCATGCCCCATCACCGTGAAGTTGTGGTCGAGGCCAGGGCGGAGCCGCATAATGTCAGCCGGGTTCGTAAAAAGCCAGGCTGGCCTCCCCTTGTTATGTAACAGTGCGATCCGACGGTGAATGAAGTCCGCCCCGATCATCTCCAGGGTGAGCCCAGCCCGGGTCAGCCGGAGGATCCTGGTGATGGCGACAGTAAGCCTCCCGTCCGCAGCATCAACATCACCCCAGTCGCTGCCGCGGACCGGCGGCGTTCGACGGACCTTGCAGAATTTCGGCGGGTCTTCGTCTTCGATCAAGCACCACCGGCCATGCCATTCATCCCACCTCTCCTTCATGGCACCGTCCGGGTACGCCCCCTTGGATCTTGAGATCCAGGCGACGCATCCGGAGACGGCGCCTCCGGGCTGGATTCGAGGAGAGAAATAATGGCGAAAGAGTGCCGTGTTGGGCTGCACTCCGGCAAAGCCTTCGCAAAGATGCGCGAAGAGAGCCAAGCACGCCACCGCATTCGGAGTGAAATCCAAGAGGCGAAAGTCGAAGGTGTGCATGATGTCGCAGAAGAAATCGGAAAAAGCACAACCCGCAAGAAAAGTAATCGACAAAAAAGGGATACCGATTTGGAGCAGGATCGGCACAAGCGGCAGGAATGACGCACGTCGCCGGGTGCCCCGAATTCTCTCCCCCCGTCTTCACTCCCCATAAAGGCTTGAAGGAGGCATGGAGCTCATGAACATTAACCGACGAGGGGAAGAAGAAGGCGGACTTCGTCCGGTCCCCCGACAACGCACTCTCCGGCGGCTCCACGGTCCCGGAGCTCTTAGCCACCCCCTTGCCCTTGGCGGATTTGGGCGCCATGGCGGCCAAGAGGTCTAGAGGATTGAGGAAGAGGGGTGGCGAAGCAGCGACGGCGGGAGACGGCGAAAGCTTAGGAGGGAAGGAAGAGAGGAAACGGCGGCTCTGAGATTGGAAAAGGTACGAGAGAGGAGGAGAAAGTGAGCAGCGCGCCCACGATTATTCCTTCTTATGGGGGAAAACGCGGGCCGCCTCCTTTCACATTAACTGCGACATGACGCATGCGTGCAGAGCCCAGCCCCACGCATGCCACCCACGTCACGCACGCCTCCCCACGCCGAGCCACGCGCGGGAGGCATGGGAAGTGCAGCGCGCGAAGAAACTTACCGCGGTAAAAACCACCCTGCCTGCCCGCGCACCGTTTTTGGGCCTAGCCCAACAACGCGATTGCGCTTACGTGTGGCCCAGGCCCGGGGCTCCTGTCAGTGTACAAAAAGAGGGGTACACTTTTTGTACCCCTATAACTATGCACGGGCAGTCTGAGCCACGGACACGGCCTCACTGAGCAAGGCGAGGGAGGTGAGCCAAGGTAAGGCCGAAGCTCGAAAGGAGCAGAACGACGCCAAGACCAAGGCCACAAAGAGCAAAGGGGACGAAGTGGACTCCCCCGGCAAGATCCTTGCCGGGGGGCGGTTTTAGCAAACCCGGCAAGACCCTTGCCGTGGCAGTTCGTCCCACACCTACGGAGCGAGTCACCCTTGAGTCCACTGCCCCCATGGGGCAAGGATTCGGGAGACATTCCCGTGGTGGCATGCAGATCTTTGTGAAGACATTCAAGATCAAATACGCACTATAGAAGGTGAAGACCCTTGGCGGGATCCCTACCAAGGAGGACCACAAGGCCCCCGGCAAGAGCCTTGCCGGGGATGACAGCAGGCACCACGGCAAGACCCTTGACGGGGCCCCGGCAAGACCCTTGCCGGGGCTACGACGAGGCCCTTGCCAAGAACACCCGTGGGGCCACCATCAGGCCCACGCCAGTCAAACCTTCACCGTCGTTCGCATGCAGCTGCCGACCCAACCAGTTGGGCAAGCACCTGCGTGGCGGCAAGCGGATCTTCGTGGAGACCCACCATTGCGCCACCTCACTGCCGCGCTACATGGCACCGCTGGCACCGGCTGGCCGTATGGCGTGTCAACACAAGAGGGAGCGGCGACGGATGAGATAGGGCTCTCCCCCGTCCCCGATAAAGCAAGGACACCTAAGCGAGATGCATTAATGCACCTTGTCATGTAATGCGAGGGATAAACTTGCATCATCATGCCCTTTCCACCTCCTGTGTGCCACCGTGGCAACCCTTTCCCTATAAAAGGAGGCCCAAAGGCGACCAGGAGGAGGATTCGCTTTTGGAGCTCCTCACCCCCATAGCTAGTTCAAGAACACAGATAAACAAACCACCAAAACAGGAGTAGGGTTTACGATCATCGCGCCCGAACTCGGATAAAGAAACCGTGTGCTATCTGTTTGATCCGCTCTTCTCACGACCCGCGCCCATAACCGTAGAAGGGATTCTTGTGATCCCATAGGTGTCGTCCCCGCACCGACACTACACGTGCAAAACTGTCTTACACCCATTCTATGTGAACGTAGAGCTTATCAAACCCGATCATCACGTGGTGTCTCGACACGACGAACTGTAGCAACGTTGCATACTCAGGGATAACACTTATACCTTGAAATTTAGTGGGCATACTCAGGGGTAACATTTATACCTTGAAATTTAGTGAGGGATCATCTTATAATGCTACCACTGTACTAAGCAAAATAAGATGCACAAAAGATAAACATCACATGCAATCAAAATATGTGACATGATATGGCCATCATCATCTTGTGCCTTTGATCTCCATCTCCAAAGCACCGTCATGATCTCCATCGTCACCGGCTTGAGACCTTGATCTCCATCGTAGCGTCGTTGTCGTCTCGCCAACTATTGCTTCTACAACTATCGCTACCACATAGTGATAAAGTAAAGCAATTACATGGCGATTGCATTTCATACAATAAAGCGACAACCTTAAGGCTCATGCCAGTTGCCGATAACTTTTACAAAACATGATCATCTCATACAATAAATTATATCACATGATGTCTTGACCATATCACATCACAACATGCCCTGCAAAAACAAGTTAGTCGTCCTCTACTTTGTTGTTGCGAGTTTTACGTGGCTGCTACGAGCTTCTAGCAAGAACCGTTCTTGCATACGCAATAAAACCACATCGATTTTTCGTCAAGTGTGATTCTTTAACTTTCAAAAAGGACCGGTCGTAGTCAAATTTGATTCAACTAAAGTTGGAGAAACAGACACCCGCCAGCCACCTCTGTGCAAAAGCACGTCGGTAGAACCGGTCTCATGAACGTGGTCATGTAATGTTGGTCCGGGGCACTTCATCCAACAATACCGCCAAATCAAAATAAGACGTTGGTGGTAAGCAGTATGACTATTATCGCCCACAACTCTTTGTGTTCTACTCGTGCATATGATCTACACATAGACCTGGCTCGGATGCCACTGTTGGGGAACGTAGCATGCAATTTCAAAAATCTACCTACGATCACGCAAGATATATCTAGGAGATGCATACCAACGAGAGGGGAAGAGTGTGTCTACGTACCCTCGTAGACCGAAAGCGAAAGCGTTAGGTTAACGCGGTTGATGTGGTCGAACGTCTTCATGATCAATCGATCTAGTACCGAACGTACTGCACCTCCGAGTTCAGCACACGTTCAACTCAATGATGACCCGCGAACTCTTGATCCAGGAGAGGGTTGAGGGAGAGCTTTGTCAGCACGACGGCGTGGTGACGGTGATGGTGATGTGATCCGTGCAGGGCTTCGCCTAAGCACTACGACGCTATGACCGGACGAGTAAACTGTGGAGGGGGGCACCGCACACGGCTAAGACAACAATTGATGTGCTATGGGGTGCCCCCTTCCACCGTATATAAAGGAGGGGAGGAGGAGGCCGGTCACCAAGGGGCGCACCATGGGGGGGAGTCCTACTAGGACTCCACTCCTAGTAGGATTCGCCCCCCCCCCTTTTCCTTTCTCTTCGGAGGGGAAAAGGAAGGAGAGGGAGAGGGAGAGGGAAAGGGGGGCGCCGCCCCCTCCCCTAGTCCAATTCGGACTCCAATGGGGGGGGCACCCCTTACGGGGTCCCCTCTCTCTTCACTAAGGCCCATGGAGGCCCAATACTTCCCCCAGGGGGTTCCGGTAACCCCTCGGTACTCCGGTAAAATACCCAAACCACTCGAAACCATTCCAATGTCCGAATACCACCTTCCAATATATCAATCTTTACCTCTCGACCATTTTGAGGCTCCTCATCAAGTTCGTGATCTCATCTGGGAGTCCGAACAAACTTTGGTCACCAAAACAAATAACTCATAATACAAATCGTCATCGAACGTTAAGCGTGCGGACCCTACGGGTTTGAGAACTATGTAGACATGACCGATACACATCTCTGGTCAATAACCAATAGCGGAACCTAGAAGCTCTTATTGGTTGCTACATATTCTACGAAGATCTTTATCGGTCAAACCACAATAACAACATACGTTATTGCCTTTGTCATCGGTATGTTACTTGCCCGAGATTTGATCGTCAGTATCATCATACCTAGTTCAATCTCGTTACCGGCAAGTCTCTTTACTCGTTCCGTAATGCATCATCCCGTAACTATCTCATTAGCCACATTGCTTGCAAGGCTTATAGTGATGTGTGATACGTCTCCAACGTATCTATAATTTTTTATTATTCCATGCTATTGTATTATCTATTTTGGATTTTTAATGGGCTTTAATATGCTCTTTTATATTATTTTTGGGACTAACCTATTAACCGGAGATCCAGTGCCAGTTTCTTTTTTTTTGCCTGTTTTAGAGTTTTGCAGAAAAGGAATACAAACGGAGTTCAAACGGAACGAAACCTTCGCGATGATCTTTCTTGGATCGAAAGCAATCCAGAAGACTTAGGGTCGAAGTCTGGAACTCCACGAGGAAGCCACAAGGCAGGAGAGCGCGCCTGATACGTCTCCAACGTATCTATAATTTTTATTGCTCCATGCTACTTTATCTATTGTTTTGGACTATATTGGGCTTTATTTTCCACTTTTATATTACTTTTGGGACTAACCTATTAACCGGAGGCCTAGCCCAGAATTGTTGTTTTTTTGCCTTTTTCAGTGTTTCGAAGAAATGGAATATCAAACGGAGTCCAAACGGAATGAAACCTTCGGAAATGTGATTTTCTCACCGAACGTGATCCAGGAGACTTGGACCCTACGCCAAGGAACAACGGAGGCGGTCACGAGGGTGGGGGGCACGCCCAGCACCCCCTGCCTTGTGGGCCCCCTGTTGCTCCACTGACGTACTCCTTCCTCCTATATATATACCTGCATACCCCCAAACGATCAGAACAGGAGCCAAAAACCTAATTCCACTATCGCAACTTCCTGTATCCACGAGATCCCATCTTGGGGCCTGTTTCGGAGCTCCGCCGGAGGGGGCATCCACCACGGAAGGCTTCTACATCAACACCATAGCTTCTCTGATGAAGTGTGAGTAGTTTACTTCAGACCTTCGAGTCCATAGCTAGTAGCTAGATGGCTTCATCTCTCTTTTTGGATCTCAATACAATGTTCTCCTCCTCTCTCGTGGAGATCTATTCGATGTAATCTTCTTTTTGCGGTGTGTTTGTTGAGACCGATGCATTGTTGGTTTATGATCCAGCTTATCTATGAATAATATTTGAATCTTATCTGAATTCTTTTATGTATGATTGAGTTATCTTTGCAAGTCTCTTCGAATTATCCGTTTGGTTTGGCCAACTAGATTGGTTGTTCTTGCAGTGGGAGAAGTGCATGGCTTTGGGTTCAATCTTGTGGTATCCTTACCCAGTGACAGAAAGGGTTGCAAGGCGTGTATTGTATTGTTGCCATCGAGGATAACAAGACGGGGTATTTATCATATTGCATGAATTTATTCCTCTACATCATGTCTTCTTGATTAAGGCGTTACTCTGTTTTTAACTTAATACTCTAGATGCATGCTGGATAGCGGTCGATGAGTGGAGTAATAGTAGTAGATGCAGAATCATTTCGATCTACTTGTCACGGACGTGATGCCTATATACATGATCATACCTAGATATACTCATAACTATGCTCAATTCTATCAATTGCTCAACAGTAATTTGTTCACCCACCATAGAATACTTATGCTCTTGAGAGAAGCCACTAGTGAAACCTATGGCCCCCGGGTCTATTCTCATCATATCAATCTCCATCACTTTTATACTTGCCTTGTTTTTACTTTGCTTTTACTTTTCACTTTGCATCTTTATACCAAAAGTACCAAAAATATTATCTCTATCAGATCTCACTCTCGTAAGTGACCGTGAAGGGATTGACAAGCCCTAATCGCGTTGGTTGCGAGTAGCTGTCGTTTTGTGCAGGTACGAGGGACTTGTGCGTGGCCTCCTACTGGATTGATACCTTGGTTCTCAAAAACTGAGGGAAATACTTATGCTACTCTGCTCCATCATCCTCTCCTCTTCGGGGAAAACCAACGCAAGCTCAAGAGTAGCAAGAAGGATTTCTGGCGCCGTTGCCGGGGAGTCTACGCAAAAGTCAACATACCAAGTACCCATCACAATCCCTATCTCTCGCATTACATTATTTGCCATTTACCTCTCGTTTTCCTCTCCCCCGCTTCTCCCTTTCCGTTTTATTCGCCCTCTCTTTCCCAATCTCCTCCTCTTTTTCCCGTTGCCTTTTTCCTCGTCCGTTTGTTTGCTCGTGTGTTAGATTGCTTGTTTGTCGCGATGGCTCAAGATGCTAATAAATTGTGTAACTTCACCAATACCAATAATAATGATTTCCTTAGCACTCCGATTGCTCCTCTTGCCAATACTGAATCTTGTGAAATCAATACTGCTTTGTTGAATCTTGTTATGAAAGATCAATTCGCCGGCCTTCCTACTGAAGATGCCGCTACTCATCTGAATAGCTTCGTTGATTTATGTGATATGCAAAGAAAAAATATGTCGATAATGATGTCATTAAATTGAAGCTATTTCCTTTTTCGCTTAGAGATCATGCTAAAGCGTGGTTTTCATCTTTGCCTAAAAATAGTATTGATTCTTGGAACAAGTGCAAAGATGCTTTTATCTCTAAGTATTTTCCTCCCGCTAAGATTATCTCTCTTAGGAACGATATTATGAATTTTAAGCAACTTGATCATGAACATGTTGCACAAGCTTGGGAGAGAATGAAATTAATGATACGTAATTGTCCTACTCATGGTTTGAATTTGTGGATGATTATACAAAAAATTTATGCCGGATTGAATTTTGCTTCTAGAAATCTTTTAGATTCGGCCGTGGGAGGCACTTTTATGGAAATCACTTTAGGAGATGCTACTAAACTCCTAGATAATATTATGGTTAATTATTCTCAATGGCACACTGAAAGATCTACGAATAAAAAAGTGCATGCGATAGAAGAAATCAATGTTTTGAGTGGAAAGATGGATGAACTTATGAAATTATTTGCTAATAAGATTGTTTCTTCTGATCCTAATGATATGCCTTTGTCTACCTTGATTGATAATAATAATGAATCTATGGATGTGAATTTTGTTGGTAGGAATAATTTTGGTAACAACGCGTATAGAGGGAATTTTAATCCTAGGCCTTATCCTAGTAATCTGTGACGCCCCCGATTCGACCGTACACTAATCATGCACGCAAATGTGTAAGACCAAGATCAGGGACTCACTAGAAGATATCACAACACAACTCTAGACACAAATCAAAATAATGCAAGCTTCATATTACAAGCCAGGGGCCTCGAGGGCTCGAATACAAGCTCGATACACAAGAGTCAGCGGAAGCAACAATATCTGAGTACAGACATAAGTTTAACAAGGATGCCTTAAGAAGGCTAGCAGAAAAGCAACACGGTCGAAGAGGCAAGGCCTCCTGCCTGGGACCTCCGAACTACTCCTGGCCATCGGCGGTCTTCACGTAGCAGGATCCGTTGGCGGTGGCATCTGGCTCCAGGGATCCACCATCTGGTTGCAACAACCGGAAAGAAGAAGGAAGGGTGAAAAAGGGGTAGCAAAGCAACCGTGAGTACTCATCCAAAGTACTCGCAAGCATCAGATCTATACTAAGTATGCATTGGTATCAAATGGAAGGGTTGTATCTGTGGACTGAACTGCAGAATGCCAGAATAGAGGGGGAAGGCCTAGCCTATCAAAGACTAGCATCTTCACGCAGCTCCAAGCATCTTGCAGCATGTAGAAGAGTAAAGAATAGCAGTTTATATTTAACAAGCATGTTGTAACATTACTGCCCAGAGATCCTTCCTCGACTCCCTGCGAAAAAGCGATCCCGGAGCCACATATCTTAAGTATCCATTTCTAGTTGTATTAGATCAAGATACAAGTCTGAACGTCCATTACCATGGACACAGTATTCGAATAAAGATCTTCCCTGCAGGGGTGCACCACGTTTTCCAACACGCTCGATCACTCTGGCCAGACACACCTTTCTGAGGTCAATGCCCGGCCTTGAAAGATCAACACGTCGCAGCCCGACGTAGGCTCAGGAGAGAGGTCCCCGCCGGTCTACCTCCTAAGCACTCCGGGTGCGGGCCCATCGCCTGCTGCACTCCGGTCGTTACGCAGGCGGACCTAGGCACCACCTGGGTGCCGCCCACCGCGCCGCAATGCTGAACCGACGCCCGACAAAGCTTCGGCCGACATCTGCGACGCCGAGGCCCATAACTATTCTCGCGTGGTGGTTGGTGCATAAAGGCCAAAGGCCAATTCAGAACAAATACCCAAACCATAGTGTATTATTAGCTCGCGGAGACGAGCAGAGACTCACGATAATGTGACCCCGTCACCCCGTCTCGAGGAATTACGACAAGGGCAAGCCCAGCCCACTCGAGGGCTGCTAGACTTCCGCCGTGCCTCGAACCATCTTATGGGTGCTCTCGGCCCGCCCGACTTTCCCAAAGGTCTCAAGTAATGTCAAGGTAACCGTGTGTCCAAACATCAAGGAAAACCCAAGGAATCACCCTCGGAGGATTCCACTCGATGTAATCATCAAGGTGAACGAAGAAGAACCACCCTCGAGGTTCACACTTGAGGGTTGCACGACGAGCCGATCGGGAATGGTGAAGGAGGAAATCACCCTCGATGACCACGATCAATAGCTACACTACAGAATTAACATCAGGAGTGCGTTATGAGGGATCACCCTCGGCACTCGATAGTAGCTCTGCAGAGTCGAACAACTAAAGGGGCGTGATGTGATGTGCGGTGTCGGGCTCTGGTCGTCGATCATGTAGCTTGAGTCGTCGATGATGAAGCAGGGGCAACAAGGACAAGGTGGGGTTCACTGATGGATCACAAGCCAACCTATACTAAGCAGTTTAGGGTAAGCAGGTAGGTAACAATAGCAAGTACAAAAGCAGGCTATGCATCAGAATAGGAGAAAACAATAACAGTAGCAAAATCTAATGCAAGCATGAGAGTATAGAATGGGCGATATCGGGATGATCAAAGCTTGCCTGGTTGCTCAGACAAGAAGGAGGGTCGACGTCAACGTAGTCGATCACAGTGGCATCAGCATCGGTCTCGGGTCTACCGGACAGAATAGGGGGAAGAAACAGTAAATACACGCAAACATATGCATAACAAGACAATAAGCGGTGCTAGGGGTGTTCTAACGCAGCGCTAGGCGATACTGGCGAAGGGGGAAACATCCGGGAAAGTTTTCCTGGTCCCGGACGTCTGTCAGACAGATGAACCGGAGGGGAAAGTTTGCAGGTTCGATATGCTCAAGACGTGTGTCCGACGAACGGATCACGTATTCAGATTCGTCTCGTCGTTCTGAGCAACTTTCATGTAGAGAACTTTTTCATCCGAGTTACGGATTAATTTATATGATTTTCCAAAGATTTAAACAATATTCTAAAATTATTATTAATTCGAAAATAAATGTTAAAAATGCTAGATGCACACAACACAGGGTACATAAAGCTGTACCCAGTGGCTGACAGGTGGGCCAGGGGGTCCGAGTTGACCAGTCAATGTTGACTAGTCAACAGGGGGTGGGGCCCCCTGTCATTGACTGATTTAGTCTAGTCTAACAGTTTAGTTAAATAAACTAGATGATTATGCTAATTAAGTTAATTAATTGTTTAACTAATTAATTAATTATTTCTATTAATATATATTTTTACATTTCTTTTTTTAACTAAACAGGGGCGTGGGGCCCACCGGCAAGGGCCCATCCGCCACCGGAGCGGCTATCGGGCTGCAGAGCGGGCGCCGCGCCGAACGGCACGAAGCGAGAGGACGCGCCGGGGCGGCATATGGCCACGGCGAGGCGGACGTGGTGGGGGGAGGCGCAGGCGAGCGAAACGAGGCAAGGGCTCGGCCAGGGCGCGAGCGGCGCACGTCCACGCGGAGAAGAGCGCACGCGCACAATGCGGGGGACGACGGGCGGGACAGGGGTGGCTGGCGCGCTGAGCGCGGCGATGGACGTGCGGGACGACGGGGAGAGGGAAGCAGGGGGATGGGGTTCTCACCCCCGTTGTAGGGGAGTTCGGTGGTGAGGCGCGATGGCGCCGGCGGGGAGGAGGTCGGGGAAGGCGTCCGTCGGGGAGGTGGAGGACTAGGCGGCGACGGGTGACGACGCGGTGGTCCGGCGTGGTGGCGACGGTCGGCGCCGAGGCGAGGTCGCCAGGCAACGGCGCGTCTAGATCGAGGGAGAGGGGGCGCCGCGGCAAGGTCTGGCGCGGTGGTGACGGTTGGCGGGGCGCGGCCGATGGTGAGCTGCGATGCGGCGACGGGCGGCGAGGGGATAGTCGAGGTGCAGGGGAGGTGTTGGTCAACACCGGCGGGAGGCGGCGGCCTGCTGGTGGTCGCCGATGACGGCGGGCGGCGGGGCGCCAGTGCTGGCAAGGGAGCGACGGGGAGGGCGGCGCCAGCGTCGGGGCCTACCGCCCCGATCCAGATCCGATCGGGGGGAAGAGGAGAGATGGGGATCGAGGGGATCGTGCAGGGGGGATTGGGGATCGGGCTTAGGGTTTCGGGTGGCAAGGGGGGACATATAGGCCAGGGAGGTGCGGGGTGGGCCGGTCTGGTTGGTCCAAGGCCAGCTGGGCCGAGGCCCACAGGGAGAGGGGGCCTCTCTCCTTTTCCTTCTTTTATTTTTTTTCTTTTGTAACTTTCTCCACATTTTGTATTTTTAAAATAATACCAAATAAGTTTTGTTGACTCCAAAACTTGTCACATAAATAGTAGACAATGTTTTGAGCTAGCACCCAAGATTTCAAGTGGTTTGAAACATAAACACTTGTTTATTTGAGAAAGGCTATTTTAGTTGTTGTTGGACAACTTTCGACATTACTAGGGATTAACTGGTGAGTCAAATGATGTTGGTTTCTACACGACAATTATTTAGCGAAAAATTGCAACATCTCAAACATTTTTGTTTTCATGTTTGACAAATTTGAATCTTTGACTTTAAACTCGATTTTGAATTTGAGTTTGAACTAAGATTTGGATCAAGCGAGGATTACTAACAGTAATCATGGTGATGTGGCATCATTAGCTGAGGATTACTGTAGCTTAATTATCCGTGCGTCACAATTCTCCTCCACTACAAGGAATCTCGTCCCGAGATTTACGTGGTGAAGTAAGGGGGAAAGACTCGAGAAGGACGGAGCTCATCACGAGATAGGTACCTGAGGGCTATCTCACTGAATGTGGCATAGAGGCATCCCTCGAGTTGAAGTTTAAGAAAGTCATCGAGAGCAAGATAAGAAGGTTCAACCGGGTAGGCAATCGTTTGTTGCCTGAAACAGAGGGTGAAAAGGGTTCAGAGCAATGAGGATAACTATTGCGCCTAATACCAGAATAGATCACTAGGAATGTGGCCCGTGATTTACATACGAAGCCAAGTGCGATGAACAATTGTGGAAAATAGGGCTGTACAGGAGAGTCAGGTTTCGATCCTGTGGAACTGTGGGTTATGGGCCCACCATGTGGGTTAACACCAGGAAGGCGCTAATCATTTTGCACGGTCATGATAGCAAGGCAGTTCAAAGGATAGCCTGTCAATTATGTTGGCAACAACATTGGTACCAAGGGCGAGGGACGAAGAGAACCATTTTCCTGCTCGTTAAGACGAGGCGGACCAATAGGCAAAGTTCTCGTCCATCGGTAGCTACCGAAATGTCATCAAAGATAGTAACAAGGTCTGACTGGCAGAGTTTGTACACCGAGGTGTTTACATAAGCAGTGAATTATCACTGCTCAGATATGTTAGGTTATAAGAAAGGTTAAACAAAACAATGGAGTCTTGAATCGGTTATCGGTATTCTCGAGTGTCTAACAACTTAGAACCCATGGAAAATTTGAATCAGCGAGAATAATAGTTGATGAAAAACTCATAAGAGGTTATGTAGTTTCGTGATAATCTCGAGATACCAGAGGGTAATACTTGAGGGTATAGCAGAACAGAGGTTGGACGGGTGAAACGATCTCCAGAAGACAAGTACTTCCACTTGTTTGAGAAATGAAATCAAAGGAGAACAATCATGGTCGGAACCACGGATGCAAAGGACAAAACATAGATACAAGATGAACTTATCACAAGGGGATTATTATTATTACAAGAAGCTTCCATGATAAGTTCCACATCGGGTCCATGGGCATGAACACAAAGGTTCAAGGTCGACTCCCACTTCTCTAATGCGTAACCTTTCATTCACTTCTCGCTTACGATGAAGTTGTAGTGTTGGTATTTTATTTGGCAAAACACCAGAAGAGTAAGACTCATGAAGACTCTCGGGTTCAAACGGATTAGGGGAGGCGTAGGTTCAACCCATAGGGGCATCTTAGGAACATATACCACAAATCTCACGAGTACTCAAGCTCGAAAGTAGAGTATGGTTGACAAGAGCGGGGATACAATTTACCAAGGCATTATGTATCCGAGAAAAGGCTCATAAGGTTAGTGAATATGAAGGACGTTGTCAGATAACACCGAACAAAAGATCTGGTGGTCCACAAGGGATCTCATGTGAGCATCGATACTCACCCAGAAGATGAAAGAATGCAAGGATATCAGATTATAGAAACAACTGACTAACTCAAAGATCGAAGGCAAAGGGGATTATGAGTTCCAAAACACGGGATTAGAAGAAGAGGCTCTGATCAAAGACAAGTAAGT
The DNA here is from genome assembly GCA_021605205.1 of Aegilops longissima. Taxonomy (NCBI): domain Eukaryota; kingdom Viridiplantae; phylum Streptophyta; class Magnoliopsida; order Poales; family Poaceae; genus Aegilops; species Aegilops longissima. Next base: position 485,090,948 of record CM038681.1, on the reverse strand, counting down.
TGAATAGACATAGATCGGCAATCAACCAAGGTTTGATTTGTCGAGCACCAGCTCATGTCAGGGGCGACGTCTGAGCCGAAGGGAAGAATTCTAATTTTTTTGTTTTTGCTTATGTTTAGGAATAAATAATCCATCTAGCCTCTGTTTAGATGTGGTTTTATCATTTAATTAGTGTTTTTGCCAAGCTAGACCTATTGGATCTTCTTGGATAATAGTTATTTGATCTTGCTGTAATTTCCGGAAACTTTGCGCTCAGTGCCCGAATTGTTAAAAATCACCAGAACGTGATAAAATACTGATTCAAATTGCTGATGATCAATAGACAAATTGTCCAGGTCTTCTAATTTTGGTAGAATTTTTTGAGTTCAATAAGTCTGCGTTAGTTACAGATTACTTAGACTGTTCTGTTTTTGACAGATTCTGTTTTGCATGTGTTGTTTGCTTATTTTGATGAATCTATGGCTAGTAAAATAGTTTATGATCCATATAGAAGTTGGAATATAGTAGGTTTAACACCAATATAAATAAAGAATGAGTTCATTACAGTACCTTAAAGTAGTCTTTTGTTTTCTTTCTCTAACGGAGCTCACGAGATTTCTATTGAGTTTTGTGTTGTGAAGTTTTCAAGTTTTGGGTGAATTCTTTTGATGGATTATGGAACAAGGAGTGGCAAGAGCCTAAGCTTGGGGATGCCCATGGCACCCCCAATATAATCCAAGGACACCAAAAAGTCAAAGCTTGGGGATGCCCCGGAAGGCATCCCCTCTTTCGTCCACTTCCATCGGTAATTTACTTGGAGCTATATTTTTATTCACCACATGATAAGTGTTTTGCTTGGAGCGTCTTGTATTATTTGCGTCTTTGCTTGTTAGTTTACCACAATCATACTTGCTGTACACACTTTTGAGAGAGCCATACATGAATTGGAACTTGATAGTTTTGCTCTATGTGCTTCACTTATATCTTTTGAGCATGATAATTTTTGCTCTAGTGCTTCACTTAGATCTTTTAGAGCACGGTGGTGGATTTGTTTTAAAGAAACTTGATCTCTCATGCTTCACTTAGATTATTTTGGGAGTCGTTAATAGCATGGTAATTTGCTTAATGTTAATATACTTGGTATTCAAGATATGTGAAACTTTCTTTTGAGTGCGTTGAATACTAAGATAAGTTTGATGCTTGATAATTGTTTTGAGATATGAAGATAGTGATATTAGAGTCATGCTAGTTGAGTAGTTGTGAATTTAAAGAATACTTGTGTTGAAGTTTGTGATTCCCGTAGCATGCACGTATGGCGAACCGTTATGTGATGAACTCGGAGCATGATTTATTTATTGATTGTCTTCCTTATGAGTGGCGGTCGGGGACGAGCGATGGTCTTTTCCTACCAATCTATCCCCCTAGGAGCACGCGTGTAATACTTTGCTTTCATAACTTCTAGATTTTTGCAATAAGTACATGAGTTCTTTATGACTAATGTTGAGTCCATGGATTATACGCACTTTCTCCTATCCTTCCATCATTGCTAGTCCTAATATGATAGGCATCCAAGATTAGTAAAAACTTTCTTATAAGTGCATTGAATACTAAGAGAAGTTTGATACTTGATAATTGTTTTGAGATATGAAGATAGTGATATTAGAGTCATGCTAGTTGAGTAGTTGTGAATTTGAGAAATACTTGTGTTAAAGTTTGTGATTCCCATAGCATGCACGTATGGTGAACCGTTATGTGATGAAGTCGGAGCATGATTTATTTATTCATTGTCTTCCTTATGAGTGGCGGTCGGGGATGAGCGATGGTCTTTTCCTATCAATCTATCCCCCTAGGAGCATGTGCGTAATACTTCGTTTCGATAACTAATAGATTTTTGCAACAAGTATATGAGTTCTTTATGACTAATGTTGAGTCCATGGATTATACACACTCTCAGCCTTCCACCATTGCTAGCCTCTCTAATACCGCACACTTTTCGCCGGTATCATACACCCACCATATATCTTCCTCAAAACAGCCACCATGCCTACCTATCATGGCATTTCCATAGCCATTCCGAGATATATTGCCATGCAACTTTCCACCGTTCCGTTTATTATGACACGCTCCATCATTGTCATATTGCTAGCATGATCATGTAGTTGACATCGTATTTGTGGCAAAGCCACCTTTCATAATTCTTTCATACATGTCACGCATGAATCATTGCATATCCTGGTACACCGCCGGAGGCATTCATATAGAGTCATATTTTGTTCTAAGTATCGAGTTGTAATTATTGAGTTGCAAGAAAAATAAAAGTGTGATGATCATCATTATTAGAGCATTGTCCCAAGTGAGGAAAGGATGATGGAGACTATGATTCCCCCACAAGTCGGGATGAGACTCCGGACGAAAAAAATAAAAAAAAAGAGGCCATAAAAAAAGAGAAAAGGCCCAAATAAAAAAATGAGAGAAAAAGAGAGAAGGGACAATGTTACTATCCTTTTACCACACTTGTGCTTCAAAGTAGCACCATGATCTTCATGATAGAGAGTCTCTCATTTTGTCACTTTCATATACTAGTGGGAATTTTCATTATAGAACTTGGCTTGTATATTCCAATGATGGGCTTCCTCAAACGCCCTAGGTCTTCGTGAGCAAGCGAGTTGGATGCACACCCACTTAGTTTCTTTTGTTGAGCTTTCATATACTTATAGCTCTAGTGCATCCGTTGCATGGCAATCCCTACTCACTCACATTGATATCTATTGATGGGCATCTCCATAGCCCGTTGATACGCCTAGTTGATGTGAGACTATCTTCCCTCTTTTTGTCTTCTCCACAACCACCATTCTATTCCACATATAGTGCTATATCCATGGCTCACGCTCATGTATCGCGTGAAGATTGAAAAAGTTTTGAAAATGTTAAAGTATGAAACAATTGCTTGGCTTGTCATTGGGGTTGTGCATGATATAAATATTTTGTGTGGGGAAGATGGAGCATAGCCAGACTATATGATTTTGTAGGGATAACTTTCTTTGGCCATGTTATCTTGAGAAGACATAATTGCTTAGTTAGTATGCTTGAAGTATTATTATTTTTATGTCAATATGAACTTTTGTCTTGAATCTTTCGGATCTGAATATTCATACCATGATTAAGAAGATTTACATTTAAATTATGCCAAAGTATCACTCCGCATCAAAATTCTCTTTTATCATTTACCTACTCGAGGACGAGCGGAATTAAGCTTGGGGATGCCGATACGTCTCCAACGTATCTATAATTTTGATTGCTCCATGCTACTTTATCTATTGTTTTGGACTATATTGGGCTTTATTTTCCACTTTTATATTACTTTTGGGACTAACCTATTAACCGGAGGCCCAGCCCAGAATTGCTGTTTTTTTGCCTTTTTTAGTGTTTCGAAGAAAGCGGAATATCAAACGGAGTCCAAACGGAATGAAACCTTCGGAAACGTGATTTTTTCACCGAACGTGATCCAGGAGACTTGGACCCTACGCCAAGGAACAAAGTTTGCGGTCACGAGGGTGGGGGGCGCCCCCCCTAGGGCGCGCCCCCTGCCTCGTGGGACCCCTGTTGCTCCGCCGATGTACTCCTTCCTCCTATATATACCTACGTACCCCAAACGATCAGTACAGGAGCCAAAAACCTAATTCCACCGCCGCAACTTCCTGTATCCACGAGATCCCATCTTGGGGCCTGTTCCGGAGCTCCGTCGGAGGGGGCATCCACCATGGAAGGCTTCTACATCAACACCATAGCCTCTCCGATGAAGTGTGAGTAGTTTACTTCAGACCTTCGGGTCCATAGCTAGTAGCTAGATGGCTTCTTCTATCCTTTTGGATCTCAATACAATGTTCTCCCCCTCTCTCGTGGAGATCTATTCGATGTAATCTTCTTTTTGAGGTGTGTTTGTTGAGACCGATGAATTCTGGGTTTATGATCCAGCTTATCTATGAATAATATTTGAATCTTCTCTGAATTCTTTTATGTATGATTGAGTTATATTTGCAAGTCTCTTCGAATTATCCGTTTGGATTGGCCAACTAGATTGGTAGTTCTTGCAATGGGAGAAGTGCATGGCTTTGGGTTCAATCTTGCGGTATCCTTACCCAGTGACAGAAAGGGTTGCAAGACGCGTATTGTATTGTTGCCATCGAGGATAACAAGATGGGGTATTTATCATATTGCATGAATTTATTCCTCTACATCATGTCATCTTTCTTAAGGCGTTACTCTGTTTTTAACTTAATACTCTAGATGCATGCTGGATAGCGGTCGATGAGTGGAGTAATAGTAGTAGATGCAGAATCATTTCGATCTACTTGTCACGGACGTGATGCCTATATACATGATCATACCTAGATATACTCATAACTATGCTCAATTTTGTCAATTGCTCAACAGTAATTTGTTCACCCACCGTAGAATACTTATGCTCTTGAGAGAAGCCACTAGTGAAACCTATGGCCCCCGGGTCTATTCTCATCATATCAATCTCCATCATTTTTATACTTGCCTTGTTTTTACTTTGCTTTTACTTTTCACTTTGCATCTTTATACCAAAAATATTATCTCTATCAGATCTCACTCTCGTAAGTGACCGCGAAGGGATTAACAACCCCTAATCGCGTTGGTTGTGAGTAGCTATCGTTTTGTGCAGGTACGAGGGACTTGTGCGTGTCCTCCTACTGGATTGATACCTTGGTTCTCAAAAACTGAGGGAAATACTTACACTACTCTGTTGCATCATCCTCTCCTCTTCGGGGAAAACCAATGCAAGCTCAAGACGTAGCAGCGCCCTGGGGGGTAGGCGCGCCCCCACCCTCGTGGGCCCCTCATAGCTCCACCGACGTACTTCTTTTGCCTATATATACTCTTATACCTAGAAACATCTGGGGATCCACGAAACCATTTTTCCACCGTCGCAACCTTCTGTACCTGTGAGATCCCATCTTGGGCCTTTTCCGGTGATCTGCCGGAGTGGGAATCGATCACGGAGGGCTTCGACATCAACACCATTGGCTCTCCTATGAAGCGTGAGTAGTTTACCACATACCTTTGGGTCCATAGTTATTAGCTAGGTGGCTTCTTCTCTCTCTTTGATTCTCAATACAAAGTTCTCCTCGATGTTCTTGGAGATCTATTCGATGTAATACTCTTTTGTGGTGTGTTTGCCGAGATCCGATAAATTGTGGATTTATGAACAAGATTATCTATGAATATTATTTGGTTCTTCTCTGAATTCTTATATGCATGATTTGATATCTTTGCAAGTCTCTCTGAATTATTGGTTTAGTTTGGCCTACTAGATTGATCTTTCTTGCAATAGGAGAAGTGCTTACCTGTGGGTACAATCTTGCCGTGTCCTTTCCCAGTGACAGTAGGGGCAGCAAGGCACGTATTGTATTGTTGCCACCGAGGATAAAAAGATGGGGTTTATATCATATTGCTTGAGTTTATCCCTCCATATCATGCCATCTTATGGACTTAAGACTCTAGATGCATGCTGGATAGCGGTCAATGTGTGGAGTAATAGTAGTAGATGCAGAGTTGTTTCGGTCAACTTGACACGGACGTGGTGCCTATATTCATGATCATTGCCTTAGATATCTTCATAACTATGCGCTTTTCTATCAATTGCTCTCTAGTAATTTGTTCACCCACCGTAATACATGCTATCTTGAGAGAAGCCACTGGTGACACCTATGGCCCCGGGTCTCTTTCCTATTATATTACATCTGTTTTATTTACATCGCATCTCGTTTACTATTTTGCAATCTTTACTTTCCAATCTATACAACAAAAATATTTATTTTACTATCTCTATTAGATCTCACTTTTGCGAGTGGCCGTGAATGGATTGACAACCCCTTTATCGTGTTGGTTGCAAGGTTCTTGATTGTTTGTGTAGGTACTAGGTGACTTATGCGTTGTCTCCTACTGGATTGATACCTTGGTTCTCAAAACCGAGGGAAATACTTACGCTACTTTGCTACATCACCCTTTCTGTCGGGGAAGCTGATCGTGACCCACGAACACCTATGGGACCGGCGGACCGAGTCCCTTTTGGTTCGGTGGGGGGCGGAGATTGCACGAAGAGCAGATCGAGGCGATGCACACGAGCAGTTTACCCAGCTTCGGAGCTCTCTGGAGAGATAATACTCCTACTGCTGCTTGTCTGATTATATTGTGTTCTTGCTAGGGAGCACAGAGAGCTACATAACCTAGCTTGAGTGTGTAGTCTTGAATGAGTAGAACCAGCCCAACCCCTTCTACGTTGCCCATGGGCCTCCTTTTATAGGCTCAAGGGGTCACCACAAGTGGCAACGTAAACAAGGGCAAAATGGGAAAAATGAGTTGCGGTTGGTACAACTACTTTGTACAGTGTATTCTACCTAACTCTGACGGCAAGGGACAAAAGCATTAAATGCCCGTCCATGTCGCCTAAACAGTGCAGAAAGGGACCGTCAGGGGCGCCACCGCTTGCCACGATGGCACCCCTGCTGCTGCCGCCATCGCCGCTCTCCGCTGGCTGCACAGCCTCTTGACACGCGCGCCGAATGGCTCCATGGCGACACGTTGGTGGATGAGCTGGAGCGGAGACGAAGAGAGGTTGTCTGCCGCGGCAAGTACCTTGCCGCGGCTGAATCCTTGCCGCGCCCGGAAGCTTGTCGCTCACCAAGCCTTCCCGGCAAGCTCCTCTTGCCGGGGTCTTGTCTTCCGCGGGCCTTGAGTGGCCTTCCCGGCAAGCTCCTCTTGCCGGGCCCTTGTCTCCGTGGCTTAAATACTTTGTTCTTGAATGGTTCCAAAGGAACCACGGAGGACCTTGGCGATCACTAGGCAAGCCTTGCCGCGGGGTGCTGCGACTGCCCGTGCACGAGTTCGGGATACTAGGGTACCCCTACTCTAGTACACCAACAGAGCCCGTGTTCGGGCACACACGGTGCCGAGCGCTGTTGGGCCAGGCCAAAAAAGTCTGCACGGGCACGCGGCCTAGATCATGCCGTTATTTGCTCGGACCCACCACGCCCCCACTTAACAGCACGCGTCGAACGTGGCGTCGTGGGAGAGATCGTGGGGATTTCTTTAATTGGAAAGCGAACGTCCGCCCCTCTCCCTCCTTATAAACAGGGGAATCGGGGGCAGGTCGCCCACCTCGCCATTTGCTGTCCCATCTTGAAAACCACCATCGCTTCCCCCTTCTTCTCTAGCCTGAAGAGAGCAACGTTCCGGCCCCATCGCCACCAACGCCATCAACGCCGTCGGCCTCCTCCACCACCTCCGCCATGGCTCAAAGTCGACAGGAAAGGCGTGAAGTCGGCCGAGGCGCAGCGGCTTGCGGCGCTGCGAAAGGAGCGGGCCTCTTCTTCCCCAGCTCGACGCGAAGGAGCTGAGGGAGGATATTACCTCTTCGGTCGACGGAGACGCGGCGCATCCGCGCACGAAGGTACTCTCGCCGCCAAGATCGAGTCAGCTTCGAGCGGGTATCCTTCTTCGCGCTCTTCTTCTGTGCGGGCTCTGCCGCCTTTCTGAGTTCTTGCGATGTATGAACACCCACGGTTTTTCCTCCTTGATTTCACCCCAACGCTGTCCCGACCATGGCGGTTTCGCACACCTCTGCGAGAACTTTGTCGGAGTCCACCCAAACGTGGCCCTTTTCCGCCACTTCTTCATGCCCCGTGTCGAGAGAGGAGAGCCACTTGCCGGAGGGATTGCTTGGATCTCCAGGATCGGCAAGAAAGAATCTTATCTGGAAGGAGAGCTCCGCAGCAAGTGGGAGGAGTGGAGAGCCGATTGGTGTTGGATCGTAGAGGAGAACCCGCAGCCCTTCACTGCCCAGCGCCAAACTCCCATAGTGCGCGACAACGATTGGAGCAACTTGGCGCCGGAGGATGCTAGGTTGAAGATAGCTGTGACCCGGATCTTGCGCCTCAGGCTTGCCGGACTCACCGTAGGCGCAGTTGGCGCAGATTTCCTTCGCCGCCGCATCGCTCCCTTGCAGGAGAGGAGGAGACCTGCTTGGGAGTTCCAAAACCCGGCGGATATCATGAGGTTGCGTCCGGGCCTCAACTGGAATTTCACCGTCTTGGAGTTGGACGCAATGCTTCTGGAGTTGTTCAAGCATGACCCTGATCACCCCGAATGGTTCATGTTGCCAAGGGGAGTCGTTCCTTTGTGCAACAATTCTTCGCTCAACCGCATCCGCGCCATGATGCCCTTGTGCGATTCACATGGGATCGTCCCAACTGGCAAGAGCTCGCGGACGACGTCGTGCAGCAGTTCTTCGATAGCTTGGTAGAAGTGCCGATCCGCGCCGACGAGCAGAAGTGGCTCACCCGCGACACCACCGACACCGAGATGCAGCGCATTGCCACCAGGCTGGAGGAGGCGGCAGCAGCTGCTGCCGCTGGCGAATTCGGGTTCACCGTGGAGGAGGCAGAGGCAGCCGAGGCGGCAAGCCTTGCCGATCGAGAGGAGCTTGCCGGCGAGGAGGAGCAGGCCGAGCCTGAAGTTGAGCCGAGCGAGTCCGCCGAGGGCGCCTCCTCCATACCTTCAAGTAGCTTGCTGCGAGCGGAGCCCGCAGCCCCACCAAGAAGGTGTCTCCGCAAGGCCGGGGAAGTGACGGGGCGGCAGACGGGCCAACAGCGCAGCAGCGCCAGGCGACGCGCTTCCACCGCTGCAAGCATCTTGTTGCAGCTGGAGCGCCTCACACTGCTGCAACAACTGAGGCGGGATCCTCTCAGGCCACCGCTGCCACCCCCGCCAAGCGGTCAAGAGAGCCCACTCCTCCGCCTCTTCGCACCGGAGGCGAGCCGGAATTTGATCTCTCCGCGCTCAGCTCCGACGAGGAAGAAGAAGAAGAGTAAGTCTCTATGCTGTGCTTGTATTTCTTCAATTTGGTTGCCTTGTCTTGTATCTGATTTGCTTCATTCTAAACTCTTTTCCTTTTTCAGGACGCTGGTCCAGAGAGCATCGAAGAGAGCCAAGACCCCGGTGGTTGTCATCGAAGACGATCCACCCGTGGCGACAGGAGGCGCGTCTGAGACCCCCTTGCCGGACCCGGCAACCCTTCCTCAAAGCAGCCCCCAGCACAGCCCCCAGCGTAAGTATTTGGTTTATTTCTTACGGTTGGGAGTGCATGGGTGCTCCTTCTTTGCTGATATCTGACTCGTTGATTTGTGTAGGAGCAGAGCAGCCTCATCAGGAGGGTTCGGAAGCTGCTCCCGAAATACCATCTGCTTCAACTACGCCGCCAAGGGAGAATTCCCCGGCAAGAGAACGCTCTCCGGCAAGGGATGCTTCTCCGACAAGGGGGTCTTCTCCGCCAAGGGACATCACCAGTGATCCTCCGGTAGTCGAGACCATGGCTGCAGACCCCATCGCAGGTAATCTTCTTGCTTGAAAATTTCCCTTGGGTTCTTTTTCTTCTGTTTTTCATTTCAACATTTGCTTGATCGTTCTTTCTTTTTCGAAGGCCGATCCATCGCCGGAGAGCCGATGGAGACCGAGGTCGCCCGGCGAGGAGGACGGCTGTGGCGACATCGACGACGCCGCCGCCATGGAGGAAGAGATCGGTGCCGATGGGTCCGCGGGCGAAGAGGCCGCTAAGGCTGCCGCCGCAAAGGCTGGCGAGGGTCTCGCGATCGTCTCGACGACTCTCGAGGCCGCAGATTGCACCAGCGCTACACCGACCGCTGATCCCTCCGCCACCGATGCAGCGCCAGTTCAAGAGCCCCAGCCAGCGTCTATCTCAAGGCCGGCGCGACGGCGTTTTCATCAAGATCCCCGGGCGCCGAGCCTGTGGCGCCGGTCGAAGGGGAGACCTTTGACGAAGAGCTGCTCGCCTCTGCTGGGCTGTCGCTGGTTGACGCGCCGAGCAGCGGCAGCGGCGAGTCTGAGGAGGAGCAGCTGCTGAAGAAGTTGTTGTCGCTCTACCGCGCCCGACAAGCCAAGCTGGTGTCCCGGGAAGCACTTGTCGCGAGGGCGGGAGCGGACATGGAGAAGCGCGCAGAAGAGCTCCGGTGCGCCAACCAAGAAGCTCTCCGGGACGTGGCAGAAGAGCGGGGGCGACTCGCTGAAGAGCGCACAGCCTTCATCCTTGAGAAGGCTGAGGTCGAGGAGCAGCAACGGCTTGCCGGCGAGAAGCTATCTCACAAGAAGAAGGCGAAGCGGTGGCGCAGCGGAAGATCAACCTTGACAGCTATGAGGAAGAGCTTGCCGCACGCGAGCAATCACTTGGCGGAGCTCTCAAGGAAGCAAAGGACGCTGCCGCAGCTGCCGAGGCCGCCAAGAAGGAGTTGGAGACAAAAGTGACGCAGCTGGAGGCCAGTCTGCAGAAGAGCGGCAAGAGCTTGCCGCGCTGAAGCACGAGCGCGAGAAGGACGCCTACACTCTTGGCGAGTTGCAGGGCCGTCTCGCTGAAAGGATCAAAGAGCTCGACGCCGCCAAGGACTCCAAGGCAGACCTTGAGCTGAAGCTGACCACCCTGATGGAGACTCTGGATGGCGCCAAGGAGCGGGAGGTGGGCCTGTTGGAGAAGATCAAGGCCAACGAGGAGCTGCTGACAAGTGCCACGAACGCCTGTAACACCTTCAGAGAGAACTTGATGCCTCGGACGGAGGGTCTTGTGGATCCGCCGCCGCCATTGACAAGGAGCTGATGGAGCTGGGGATGGTTGATCTTGGGTACTCCTCCGACGAGCGCCCAACCCAGCGCCAAGCTCAGCCTGTTCCTCAAGGGCGTGGTGACGGCTCTCCAATGCTCCGGAAGAGATCCCAAAGCAGCTGGCCGAGGAATCGCGCCAGATCTGTGCGGGAGCTCTCGTAAGGTGTTGATGAAGGTGGCCTTCCGGAATCCAGGCCTCAACCTCAACGGCGTCCTCAAATCCTTGCCGCCAGATGCCGATGTGGAGGCGCTCAAAGCCCTTGTCACACCCATTGTGGACAAGGTGGGCAAGATCAAGTTGGTTGATGGCGACCGCGTAGACTAGGCCGCCAAATTTATCTTTCCCTTGTCGCTTCTGATCATGTTTAGGAGAACAATTTATTAGGTCCGCGACAAGTTATTTTGTAATATACTCTATCTTAGGCAACGATTGCAATGTTATTTCCTTTACTCGATTCCTTCCTTTGTATGTTTGTCCCCTACGCTTTTAGGGAACTTGTCGGCGCGGGCACCTTTTGCATGAAAGTCTGAGTCTTGAACGTCAAGAGCTTCTTTGGCGGTGCCGCCTCCGACAAGCAACCTTGTCGCAACTGGTTGCAGCTCGCTTAAGTTGCTGAGCGGACTCGAAACAAAGTATGGGCGCAGACTAGCTACGAGTTGGTTCCTCCGCGCACAGGTTTTCCATACAAAGTACTATCGTTCGAGGAACATAACTTAAAAATTCAAAAACTGATTGCTCAAACTTTGGCAACTTAGCTTTTCTGTCGTTTGCTTCCCTGCAAGGCGATACTTCCTCAAGCGACGCTTGGCGGCCCACACCATTATCTTCTCCTTCCCCCTGGTTAACTTGTGGGTGGATGAACCTTCCTTTCTTTGAGAAAGAGAAAGAAGAGAAAATAAAGTTATGGAGCCTTGTGGCTCGTTATTGCTTACCGGGTGTGGATGCTGCACAAAATGTTAGATAACACATGCAAAAAGGATTATGAAAGCATGTATTTGACAGGTTGTGCGCAACACATGAGCTTTACTTATGCACGGGGTCTGCGCCCGGCTTTGTACAAAGGATTACATGCAACATCGGCAAGACTTGTACAAAAGGTGGTTGCCGGAACAGGTTCCGCAACCGCGCCTCTATGGGTAAAACTTACGAAGATGTTCAATGTTCCAGAGTTGCTCACCGAATGCCATCTTCGGTCTCAAAGCGGACAGCGCCAAGCCTAGTGACTCGTTTCACCCGATAAGGGCCTTCCCACTTCAAGGCCAACTTGTTGGAATTCTTGGCGGATTGAACGCGCCGAAGAACAAGGTCGCCTTCCTCGAAACTTCTGGCACTAAATTTGCGGCTATGGTATCGGCGCAAAGCTTGCTGGTAACGAGCAGCTCATACAGCAGCCTGAAGACGGTCCTCCTCAAGGAGCAGCGCATCATCTTGTCGCAGCCGCTCTTGCTCAAGCTCATCATAAGCGAGTACTCGAGGTGACCCGATACGAAGTTCCGTGGGGAGAACTGCCTCGCTCCATAGACTAGAGCGAAGGTGTCCGCCGGTGGCTCGATTTGGCGTCGTTCTAATCGACCAAAGAACCACCGCAGCTCCTCAATCCAGTTTCTTCCGCACTTGTGCAGCCCGTCGAAAGTTCTGGTCTTGAGTCCTCGCAGCACTTCAGCGCTTGCCCTCTCGCTTGACCGCTGCTTCTCGGATGAGCAATGAATAAAAGCAGACCTTGGCGCCAAGATCTTGGACGATTGCATGAAGGTGCGACTCGTGAATTGTGTGTCGTTGTCGGTGATGATCCTGTTAGGAATCCCAAAGCGGCAAACAATTGACCAAGAACTTGATCGCCGATCGCGGTTGTCACCTTCCGCGATCGCTTCCACTTCCGCCACTTTGTGAACTTGTCGATGGCGACGCATAAGTACTCAAAGCCCCGACAGCTTCGGGAAAGGGGCCGAGGATGTCGAGCCCCTGCACCAAAAATGGCCAGGATAAAGGGATCGTCTGGAGAGCTTGAGCTGGCTGGTGTATCTGCTGGAATGGAACCGCACGCTTCACACTTGGTTACTTGTGCAGTTGCATCCGGAGGGCTGTCGGCCGAAGAAACCTTGCCGTAAAGCTTTGCGGCAAGTGCTTTTGCGCCAATGTGGTGACCACATATGCCTCCATGTATCTCTCGCCAACAGCTTTTGTCCATCTTCCCGTGAATACACTTCAATTTCACACCGTTGAGTCTTCTTTCGATAGCGTGTTGTCAACAAACCGATACATACTTGACTGCCGGGCTACTCTCTCCGCTTCTTCTTGCTCTTCGGAAGTTCTCCGTCTCAAGGAAATGGACAATCTGCTGTGCCCATTTGGAGCTTGCGGCTCGACAACAAGGACTAAAGGCACATCTGCTGCTGCGGGAACATCCGCTTCACGGCAAGAACCTGCGGCTCAGCCGAGCTTGATGTTCCCGGCAAGCTTGCCGAGCAAAACTTGTCGGGAGCGCCTCGCTTCAACGAAACAAATCCTAGGGCTTGTCGGAGCAGACTGCTCCTCAGCACTCTTGGTGTTGATCTTGGGGACCTTCGCGACGGCGGTTTCGGTAGCTCTGCCGGAAAATAGTCGCCAGAAATCAACTTCCTCTTCTTGTTCTGTCCAGTTGATGGCGTTACAGTTGGTTGAGTCAGCTTGAGCACAAAAATTCCTGGTACCATAGGTAACTTGAGGCGGCGACTTTGATGAGCCATCAGCAATATCATTCTGAGCTCTTGGAACATGTTCCATTTGCAGGCCTTCAAAGTGTTCTTCTAGCTTTCTCACTTCATCGACGTAGGTTTCCATCAACGGACTCTGATAATCTTTGTTCACTTGGCGGATGACAAGCTGTGAGTCACCCCTGACAATGAGCTTCCTGATCCCAAGGTCCACTGCTATCCTTAGACCGGCAAGCAAGCCTTCATACTCTGCAGTATTGTTTGTCGCTTGCTCCTTGGGAAAGTGCATTTGGACTATGTACTTGAGGTGCTCTCCGGTGGGTGCGACGAGAAGCACGCCCGCACCGGCGCCTTGCAGCGAGAAGGCACCATCAAAGTACATCAGCCACTCTTTACTTGCCTCCTTGACGGGGATACTCGTCTCTGGAATTTCTTCATCTTGCGTCAAGGCCCATTCTGCTATAAACTCTGCCAATGCTCGCTCTGGATAGTTGAAGTGCTTTCAAACTTGAGGCCAAAGCTTGACAGTTCCAAAGGCCCACTCGACAATCCTGCTGTTGCTTCGGATTTTGCAATATTCTCTTGGGAAAGCGAGTGACGATCGTTATCTCATGTGCTTGGAAGTAATGGTGCAGCTTTCTCGAGGCCATGAGGAGGCGAAAAGCAATTTCTGCACACCGAGTACCTTGACCTAGCCCTCAGAGAAGGGAACCGACAAAGTACACGGGCGCTGCACCATCCTTTTCTGAAACTTCTCGCTCGTCTCAAGCAGATCCGTCCTTGTCGGGACCAGAGCTTGTCGGTGAAGCCCCTCGCTTGTCGCTGGATGCATCTGCCCGGTTGCGGCTCCTCCTCTGTCTCCCTCTCCGCTACTAACGCAGCACTAACCACTTGATTGGTTGCCGCTATGTATAGCAGCAACTTCTCTTGTGGCCTAGGTGCGACAAGTATTGGACTGGAGGACAGGTACCTCTTTAAGTCCTGCAGCGCAGCCTCCGCTTCGGGAGTCCATTTCATTGGACCTGCCTTTTTCAAAATCTTGAAAAATGGCAGGGCGCGCTCAGTAGACCTAGAGATAAACCTGCTGAGAGCAGCCATGCAACCGGCAAGTCTTCGTATATCCTTGACGCGCGTTGGTGCTTCAATCTGCTCGATGGCCTTGATCTTGCCGTGATTGGCTTCAATTCCCCGCTGAGACACGAAGAACCCGAGAAGCTTGCCGGAAGGGACTCCAAACACGCACTTCTCGGGGTTAAGCTTGAGGTTGATCTTGCGCAGATTTGCAAAGGTTTCATCTAAATCTTGAACCAGAGTTGCCCTGTCCTTGCTTTTGACCACTATGTCATCCATGTAGGCTTCTACATTTCTGTGCATTTGGGGCTCAAAAGCGTCATGGACTACTCTTGCAAACGTTGAACCAGCATTCTTTAGCCCAAAAGGCATCCGTATAAAATAGTAGGTGCCACATGGGGTGATGAATGCGGTTTTCTTCATCCTCTTCTCGCCATGAAGATCTGATGATATCCTGAATATGCATCAAGAAATGAAAGCAAATCACATCCAGCCGTGGAGTCAACAATCTGGTCAATGCGCCGCAAGGAAATGGGTCTTTGGGACAAGCTTTATTAACATCTGTGAAGTCGATACTGAGTCTCCATTTCCCATTTGCCTTATGCATAACTACAGGATTGGCCAACCACGAGGATGGAGCACTCCTCCGACAAGGCCTGCTGCTTCCAGTTTCTTGATCTCTTCGCAATGAATTCTTGGCGCCCACCGCTCGCTTCGACTTTTCGCTTGACGGGCGCGCGATGAGGACAGACAGCTAAGTGGTGCTCAATTACTTTCCTGGGAACACCGGGATGTCGACGGTTGCCATGCAAACACGCCGACGTCGCCAGCAGAAAGCAACGAGCGCGCCTTCCTATTTAGGGTCGAGAGTGGCACCGATGGTGAAGGTACCACCGGTGCCGTCCTCCTTGGCGGGCACCTTCTTGGTCTTCGTGGAGCTGCCATCGCCTTCTTGCACTTGCGGTGGAGCTCAATGGTGCGTCCTCGACGGTAGCGCAGCACCAAGAGGTGCGCTTGCCGAGTGGGCATCGAGCTCTTGCCGGAAAAAGTGGTCTTCTTCTTCCCCGGAGCTTCAGTGCAAGTGATTTGCTATCCGTCGCAGCTGCTGCCTCCCGGTAAATCTTGTCGGCGCAGATAAGAGCATCTTTCTTGTCGCCATGAACAGAAATGACACTTATCGGGCCTGGCATCTTGAGCAAGTTGTATGCATAATGAGAGGCTGCCATGAACTTGGCGAGTCTTTGGACGCCAAGTATCCCATTATAAGGCAATGGAAATCAGCAACGTCGAACATGACCCTCTCGATCCTGAAGTTTAGCTCGCTGCCAAATGTTACCGCAACGTGATCTTCCCTTCGCTTGCTCCTTCCTGGATTGATTCCTTGAACGTGCTGCCTCTTCGAGCTCTCTCGTCAGGATTTGAAGCTTCGGAGCACCACGGAGGAGATCAGGTTTAAGCGGCCCGCCGTCAACTAGCATCTTGGTGACCTTGAGGTTGCGGATAGTTGGTGAGACCAACATCGGCAAGCACCGACCACGATTATGCGATCAGGTGGTCCTCAATATCAAAGATGATAGGCGGTTGGACCATTTCAGAGGCTGCGTGACTCTACGGATGGTTCTGCTGCATTAACCTCCCGCATCCATTGCTTGAGTTGGCGGTGTGAGGTATGCAGAGAAGCACCGCCGACAACGCAGAGGATCTCTGTAGCTTTCAAACTCCTGCTCATCGGTCTCGTCATCTTCCATATCTTCATCGCCGTCGTCGTCTTCATCCTTGTCGCGCCGCTGGGAGGTCTATCTCCTTGCCGCTGCTTGGCCTTGCTGGCGCCCTCCCGGCCGGTCGCTTCTTGCTAACTCCCCAAAGACCTTCTGGGCCTTCTCCTTGTCGCGCCGATTTCACTCAGCCTTCGCTGTTCAACAAGCTGCTCAACCTTCTTGCAGCTCTGGAGGTCATGGCCCTTGGTGCGGTGGATCTTGCAGTACTGTTTGTTGGAGCTGTCCTGCTTGGCGGTCGGTTTCAGCGGCAATCTCCTTGCCGGAGCCACTAGCTTTGGCTTTCTTGGCGGCACCACCGTTGCCGAACTGCTCGACAACTAGCACTTCTTTGCCCTTCTTCTTTCTGTTGTTCCGTCGCTGGCTCTTCTTTGCCGGGGCGGTCTCCTCACTATCCGATCCTGCTTCCGTATTCTCTCCTGGGAGTCTCCTCCCTTCCTCAGCACGTGCACACTTGTCGGCCAGGGCATACAGCTCACTGACGTCCTTGACTTTGCACATCGCCATCTCTTCCTCATCCCGCGGTTCCGCACGCTCGATGAAATGCGCTGATCACCCGGCGGGGTGGACATCTGGGATGTTGTAATGCACACGGCTGAATCTCGGATGAACTTGCGCAAGGACTCTCCTTCCTTACGGCGAGCAGATGAAGGTCGCTCTCTTGGCCATGAGGCTTGTGGCGCCCGTGAAGGCGCCGACAAACCGATGGCATAGATCTGCCCAAGAAGATATGGATCCGTCCGGCAAGTGCATGAGCCAAGATCTGACATTGGGCTTGAGTACCAGCGGGAAGTAATTGGCGAGGATCTTGTCGTCCTGTCCCCCTGCAGCTTGCACCGCGATGGTGTAGATGCTGAGGAACTCCGACGGATGTGTCCTGCCGTCATACTTCTCTGGCACGTCTGGCTTGAAATTTTTCTTGTCGGGCCACTGGACCTGCCGCAGCTCACGAGTAAACGCAGGGCAACCTACCGCGTATGGCAAGTCACCTGGTTCCCCTGGCGCATGCACGTCGACAGTAGGCCCAGCGCGCTGGTCGGATTGACGCCGCTTCTCTTGGCGCTTCGCGCGAGTTCGAAGCGTCTTCTTGTTGTCGTTTGAAGAACTTGGCGCTGATCACGGCGAGCTCGTGGATCCGGCGACGCGTGGAGTCGCTGTCGAGGTGGATCCGACGAGCTGGTGATCTTGGCCTTCGATGGAGAGTGCATGGTGGTTGCACCCCATAGGTTTCGTCACCACCGCTCGTGCCTTGTCGTCTCGCCGCGCAAGGATGCGTTGGTTGCCTCGAGTACGCCGCTGGCGGCCGATGAGACTCGGATGGTGGCCCTCCATTCGTCGACCTTGTCGGCCGTTGGAGGGTAGTCTAGAAGCGATTGAGCTCGCCAAGGCTTCGCTGCAGTGGTGGGTGGCAATGGCGACGGTGCGAGGAGCGGGATATGCTCGGACTTCTAACTAAGTTAGAAGGAGCAGCATCCCGTCCAGGCGATCGTACCCCGCTCATGCCAGCATGCTGGCGTGCACGCTGGTCTTGAGGGCTTCGGGATCCTCCAGCTTGGCCTTGATCCAACGAGCGTATGGTACTATGAATACCATGACGCTGTCGGTCCCGCGCCTCCTAAGATGGGCGCGGTACGTGTACGGACGCCGAAGTCTGCGCGGCCTTGTCCTTGGACTTGGCAGCGTCATGAGCGCCCTCGCCGACGCCCGTTCTTCCGCCAGCGTCTTCCCTGCCATCCGTTTGCTCCAGTGGTGGCGGGATCGACGTGGACGGCTCTGCTGCCGCCGAAGCCTTCTTCTTCGGTGGCATGTCGATGAAGATGATGAAGATGTTGCTCGTGTGAACGCAGGATCAGGTTCACACAGCCTCGACGCCCCCCTACCTGGCGCGCCAAAGATGTCGGGGAAGCTGATCGTGACCCACGAACACCTATGGGACCGGCGGACCGAGTCCCTTTTGGTTCGGTGGGGGGCGGAGATTGCACGAAGAGCAGATCGAGGCGATGCACATGAGCAGTTTACCCAGCTTCGGAGCTCTCTGGGGAGATAATACTCCTACTGCTGCTTGTCTGATTATATTATGTTCTTTCTAGGGAGCACAGAGAGCTACAGAACCTAGCTTGAGTGTGTAGTCTCGAATGAGTAGAACCAGCCCAACCCCTTCTACGTTGCGCATGGGCCTCCTTTTATAGGCTCAAGGGGTCACCACAGGTGGCAACGTAAACAAGGGCAAAATGGGAAAAATGAGTTGCGGTTGGTACAGCTACTTTGTACAGTGTATTCTACCTAACTCGACGGCAAGGGACAAAAGCATTAAATGCCCGCCCATGTCGCCTAAACAAGGCAGTAAAGGATCGTGTGGGCGCCACCGCTTGCCACGATGGCACCCCTGTCAGCGCCGCCGCTCTCCGCTGGCTGCACAGCCTCTTGACACGCACGCCTGGAATGGCTCCATGGCGACACGTTGGTGGATGAGCTGGAGCGGAGATGAAGAGAGGTTGTCTACCGCGGCAAGTACCTTGCCGCGGCTGAATCCTTGTCGCGCCCGGAAGCTTGTCGCTCACCAAGCCTTCCCGGCAAGCTCCTCTTGCCGGGGTCTTGTCTTTCGCGGGCCTTGAGTGGCCTTCCCGGCAAGCTCCTCTTGCCGGGCCCTTGTCTCCGTGGCTTAAATACTTTGTTCTTGAATGGTTCCAAAGGAACCACGGAGGACCTTGGCGGTCACTAGGCAAGCCTTGCCGCGGGGTGCCGCGACTGCCCGTGCACGAGTTCGGGATACTAGGGTACCCCTACTCTAGTACACCGACACTTTCCTCTTCAAGGGAAAACCAACGCATGCTCAAGAGGTAGCAAGAAGGATTTCTGGCGCTGTTACCGGGGAGATCTATGCCAAGTCAAGACATACCAAGTACCCATCATAAACTCTTCTCCCTCGCATTACATTATTTGCCATTCGCCTCTCGTTTTCCTCTCCCCCACTTCTAAAATGATTTTCGAAAACCTTTGCCTTTTCTTTGCCCCTCTTCCGTCTGTCTCTTTTCGCTTACTTCTTGAGTGCTTGTGTGTTGGATTGATTGTTTGTCACAATGGCTCAAGATAATACTAAATTGTGTGACTTTTCCAATACCAACAATAATGATTTTATTAGCACTCCGATTGCTCCTACTACCGATGCTGAATCTTGTGAAATTAATACTGCTTTGTTGAATCTTGTTATGAAAGATCAATTTTTTGGCCTTCCTAGTGAAGATGCCGCTACCCATCTAAACAACTTTGTTGATTTGTGTGATATGCAAAAGAAGAAAGATGTGGATAATGATATTGCTAAATTTAAGCTATTTACGTTTTCTCTTAGAGATCATGCTAAAACTTGGTTCTCTTCTTTGCCTAAAAATAGTATTGATTCATGGAATAAGTGCAAAGATGCTTTTATCTCTAAGTATTTTCCTCCCGCTAAGATCATCTCTCTTAGGAACGATATTATGAATTTTAAGCAACTTGATCATGAGCATGTTGCACAAGCTTGGGAGAGGATGAAATTAATGATACGTAATTTCCCTACACATGGTTTGAATTTGTGGATGATTATACAAAAAATTTATGCCGGATTGAATTTTGCTTCAGAAATCTTTTAGATCCGGCCGCGGGAGGCACTTTTATGGAAATCACTTTAGGAGAAGCTACTAAACTCCTAGACAATATTATGGTTAATTATTCTCAATGGCACACCGAAAGATCCACTAGTAAAAAATTTCATGCGATTGAAGAGATTAATATTTTGAGTGGAAATATGGATGAACTTATGAAATTGTTTGCTAATAAAAGTGTTTTCTAATCCTAATGATATGACTTTGTCCACTTTCATTGAGAATAATATGAATCTATGGATGTGAATGTTGTTGGTAGGAACAATGGTAACAATGCGTATAGAGGAAACTTTAGTTCTAGGCCGTTTCCTATTAATTCCTCTAATAATTATGGTAATTCCTACGACAACTCTTATGGAAATTTTAATAAGATGCCCTCTGATTTTGAGACTAGTGTTAAAGAATTTATGAGTTCGCAAAAGAATTTAATTGCTTTGGTTGAAGAAAAATTGCTTAAGATTGATGAGTTGGCTAGGAACGTGGATAGAATTTGTCTTGATGTTTATTCTTTGAAACTTAAATCTATTCCACCTAAACATGACATCAATGAGTCTCTCAAATCCATGAGAATTTCCATCGATGAGTGCAAAGAAAGAACCGCTAGGATGCGTGCTAAAAAGATTGCTTTGTGAAAGCGTGTTCTTCTAGTTTTCATGATAATAATGATGAAGATCTAAAAGTGATTGATGTGACTCCTATTAAATCTTTGTTTTCCAATATGAATCTTGATAAATATGGGACTGGAGATGAGTCAACTTTAGTGAAAAGGCGTCCCAATGATTCGGAGTTTTTAGATCTTGATGCAAAAATTAATAAAAGTGAGATTGAAGAGGTCAAAACTTTACATAGCAATGAACCCACTATTTTGGATTTCAAGGAATTTAATTATGATAATTTCTCTTTGATAGATTGTATTTCCTTGTTGCAATCCGTTTTTAATTCTCCTCATGCTTATAATCAAAATAAAGGTTTTACTAAACATATCGTTGATGCCTTAATGCAATCCTATGAAGAAAAGCTTGAACTAGAAGTTTCTATCCCTAGAAAACTTTATGATGAGTGGGAACCTACTATTAAAATTAAGATTAAAGATTATGGCATGTCATCCTGGATTGACAACATTTAATTTCAATAAGTTAGCTTATCATTTCTTCTCTTTTCCCATTATTTTGTGACTCTTCCTTTTCCGGTTGTTTCCTTAACAACAATTGTAAGACTATCTTTTTGATACTCCTTTATTAATGAAAAATTCCACACAGTAGGGTTGTTGCCCTACTGTTCTTTGGTAAAAAAAAGATTAAATATTATGAATGTTATGCTTTGTGTGATTTGGGTGCTAGTGTTTCCATGATTCCAAAAACCTTGTGTGATGTGCTAGGTTTCCGTGAATTTGATGATTGTTCTATAAATTTGCATCTTGCGAATTCCACCATTAAGAAACCTATGGGAAGGATTAATGATATTCTTATTATTGCAAATAGGAATTATGTGCTCGTAGATTTCATTGTTCTTGGTATAGATTGCAATCCTACATGTCCTATTATTCTTGGTAGACCTTTCCTTAGAACGATTGGTGCAATTATTGACATGAAAGAAGGAAATATTAGATTCCAATTTCCGTTAAGGAAAGGCAAGGAACACTTTCCTGGGAAGAAAATTAAATTTCCTTATGAATATATTATGAGAGCCACTTATGGATTGCATACCAAAGATGGCAATACCTAGATCTATTCTTGTTTTTATGCCTAGCTAGGGGCGTTAAACGATAGCGCTTGTTGGGAGGCAACCCAATTTTATTTTTGTTCTTTGATTTTTGCTTCTGTTTAGTAATAAAAAATTCATCTAGCTTATGTTTAGATGTGGTTTTATGTCTTAATTAGTTTTTGTTCCAAGTAGAACCTTTGGGAAGACTTGGGTGAAGTCTTTGCGATCTTGCTGTAAAAAACAGAAACTTTTGCGCTCACGAGATTAGCTGTCATTTTTTTACTGGAGAGTGATTTTAGGTTTATTATTTTTGCATATGATTAATAGACAAATTCATCACGTCCACCAATTTATTTTAGAATTTTTGGAGTTACATAAGTATTCGAAAGTTACAGATTTCTACAGACTGTTTTATTTTTGACAGATTCTGTTTTTCGTGTGTTGTTTGCTTATTTTGATGAATCTATGAGTAGTATCGGGGGGTATGAACCATAGAGAAGTTGGAATACAGTAGGTTTAACACCAATATAAATAAAGAATGAGTTCATTATAGAACCTTAAAGTGGTGGTTTATTTTCTTATACTAACGGAGCTCATGAGATTTTCTGTTGAAGTTTTGTGTTGTGAAGTTTTCAAGTTTTTGGGTAAAGATTTCATGGATTTTGGAATAAGGAGTGGAAATAGCCTAAGCTTGGGGATTCCCAAGGCACCCCAAGGTAAAATTGAAGTACAACCAAAATCCTAAGCTTGGTGATGCCTTCGTCTTCGTCTATCGGTAACTTTACTTGAGGCTATATTTTTATTCACCACATGATATGTGTTTTGCTTGGAGCGTCTTGTATGATTTGAGTATTTGCCTTTTAGTTTACCACAATAATCCTTGCTGTACACAACTTTTGGGAGAGACACGCATGAATCGGAATTTATTAGAATACTCTATGTGCTTCACTTATATCTTTTAAGCTAGATAATTTTGCTCTATTGCTTCGCTTATATCTTTTTAGAGCACGGTGGTGGTTTTATTTTATAGAATTTATTGATCTCTCATGCTTCACTTATATTATTTTGAGAGTCTTTTAGAACAGCATGGTAATTTTCTTTGGCTATAAAACTAGTCCTAATATGATGGGCATCCAAGATGGGTATAATAAAAACTTTCATATAAAGTGCATTGAATACTATGAGAAGTTTGATTCTTTATGATTGTTTTGAGATATGAAGATGGTGATATTAGAGTCATGCTAGTAGAGTAGTTGTGAATTTGAGAGATACTTGTGTTAAAGTTTGTGATTCTCGTAGCATGCACGTATGGTGAACCATTATGTGATGAAGTTGGAGCATGATTTATTTATTGATTGTCTTCCTTATGAGTGATGGTCGGGGACGAGCGATGGTCTTTTCCTACCAATCTATCTACCTAGGAGCATGCACGTAGTACTTCGTTTTGATAACTAATAGATTTTTGCAATAAGTATGTGAGTTCTTTATGACTAATGTTGAGTCCATGGATTATACGCACTCTCACCCTTCCACCATTGCTAGCCTCTATAGTACCACGCAACTTTCGCCGGTACCATACACCACCATATACCTTCCTCAAAACAGCCACCATACCTACCTATTATGGCATTTCCATAGCCATTCCGAGATATATTGCCATGCAACTTTCCACCGTTCTGTTTATTATGACACACTCCATCATTGTCATATTGCTTTGCATGATCATGTAGTTGACATCTATTTGTGGCAAAGCCACCGTTCATAATTTTTCATACATGTCACTCTTGAATCATTGCACATGCTGGTACACCGCCGGAGGCATTCACATAGAGTCGTATTTTGTTCTAAGTATTGAGTTGTAATTCTTGAGTTGTAAGTAAATAAAAGTGTGATGATCTTCATTATTAGAGCATTGTCCCAGTGAGGAAAGGGTGATGGAGACTATCATTCCCCCACAAGTCGGTATGAGACTCTGGACGAAAACTAAAAAATAAATAAAAAAGAGGCCATAAAAAAAGAGAAAGTCCAAAATAAAAAAATGAGAGAAAAAGAGAGAAGGGGCAATGCTACTATCCTTTTTCCACACTTGTGCTTCAAAGTAGCACCATGATCTTCATGATAGAGAGTCTCCTATGTTGTCACTTTCATATACTAGTGGGTTTCATTATAGAACTTGGCTTGTATATTCCAATGACGGGCTTCCTCAAAATGTCCTAGGTCTTTGTGAGAAAGCAAGTTGGATGCAGACCCACTTAGTTTCTTTTGTTGAGCTTTCATACATTCATAGCTCTAGTGCATCCGTTGCATGGCAATCCCTACTCACTCACATTGATATCTATTGATGGGCATCTCCATAGCCCATTAATACGCCTAGTTGATGTGAGACCATCTTCCTCCTTTTTGTCTTCTCCACTACCACCACTCTATTCCACCTATAGTGCTATGTCCATGGCTCACGCTCATGTATTGCGTGAAAGTTGAAAAGGTTTGAGAATACTAAAGTATGAAACAATTGCTTGGCTTGTCACCGGGGTTGTGCATGATTAAATACTTTGTGTGATGAAGATAGAGCATAACTAGACTATATGACTTTGTAGGGATAGCTTTCTTTGGCCATGTTATTTTGAGAAGACATGATTACTTTGTTAGTATGCTTGAAGTATTATTATTTTTATGTCAATATTAAACTTTTGTCTTGAATCTTTCGGATCTGAACATTCATGCCACAATAAAGAAAATCACATTGATAATTATGTTAGCTAGCATTCCACATCAAATTTTTTGTTTTTATCATTTATCTACTTGAGGACGAGCAGGAATTAATCTTGGGGATGTTTGATACGTCTCCAATGTATCTATAATTTTTTAGTATTCCATGCTATTATATTATCTATTTTGGATGTTTAATGGGCTTTAATATGCTCTTTAATATTATTTTTGGTACTAACCTATTAACCGGAGGCCCAGTCCCAGTTTCTGTTTTTTTTTGCCTATTTTAGAGTTTTGCAGAAAAGGAATACCAAACGGAGTCCAACCGGAATGAAACCTTCGCGATGATCTTTCTTGGATCGAAAGAAATCCAGAAGACTTGGAGTCAAAGTATGGAACTCCACGAGGAAGCCACGAGGCAGGAGGGCGCGCCCAAGGGGGGTAGGCATGCCCCCCACCCTCTTGGGCCCCTCGTAGCTCCACCGACGTACTTCTTTTAACTATGTATACTCTTATACCCTAGAAACATCAGGGGGAGCCACGAAACCACTTTTAAACTGCCACAACATTCTGTTCCCGTGAGATCCCATCTTGGGGCCTTTTCCGGCGATCTGTCGGAGGGGGAATCGATCACGGAGGGCTTCTACATCAACACCATTGCCTCTCCGATGAAGCATGAGTAGTTTACCACAGACCTTGGGGTCCATAGTTATTAGCTAGATGGCTTCTTCTCTCTCTTTGATTCTCAATACAAAGTTCTCCTCGATGTTCTTGGAGATCTATTCGATGTAATACTCTTTTGCGGTGTGTTTTCCGAGATCCGATGAATTGTGGATTTATGAACAAGATTATCTATGAATATTATTTGGTTCTTCTCTGAATTCTTATATGCATGATTTGAGATCTTTGCAAGTCTCTTCGAATTATTGGTTTAGTTTGGCCTACTAGATTGATCTCTCTTGCAATGGGAGAAGTGCTTAGCTTTGGGTTCAATCTTGTGGTGTCCTTTCCCAGTGACAGTAGGGGTAGCAAGGCATGTATTGTATTATTGCCATCGAGGATAAAAAGATGGGGTTTATATCATATTGCTTGAGTTTATCCCTCTACATCATGTCATCTTGCTTAATGCATTACTCCGTTCTTATGAACTTAATACTCTAGATGCATGCTGGATAGCGGTCAATGTGTGGATTAATAGTAGTAGATGCAGAATCGCTTTGGTCTACTTGACACGGACATGATGCCTATATTCATGATCATTGCCTTAGATATCTTCATAACTATGCGCTTTTCTATCAATTGCTCGGCAGTAATTTGTTCACCCACCGTAATACATGCTATCTTGAGAGAAGCCACTAGTGAAACCTATGGCCCCCGGGTCTCTTTCCTATTATATTGCATCTCTTTTATTTACATCACATCTCGTTTACTATTTTGCAATCTTTACTTTCCAATCTATACAACAAAAATACCAAAAATGTTTATTTTACTATCTCTATTAGATCTCACTTTTGCGAGTGACTGTGAAGGGATTGACAACCCTTTGTCGCGTTGGTTGCAAGGTTCTTGATTGTTTGTGCAGGTACTAGGTGACTTGTGCATTGTCTCCTACTGGATTGATACCTTGGTTCTCAAAACTGAGGGAAATACTTACGCTACTTTGCTGCATCACCCTTTCCTCTTCAAGGGAAAACCAACGCATGCTCAAGAGGTAGTAATGTGCATTACCGAGAGGGCCCAGAGATACCTCTCCGATACTCAGAAGGACAAATCCTAATATTGATCTATGCCAACCCAACAAACACCTTCAGAGACACCTATAGAGCATCTTTATGATCACCCAGTTACATTGTGACGTTTGATAGCACACAAGGTGTTCCTCCAGGATTAGGGAGTTGCATAATCTCATAGTCAGAGGAATATGTATAAGTCATGAAGAAAGTAATAGCAATAAAACTTAACGATAATTATGCTAAGCTATTGGATGGGTCTTGTTCATCACATTATTCTCTAATGATGTGATCCCGTTCATCAAATGACAACACATGTCCATGGTCAGGAAACTTAACCATCTTTGATTAATGAGCTAGTCAAGTAGAGGCATACTAGGGACACTCTGTTTTTTCTATGTATTCACATATGTACTAAGTTTCCGGTTAATACAATTCTAGCATGAATGATAAACATGTATCACGATATAAGGAAATATAAAGTAACAACTTTGTTACTGCCTCTAGGGCATATTTCCTTCAAAAGACCCATCCATTAGCTTAGCATAATGATCGTTAAGTTTTATTGCTATTGCTTTCTATTGGGGAACGTATCATGCAATTTCGAAAAAATTCCTACGCTCACACAAGATCTATCTAGGAGATGCATAGCAACGAGAGGGGGAGAGTGTGTCCATGTACCCTCGTAGACCGAAAACGGAAGCGTTAGGTTAACGCGGTTGATGTAGTAGAGCATCTTCACGATCCAAGTACCGAACATATGGCACCTCCGAGTTCAACACACGTTCAGCTCGATGATGTCCCTCAAACTCTTGATCCAGCAAAGGGTCGAGGGAGAGTTTCGTTAGCATGACGGCGTGGTGACAGTGATGGTGATGTGATCCGCGCAAGGCTTCGCCTAAAGCACTACGACGCTATGACCGGAGAAGTAAAGTGTGGAGGGGGGCACCGCACACGGCTAAGAGAACAATTGATGTGCTATGGGGTGCCCCCTGCCCCCGTATATAAAGGAGGGGACCAGGAGGCCGGCCACCAAGGGGCACGCCAGGGAGAGGGGAGTTCTACTAGGACTCTAGTCCTAGTAGGATTCGCCCCACTCTTTTCCTTCTTCCGATGGGGGAAAGGAGAGGGAGTAGGAGAAGGAAAGGTGGGCGCCGCCCCCTTCCCTAATTACTTTTGTCCTCCTCCTTTAAGGGGGGCGTGGCAGCCCCTTATGGGCTGGTTAGCCTCCCTCCTATGGCCCGTATCTTTCCCCGGGGGGTTCCAGTAACCCCTCCGGTACTCTGGCATGTACCCGATACACTCCGGAACCCTTCCGGTGTCCGAATACTACCTTCCAATATATCAATCTTTACCTCTTGACCATTTTGAGACTCCTCGTCATGTTCGTGATCTCATCCGAGACTCCGAACTAACTTCGGTCACCAAAACACATAACTCATAATACAAATCGTCATCAAATGTTAAGCGTGCGGACCCTACGTGTTCGAGAACTATGTAGACATGACCAAGACACATCTCCGATCAATAACCAACAGCAGAACCTAGATGCTCATATTGGTTCCAACATATTCTACAAAGATCTTTATCGGTCAAACCGCAATAACAACATACGTAATTCCCTTTGTCATTGGTATGTTACTTGCCCGCGATTCGGTCGTCGGTATCTTCATACCTAGTTCAATCTTGTTACCGGCAAGTCTCTTTACTCGTTTCGTAATGCATCATCCCATAACTAACTCATTAGTCACATTGCTTGCAAGGCTTATAATGATGTGCATTACTGAGAGGGCCCAGAGATACCTCTCCGATACATGGAGTGAAAAATCCTAATCTTGATCTATGCCAACCCAACAAACACCTTTGGAGACACCTATAGAGCATCTTTATAATCACCCAGTTAAGTTGTGACCTTTGATAGCACACAAAGTGTTCCTCCGGTATTCGGGTGTTTCATAATCTCATAGTCAGAGGAATATGTATAAGTACGATCATTATGCTAAGCTAACATATGGGTCTTGTCCATCACATCATTCTCCTAATGACGTGATCCCGCTCATCAAATGACAACACATGTCTATGGTCAGGAAACTTAACCATCTTTGGTTAACGAGCTAGTCAAGTAGAGGCATACTAGGGACACTCTATTTTTGTCTATGTATCCACACATGTATCAAGTTTTCGGTTAATACAATTCTAGCATGAATAATAGATATTTTTCATGATATAGGGAAATATAAATAACAACTTTATTATTGCCTCTAGGGCATATTTCCTTCAGTCTGCCACTTGCACTAGAGTCAGTAATCTAGTTCACATCGTCATGTGATTTAACACCAATAGTTCACATCGTCATGTGACCAACACCAAAAGGGCTTACTAGAGTCAATAATCTAGTTCACATCGCTATGTGATTAACACCCAAAGAGTACTAAGGTGTGATCATGTTTTGCTTGTGAGATAAGTTTAGTCAACGGGTCTGCCATATTTAGAGACGTATGTATTTTGCAAATATTCTATGTCTACAATGCTCTGCATGAGCTACTCTAGCTAATTGCTCCCACTTTCAATATGTATCCAGATTGAGACTCGGAGTCATCTTTGACCGCTGTCAAATGATCCACTCCTGGATCACTATCGTACCCCCTTGCCAAATTCATGGCAAGGTACACAATATGTCTGGTACACAGCATAGCATACTTTATAGAACCTATGGCTGAGCCATAAGGAATGACTTTCATTCTCTTTCTATTTTCTATCGTGATCGGGTTTTTTGAGTCTTACTCAACTTCATACCTTACAACTCAGGCAAGAACTCCTTCTTTGACTGATCCATTTTGAACTCCTTCAAAATCTTATCAAGGTATGTACTCATCGAAAGTCTTATCAAGCGTCTTGATATATCTTTATAGATCTTGATGCCCAATATGTAAGCAGCTTCACTGAGGTATTTCTTTGAAAAAACTCCTTTCAAAAACTCCTTTATGCTTTCCAAAAAATTCTACATCATTTCTGATCAACAATATGTCATTCACATATACTTATCAGAAAGGTTGTAGTGCTCCCACTCACTTGTAAATACAGGCTTCACCGCAAGTCTGTATAAAACTATATGCTTTGATCAACTTATCTAAGTGTATATTCCAACTCTGGGATGCTTGCACCAGTCCACAGATGGATCGTTGGAGCTTGCACACTTTGTTAGCACCTTTAGGATCGACAAAACCTTCTGCTTGCATCACATACATCTCTTCTTTAATAAATCCATTAAGGAATGCAGTTTTGACATCCATTTTCCTGATTTCATAAAATGTTGCAATTGCTAACATGATTCAGACAGACTTAAGCATCGATAGAGTGAGAAAATCTCATCGTAGTCAACACCTTGAACTTGTCAAAAACCTTTTGCGACAATTCGAGCTTTGTAGATAGTAACACTACCATCAGCGTCCGTCTTCCTCTTGAAGATCCATTTATTCTCAATGGCTTGCCGATCATCGGGCAAGTCCACACTTTTTTCTTATATATATGGATCATATCTCAGATTTCATGGCCTCAAGCCAATTTGCGGAATCTGGGCTCATCATCGCTTCCTCATAGTTCGTAGGTTCGTCATGGTCTAGTAACATGACTTCCAGGACAGGATTACCGTACCACTCTGGTGCAGAACGTGCTCTGGTTGACCTACGAGGTTCGGTAGTAACTAGATCTGAAGTTTCATGATCATTATCATTAGCTTCCTCTCTAGTTGGTGTAGGCATCACGGGAACGGTTTTCTGTGATGAGCTACTTTCCAATTCGAGAGAAGGTAAAATTACCTCATCAAGTTCTACTTTCCTCCCACTCACTTATTTTGAGAGAAACTCCTCTAGAAAGGACCCATTCTTAGCAACAAAGACCTTCGGATCTGTGATAGAAGGTGTACCCAACAATCTCTTTTGGGTATCCTATGAAGATGCACTTTCTCAGATTTGGGTTCGAGCTTATCAGGCTAAAGCTTTTAAGTATCGCAACCCCAAACTTTAAGAAATGACAGCTTAGGTTTCTTGCCAAACCACAGTTCATACGGTGTTGTCACAACAGATTTAGATGTTGCCCTATTTAAAGTGAATGCAGCTGTCTCTAATGCATAACCCCAAAACGATAGTGGTAAATCGTAAGAGACATCATAGATCGCACCATACCTAATAAAGTACGGTTACGATGTTCGGACACACCATTACGCTGTGGTGTTCCTGGTGGCATGAGTTGTGAAACTATTCCACATTGTTTTAAATGAAGGCTAAACTCGTAACTCAAATATTCGCCTCTGCGATTAGATCGTAGAAAATTATTTTTTTGTTACGATGATTCTCCACTTCACTTTGAAATTCTTTGAACTTTTCAAATGTTTCAGAATTGTGTTTCATCAAGTAGATATACCCATATCTGCTCAAATCATCTGTGAAGGTCAGCAAATAACGATACCCGCCGCGAGCCTCAATACTCATCGGACTGCATACATCAGTATGTATTATTTCCAATAAGCCAGTGGCTCGCTCCATTGTTTCGGAGAACGGAGTCATAGTCATCTTTCCCATGAGGTATGGTTCGCAAGTATCAAATGATTCATAATCAAGTGATTCCAAAAATTCATCTGCATGGAGTTTCTTCATGCGTTTTACACCAATATGACCTAAACAGCAGTGCCACAAGTATGTTGCACTATCATTATTAACTTTGCATATTTTCGCATCAATATTATGAATATGTGTATCACTACGATCGAGATTCAATAAACCATTCACCTTGGGTGTATGACCACAGAAGGTTTTATTCATGTAAACAGAACAATAATTATTCTCTGACTTTAAATGAATAACTGTATTGCAACAATCATGATCTAATCATATTCATGCTCGATGCAAACACCAAATAACATTTATTTTAGGTTCAACACTAATCCCGAATGTATAGGGAGTGTGCGATGGTGATCATATCAACCATGGAATTACTTCCAACACAGATCGTCACCTCACCCTTAACTAGTCTCTATTCATTCTATAACTCCTGTTTCGAGTTACTAAACTTAGCAACTGAACCGGTATGAAATACCCAGGGGCTACTATGAACACTAATAAGGTACACATCAATAATATGTATATCAAATATACCTTTGTTCACTTTGCCATCCTTCTTATCCGCCAAGTATTTGGGGTAGTTCCGCCTCCAGTGACCACTCCCTTTGTAGTAGAAACTCTCAGTTTCAGGCTTAGGTCTAGCTTTGGGCTTCTTCATGGGAGTGGAAACTTGCTTGCCATTCTTCTTGAAGTTCCCTTTCTTTCCCTTGCCCTTTTACTTGAAACTAGTGGTCTTGTCAACCATCAACACTTGATGCCCTTTCTTGATTTCTACCTTCGCCGATTTCAGCATTGCGAAGAGCTTGGGAATCGTTTTCGTCATCCCTTGCATATTATAGTTCATCACGAAGCTCCAGTAACTTGGTGATAGTGACTAGAGAACTCTGTCAATCACTATCTTATCTGGAAGATTAACTCCCACTTGATTCAAGTGATTGTAGTACTCAGACATTCTGAGAACATGCTCACTGGTTGAGCTATTCTCCTCCATCTTGTAGGCAAAGTACTTGTCAGAGGTCTCATACCTCTCGACACGGGCATGAGACTGAAATACCAATTTCATCTCTTGGAACATCTCATATGCTCTATGGCATTCAAAACGCTTTTGATGTCCTGGTTCTAAGCCGTAAAGCATGGTGCACTAAACTATCAACTAGTCATCATACCAAGCTTTGTCAAATGTCCATAACGTCTGCATCTGCTCTTGCAATAGGTCTGTCACCTAGCGGTGCATCAAGGACATAATTCTTCTATGCAGCAATGAGGATAATCCTCAGATCATGGACCAAGTCTGCATCATTGCTACTATCATCTTTCAACTTATTTTTCTCTAGGAACATATCGAAAATAAACGGGGAGTTAAATCGTGAGCTATTGATCTACAACATAATTTGCAAATACTATCAAGACTAAGTTCATGATAAATTAAAGTTCCGTTAATCCAATTACTTAAGAACTCCCACTTAGATAGACATCCCTCGAGTCATCTAAATGATCACGCGATCCATATCAACTAAACCATGTCCGATCATCACGTGAGATGGAGTAGTTTTCAATGGTGAACATCTCTATGTTGATCATATCTACTATAGGATTCACGTTCGACCTTTCGGTCTCAGTGTTCCGAGGCCATATCTGCATATGCTAGGATCGTCATGTTTAACCCAAGTATTCTGCACGTGCAAAACTGTCTTGCACCCGTTGTATGTGAACGTAGAGCTTATCACACCCAATCATCACGTGGTGTCTCAGCACGACGAACTGTCGCAATGGTGCATACTCAGAGAGAACACTTATACCTTGAAATTTAGTGAGGGATCATCTTATAATGCTACCGCCGTACTAAGCAAAATAAGATGCATAAAAAGATAAAAATCACATGGAATCAAAATATGTGACATGATATGGCCATCATCATCTTGTGCCTTTGATCTCCATCTCCAAAGCACCGTCATGATCTCCATCGTCACCGGCTTGACACCTTGATCTCCATCGTAGCGTCGTTGTCGTCTCGCGAACTATTGCTTCTACAACTATCACTACCGCATAGTGATAAAGTAAACCAATTACATGGCGATTGCATTTCATACAATAAAGCGACAACCATAAGGCTCCTCCCAGTTGCCGATAACTTTTACAAAACATGATCATCTCATACAATAACGTATATCACATCATATCGAATCCATATCACATCACAACATGCCCTGCAAAAACAAGTTAGACGTCCTCTACTTTTTTGTTGCAAGTTTTACATGGCTGCTACGGGCTTCTAGCAAGAACCGTTCTTACCTACGCATCAAAACCACAACAATTTTTCGTCAAGTGTGTTGTTTTAACCTTCAACAAGGACCAGCCATAGCCAAATTTGATTCAACTAAAGTTGGAGAAACAGACACCCACCAGCCACCTTTATGCAAAACAAGTTGCATGTCTGTCGGTGGAACCGGTCTCATGAACATGGTCATGTAATGTTGGTCCGGGCAGCTTCATCCTACAATACCGCCGAATCAAAATAAGACGTTGGTGGTAAGGAGTATGACTATTATCGCCCACAACTCTTTGTGTTCTACTTGTGCATATCATCTGCGCATAGACCTGGCTCGGATGCCACTGCTAGGGAACGTAGCATGCAATTTCAAAAAAATCCCTACGCTCACGCAAGATCTATCTAGGAGATGCATAGCAATGATATGGGGAGAGTGTGTCCACGTACCCTCGTAGACCAAAAGCGGAAGCGTTAGGTTAACGCGGTTGATGTAGTCGAACGTCTTCACGATCCAACCGATCCAAGTACCGAACGTACGGCACCTCTAAGTTTAGCACACGTTCAGCTCGATGACGTCCCTCAAACTCTTGATCTAGCATAGGGTCAAGGTTGAGTTCCATCAGCAGGATGGCATGGTGACGGTGATGGTGATGTGATCCACGCAGGGCTTCGCCTAAGCACTACGACGCTATGATCGGAGGAGTAAACTATGGAGGGGGCCCCGCGCACGGCTAAGAGAACAATTGATGTGCTATGGGGTGCTCCCCTGCCCCCGTATATAAAGGAGGGTAGGAGGAGGCCGGCCACCAAGGGGCGCGCAAGGGAGAGGGGAGTCGTACTAGGACTCCAATCCTAGTAGGATTCCCCCCTTTTTTCCTTCTTTCGGAGGGGGAAAGGGGGAAAGGAGAGCGAGTAGGAGAAGGAAAGGGGGCCGATGCACCCTTCCCTAAGATCGGCCTCCTCCTTTGTGGGGGGCGTGCCAACCCCTTATGGGCTGGTTAGCCTCCCTCCTATGGCCCATATCTTTCCTCGGGGGGTTCCGGTAAGCCCTCCGGTACTCTAGTATGTACCCGATACACTCCAGAACCCTTCCTGTGTCCGAATACTACCTTCCAATATATCAATCTTTACCTCTCAACCATTTCGAGACTCCTCATCATGTCCGTGATCTCATCCGGGACTCCGAACAAACTTCGGTCACCAAAACACATAACTCATAATACAAATCTTCATCGAACGTTAAGCGTGCGGACCCGACGGGTTCGAGACTATGTAGACATGACCGAGACACATCTCCGATCAATAACCAACATCAGAACCTGGATGCTCATATTGGTTCTGCTGTGGTGTCATGTCTACATAGTTCCGATCGGAGATGTGTCTCGGTCATGTCTACATACTTCTCGATCCCGTATGGTCCGCACGCTTAACGTTCTATGACGATTTGTATTATGACTTATGTGTTTTGGTGACCAAAGTTTGTTCGGAGTCTCGTATTCGATCCCAGATATGACGAGGAGCCTCGAAATGGTCGAGAGGTAAATATTCATCTATTGGAAGGTATTATTCGGACATCGAAATGGTTTCGAGTGGTTCGGGTATTTTACCGGAGTACCGAGGGGTTACTGGAACCCCCCGGGGAAGTATTGCGTCTACGTGGGCCTGAGTGGAGGGAGAGGAGGGCTGCAAGGGGTGGCTGCCCCCCCCCCATGGCAGTCCGAGTTGGACTAGGGGAGGGGGCGACACCCCCCTTTCCCTCTCCCTCTCCCTCTCCTTCCTTTTCCCCTCCGGTAAGAAAGGAAAAGGGGGGGGGGGGGCGAATCCTACTAGGAGTGGAGTGCTAGTAGGACTCCCCCCATGGAGCGTCCCTCCTGGCCGGCCACCTCCTCCTCCCCTCGTTTATATATGGGGGCAGGGGCACCCCATAGCATATAAATTGTTCTCTTAGCCGTGTGCGGTGCCCCCCTCCATAGTTTACTCCTCCTGTCATAGCGTCATACTGCTTAGGCGAAGCCCTGCGTGGATCACATCACCATCACCATCACCATCACCACGCCATCGTGCTGACAGAACTCTCCCTCGACCCTCTGCCGAATCAAGAGTTCGAGGGACGTCATCAAGCTGAACGTGTGCTGAACTTAGAGGTTCCATACGTTCGGTACTAGATCGGTTGGATCGTGAAGACGTTCGACTACATCAACCGCGTTAACCTAACGCTTCCACTTTCGGTCTACAAGGGTACGTGGACACACTCTCCCCCTCTCGTCGCTATGCATCTCCAAGATAGATCTTGCGTGAGCATAGGAATTTTTTTGAAATTGCATGCTACGTTCTCCAACAGTGGCATCCGAGCCAGGTCTATGCGTAGATGATATGCACGAGTAGAACAAAAAGAGTTGTGGGCCATAATAGTCATACTGCTTACCACCAACGTATTATTTTGATTCAGTGGTATTTTTGGATGAAGCAGCCCGAACCAACATTACATGACCACGTTCATGAGACCGGTTCTACCGACGTTCTTTGCACATCGGTGGCTAGCGGGTGTCTCTTTCTCCAACTTTAGTTGAATCAAATTTGACTACAGCGGTCCTTGTTGAAGGTTAAAACAGCACACTTGACGAAAAATCGTTGTGGTTTTGATGTGTATGTAAGAACGGTTCTTGCTAGAAGCCTGTAGCAGCCACGTAAAACTTGCAACAACAAAGTAGAGGACGTCTAACTTGTTTTTGCAGGGCATGTTGTGATGTGGTATGGTGAAGACATGATGTGATATAATTTATTATATGAGATGATGATGTTTTGTAAAAATTATCGGCAACTGGCAGGAGCCTTATGGTTGTCGCTTTACTGTATGAAATGCAATCACCATGTAATTGCTTTACGTTATCAGTATGCGGTAGCGATAGTAGTAGAAGCAATAGTTGGTGTGACGACAACGATGCTACGATGAAGATCAAAGTGTCAAGCCGGTGAGGATGGAGATCATGACGGTGCTTTGGAGATGGAGATCATAGGCACAAGATGATGATGGCCATATCATGCCACATATTTCGATTGCATGTGATGTTTATATTTTATGCATCTTATTTTGCTAAGTACGGCGGTAGCATTATAAGATGACCCCTCACTAAATTTCAAGGTATAAGTGTTCTTCCTGAGTATGCACCGTTGCTATAGTTCGCCGTGCCGAGACACCATGTGATGATCGGGTGTGATAAGATCTACGTTCACATACAACGGGTGGAAGCCAGTTTTGCACGTGCAGAATACTCGGGTAAAACTTGACGAGCCTAGCATATGCAGATATGGCCTCGGAACACTAAGACCGAAAGGTCGAATGTGAATCATATAGTAGATATGATCAACATAGAGATGTTCACCACTGAAAACTACTCCATCTCACATGATGATCGGACATGGTTTAGTTGATATGGATCACGTGATCATTTAGATGACTAGAGGGATGTCTATCTAAGTGGGAGTTCTTAAGTAATATGATTAATTGAACTTTAATTTATCATGAACTTAGTCCTGATAGTTTTTGCATATCTATGTTGTTGTAGATCAATGGCCCGTGCTACTATTCCCTTGAATTTTAATGCATTCCTAGAGAAACCTAAGTTGAAAGATGATGGTAGCAACTACACTGGCTGGGTCCGTAACTTGAGGATTATCCTCATTGCTGCAGAGAAGAATTACGTCCTGGAAGCACTGCTAGGTGCAAGGCCCGCTGTAGGAGCAACTCCGAACGTTATGAACATATGGCAGACTAAAGCTGATGACTACTCAACATTTGAGTGTACCATGCTTTACAGCTTAGAATCGGGACTTCAAAGACGTTTTGAACGTCATGGAGCACATGAGATGTTCCAAGAGTTGAAGTTAATATTTCAAGCAAATGCCCGAGTTGAGAGATATGAAGTCTCCAACAAGTTCTATAACTGCAAGATGGAGGAGAACAGTTATATCAGTGAACATATACTCAAAATGTCTGGGTGCCATAACCACTTGACTCAACTGGGAGTTAATCTTCCTGATATTAGTGTCATTGACAAAGTTATTTAATCACTTACACCAAGCTATAGGCTTCGTGATGAACTATAATATGCAAGGGATGAACAAGACAATTCTCGAGCTCTTCGCAATGCTAAAGGCTGCGAAGGTAGAAATCAAGAAGGAGCATCAAGTGTTGATGGTTAACAAGACCAGTAGTTTCAAGAAAAAGGGCAAAGGGAAGAAGGGAAACTCCAAGAAGAATAGCAAGCATGTTGCTGCTCCCGGGAAGAAGCCCAAGTCTAGACCTAAGCCTGAAACTGAGTGCTTCTACTGCAAAGGGAGTGGTCACTGGAAGCAGAACTGCCCCAAGTATTTGGCGGATAAGAAGGATGGCAAAGTGAAAGGTATATTTGATATACATGTTATTGATGTGTACCTTACTAATGCTCGTAGTAGCGCCTGGGTATTTGATACCGGTTCTGTTGCTCATATTTGCAACTCGAAATAGGGGCTACGGATTAAACGAAGATTGGCAAAGGACGAGGTGACGATGCACGTCGGAAATGGTTCCAAGGTCGATGTGATCGCCGTCGGCACGTTACCTCTACATCTACCTTCGGGATTAGTTTTAGACCTGAATAATTGTTATTTGGTGCTAGCGTTGAGCATGAACATTATATCTGGATCTTGTTTGATGCGAGACGGTTATTCATTTAAATCAGAGAACAATGGTTGTTCTATTTATATGAGTAATATCATTTATGGTCATGCACCCTTGATGAGTGGTCTATTATTGTTGAATTTCGATTGTAGTGATACACATATTCATAATATTGAAGCCAAAAGATACAAAGTTAATAATGATAGTGCAACTTATTTGTGGCACTGCCGTTTAGGTCATATTGGTGTAAAGCGCATGAAGAAACTCCATGCTAATCGGCTTTTGGAATCACTTGATGCTTGCGAACCATGCCTCATGGGCAAGATGACTAAGACTCCGATCTCCGGAACAATGGAGCGAGCAACTGACTTATTGGAAATAATACGTACTGATGTATGCGGTCCGATGAGTGTTGAGGCTCGCGGCGGGTATCGTTATTTTCTGATCTTCACAGATGATTTGAGCAGATATGGGTGTATCTACTTAATGAAATATAAGTCTGAAATATTTGAAAAGTTCAAAGAATTTCATAGTGAAGTAGAAAACCATCGTAACAAGAAAATAAAGTTTCTACGATCTGATCATGGAGGTGAATATTTGAGTTACGAGTTTGATCTTCATTTAAAACAATGTGGAATAGTTTCACAACTCGCGCCACCTAGAACACCACAGCGTAATGGTGTGTCTGAATGTCGTAACCGTACTTTATTAGATAAGGTGCGATCTATGATGTCTCTTATCGATTACCGCTATCGTTTTGGGGTTATGCTTTAGATACGGCTGCATTCACGTTAAATAGGGCACCTTCTAAATCTGTTGAGACAACACCATATGAACTATGGTTTGGCAAGAAACCTAAGTTGTCATTTCTTAAAGTTTGAGGCTGCGATGCTTATGTGAAAAAGCTTCAACCTGATAAGCTCGAACCCAAATCGGAGAAGTGCGTCTTCATAGGATACCCAAAACAAACTATTGGGTACACCTTCTATCACAGATCCTAAGGCAAGACTTTTGTTGGTAAGAATGGATCCTTTCTAGGGAAGGAGTTTCTCTCGAAAGAAGTGAGTGGGAGGAAAGTAGAACTTGATGAGGTAATTGTACCTTCTCTCGAATTGGAAAATGGTTCATCACAGAAATTAGTTCCAGTGATGCCTACACCAATTGGTGAGGAAGTTAATGACAATGATCATGAAACTTTAGATCAAGTTACTACCGTACCTCGTAGGTCAACCAGAGTACGGTCCGCATCAGAGTGGTATGGTAATCCTATTCTGGAAGTCATGTTACTCGACCATGACGAACCTACGAACTATGAGGAAGCGATGATGAGCCTAGATTCTGCGAAATGGCTTGAGGCCATGAAATCTGAGATGGGATCCATGTATGAGAACAAAGTGTGGACTTTGGTTGACTTTACCGATAATCGGCAAGCCATAGACAATAAATGGATCTTCAAGAAGAAGACTGACGCTGACGGTAATGTTACTGTCTACAAAGCTCGACTTGTTGCAAAAGGTTTTCGACAAGTTCAAGGAGTTGACTACGATGAGACCTTCTCACCCGTAGCGATGCTCAAGTCTGTCCGAATCATGTTAGCAACTGCCGCATTTTATGATTATGAAATTTGGCAAATGGATGTCAAAACTCATTCCTTAATGGATTTCTTAAAGAAGAGTTGTATATGATGCAACCAGAAGGTTTTGTCAATCCTAAAGGTGCTAACAAAGTGCGCAAGCTCCAGCGATCCATTTATGGACTGGTGCAAGCATCTCGGAGTTGGAATATACGCTTTGATAGTGTGATCAAAGCATATGGTTTTATACAGACTTTTGGAGAAGCCTGCATTTACAAGAAAGTGAGTGGGAGCTCTGTAGCATTTCTAATATTATATGTGGATGACATATTGTTGGTTGGAAATAATACAGAATTTCTGGATAGAATAAAAGGATACTTGAATAAGAAATTTTCAATGAAAGACCTCGGTGAAGCTGCTTATATATTGGGCATCAAGATCTATAGAGATAGATCAAGACACTTAATTGGACTTTCACAAAGCACATACCTTGATAAAGTTTTCAAGAAGTTCAAAATTGATCAGTCAAAGAAAGGGTTCTTGCCTGTGTTACAAGGTGTGAAGTTGAGTCAGACTCAATGCCCGACCACTACAGAAGATAGAGAGAAAATGAAAGTCATTCCCTATGCCTCAGCCATGGTTCTATCATGTATGCAATGCTACCATACGTAATGTGTGCCTTGCTATAAGTTTAGCAGGGAGGTACCAAAGTAATCCAGGAGTGGATCACTTGACAGCGGTCAAGAACATCCTGAAATATCTGAAAAGGACTAAGGATATGTTTCTCGTCTATGAAGGTGATAAAGAGCTTGTCGTAAATGGTTACGTCGATGCAAGTTTTAACACTGATCCGGATGACTATAAGTCACAAACCGGATACGTATTTATATTGAATGGTGGAGCTGTCAGTTGGTGCAGTTCCAAGCAGAGCGTCGTGGCGGGATCTACGTGTGAAGCGGAGTACATAGCTGCTCCAGAAGCAGCAAATGAAGGAGTCTGGATGAAGGAGTTCATATCCGATCTAGGTGTAATACCTAGTGCATCCGATTCAATGAAAATCTTTTATGACGATACTGGAGCAATTGCCTTGGCGAAGGAATCCATATTTCACAAGAGAACCAAACACATCAAGAGACCCTTCAATTCCATCAGCGATAAAGTCAAGGAGGGAGACATAGAGATTTGCAGAATACATACGGATCTGAATGTTGCAGACCCGTTGACTAAGCCTCTTCCATGAGAAAAACATGATCAGCACCAAGACTCCATAGGTGTTAGAATCATTACTATGTAATCTAGATTATTGACTCTAGTGCAAGTGGGACACTAAAGGAAATATGCCCTAGAGGCAATAATAAAGTTGTTATTTATATTACCTTATATCATGATAAATGTTTATTATTCATGCTAGAATTGTATTAACCGGAAACTTAGTACATGTGTGAATACATAGACAAAACAGAGTGTCCCTAGTATGCCTCTACTTGACTAGCTCGTTAATCAAAGATGGTTATGTTTCCTAACCATATACATGTGTTGTCATTTGATGAACGGGATCACATCATTAGATAATGATGTGATGGACAAGACCCATCCGTTAGCTTAGCATAATGATCGTTAAGTTTTATTGCTATTGGTTTCTTCATGACTTATACATATTCCTCAGACTATGAGATTATGAAACTCCCGAATACCGAAGGAACACCTTGTGTGCTATCAAATGTCACAACGTAACTGGGTGATTATAAAGATGCTCTACTAGTGTCTCCGAAGGTGTTTGTTGGGTTGGCATAGATCAATATTAGGATTTGTCACTCCGAGTATCGGAGAGGTATCTCTGGGCCCTCTCGGTAATGCACATCACTATAAGCCTTGCAAGCAATGTGACTAATGAGTTAGTTGTGGGATGATGCATTACGAAATGAGTAAAGAGACTTGCCGGTAATGAGATTGAACTAGGTATGATGAAACCGACGATCGAATCTCGAGCAAGTAACATACCGATAACAAAGGGAATGATGTATGTTGTTATTGCGGTTTGACCGATAAAGATCTTCGTAGAATATGTAGGAACCAATATGAGCATCCAGGTTCCGCTATTGGTTATG
Source organism: Aegilops longissima (assembly GCA_021605205.1). NCBI lineage: Eukaryota > Viridiplantae > Streptophyta > Magnoliopsida > Poales > Poaceae > Aegilops > Aegilops longissima. The sequence continues at coordinate 485,049,721 of CM038681.1, read as the reverse complement.
GACCGGAGATGTGTCTCAGTCATGTCTACATAGTTCTCGAACCCGTAGGGTCCGCACGCTTAATGTTTGATGATGATTTGTATTATGAGTTATGTGTTTTGGTGACCGAAATTTGTGTGGAGTCCCGGATGAGATCACTGATATGATGAGGAGCCTTGAAATGGTCGAGAGGTAAAGATTCATATATTGTAAGGTATTATTCGGACATCAGAATGGTTTCGAGTGGTTCGGGTGTTTTACCGGAGTACCGAGGGGTTACCGGAACCCGCCGGGGAAGTATTGGGCCTGCATGGGCCTTAGTGGAGAGAGAGGAGGGCCGCATGGGGTGGCCCCCCCATGGTAGTCCGAATTGGACTAGGGAGGGGGCGGCGCCCCCCTTTCCCTCTCACTCTCCCTCTCCTTCCTTTTCCCCTCCCGTAAGAAAGGAAAAGGGAGGGGGGGGGGGCGAATCCTACTATGAGTGGAGTCCTAGTCGGACTCCCCCCATGGCGCGCCCCTCCTGGCCGGCCACCTCCTCCACCCCTCCTTTATATACATGGGCAGGGGGGCACCCCATAACATATCAATTGTTCTATTAGCCATGTGCGGTGCCCCCTCCACAGTTTACTCCTCCGGTCATAGCGTCGTAGTGCTTAGGCGAAGCCCTGCGCGGATCACATCACCATCACCATCACCACGCCATCGTGCTGACGGAACTATCCCTCGACCCTCTGTTGGATCAAGAGTTCGAGGGATGTGATCGAGCTGAACATGTGCTGAACTCAGAGGTGTCGTACCTTCGGTACTAGATCGGTTGGACCGTGAAGACGTTCGACTACATCAACCGCGTTAACCTAACGCTTCCGCTTTCGGTCTACGAGGGTACGTGGACACACTCTCCCCGTCTCGTTGCTATGCATCTCCGAGATAGATCTTGCATGAGCGTAGGAATTTTTTTGAAATTGCATGCTACGTTACCCAACAACTTGGACACCGGAAGTGTTTCGGGACGTACCGGGAAGGAATCGGGTCACCAGAAGGGTTTCCAGGCACCCCCCCGGCAAGTTATGGGCCTTATGGACCAAAGGAGGGGACAGACCAGCCCACAAGAGAGCTGGTGCACCTCCTCCCTTGTTTAGCCAGCCCTAGGGAAGGAAAAGGGGGAGGGCTGGCCCCTCCTGCCTTTCACTCTCATAGGAGAAAGGAAAAGGGGGGCGCCACCCTCCCCTACCTTCGCACTCAAAATAAGGAAAGGGGGGCGCGGCTGGGAGGGACCCCAAGTAGGATTCCTCCTACTTGGGCGCCTCCTTTAGCTGCTCCTCCCTCCCTCCCACCTATATATATGTGGGAAGGGGGCTCCTAGCACACAACAAACAATTGCCTAGCCGTGTGCGGCCCCCTCCACGGTTTACACCTCCGGTCATATTTTCGTAGTGTTTGGCGAAGCCCTACGGAGATCACTTCACCATCACCGTCACCATGCCGTCGTGCTGTCGGAACTCATCCACTACCTCGCCGTCTTGCTGGATCAAGATGGCGGAGGACGTCACCGAGCTGAACGTGCGCTGAACGCGGAGTTGTCGTACGTTCGGTACTCGATCGGTTGGATGGCGAAGAAATTTCGACTACATCAACCACGTTGTGAAATGCTTCCACTTACGGTCTATGAGGGTACATAGACACACTCTCCCCCTCTCTTTATCGCTATGCGTTAGCAATAGTTGTAGAAGCAATAGTTGGCGAGATGACCACGACGCAACAACGGAGATCAAGGTGTCGAGCCGGTGATTATGGAGATCATGATGATGCTTTGGAGATGGAGATCAAAAGCACGAGATGATGATGGCCATATCATGTCACATATTTTGATTGCATGTGATGTTTATCTTTTATGCATCTTATTTTCTTAGAACGACGGTAGAATTATAAGATGATCCCTTCACTAAATTTCAAGATATAAGTGTTCTCCCCGAGTATGCACCGTTGCGAAAATTCATCGTTTCGATACACCACGTGATGATCAGGTGTGATAGACTCTACGTTCACATACAACGGGTGTAAGACAGTTTTGCACATGCAGAATACTTGGGTTAAAAACTTGACGAGCCTAGCATGTAAAGACATGGCCTCGGAACACTGGAGACTGAAAGGTAGAACATAATTCATATAGTAGATATGATCAACATAGAGATGTTCACAATTGATGACTACCCCATCTCACGTGATTATCGGACATGGGTTAGTTGATTTGGATCATGTATCACTTAGATAACTTGAGGGATGTTTATTTAAGTGGGAGTTAATTAGTAATTTGATTGATTGAACTTAATTTATCATGAACTTAGTCTTAATAGTTTTTGCATATCTATGTTGTAGATCAATAGCTCGCTATATAGCTCCCTGTTTTTGATATGTTCCTAGAGAAAACTAAATTGAAAGATGATAGTAGCAATAATGCGAACTGGGTCCGTGATCTAAGGATTATCCTCATTGTTGCACAGAAGAATTATGTCCTTGATGCACCGCTAGGTGACATACCTATTACAGGAGCAGACGCAGACGTTATGAACATTTGGCAAGCTTGATATGATGACTGCTTAATAGTTTAGTGCGCCATGCGCTATGGCTTAGAACTAGGACTTGGAAAAACGTTTTGAATGCCACGGAGCATATGAGATGTTCCAAGAGCTGAAATAGGTATTTAAGACTCATGCCCATGTCGAGAGTTATGAGAGCTCTGACAAGTACTTTGCCTACAAGATGGAGGAGAATAGCTCAACCAGTGAGCATGAGCTCAGAATGTCTGGGTACTACAATCGCTTGAAGTTAATCTTCCAGATAAGATTGTGATTGACAGGGTTCTCTAGTTACAATCACCAAGCTACTAGAACTTCGTGATTAACTATAATATACAAGGGATGACGAAAACGATTCTCAAGCTCTTCACGATGCTAAAATCAACGAATGTAGAAATCCAGAAAGAGCATCAACTATTGATGGTTAACAAGACCACTGGTTTCAAGAAAAAGGGCAAGGGAAGGAAAGGGAACTTCAAGAAGAATGGCAAGCAAGTTGCCACTCCCGGGAAGAAACCCAAAGCTAGACCCAAGCTTGAAACTGAGTGCCTCTACTACAAAGGGAGTGGTCACTAGAAGCGGAACTGCCCCAAATACTTGGCGGATAAGAAGGATGGCAAAGTGAACAAAGGTATATTTGATATACATGTTACTGATGTGTACCTTACTAGTATTGGTAGCAGACCCTGGGTATTTGATACTAGTTCAGTTGCTAAGATTAGTAACTCAAAACAGGAATTGCAAAATGAACAGAGACTAGTTAAGGGCGAGGTGACGATGTGTGTTGGAAATGATTCCAAGGTTGATACGATAACCATCGCACACTCCCTCTACCTCCGGGATTAGTGTTGAACCTAAATAAATGTTATTTGGTGTTTTCGGTGAGCATGAATATGATTTGATCATGTTTATTGCAATACGGTTATTCATTTAAGTTAGAGAATAATTGTTGTTCTATTTACATGAATAAAACCTTCTATGGTCATACACCCAATATAAATGGTTTATTGAATCTCAATTGTAGTGATACACATATTCATAATATTGATGCCAAAAGATGCAAAGTTGATAATGACAGTGCAACATACTTGTGGCACTGCCGTTTAGGTCATATTGGTGTAAAGCGCATGAAGAAACTCCATGCAAATGGACTTTTGGAATCACTTGATTATGAATCATTCGAAGCTTGTGAACCATGCCTCATGGGCAAGATGACTAAAACTCCGTTCTCCGAAACAATGAAGTGAGCTAATGACTTATTGGAAATAATACATACCGATGTATGTGATTTGATGAGTGTTAAGGCACGCGGCGGGTATCGTTATTTTCTGACCTTCACAGATGATTTGAGTAGTATGTGTATATCTACTTGATGAAACACAAGTCTGAAACATCTGAAAAGTTCAAAGAATTTCAGAGTGAAGTGGAGAATCGTGGTAACAAGAAAATAAAGTTTCTACAATTTGATCATGGAGGCGAATATTTGAGTTATGAGTTTGGCCTTCATTTAAAACAATATGGAATAGTTTCACAACTCACGCCACCTGGAACACCACAGCGTAATGGTGTGTCTGAACGTCGTAACCGTACTTTATTATATATGGTGCATTCTATGATGTCTCTTACCGATTTGCCACTATCGTTTTGGGGTTATGCATTAGAGACAGCTGCATTCACGTTAAATAGAGCACCGTCTAAATCCGTTGAGATGACACCGTATGAACTGTGGTTTGGCAAGAAACCTAAGCTGTCGTTTCTTAAAGTTTGGGGATGCGATGCTTATGTCAAAAGGCTTCAGCCAGATAAGCTCGAACCCAAATCGGAGAAGTGCCTCTTCATAGGATACCCTAAAGAAACTATTGGGTACACCTTCTACCACAGATCCGAAGGCAAGATCTTTGTTGCTAAGTTTGGGTCCTTTCTAGAGAAGGAGTTTCTTTCAAAAGAAGTGAGTGGGAGGAAAGTAGAACTTGACGAGGTAATTGTACCTTCTCTTGAATTGGAAAGTAGCGCATCACAGAAATCGTTCCCATGATTCCTATACCAACTAGAGAGGAACTAATGATAATGATCATGAAATTTCAGATCAGGTTACTACTGAACCTCGTAGGTCGACCAGAGCACGATCCGCACCAGAGTGGTACGGTAATCCTATCCTAGAAGTTGTGTTACTAGACCAAGGTGAACCTACAAACTATGAAGAAGCTATGATGAGCCTAGATTCTGACAGATGGCTTAAGGCCATGAAATCTGAGATTGGATCCACGTATGAGAACAAAGTGTGGAATTTGGTGGACTTGCCCGATGATCGGCAAGCCATAGAGAATAAATGGATCTTCAAGAAGAAGACTGACGTTGATGGTAATGTTACTATCTACAAACCTCGAGTTGTCGCAAAAGGTTTTCGACAAGTTTAAGGAGTTGACTACGATGAGACTTTCTCACCCGTAGCGATGCTTTAGTCTGTCTGAATCATGTTGGCAATTGCCGCATTTTATGATTATGAGATATGGCAAATGGACGTCAAAACTACATTCCTTAATGGATTTCTTAAAGAAGAGTTGTATATGATGCAAGCAGAAGGTTTTGTCGATCCTGAAGGTGCTGACGAAGTGTGCAAGCTCTAGCGATCCATCTATGGACTGGTGCAAGCATCTTGGAGTTGGAATATACGCTTTGATGAGGTGATCAAAGCATATGGTTTAATACAGACTTACGGTGAAGATTGTATTTACAAGAAAGTTAGTGGGAGCTCTGTAGCATTTCTGATATTATATGTGGATGACATATTGTTGATTGGAAATGATATAGAATTTCTAAATAGCATAAAAGGATACTTGAATAAGAATTTTTGAATGAAAGACCTCGGTGAAGCTTCTTACATATTGGGCATCAAGATCTATAGGGATAGATCGAGACGCTTAATAGGACTTTCACAATGTACATACCTTGGCAAAGTTTTTAAGAAGTTCAAAATGGACCAGTCAAAGAAAGGGTTCTCTTGCATGTGTTGCAAGGTGTGAACTTGAGTAAGACTCAAAAGCCCGACCACGGTAGAAGATAGAGAGAATGAAAGTTATTCCCGATGCCTCAGCCATAGGTTCTATAAAGTATGACATGCTGTGTACCAGACATGTTGTGTGCCTTGCCATGACTTTGGCAAGGGGGTACAATAGTGTTTGAGGAGTGGATCACTGGACATTGGTCAAAATTATCCTTAATTACCTAAGAAGACTAAGTAAATATAATGTTTCTCGGTTATGGAGGTGATAAAGAGTTCGTCGTAAAGGGTTACATCGATGCAATCTTTGACACCGATTCAGATGACTCTGAGTCTCAATCTGGATACATATTGAAAGTGGGAGCAATTAGCTAGAGTATCTCCGTGCAGCGCATTGTAGACATAGAAATTTGCAAAATACACACGGATCTGAATATGGCAGACCCGTTGACTAAACCTCTCTCAAAAGCAAAACATGATCACACCTTAGTACTCTGTGGGTGTTGATCACATGGCGATGTGAACACGATTATTGACTCTAGTAAACTCCTTGGGTGTTAGTCACATGGCGATGTGAACTATGGGTGTTAATCACATGGCGATGTGAACTAGATTATTGACTCTAGTGCAAGTGGGAGGCTGAAGGAAATATGCCCTAGATGCAATAATAAAGTTGTTATTTTATATTTCCTTATTCATGATAAAGGTTTATTATTCATGCTAGAATTGTATTGATCGGAAACTTAAATACATATGTGAATACATAAACAAATACCGTGTCCCTAGTATGCCTCTACTAGACTAGCTCGTTGATCAAAGATGGTTAAGGTTTCCTAACCATAAACATGTGTTGTCATTTGATAACGAGATCACATCATTAGGAGAATGATGTGATGGACAAGACCTACCCGTTAGCTTAGCATATTGATCGTTCAGTTAATTGCTATTGATTTCTTCATGTCAAATACATATTCCTTCGACTATGAGATTATGCAACTCCTGAATACCGGAGGAATACCTTGTGTGCTATCAAACGTCACAACATAACTGGGTGATCATAGAGATGCTCTACAGGTATCTCCGAAGGTGTTTGTTGAGTTGGCATAGATCAAAATTAGGATTTGTCACTCCGAGTTTCGGAGAGGTATCTCTGGGCCCTCTCGGTAATACATATCATAAGCTTGCAAGCAAATGACTAAGGAGTTAGTCACAAGGTGATGTATTACCGAACGAGTAAAGAGACTTGCCGGTAACGATATTGAACTAGGTATGAAGATACCAACGATCGAATCTCGGGCAAGTAACATACCGATGGACAAAGGGAATTACGTATGTTGTCATAACGGTTCGACCGATAAAGATCTTCATAGAATATGTAGGAGCCAATATGGCATCCAGGTTCCGCTATTTGTTATTGACCGGAGAGGTGTCTCGGTCATGTCTACATAGTTCTCGAACCCGTAGGGTCCGCATGCTTAACGTTCGTTGACGATATAGTGTTATATGAGTTATATGTTTTGGTAACCGAATGTTGTTCGGAGTCCCGGATGAGATCACGGACATGACGAGGACTCTCGAAATGGTCGAGAGGTAAATAATGATATATAGGACAATGGTATTTGGACACATGAAGTGTTTCGGGACGTACCGGGAAGGAATCGGGTCACCGGAAGGGGTTCCGGGCACCCCCCCCCCCGGCAAGTTATGGGCCTTATAGGCCAAAGGAGGGGACAGACCAGCCCACAAAAGTGCTGGTGCACCTCCTCCCTTGTTTGGCCAGCCCTAGGGAAGGAAAAGGGGGAGGGTTAGCCCCTCCCGCCTTTCCCTCTCATAGGAGAAAGGAAAAGGGGGGGGGGGCACCCTCCCCTGCCTTTCCCCGCACTCCTAATAAGGAAAGGGGCGCGGCTTGGGAGGGACCCCAAGTAGGATTGCTCCTACTTGGGTGCCTCCTTTGGCTGCTCCTCCCTCCCTCCCACCTATATATATGTGGGAAGGGGGCGCCTAGCACACAACAGACAATTGCTTAACCGTGTGCAGCGCCCCCCTCCATGGTTTACACCCTCGGTCATATTTTCGTAGTGCTTAGGCGAAGCCCTACGAAGATCACTTCACCATCACCGTCGCCACTCCGTCGTGTTGTCGGAACTCATCCACTACCTCGCCGTCTTACTGGATCAAGAAGGCGGAGGATGTCACCGAGCTGAATGTGTGCTGAACGGAGAGGTGCTGTACGTTCGGTACTCGATCGGTTGGATCGCGAAGAAAGTTCGACTACATCAACTACGTTGGGAAACGCTTACGCTTACGGTCTACGAGGGTACGTAGACACACTCTCCCCCTCTCATTGCTATGCATCTCCATGGATAGATCTTGCGTGTGCGTAGATTTTTGTTTTGTTTTCCATGTAACATTTCCCAACAATGTAATAGGTGAGTATCTCAGGGTGAGTACTTCATTTAAATATAGAAACGTCCCAAAGAATTAAAGATTTGCAATAAATTCCAAGAATTTTTCTCCCCTATACATAGATTTCCTCTCCCCCTGAATTTAACATTTGATAATGGGAGCACGTAGGGTGAGATAAAATAATAGCAAAAAAATATTATAGCAGAATAGGCTCAGAGCAAATTAATAACTGACATATCTTTCCCCTCTTAAAGATATGTGAATTCTCTCCTCTTATGAAAGTGCATCTCTCTTCCTTTCTTAGAAGATTTTTGTAAGAATGAGCTTTGATGTGCTCTCTCTCTCCCCCCTTTGACATCAATTTCCAAGAAGGGTGGTATTCATGGATATGAGTCAAGTGAGTGTGGTCCTTGAGAGACACAACAAAGCAGAATGCAGCTTACGATGCAGGTAGAGGGAAAGAATCATTGTGTGGAGCTGAAAAAGAATAATCAATATTAGATGGCAAAAAGTTTTCTTAGTAGTGAAATTGGTGGCGTTGATTTATGTCGATCGGTGACACCAAGATGAGGCAATCATAGACTGAGCATATCAAAGAGACCGAGTTAGTCCGTTTCGGTGGAACGGATGAACTGTGTACAAGTAGAACTTGTGCTTCGGTCTGGCCAATAGGTTTAGATCGGTGTGACCGAGTTCAATGCAGAGGGAAAAATTTGTCAACTCAGCTCACTTTCAATTGAAATTTCACAAAGATTTTTAAGGAACTTTTGATAGAGTTTGCAATGAATTTGACTTAGAGAAAATAGAAAAGATCACAAAAAGATAGAAAGGATCTAGATGGTGTTTTTTTGTAAAGGGAAACACAATTTGAAGAAGAAATGCAAAATAGATTCAACTAACGAAAGAAAACACTAGAGAACTTCATCTAGAGGTGGTCGGCAACATAGTCACCTATGTTAGAGTATATTGACTTAGGAGTCAAGTGAGATCACTTGATCATAGGTCATACTCATCGTTAAGCTCAAAATGGGGTTGCCATTTTTTTTTATTTAAGCGTCTTAATGTGTTCACATCTTGTTGAGTTGCTTTATCTCATGGCTTGGAGCAAAGCTTATCTAAGATGGAAAATACATACCTTGGGTTGTGGTGTTGATCTTGATCATGTAGTTGAACTTATGGCGGATGCTCAATGTCGACGTGGTTCATCAAGAGTTGTGAGCATCCCTATGAAAATGAAGCTCATCTTCCTACATGGGTTAGTCTTGCAATAATAACTCTTATGTATCCAAAATGACAAGAGTGAAATTTCATCATACAGACATTGTCAAAGGATATGTTGTGTGTGGATTTGTTCCTTGATCTCAACAGCCAAAGCATAGATACTTGGTGATGTAGAAATTGCTCAAGATGTGAGTGATTTGCAATCTCATAGATTGGGGCTCATCCAAGTACCTACAAGGGTTAGATAACATACAAGGGTGCAAATATATCCAAGACAAATGATCATCATCATAAGAGAAATATCAAGGATTAGTCACATAGGCTCATGCCTTGCATGTATCCAAATGGAATCTCTATTCCAAATTTGAGGCATCAATGATGTTCAAATCACTCCTCAAGCAACAAAATATCTTTTCATCAAGCGGTTTTGTGAAGATATCCGCCAATTGCTTGTCGGTACAAACATGATTAAGATTGATATCTCCTTTAGCAACATGATCACGAATGAAATGGTGACAAACTTTGATATACTTAGTTTGAGAATGTTGCACATGATTGTGTGCAATCTTAATAGCACTCTCATTGTCACATAGCAATGGAACATGTCTCACATGGATCCCATAATCTTTGAGAGTTTGGGTCATGCAAAGTAAAATGAGCACAACAAGATTACGCGGCAACGTATTTCGCTTCAGCGGTGGATAGTGATATCGAGTTTTGTTTCTTAGAGGACCAAGAGATAAGGGATCTACCAAGAAATGGACATGTACCCTTAGTGGATTTTCTATCACCTTGTCGCCGGCATATTCCGAGTCAGAATAGCCAACAAGATCAAAAGATGACCTCTTAGGGTACCAAATGCCAAAATTTGATGTATGAATCAGATATCTCACTATTCTTTTCACAGCCTTAAGATGACATTCTTTAGGAGCAGCTTGATATCGTGCACACATGCACACACTAAGCATAATATCGGGACGAGAGGCACAAAGATACAATAATGAACCAATCATAGATCGGTAAACCTTTTGGTCAAGCGGATTGCCATCATTCGTCAAATCAAGATGTCCACTAGTAGGCATGGGTGTTTTCATACCTTTGCTATCTTGCATGTTGAACTTCTTGAAAAGATCCTTGGTATACTTTGTTTATGAAACAAAGGTAACTTCCTTAGTTTGCTTGATTTGCAAGCCAAGGAAAAACTTGAGTTCACTCATCATAGACATCTCGAATTTTTTCCCGACATCAATCTTCCAAACTTTTCACTAAAATGAGGGTTAGTAGAGCCAAATATGACATCGTCAACATAGATTTGGCACACAAATAACTCTCCATTAAACCTTTTAGTAAAAAGACTATAATCGATTTTCCCAATTTCAAAACATTTTTCAATAAGAAACTTAGTCAAGCATTTATACTAAGCTCTAGGGGCTTGTTTAAGACAATAAAGAGCTTTGTGAAGTTTGTAGACATGATTAGATTTTTTGGGATTAACAAAGCCGGGAGGTCGTTTAACATAAACTTCATCCTCAATTTCACCATTTAGAAAAGCACTTTTAATATCCATTTGGTCTAAGGTGATATCATGGTGATTGGCATAAGCAAGTAAAATGCGAATGGACTCAAGTCTAGCAACGGGGGCATATGTATCACCTTAGTCCATACCTTCGACTTGAGTGCAGCCTTGAGTGACGAGATGGGCCTTGCTGCGTACAACTTGTCCATCTTTATCTTGCTTATTATGGAACACCCACTTTGTTCCAATGATGTATTGATCATTGTTGGGCTGCTCAACCAATGTCCACACTTGGTTTCGCTCAAAGTTGTGTAGCTCTTCGTGCATAGCATTTATCCAATCTGGATCTTCAAGGGCTTCTTCTACCTTCATAGGTTCAATGCTAGAAATGAATGAGTAATGTTCACAAAAGTTACCCAGACGAGTTTTAGAGTGAGTGATTCTCTCGGTGTTGATGTCTGTCGGTGTACTAGAGTAGGGGTACCCTAGTTTCCCGAACTCGCAGCATCGGGCAATCATGAGACTCCGCAGTAGGCTTGCCTGGTGACCGCCAAGGTCCTCCTCGGCTCCATTGGAGCCATTCAAGAACAAAGTATTTAAGTCAAAGAGACAAGACTCCGACAAGAGGAGCTTGCCGGGAAGGCCAACAAAGGCACACAGGAGACAAGGCCCCGGCAAGAGGAGCTTGCCGGGAAGGCCCGGTGAGCGACAAGCTTCCGGGCGCAACAAGGCAACAACCATGCAAGGCGCTTGCGCGCAGGCTACCACTCTTTTCCTCCGCCCAAAGACATCCACCAACGTGTCGCCATGGGACCTTTCCAGCGACGTGGCAAAGGGCTTGGCGGCGGCCAGAAGCGCTGTGGCAAGCGGTCCGACAAGATTGCCATCGTGGCAGCGGTGGCGTCCCCGACGGTCCTTTCGCCTTGTTTAGTCGACTTAGACGGGCATTTAATGCCTTTGTCCCCGCCGTCGTGGTTAGGTAGGATACAGATGTACAAGTAGCTGTACCAACCGCAACTCATTTTCCTTTTTGCCCTTTGTCTACGCTACACCTGTCGATGACCCTTTAGCATATAAAAGGAGGCCCATGCGCAACGAGAGGGGGTTCGGTTCATTCAAACCAGAGAACACTCAAGCTAGGTCTTGTAGCTCTCTCAGCTCCCTAGCAAGAACACAATTCAATCACACAAGCAGCAGAGGAGTATTATCTCTCCGGAGAGCTCGAAGCTGGGTAACCGCTCGGTGCTTCGCCCGATCGCGCTCTTCGCGACCTCTCGCCCCCACCGAACCGAAGGGGCTCGGTCCGCCGTCCCATAGGTGTTCGTGGGTCCGATCAGCTTCCCGACATCTTTGGCGAGCCGTAGGGCGCCGAGGCTGTGTGAACCTGATCCGGCGCTCACACGAGCAACATCTTCATCATCTTCATCGACATGCCACCGAAGAAGAAGGCTTCGGCGGCAGCGGAGCCGTCCACGTCGATCCCACAACCACCGGAGCAAATGGGTGGTGGGGTAGACGCCCGGCGGAAGAACGGGCGCCGACGAGGAGCCCACGACGCTGCCAAGTCCAAGGACAAGGCTGCGCAGACCTCGGCGTCTGCAGACACGCACCACGCCCATCTCAGGAGGCGCGGGACCGACAGCGTCATGGTATTCACAGTACCATACGCTCGTTGGATCAAGATCGAGCTGGTGGATCCCGAGGCCCTCAAGACCAGCGTGCACACCAACATGCTGGCACGAGCGAGGCACGGTCGCCTGGACGGGATACTGCTCCTTCTAACATAGTTAGGAGTCCGAGCATATCCCGCTCCTCGCGCCGTTCGCCACTGCCACCCACCACTCCAGCAGAAGCTTTGGCGAGCTCAATCGCCTTCTAGATTACCCTCCAACAGCCGACAAGGTCGACGAATGGAGGGCCACCATCCAGAGTCTCATCGGCTTTGCCAACGGCGACACTCCGCGGCAACCGACTACATCGCTGCCGCGGCAGGACGACAAGGCACGAGCCGGAGGCGACGAAACCTGTGGAGGTGCAACCACCATGCACTCTCCACCCCGAAGGCCAAGATCGCCGACTCGCCGGATCCACCTCGACAGCGACTCCACCGCGTCATCGGATCCACGAGCTCGTCGCGATCAACACCAAGTTCTCCACGAACGACAGCAAGAAGACGCTTGAACTCGCATCGAGCACCGAAGAGAAGCGTGGGCCCTCTGTCGACATGCATGCGCCAGGGGAACCAGGCGGCTTGCCGTACGCGGTAGGTTGCCCTGCGTTCACTCGTGAGCTGCGGCAAGTCCAAAGGGCCCAAGAAGAAGAATTTCTGCCGATGTACCAGAGAAGTACGACGGCAAGACGATCCGTCGGAGTTCCTCAAGATCTACACCATTGCGGTGCAAGCTGCCGGGGCGAGACGACAAGATTCTCGCCAACTACTTCCGCCGGTACTCAAGCCAATGTCGATCTTGGCTCATGCACTTGCCGACAACTCCATATCCTCTTGGCAGATCTGTGCCATCAGTTTGTCGGCGCCTTCACAAAGCGCCACAAGCCCCATGGCCAAGAGAGCGATCTTCATCTGTTAGCCCGTAAGGAAGGAGAACCCCACGCAAGTACATTCGAGATTCAGCCGTGTACAAAGACAACATCCCAGATGTCCACCCCGCCTGGTGATCAGCGCTTCCATCGATCGCGCGAAACCGCAGGATGCGGAGGAGATGGCAATGTGCTAGATCGAGACGCCGCTGAGCTATATGCCCTGGCCGACAAGTGTGCACGTACGAGGAAGGGAGGAGACTCTTGAGAGAATGTAGAAGCGTAAACCGCAGGATCTCGATAGTGAGGATCCACCCGGCAAAGAAAAGCGCGGTGAAGCAATAGAAAGAAGAAAGGCAGAGATGTGCTAGTTGTCGAGCAGTCCGCAACGGAGGTGGCGCTTAAGAAAGCCAAAGTTGGTAGCTCCGCAAGGAGGTTGCCGTGAGCACCAACCGCCAAAGCTGTGGCGGTCGCCGACAAGCGTGACGGCTCCAACAAACAGATTGCAAGATCCACCACACCAAGGGCCATGACCTCCAGAGCTGCAAGAAGGTCGAGCAGCTTGTTGAGCAGCAGAAGGCTGAATACGAGCGGCGCGACAAGGAGAAGGCTCAAGAAGGTGCTGGAGGACCTAGCAAGAAACGCCCCGGCCGGGGAGGACGCCGCGGCAAGGCCAAGCAGCGGCAAGGAGACAGACCTCCCCGTGGCCGCGACAAGGATGAAGATGACGACGACGATGAAGACATGGAAGATGATGAAGCCGACGAGCAAGAGTTCCAAAAAGCCACAGAGGTCCTGTGCGTTGACGGTGGTGCATCTCTGCATACTTCACACCGCCAACTCAAGCAGTGGATGCGCGAAGTCAATGCGGCAGAACCATCCATCGAGTCACGCAAGCCTCTGAAATGGTCCAACACGCCTATCATCTTTGATATTGAGGACCACCCGATCGCATCATCGCGTCGGTGCTTGCCGATGTTGGTTTCACCAACTATCCGCAACCTCAAGGTCACTAAGATGCTAGTTGACGGCGGGCCGGCTTGAACCTGATCTCCTCCGCGTACTCCGTAAGCTTCAGATCCACGATGGCGAGCTCAAGAGACAGCACATTCCAAGGAATTAATCCGGAAGGAGCAAGCGAAGGGAAAAATCACGCTGCCCGTGACATTTGGCAGCGAAGTTGAACTTCAGGATCGAGAGGGTCACCTTTGACGTTGTTGACTTCCCATTGCCTTATAATGGGATACTTGGCCGCCCAAAGACTCGCCAAGTTTATGGCAGCCTCTCATTATGCATACAACTTGCTCAAGATGCCAGCCCGATAAGTGTCATCTCTGTCCCCGGCGACAAGAAAGATGCTCTTATCTGCGCCGACAAGATCTACGGAAGCAGCAGCAAAGCAAATCACAAGTCACTTGCCGCTGAAGCTCCCGGGGAAGAAGAAGACCAAGTCCGCAAGAGCTCGATGCCCACTCCGCAAGCGCACCTCTTCGAGTGCTGCGCTACCGCCGAGGACGCACCATCGAGCTCCACCGCAAGTGCAAGAAGACGATGGCAGCTCCACCAAAGACCAAGAAGGTGTCCGCCAAGGAGGACGACATCGGTGGTACCTTCACCATCGCTGCCACTTTGACCCTAAATAGGAAGGCGCGCGCTGCTTTCTCTGGGCTAACGCCGACGTGTTTGCGTGGCAACCGCCCCGACATCCCCGTGTTCCTGTGAAAGTAATTGAGCACCATCTTGCCGTCCGTCCTCACGCCGCCCGCCAAGCGTAAAGTCGAAGCAGCAAAGGAGCACCAAGAGTTCATTGCGAAGAGATCAAGAAATTGGAAGCAGCAGGCCTTGTCGAGGAGTGCTCCATCCCACGTGGTTGGCCAATCCTGTAGTCGTAGCGTAAGGCAAACGGAAAATGGAGGCTTTGTATCGACTTTATCGATGTTAATAAAGCTTGTCCTAAAGACCCATTTCCTTGCCGCGATCGATTAGATTGTTGACTCCACGGCCGGATGTGATTTGCTTTCATTTCTTGATGCATACTCAGATATCATCGATCTTCATGGCGTAAGAGGATGAAGAGAAAACCGCATTCATCACCCCATGTGGCACATACTGTTTCATATGGATGCCTTTCGGTTTAAAGAATGCTGGTTCAACATTTGCAAGAGTAGTCCATGACGCTTTTGAACCGCAAATGCACGTAAATGTAGAAGCCTACATGGATGACATAGTGGTCAAGAGCAAGGACAAGGCAACTCGATTCAAGATTTAGATGAAACCTTTGCAAATCTGCGCAAGATCAACCTCAAGCTCAACCCCGAGAAGTGTGTGTTTGGAGTCCCTCCGCAAGCTTCTCGGTTCTTCGTGTCTCAAGGGAATTCAAGCCAATCCCGACAAGATCAAGGCCATTGAGCAGATTGAAGCACCAAAGCGCCAAGGATGTACGAAGACTTGCCGGTTATGTAGATGCTCTCAAGAGGTTTATCTCTAGGTTCGCTGAAGCGCCTACCCTTTTTCAAAATATTGAAAAAGGCAGGTCCAAGGAAATGGACTCTGAAGCGGAGGCTGCGCTGCAGACTTAAAGAGATACCTGTCCTCCACTCCAATACTTGTCGCACTTAGGCCACAAGAGAAGTTGCTGCTATATATAACGGCAACCAATCAAGTGGTTAGTGCTGCGTTAGTAGCGAGAGGGAGGCGGATAATGAGCCGGCAACCATGGCAGGGACATCCAGAACAAGCAAGGAACTTCACCGCAAGCTCGTCCCGATAAAGATGGATCTCAAGCAGCGTGTGAGAAGATGCGAAAAGGATGGTGCAGCGCCCAGTTTACTTTGTCGGCCTCTTCGCAGGGGCTAGGTCAAGGTACTGTGTGCAGAAATTGCTTTTCGCCTTCTCATGGCCTCGAGAAAGCTGCGCCATTACTTTCAAGCACATGGGATCACAATCGCCACCGCTTTCATCAAGAGGATATTGCAAAATCCAGAGGCAACAGCAGGATTGTCGAATGGGCACTAGAACTGCAAGCTTTGGTCTCAAGTTTGAGAGCACCTCAACTATCCAAAGCGAGCATTGGCGGAGTTCATAGCAGAATGGACGCCAACATAGGATGAAGAAATTCAGAAACGAGCATCCCGGCAAGGAAGCAAGCAAAGAGTGGCTGATGTACTTTGATGGTGCCTTCTCGCCACAAGGCGCCGGTGTCTTGCGTCGCTTATCGCACCCACCGGAGAGCACCTCAAGTACATAGTCCAGATGCACTTTCCCAAGGAGCAAGCAACAAACAATACCGCAGAGTATGAAGGTTTGCTTGTCGGTCTCGTGGATCGCATGTAGACCTTGGGATCAAGAAGCTCATTGTCGTGGGTGACTCACAGCTTGTCGTCCGCCAAGTGAACAAGGATTATCGAGTCCGCTGATGGAAGCCTATGTTGATGAAGTGAGAAAGCTAGAAGAGCACTTTGACGGCCTCAGATGGAACATGTTCCAAGAGCTCGTAACAATATTGCTGATGGCTCGACAAAGTGCGCCAGACTCAAGTTACACTGTGGAACCAGGGATTTTGTGCTCAAGCTGACTCAACCGATCGTAACGCCATCAACCGGACAGAACAAGAAGAGGAAGTTGATTTCGGTGACTATTTTCCGCAGAGCTTCCCGAAGCCGCCGCCAAGAAGGTCCCCAAGATCAACACCAAGAGTGTTGAGGAGCAGTCTGCTCCGACAAGCCCTAGGGTTTGTTTCGTTGAAGCAGACGCTCCCGACAAGTTTTGTTCCAGCAAGCTTGTCGGGGAACATCAAGCTCCGGCTGAGCCGCAGGTTCTTGCCGTAGAAGCGGATGTTCCCACAACAGCAAATGTGCCTTTAGTCCTTGTTGTCGAGTCGCAAGCTCCTGCATGGGCGCAGTAGATTGTCCATTTTCTTCAGACAGGAGAACTTCCCGAAGAGCAAGAAGAAGCGGAAAGAGTAGCCCGTCAGCCAAGTATGTACCAGTTTGTCGACAACACACTGCATGTAAGAAGACTCAACGGTGTGAAATTGAAGTGTATCCACCGGAAGATGGATGTAAGCTGCTGGCAGAGATACACGGAGGCATATGTGGTCACCACATTGGCGCGAGAGCACTTGCCGCAAAGCTTCCGCAAGGTTTTTTTGGCCGACAGCCCTCCGTGATGCAATCGCACAAGTAACCAAGTGTGAAGCGCAAGGCCCATTCCAAGCAGATACACCAGCCAGCTCAAGCTCTCCAGACGATCCCTTTATCCTCGCCATTTTCGTCCGGGGCTCGACATCCTCGCCCTTCCCCGTAGTTGTCGGGGCTTTGAGTACTTGTATGCTGTAATCGACAAGTTCACAAAGTGGCCGGAAGTGGAAGCAGTGAGGAAGGTGACAGACATCAAGCAAATCAAGTTCTTCAGTCGATTGTTTGCCGCTTCGAATCCCTAACAGGATCATCACCGACAACGGTACACAATTCACGAGCCGCACCTTCATGCAATACGCCCAAGATCTTGGCGCCAAGGTCCGCTTCACTTCTTGCTCATCCGAGAAGTAACGGTCAAGCGGAGAGGGCAATGCTGAAGTGCTGCGGGCTCAAGACCAGAACTTTTGACAAAGCTGCACAAGTGCGAAGAAACTGGATTGAGGAGCTGCCGGTGGTTCTTGGTCGATCAGACGACGCCAAATCGAGCCACCGCCGCACACCTTTCGCCTAATCTATGGAGCAGAGGCAGTTCTCGCCACGGAACTCATATTCGGTCACCTCGAAAGTGCTCGCTATGATGAGTTTGAGCAAGAGCAGCTGCGACAAGATGACGCGCTGCTCCTTGAGGAGGACCGCCTTCAGTCGCTGCACGAGCTGCTCGTTACCAGCAAGCTTTGCGCCGCTACCATAGCCGCAGTTAATGCCGAAGTCTCGAGGAAGGCGATTTTGTTCTTCGCGCGCTCAGTCCGCCAAGAATTCCAACAAGTTGACGCTGAAGTGGAAGGCCCTTGTCGGGTGAAACGAGTCACTAGGCTCCTGGCGCTGTCCGCTTTGAGACCAAGATGGCATTCCGTGAGCAACTCCCGAATATTGAGCATCTTCGTAAGTTTTACCCGTAGGGCACGGTTGTCGGAACCTGTTCCGGCAACCACCTTTTGTACAAGTCTTGCCGATGTTGCATGTAATCCTTTGTACAAAGCCGGGCGCAGATCCCATGCATAAGTAAAGCTCATGTGTTCCGCACAACTTGTCAATTTCATGCTTTCATTATCTTATTGCATGCGTTATCTGACACTTTGTGCAGCACCTACACCCGGTAAGCAATAACGAGCCGCAAGGCTCCATAATTTTATTTTCTCTTCTTTCTCTTTCTCAAAGAAAGGAAGGCTCCCTCACACACAAGTTTGCCGGGGGAGAAGGAGAAGATAATGGTGTGGACCAAGCGTCGCTCAAGGAAGTTTCGCCTTACCGAGAAGCAAACGACAGAAAAGCTAAGTTGTCAAAATTTGAGCAACCAGCTTTTAAATTTTTAAGTTATCTTCCTCGAACGACCGTGCTTTGTATGGAAAACCTGTGTGTGGAGGAACTAACTCAGTAGCTAGTTGCGCCTTACTTTGTTTCGAGTCCGCCAACAACTTAAGTGAGCTGCAACTAGTTGTGACAAGGTTGCTTGTCGGAAGCGGCACCGCCAAAGAAGTTGCCGACGTTCAAGACTCAGGCCATGCAAAGGTGCTCATACCGACAAGTTCCCTAAAAGCGTAGGGAAAAAACATACAAAGGAAAGAATCAAGTAAAGGAAATAACATAGCAATTACTTCCCAAAATAGAGTTATATTACAAGATAGCTTGTCGCAGCTCTAATAGATTGTTTTCATAAACATGACTAGCAGCGACAAGGAAAAGATAAAATTGGCGGCCTAATCTACGCGGTCGCCATCAACCCTCTTGATCTTGCCCACCTTGTCCACAATGGGTGCGACAAGGGCCTTGAGTGCCTCCACATCAGCATCCGGCGGCAGGGACTTGAGGACGCCGGTGAGGTTGAGGCCTGGATTGTGGAAGGCTACCTTCATCAAGACCTTCCGAGAGCTCTCGCGCAGATCCGGGCGCGATTCTCGCCAGCTGCTTTGGGATCTCTTCCCGAGTCGCTGGAGAGCCGCCACCACGCCTTGAAGAACAAGCTGAGCTTGGCGCTGGGTTGGAGGTGCTCGTCGGAGGAATATCCAAGATCCACCATCCCAGCTCCGCCACCCCCCGTCGATGGCGGCGGCAACATTCACAAGACCCTCGGTCCAAGGCTCCACATTCTCCTCAAGGTGCTCTGGCGGTAGTAGCACTCGCCAACAGCGCCTCGCCGGCCTTGACCTTCTCCAACAAGGCCACCTCCCGCCTCCTTGGCGTCGCCCGGCGTCGCAGATCAAGGTGGTCAGCTTCAGCTCAAGATCTGCTTTGAGTCCTTGGCGCGCTTGAGCTCCTTGCTCTTTCAGCGAGACGGCCCCGCAGCTCGCCAAGAGTGTAGGCGTCCTTCTCGCTCGTGCTTGAGTGCAGCAAGCTCCTCGCCGCCTCTTCCGAGATTGGCCTCCAGCTGCGCCACTTCGCCTCCAGCTCCTTCTTGGCGGCCTCGGCAGCCGCGGCAGCGCCCTTGCTTCCTTAAGGGCCCCGCCAAATGTTTGCTCATGGCGTGGCAAGCTCCTCCTCATGGCTGTCAAGATTGATCTTCCGCTGCGCCAGCTCGCCCTCCTGCAGAGCAGCTTCTCGGCAGCAAGCGCTGCCGCTCCTCAACCTCAGCCTTCTCGAGGATGAAGGCTGTGCGCCTCGGCGATTTGCTCCGCCTCCGCCAAGGCCCGGAGAGCTTCTCGATTGATGCCCCGGAGCTCCTTCGCTGCTTCTCTATGTCCGCTCCGCCGCGACAAGCGCTTCCCGGATTCCAGCTTGGCTTGTCGGGTGCGGTAGAGCGACAAGAGCTTCCGCAATACCGCACCTCCTCGGACTTGCGCTGCTGCTGCTTGGCGCGTCGACCAGCGCCAGCCTCAGCGGAGGCGAGCAGCTCTTCGTCAAAGGTCTCCCCTTCAATCGGAGCCTCGAGCTCGACGCCTGAGGGAGCTTGATGAAGACGCCATCGCCGCCTTCAAGTAGGCGCGCGCTGGGGCTCTTTCTGAGCTCGGCGCCGCGGCAGCGGGCGGAGGGATCGGCGGTCGGTGTAGCGCTGGCGCTCCTGCGCCTCGGGGCCGTCGGGCGATCGCCGACCCCTCGCCAGCCTCTGCGGCATCAGCCTTGGCGGCCTCTTCGCCGTCGGGCTCGTCGGCGCCAACCTCCCTTCGATGGCGGCGGCGTCGCCGGTGTTGCCAAGGTCCTCCTCGCCGGGCGATTTCGGTCTCCACCTGCTCAAGGGCGGATGGATCTGACGACCAGAAAATGAAGAAAAGTCAAGCAGATATTCAAAAAGAAAATAAGAAGAAAAAGAACCCAAGGGAGATTTTCAGGCGAGAGGATTACTTGCGATGGGATCTGCAGCCGCGGTCTCAACCACCGGAGGGTCGCTGGCGCTATCCCTTGCCGGAGAACTGCCCCTTGCCGGAGAAGCCTCCCTTGCCGGAGAACGCTCCCTTGCCGGGGGATCCTCCCTTGGCGGTGTAGTCGACGCAGATGGCACGTCCGGAGCGGCTTCCGGGCACTCTTGGTGAGGTTGCTCTGCTCCTACACAAACCAACAAATGATATCGGGCCAAGAAAGAGCACCCATGCACACCCAACGGTAAAGAGTAAACCATATACTTACGCTTAGGGGCTAGGCTGGGGCTGCTTTGAGGAAGAGTTGCCGCGTCCGGCAAGGTGGTCTTGACGCGCCTCCTGCTGCCGCTGGGGATCGCCCTCGATGACAACCACGGGTCTTGGCTCTCTTCGACGCTTCGAGCCAAAGATCCTGAAAAGGAAAGAGTTGAGAATGAAGCAAATCAGATACAAGACAAAGCAACAAAATTGAAGAAATACAAGTACAACACAAAGCTTACTCTTCTTCTTCCTCGTTGAGCTGGCGCGAGAGATCGACTCTGGCTCGCCCGGCGACGAGGCGGAGGAGTGGGTTCCTTAATCGCTTGGCGGGAGTAGCAGCGTGGCTCGGGAGCGCCCGCCCAGCTTGTTGCAGCGGCATGAGGTGCTCTCAAGGCAACAGTGCTTGTTGCTGTGGAGCAGGCTGCGCGCGCCGGGCGGCTGCTGGTCCGTCTGCCGCCCGTTTGCCTCCAGCGTTGCGGAGACGCCTTCTGGTGGAGCTGGGGCTCCGTCATGCAAGCTGCTAGGTGGCGGGAGGAAGCACCCTCGGCGGGCTCGCTGACTCGGCTTCGTGTTCTGCAAGCTCCTCTCGCGGCAAACTCCTTCCTCGACAAGGCTTGCCGCCTCGCTGCCTCTGCCTCCTCCACGGTGAACCCGACCACCAGCCGCAGCAATGTGCTGCCGCCTCCTCCAGCTGAGTGGCGTCGCGCATCAGATCTCGCCGCTGGTGTCATGGTGAGGCCCTTTCGCTCATCGGGCGGATTGGCACTTCTTCCAAGCTGTCGAAGAACACCCGCACGACGCCATCTGCGCAGCTCTTGCCGGGTTGGAACAATTCCATGTGAGTCGCACAACGGCATCATTGCACGGATGCGGTCGAGCGAGGAATTGTTGCACAATGGAACGACTCGCCTCGGGAACCTGAACCATTCGGGATGATCAGCGTCGTTCTTGAACAGCTCCAGGAGCATCGCATCCAACTCCAAGACAGTGAAGTTGAAGTTGAGGCCCGGGCGCAGCCTCATGATATCCGCCGCATTCTGGAACTCCCAAGCAGGTCTTCTCCTCTCCGCAAGAAGCGCGGCGGCGAGTAAATCTGCGCCAATGGCGCCTACAGTGAGTCCGGCAAGCCTGAGGCGCAGGATCCGGGTGACGGCAATCTTCAATCTAGCATCTTCCGGCGCCAAGTTGCTCCAATCGTTGCCGCGCACTATTGGGGTTTGGCGCCGAGCGGTAAAGGGCTGCGGGTTCTCCTCACAATCCAACACCAATCTGCCTCCATTCCTCCCACTTGCTGCGGAGCTCTCCCTCCAGATAGGCTTCCTTCTTGCCGATCCTTGAGATCCAAGCGATCCTCCGGAAGAGGCTCTCTCTCTCTACTCGAGGCATGAAGAAATGGCGGAAGAGGGCTACATTGGGATGGATCCGACAAAGTTTTCGCAGAGATGTGCGAAACTGCCATGGTCGAGACAGCATTGGGGGTGAAATCAAGGAGGCGGAACCCGTAGGTGTTCATGATATCGCAGAAAAATTCAGAGAAGGGCGGATGAGCCTGCAATAGAAGAACAAAGGCGAAGAAAGGGTACCCAGTTGGGGCTAGTTCAAGCAGCGGTGGGAGTACCTTCAGGCGTGGATGCGCTCGCATCTCCGTCGACTGTAAGAGGTAGTAGTTCTCCCTCAGCTCCCTTGGCGGCAAGTGGGGGAAGATGGCTCGCTCCTTTCGCAGCTTGAGTGAGCTGCTGCGCCGGCCGACTTCATGCCCTTCCCTTGTCGGCTTTTGAGCCATGGCGGAGGTGGCGGGGAGGTCGGCGTTGGTGGTGCTGGTGGCGGGAAGTGGAGCGCTGCTCTCTTGAGACTTGGGAAGAAGGGGAGCAGCGGTGGTTTTGAGATTAGACAACAAATGGCGAGGTGGGCGAACTGCCCTGCTTCCCCTGTTTATAAGGAGGAGAGGGGCGGGCGTTCCGCTTTTCCAATAAAGAAACCCCACGATCTCTCCCACGACGCCATGCTCAACGCGGCTGTTCGTGGGGACGTGGTGGGTCCGGAGCAAGTTACGGCGTAACCAAGGGCAGCGTGTCTGCAGACTGTTTTGGGCCTGGCCCAACAGCCGCACTGTGTGTGGCCCAGCCCGGGGCTCTGCCGGTGTACTAGAGTAGGGGTACCCTAGTATCCCGAACTCGTGCACGGGCAGTCGCAGCACCCCGCGGCAGGGCTTGCCTGGTGACCGCCAAGGTCCTCCTCGGCTCCATTGGAGCCATTCAAGAACAAAGTATTTAAGTCAAAGAGACAAGACCCCGGCAAGAGGAGCTTGCCGAGAAGGCCAACCAAGGCACACAGGAGACAAGGCCCCGGCAAGAGGAGCTTGCCGGGAAGGCCCGGTGAGCGACAAGCTTCCGGGCGCAACAAGGCAACAACCGCGGCAAGGCGCTTGCCGCGGCAGGCTACCACTCTTTTCCTCCGCTCCAGCACATCCACCAACGTGTCGCCATGGGACCTTTCCAGGCGCGCGTGGCAAAGGGCTGTGCGGCCAGCGTAGCGCGGTGGCAAGCGGTGCTGACAAGATTGCCATCGTGGCAAGCGGTGGCGTCCCTGACGGTCCCTTTCTGCACTGTTTAGTCGACTTAGACGGGCATTTAATGCCTTTGTCCCCTGCCGTCAGGGTTAGGTAGGATGGTGTACAAGTAGCTGTACCAACCGCAACTCATTTTCCCTTTTTGCCCTTGTTCACGTTGCCACTGTCGGTGACCCCTTTAGCATATAAAAGGAGGCCCATGCGCAACGAGAGGGGGGTTCGTTCATTCAAACCAGAGAACACTCAAGCTAGGTCTTGTAGCTCTCGGTAGCCCCCTAGCAAGAACACAATTCAATCGCACAAGCAGCAGAGGAGTATTATCTCTCCGGAGAGCTCCGAAGTTGGGTAAACTGCTCGTGTGCTTCGCCTCGATCTGCTCTTCGTGCGACCTCCGCCCCCCACCGAACCGAAAGGGGCTCGGTCCGCCGGTCCCATAGGTGTTCGTGGGTCCGATCAGCTTCCCCGACAATGTCGTAGAGGATTTTTTCAACGAGATGATTCTTTGAGACTCTTGCTCTAACTCGTGAGAGATTTTGCTTGGGTTGTGGTGGAACATCATCATCATATTCTTCATTGTTGGTGGCCTTTCGTTCACTTGTGGAGGTGGAGAAGGAGGTCGAGGTGGATCATCTTGGTGTTCTTCCTCATTTCCTTCATCTTGACGTGTCCCACTTGTGGATACCTCCATGTCAACTTGTAGTTCACCTTGATGTGAAGTTGAGGCTTCCACTTGAATGGATGAAGTACTTGATAACCCACAAGTATAGGGAATCACAACAGTTTTCGAGGGTAGAGTATTCAACCCAAATTTATAGATTCGACACAAGGGGAGCCAAAGAATATTTGTAAGTGTTAGTAGTTGAGTTGTCAATTCAACCACACCTGGAGATTAAATATCTGCAGCAAGATAATCAGTAGCACAGTAATATGATAGTTTTGATAGCAGTGGTAGCAGTAATAGTAAGGGTAACAGTGATAGCAATGATTTCGTAGCAGTTATGACAATAGCAATAGCAATAGTAACTTAGCAAGAACAATATGTGGAAAAATCGTAGGCATTGGATCGGTGAATTCGTTGGATGATATTCATAATATAACAGTCATAACCTAGGGCGATACAAAAACTAGCTCCAGTTCATAAATATAATGTAGGCATGTATTCCACAAATAGTCATACGTGCTTATGGAAAAGAACTTGTATGACATCTTTTGTCCTACCCTCCCATGGAAGGGGTCCATAAGGAAACTAAGGGATATTAAGGACTCCTTTTAATAGAGAACCGGAACAAAGCATTAACACATAGTGAATACATGGTCATCACTGGAAAGTATCCTGATTATTGTCACCCCAGGGTTTACGGAGCATAACACGTAGCAGGTGCATATAACTTGCAAGATCGGGTCTAGAACATAGATATAATGTTGAAAACATAAATGGTTTAGATCTGAAATCATGGCACTCGGGCCCTAGTGACAAGCATTAAGCATAGCAAAGTCATAGCAACATCAATCTCATACCATAGTGGATACTAGGGATCAAGCCCTAACAAAACTAACTCGATTACATGATGAAACTCATCCAACTCCTCATCGACCAGCGAGCCTATGAAGGAATTACTCACTCCCGGTGGGGAGCATCATGGGATTGGCCATGAAGGAGGTGCCGGCGTCCTGGGAATGGGGGTACCCAGGCTTGCCTGCCTGCGGCCCACCGCGTGGCTCCACTAGCGGCCTGGTACGGCCCATCTTCATCAGCAAGTGCACAAGACCCTCGCGAGGGGCCAAGCCTCGTGAGGCGGACGACACAAGACCTCCTCAGGGGCGGCCTCACTAGGCTGGCTCGTGAGGAGCAGAGAGATCAAGGCGAGGGGCACCTCGTGAGGTTCCCGTGATGTGAGCCATGACGACCAAGGCCAGGCGGGCACCAGTGGGCGCAGAGTACTAGTTTCCTCTTTGGTGCTAAAGGGGCAGGCGCAGGCGGGGAGTCCCGAGGCATCAGGCAAAGGTTACCATATTGGTGCAACGAGACCAAGACCAGCATGACGGCAAGACGGAGGTCATCATGGAGCCCACTACGTCATCACCACCAGAGCCTTTGGTAGGCGAATACCACCTTTTGTCAGGATAGCTTGTACTAGTTGTCCCCCTTCAAATTGGCCGTTGTGGCATCCCTTCCCGCCTAAACATTTGGGAAGAGGACCAGGGCCTCTATAAATAGGACTAGCCACCACCGTAGAAAGGGGACTCATCTGGAACTCATCTTGGCTCGGATCCATTCCATCCTCACATGCACCAGCTCACCGAGCTCTAGAACACCTCTCCTCAGGAGGCTGTTCTTCCCTTGTACTAGTTAATCCCCAGCCAACAAGGCAATCCACCACACCACACTAGAGTAGGGTATTACACCACATCGGTGGCCCGAACCAGTATAAACTCTTGTGTTCCTTGTTCCTTGGGTTCGGCGAGCTAGGCCTTGAGATCGTGGTGAGTGTGTGAGCTTGGGGGAGAGAGATCTTCGTGCGCACACCAGTGTTCGAACCTCAATGGTTTTCCGGAACCCGTAATCCTACATTTGGCGCGCCAGCTAGGGGTGCACTGAAGTTCGCCTCTCTATCGGCACCGCCTCCCCGTTCTGCCCCCATGACCGGCATTTCTCCTACAACCGGGTCAACGGACGCCCACGACGGCGCCAGGGGGCTCAGGGCCTTTACCCCCACCTTGCGGCGGGTGAAGTGGTCGCCCAAGTTCAAGCCGGAGATGCCACCGCGCTACGACGGGCGGCAGATCCGTCGGTCTTCCTGCTAGCGTATGAGGAGGCCGTCCTGGAAGCTGGGGGCGACGACAAGGTCATGGCCAACTGGTTCCCCATGGCCCTCGCTGGCGCACGCGCGCGCCTGGCTGCTCAACCTGCCAGAATCTTCTGTGGCTTCTTGGGAAGAGCTACACGGTTTTTTAGTCGCGCACTTCGCGGCGCCGGCACCCGTCGCCGTCACGGCCCTCCTCGGTGGGTCACAAGCACCACCCTCGGACCGCCACACCAAGCAGCTTTTCCGCCAAATCGGCGCCGCCTCTGCGCGGCAAGGAGCCCCTCCAGGATGGGCGGCGCCCGAGGCCGACCTCACCTTCGAATCAGGGGATCACCCTGTCACCACTGCCAGCTCGGGCGTGCTCCCAATGCTTTGCACGCCCACCATCTGCAACGTAGCCGTCACCAAGACCCTCATTGATGGCGGGGCCAGCCTTAATGTGCTCTCTGTGGAGGCCTTCGGCTTGCTTCATGTACCGCACGAATGGCTCCGTCCCACCAAGCCCTTCTCCGGAGTCGGCAGCGGCTCCACTAGCCCTAAAGGGCAGATCCGCCTCCCCGTGACCTTCGACACCTGCGATAACTACCGCATCGAGCTTATCAACTTCGACATCGCCCACATTGGCCCCCCGTAAGACGCCATCCTCAGGTACCCTGCCTTAGCTCAGTTCATGGCAGCGATTCATCCGACCTACAACCTCATGAAGATGCCAGGCAATAGCGGCGTCCTCGCCGTGGCTGGAGACACCAAGGAGGCTCTGGCGGCCCTCAAGATTGCCTTCAGGGCCGCAGTGGCAGCGCACCCAGCCAGCGAAGCCAACCCAGGGGCTAAGGAAGCCGCACCGGCGAAGAAGAAGCAATTGTCACTCAAGATCGGGCCAAAACGAAGCAAGTATCGGTCGAGGAAGGTGAACCCTCGGGAGCCACCTTCACCATAGGCGCCAACCTCAATCCAGATCAAGAGGAGGCATTGGTGAAGTTCTTATGTGCGAACAAGAAGGTATTCATCGGGGAACCCAAGCAACTGGTAGGGGTCCCATGTAGGGGAACGTAGTAATTTCAAAAAAATTCCTACGCACACGCTAGATCATGGTGATGCATAGCAACGAGAGGGGAGAGTGTGCCCACATACCCTCGTAGACCGAAAGCGGAAGCGTTAGCACAACGCGGTTGATGTAGTCGTACGTCTTCACGATCCAACCGATCAAGTGCCGAACGCATGGCACCTCCGAGTTCAGCACACGTTCAGCCCGATGATGTCCCTCGAACTCCGATCCAGCCGAGTGTTGAGGGAGAGTTTCGTCAGCACGACGGCATGGTGACGATGATGATGTTCTACCGACGCAGGGCTTCGCCTAAGCACCGCTATAGTATTATCGAGGTGGACTATGGTGGAGGGGGGCACCGCACATGGCTAAAAGATCAAACGATCAATTGTTGTGTCTCTAGGGTGCCCCCTGCCCCCGTATATAAAGGAACAAGGGGGGAGGTGCGGCCGGCCGGAGAGGGGCGCCAGAGGAGTCCTACTCCCACGGGAGTAGGACTCCCTCCCTTTTCCTTGTTGGATTAGGAGTGGAGGGGGAAAGAGGAGGGAAAGAGGAAGGAAAGGGGGGTGTCGGTGTCAAAACCGGCGGATCTCGGGCAGGGGGTCCCGAACTGTGCGTCTAGGCGGATGGTAACAGGAGACAAGGGACACGATGTTTTTACCCAGGTTCGGGCCCTCTCGATGGAGGTAAAACCCTACTCTTGCTTGATTAATATTGATGATATGGGTAGTACAAGAGTAGATCTACCACGAGATCAGAGAGGCTAAACCCTAGAAGCTAGCCTATGGTATTATTGTTGTATATCTCTATCGACTAGCCTGGCCTCGGTTTATATAATGCACGAGAGGCCTAGGATAAAAAGATTCCTAGCCGAATACGCCGGTGGGGAGGAGTCCTTGTCTTGATCGCCAAGTCTTGTGGAATCTTCCTTGTATGCGGCAGCTGTCCGAACTGGCCCATGAGTATACGACCATGGGGGTCCTCGGCCCAATCTAACAGATCGGGAGATGACGTGGTGAGTACCCCCTAGTCTAGGACACCGTCAGTAGCCCCCTGAACCGGTCTTCAAGTTAGGGACGCTCCTCGATTCTTCCGAACTGTTCTTCATCTTCGGTCGTCGGTCTTGAAAACTGGTTCAACAAATTTTCTCATCTTCGATCTTGAGGATCGCCAAAGTGCATCCGAAGAGTTTATGCGTCGGGTATCCGAGGAGCCCCTTTAAGTTTCCGGCCTTTATCAATGCCTTGTTATTTCTATGCCATACCTCGGGTTTGAAGTTGTTCCCGGGAGGCAGCGTCCTCTTGCGTCCGAGCTCCAACGCCGGACTGCATTCGAGGTATCTTTTGCAGCCGAGCACCAATGCCGGACTGCTTCCCAGCTCTAACGCCGGAATGTATCCGAGCTCCAACGCCGGACTATGTATCCAAGCTCCAACGCTGGACTGTATCCGATCTCCAACACCGGACTATGTATCCGAGCTCCAACGCCGAACTGTATCCGAGGTGTCGTAAATCACCTTGGTTCAAAGAAGTTTGAAGGAGTTTAGCCGAGCTTAATGCCGGAAATGCCCTCTATGGAGCCAGCCACTAGCGCCTGAGCTTTATGTCGGACTGCTTCCGAGGTGGTGTACCACCCCGAATGTGGGCCGATTTTTGTCAATATTTTTGATTGGTGCAATTTATTCTCTGCCGAGATACATAGCCAGTAGCCCTCAAGGTGGGTATCGGTCTAAAACCCGAGATGCACATGAAGGATAACATAAGACCGCTGATCCTCGAGTCACCGAGACTCAAAGTTGATTTGCAAAATAGGTCCGAGGATCAAGTCCTAGCTCGCAGAATACTTCGACACAAAAGCGGCGTGTTTAGTCCTCAAGACTCAGGTTGGGTGCGGCCGACCAAACCGAGGATCAAAATCTCCTCGAGATCTGTATTACACTTAAAATTTTCTGCATTGGACAGACAATGCAGTAGCCCCGAGACATCTGGTCGGGTGGCAACACCGATCGGGGATCAATGTGCCCTTTAATATTTGTAAATAATAAGCCCGAAGCCCAGTAGCCCCCGAGCCTTAATGCGGGCACGGGAGGCCGAATTAAGGATCGATATCCATAGTAAAATCACAAATTATGTGTAATGACTATGTATCCAAGTACTTTATGTCATTAATGCTCGGATCCGCATTGTACAAAACTTTGTTAACCGACCATCGGCTTCCACCTCCTCGGCCAATAGCCGAGGAGTGTTTGTCCTACTTTATAAAGCCTTTATGAGGGCAAAGATTTACAACAAACAAGGCAATCTGGCCATACGGTTTTATAAACAAAGGTACACGGAGAGATATGTTATATTACTATTTAACAGAAGAAATGTCTTCCAAAGAAAATAGTCCCGCTATCGGTTCCTTTCTTTGGGTTGTCATGCTAAGCATGATCATGAAACCTCAGCTCCAATGTAAGAGCAAAATATTGAGGATTTAGTTTGGGATGCCAGTTAATAGCCCCCGGTAGTGTTCGGCGACAGTCAAGGTCAAGCCGTAAACACTTCGGCCATTGTTATGAATGGCCCATCGTTTAACACCGTCATCGGATCACTGACCAGTTTACGCTTATTATGACAGTCAATTTTCGGCTTTCTCCGCTGAGGTGCTTAACCATGTGAGCTGGAAGCACAATCGCAGTGGTTCTCCCTTTGCACACCTAGCCGAACAAAGCGGAACGTAGGAGGCAAGCGCAGGAGCCGGGCAACCCAACTATTGACCGAAGACACAATTCGAAGCCGATGCATATATAGCAATATCCGAGAATGTTTTTGCCGAATCTCTAAAGGTGTCCGGCGTTGCACTGCGAGACTTGTGCTGAAAACACACAAATAGTTTAAAAGTGCCATAAGCTTGGAAAACCAAAAAAACGTCAGTAAAAACTTTACGTCCGAACAAGATCAAGTGTTCGGTGCCAATCCAAAAATTGGCCTTAGCAAAAGAAGTGCTTCTGTCGTGCTTTAACATGATACATCTTATCTCAAGACTTCAAGCGGGTCAGCCTACGGCTTCAACCTCCTATCCCGAGGGCGGAGTACTTCTCATTAGGCCAGTTTACAACTAAACTCTAGCGGCTTTGAGAGAGAAATTAGGCTCCCTGGCTAGTGACCACACGCTCGTGTCGAAAAAGGGAGTGATAGATAATAATAATAATAATAAAACTTTGCAACGACTAAGAAGAAGAACACTTATCATAAAACGGCTCATAAAAATTTTAGAGCCCCCAAGTGACTTGGGTAAAAGAATGATTGCATGTACCGAAGTACTTATATCATATCTATGTTCAACCGGACTTTAAACGCGTCTTAACCGACCGTCAACTTCTCCCTTTTCGGTCAAGGACCGAAAAGTGTTATGTACTCCATCGTCGAGAATATCGACGGTGTTTCCAATAACCAGGCAATCAGGCCATAAGGCTGTAACAGACAAAGCGTGCTCAGGGAACTTATGCTATATTACCGCGAAGTGTAAGAATCATCTTCGAAGAAAATAGTACCCCCACCGATACCTTTCTTCGGTGCTCACTGTTATTATGAGACTTGTGCAATAGATTTTTTGTACTCATGAGTTTCGTTGTGTGCCGACCATCATTGAAAACTATAAGAGCGCTAGCTTTCGGCTTCACCCAGTCTGCAGTCCGGCTCGGATGACCCGATCGTGACAATTGCAGAGGTGCTCCCTTTACTCCCTAGCCGAACAATCGGGAACGTAGGGGTAAACACAGGAGCGAGGCAACCCAGCTTGCAAATTGCTTAAGTCAATATGGTGCATATTGTAGCGTAATACACGAACAAGGAACGAAGCCATACAAGTATAATCATATGCAAGAGGAAAAGCTTCATGAAGGAAGCCCCCAAATGAATTGGGTATTTGAATTTATGCGTCACAAACAAAGTTTGGACAAGAATTTTTTTTACAAGCAACATTTTCCCAAAAAAGTATAATGCTTGGTCGAACCGAACACAAGTTAGAAAGTAAAGCTTTGAGCATGAAAGCGACTTAGCTGGTTAATGTGATCGGTATTGATGACGCGGTCCGAGCTTGATAGGGGACAAGGTTCCATCCCCCAAGCCGGTCCCGAGGTGGCAGAGCGGAGGGCTCGACACGCCGAAGTGGTGACATAGCACGGTCAATGCAGACCGGCAGAGTAACGCCAAAGTCCCCGGATCATTTTCCTGTGCACAAAAAATGGTGCAAACCGGAGATAATAGTAATAATGATAATTAAAAAAAATCGTTGCATAATAAATAATTTATGCAAAGTGGGTAATAAAATAAATATGGCCTGGCGCCGAAGTCAATGTCGATGCAGGGCGTCGGCGTGATGCGGTAAAGGCGTGGCAAAGCCTGAATTCACAGGTCGGTCCGAGCTTCGGATGCGGCGTTCACGGACTATGTCTGAAAACCGACCGAACCACCATGCGATTTGTCGTTAACGCGCCACCATTTGATAGACCTGTGTACATATGATGGACAAACCAGAGTAATAATTGCTTGGGAAAAATGAACCCAAACAAGCAAAAAATACTGGGATTAATAGCACCTGGTTTATTTGTTGTAGCAATCCGAAGGAAGGTGATTCCCAAAATTGGGAATCGATCCGTGCACCCATTGCCTGATGGGCGATAAAACGACGGCATGGCAATGCTGGCAAAGGTTGGCTCGCCGAGGCAAAGCCCCCGGTCCAGCTGTCGTGATGGAGCTGGTCGGCTAGTGACGCCGAAGTGTCCGGAGTAGGTTGATGAAGAGATGGCGAAGCCCCCGGTCCAGCCGATATGTCAAAGTAGGTCGGCGTGATGGACACCAGCTTGAAGAAGCAATAGTGCGGCCCTGTCGATGCAGGTTGTGACGTGGTCGATGCCGGCTTGATGAAGCGACCGTGCGGCGATGCCGGTATGCCCGCTCCGTGTAATCCGTGGGGCGGCGATGTTGGTGATGATTTATCCTTCGTGATGCCAGACTCTTGTTCGGCTTGCCGAGATGATGATCCGAAGAAGTTGAGCTCGGCTGAACAAAGTGACGACGTGTCTAGCGCAGGTCGGCAGCCGTGGAGCAATATTGCCGGGCTGATTTGACACCAGCATGATGTTGAAGATCATGTTCAAAAGATTTTAAAGTTAGTGGGATGTGTTCGGGAACAAAACACAATACCCCATACAAAACTTCCTTAAAAAAGGATGTCCGAAATCCCGTTCGTAAAAGGGACGAACTCGGGTCGGATTTGTTTTCGCGCAGAAAATAGATCCGAAAAGTGATGCACTAATCGGAAGGTTCCCGGAGTTTGGACGGTCGGATCGAGCTGAAATTTTGAGGGGCGGTAGATATAGGAATTCCACAGTCGATCAACAGTTGGATCTTCCAAAGGAGGTCCGAGCTAGAAGCTGGACACCACGCCCTAAACTCGTCCAGATTCTCGTCCAGATTTGACGGGGCTCCGGTATATCGTAGATTGTCGGAGATTCCTCCATCGGAACTCGACGAAATTTAGCGTGGCTGTTGTAGACGTAATTCCGCACTATTCCACCGAAGCAATCGTGAAACTGACGCTCAAGGAGGCTGTGACGGTGGATACAAGTTCGCTGTCCAGAAAAACAGCACGGTCGCCCGAGGGCAATGTTGATGTTGAGCCCCGGGCTCCCTGGATGATTCCTCCATGATCTTGATACAGATCGGAGCTGATGTTGATGAAGGCCCTCATCCGAACATGACGATCGGAGGTAGGGCGTAGTCCTTGGTCGAACCAAGGTGACCAGTCGAGCTGATGACGAAGATGCCGAAGTCGCAGTTGATCTGCAGTCGAGCCATCGACCTTTTGCCGAACACACAGCAGAACTCTCAATGAAAGCACCAATGTCGGTGTCAAAATCGGCGGATCTCGGGTAGGGGGTCCTGAACTGTGCGTCTAGGCGGATGGTAACAGGAGACAAGGGACACAATGTTTTACCCAGGTTCGGGCCCTCTCGATGGAGGTAAAACCCTACTCCTGCTTGATTAATATTGATGATATGGGTAGTACAAGAGTAGATCTACCACGAGATCAGAGAGGCTAAATCCTAGAAGCTAGCCTATGGTATGATTGTTGTATATCTCTATCGACTAGCCTGGCCTCGGTTTATATAATGCACGAGAGGCCTAGGATAACAAGAGTCCTGGCCGAATACGCCGGTGGGGAGGAGTTCTTGTCTTGATCGCCAAGTCTTGTGGAATCTTCCTTGTATGCGGCAGCTGTCCGAACTGGCCCATGAGTATACGGCCATGGGGGTCCTCGGCCCAGTCTAACAGATCGGGAGATGACGTGGTGAGTACCCCCTAGTCCAGGACACCGTCAGGGGGCACCGTCCCCTCTCCTTGTCCTATTCGGACTATGGGGGAGGGGCGCGCGGTCCTGCCCTGGCCACCTCTCCTCTTCTCCACAAAGGCCCACTATGGCCCATTGAGCCCCCGGGGTTCCGGTAACCCCTCGGTACTCCGGTAAAATCCCGATTTCACCCGAAACACTTCCGATATCCAAATATAGGCTTCCAATATATCAATCTTCATGTATCGACCATTTCGAGACTCCTCGTCATGTCCGTGATCACATCCGGGACACCGAACAACCTTTGGTACATCAAAACTCATAACATCATAATATAACCATCATCGAAACTTTAAGCGTGCGGACCCTACGGGTTCGAGAACTATGTAGACATGACTGAGACACGTCTCCGGTCAATAAACAATAGCGGAACCTGGATGCTCATATTGGCTCCCACATATTCTACGCAGATCTTTATCGGTCAGACCGCATAACAACATACGTTGTTCCCTTTGTCGTCGGTATGTTACTTGCCCGAGATTCGATCGTCGGTATCTCAATACCTAGTTCAATCTCGTAACCGGCAAGTCTCTTTACTCGTTCCGTAATACATCATCCTGCAACTAACTCATTAGTTGCAATGCTTGCAAGGCTTAAGTGATGTGCATTACCGAGAGGGCCCAGAGATACCTCTCCGACAATCGGAGTGACAAATCCTAATCTTGAAATACGCCAACCCAACAAGTACCTTTAGAGACACCTGTAGAGCACCTTTATAATCACCCATTTACGTTGTGACGTTTGGTAGCACACAAAGTGTTCCTCTAGTAAACGAGAGTTGCATAATCTCATAGTCATAGGAACATGTATAAGTCATGAAGAAAGCAATAGCAACATACTAAACGATCAAGTGCTAAGCTAACGGAATGGGTCAAGTCAATCACATCATTCTCCTAATGATGTGACCCCGTTAATCAAATGACAACTCATGTCTATGGCTAGGAAACATAACCATCTTTGATCAACGAGCTAGTCAAGTAGAGGCATACTAGTGACACTGTGTTTGTCTATGTACTCACACATGTATTATGTTTCCGGTTAATACAATTCTAGCATGAATAATAAACATTTATCATGAAATAAGGAAATAAATAATAACTTTATTATTGCCTCTAGGGCATATTTCCTTCAGTCCTTCAGTCTCCCACTTGCACTAGAGTCAATAATCTAGTTCACATCGCCATGTGATTTAATACCAATAATTCACATCACCATGTGATTAACACCCATAGTTCACATCGTCATGTGACCAACACCCAAAGGGTTTACTAGAGTCAATAATCTAGTTCACATCGCTATGTGATTAACACCCAAAGAGTACTAAGGTGTGATCATGTTTTGCTTGTGAGATAATTTTAGTCAACAGGTCTGTCACATTCTGATCCGTAAGTATTTTGCAAATTCTACGTCTACAATGCTCTGCACGGGGCTACTCTAGCTAATAGCTCCGACTTTCAATATGTATCCAGATTGAGACTTAGAGTCATCTAGATCAGTGTTAAAACTTGCATCGACGTAACCCTTTATGATGAACCTTTTGTCACCTCCATAATCGAGAAACATATCCTTATTCCACTAAGGATAATTTTGACCGCTGTCCAGTGATCTACTCCTAGATCACTATTGTACTCCCTTGCCAAACTTAGTGGTAGGGTATACAATAGATCTGGTACATAGCATGCATACTTTGTAGAACCTATGGCTGAGGCATAGGGAATGACTTTCATTCTCTTTCTATCTTCTGCTGTGGTCGGGCTTTGAGTCTTACTCAATTTCACACCTTGTAACATAGGCAAGAACTCTTTCTTTGACTGTTCCATTTTGAACTACTTCAAAATCTTGTCAAGGTATGCACTCATTGAAAAAACTTTATCAAGTGTCTTGATCTATCTCTATAGATCTTGATGCTCAATATGTAAGCAGCTTCACCGAGGTGTTTCTTTGAAAAACTCCTTTCAAACACTACTTTATGCTTTGCATAATAATTCTATATTATTTCCGATCAACAATATTTCATTCACATATACTTATCAGAAATGTTGTAGTGCTCCCACTCACTTTCTTGTAAATACAGGCTTCACCGCAAGTCTGTATAAAACTATATGTTTTGATCAACTCATCAAAGCGTATATTCCAACTCCGAGATGCTTGCATCAGTCCATAGATGGATCGCTGGAGCTTGCACATTTTGTTAACACCTTTAGGATCGATAAAACCTTCTGGTTGCATCATATACAACTTTTCTTTAATAAATCCATTAAGGAATGCAGTTTTGTTTATCCATTTGCCAGATTTCATAAAATGCGGCAATTGCTAACATGATTCGGACAAACTTTAAGCATTGATATGAGTGATAAACTCTCATCGTAGTCAACACCTAGAACTTGTCGAAAACCTTTTGTGACAATTCTAGCTTTGTAGATAGTAACACTACTATCAGCATCTGTCTTCCTCTTGAAGATCCATTTAATCTCAATGGCTCGCCGATCATTTGGGAAAGTCAATCAAAGTCCATACTTTGTTCTCATACATGGATCCCATCTCAGATTTCATGGCCTCAAACCATTTCGCGGAATCTGGGCTCATCATCGCTTCCTCATAGTTCGTAGGTTTGTCATGGTCAAGTAACATGACCTCCAGAATAGGATTACCATACCACTCTGGTGCGAATCTCACTCTGGTTGACCTACGAGGTTCGGTAGTAACTTGATCTGAAGTTAAATGATCATCATCATTAGCTTCCTCACTAATTGGTGTAGGAGTCACAGGAATAGATTTCCGTGATGAACTACTTTCCAATAAGGGAGCAGGTACAATTACCTCATCAAGTTCTACTTTCCTCCCACTCACTTCTTTCGAGAGAAAGTCCTTCTCTAGGAAGGATCCATTCTTAGCAACGAATGTCTTGCCCTCGGATCTGTGATAGAAGGTGTACCCAACAGTTTCCTTTGGGTATCCTATGAAGACACATTTTTCCGATTTGGGTTCGAGCTTATCAGGTTGAAGCTTTTTCACATAAGCATCGCAGCCCCAAACTTTAAGAAACGACAACTTGGGTTTCTTGCCAAACCACATTTCACAAGGTGTCGTCTCAACGGATTTAGATGGTGCCCTTTTTAACGTGAATGCAGTTGTCTCTAATGCATAACCCTCAAAATGATAGCGGTAAATCAGTAAGAGACATCATAGATCGCACCATATCTAGTAAAGTACGATTACGACGTTCGGACACACCATTACGCTGTGGTGTTCCGGGTGGCATGAGTTGCGAAACTATTCCGCATTGTTTTAAATGTAGACCAAACTCGTAACTCAAATATTCTCCTCCACGATCAGATCGCAGAAACTTTATTTTCTTGTTATGACGATTTTCTACTTCACTCTGAAATTATATGAACTTTTCAAATGTTTCATACTTTATGTTTCATCAAGTAGATATATCCATATCTGCTCAAATCATCTGTGAAGGTCTGAAAATAACGATACCTGCCGCGAGCCTCAATATTCATCAGACCACATACATCAGTATGTATGATTTCCAACAAATCTGTTGCTCGCTCCATTGTTCCGGAGAACGGCTTTTTAGTCATCTTGCCCAAGAGGCATGGTTCGCAAGCATCAAGTGATTCGTAATCAAGTGATTCCAAAAGCCCATCAGCATGGAGTTTCTTCATGCGCTTTACACCAATATGACCTAAACGGCAGTGCCACAAATAAGTTGCACTATCATTATTAACTTTGCATCTTTTGGCTTCAATATTATGAATATGTGTATCACTACGATCGAGATCCAACGAACCATTTTCATTGGGTGTGTAACCATATAAGGTTTTATTCATGTAAACAGAACAACAATTATTCTCTAACTTAAATGAATAACCGTATTGCAATAAACATGATCAAATCATATTCATGCTCAACGCAAACACCAAATATCACTTATTTAGGTTCAACACTAATCCCGAAAGTATAGGAAGTGTGCGATGATGATCATATCAATCTTGGAACTACTTCCAACACACATCGTCACTTCACCCTTAACTAGTTTCTGTTCATTCTGCAACTCCCGTTTCGAGTTACTACTCTTAGCAGCTGAACCAGTATCAAATACCGAGGGGTTGCTACGAACACTAGTAAAATACACATCAATAATCTGTATATCAAATATACCTTTGTTCACTTTGCCATCCTTCTTATCCGCCAAATACCTGGGATAGTTCCGCTTCCAGTGACCAGTTCCTTTGCAGCAGAAGCACTTAGTCTCAGGCTTAGGTCCAGACTTGGGCTTCTTCACTTGAGCAGCAACTTGCTTCCGTTCTTCTTGAAGTTCCCCTTCTTCCCTTTGCCCCTTTTCTTGAAACTAGTGGTCTTGTCAATCATCAACACTTGATATTTTTCTTGATTTCTACCTTCGCCGATTTTAGCATTGCGAAGAGCTTGGGAATTGTTTTCGTCATCCCTTGCATACTATAGTTCATCACGAAGTTCTACTAACTTGGTGATGGTGACTAGAGAATTCTGTCAAACACTATTTTATCTGGAAGATTAACTCCCACTTGATTCAAGCGATTGTAGTACCCAGACAATCTGAGCACATGCTCACTGCTTGAGCTATTATCCTCCATCTTTTAGCTATAGAACTTGTTGGAGACTCCATATCTCTCAACTCAGGTATTTGCTTGAAATATTAACTTCAACTCCTGGAACATCTCATATGGTCCATGACGTTCAAAACGTCTTTGAAGTCCCGATTCTAAGCTGTTAAGCATGGTGCACTAAACTATCAAGTAGTCATCATATTGAGCTAGCCAAACGTTCATAACGTCTGGATTTGCTCCTGCAATAGGTCTGTCACCTAGCGGTGCATCAAGGACATAATTCTTCTGTGCAGCAATGAGGATAATCCTTAGATCACGGATCCAATCCGCATCATTGCTACTAACATCTTTCAACATAGTTTTTCTCTAGGAACATATCAAAATAAACATAGGGAAGCAACAACGCGAGCTATTGATCTACAACATAATTTGCAAAAAACTATCAGGACTAAAGTTCATGATAAATTTAAGTTCAATTTAATCATATTACCTAAGAACTCCCACTTATATAGACATCCCTCTAATCCTCTAAGTGATCATGTGATCCATATCAACTAAACCATAACCGATCATCACGTGAAGTGGAGTAGCTTTCAATGGTGAACATCATTATGTTGATCATATCTACTATATGATTCACGCTCGACCTTTCAGTCTCAGTGTTCCGAGGCCATATCTGCATATGCTAGGCTCGTCAAGTTTAACCTGAGTATTCTGCGTGTGCAAAACTGGCTTGCACCCGTTGTAGATGGACGTGGAGCTTATCACACCCGATCATCACGTGGTGTCTGGGCACGACAAACTTTGGCAACGGTGCATACTCAGGGAGAACACTTTTATTTTGAAATTTAGTGAGAGATCATCTTATAATGCTACCGTCAATCAAAGCAAGATAAGATGCATAAAAGATAAACATCACATGCAATCAATATAAGTGATATGATATGGCCATCATCATCTTGTGCTTGTGATCTCCATCTCCGAAGCACCGTCATGATCACCATCGTCACTGGCGCGACACCTTGATCTCCATCGTAGCATCGTTGTCATCTCGCCAATCTTATGCTTCTACGACTATTGCTACCGCTTAGTTATAAAGTAAAGCATTATAGGGCGATTGCCTTGCATACAATAAAGCGACAACCATATGGCTCCTGCCAGTTGCCGATAACTCGGTTACAAAACATGATCATCTCATACAATAAAATTTAGTATCATGTCTTGACCGTATCGCATCACAACATGCCCTGCAAAAACAAGTTAGACGTCCTCTACTTTGTTGTTGCAAGTTTTATGTGGCTGCTACGGGCTTAGCAAGAATCGTTCTTACCTAT
The DNA here is from genome assembly GCA_021605205.1 of Aegilops longissima. Lineage (NCBI taxonomy): Eukaryota > Viridiplantae > Streptophyta > Magnoliopsida > Poales > Poaceae > Aegilops > Aegilops longissima. The sequence goes on along the minus strand of CM038681.1, from coordinate 485,009,985 downwards.
GCATCAAAACCACAACGATAGTTTGTCAAGTTGGTGTTGTTTTAACCTTCGCAAGGACCGGGCGTAGCCACACTCGGTTCAACTAAAGTTGGAGAAACTGACACCCGCCAGCCACCTGTGTGCAAAGCACGTCGGTAGAACCAGTCTCGCATAAGTGTACGCGTAATGTCGGTCTGGGCCGCTTCATCCATCAATACCGCTGAACCAAAGTATGACATGCTGGTAAGCAGTATGACCTATATCGCCCACAACTCACTTGTGTTCTACTCGTGCATATGACATCTACGCATAAAACCAGGCTCGGATGCCACTGTTGGGGAACGTAGTAATTTCAAAAAAATTCCTACGCACACGCAAGATAGTGGTGATGGATAGCAACGAGAGGGGAGAGTGTGTCCACGTACCCTCGTAGACCGAAAGCGGAAGCGTTAGCACAACGCGGTTGATGTAGTCGTACGTCTTCACGATCCGACCGATCAAGTACCGAACGCACGACACCTCCGAGTTCAGCACATGTTCAGCCCGATGACGTCCCTCGAACTCCGATCCAGCTGAGTGTTGAGGGAGAGTTTCGTCAGCACGACGGCGCAGGACGATGATGATGTTCTACCGACACGTGGCTTTGCCTAAGCACCGCCACTGATATTATCGAGGTGGACTATGGTGGAGGGGGAACCTGACACGGCTAAAAGATCAAACGATCAATTGTTGTGTCTCCAGGGTGCCCCCTGCCCCCGTATATAAAGGAGCAAGGGGGGAGGTGCGGCCGGCCAGGAGGGGGCGCGCCAGGAGGAGTCCTACTCCCACCGGGAGTAGGACTTCCTCCCTATTCCTTGTTGGATTAGGAGTGGAAGGGGGAAAGAGGAGGGAGAGAGGAAGGAAAGGAGGGGCGCCGCCCCCCTCTCCTTGTCCTATTCGGACTAGGGGGGAGGGGCACGCGGCCTTGCCCCGGCCGCCTCTCCTCTTCTCCACAAAGGCCCACTTGTTGGAGATATGCCCTAGAGGCAATCATGTATGATGATATTTCTTATGTGTTTATGAATAAATATAGTCCTTGGACATTATCAATGATGTGTATCAGCAAGTATGTGACTTGTTTGTGGGACTATGCATTGTATGATGAACTGTCCTAAAAGGTCCCTAGTCGAAAGGGCTGTGTGGACGCGCAGCCGACTAGACTGGCATATGACACGGTCGATGTCTTGGTCTCACTAGCCATGGAGCATTGGATGCTATCCGGATAATATGGACTTGGAAAGGTCTGGTCGGATTCGACATAGTCGGATCCGAGTCGAGATAAGGTCCGAGTCGGACAGACCCAACTATGAGACGCAGCGATATGTCATCTGTGAGTCTCTAGTACAACATACGTTCTATGTCCTAAGACCTGAGCTGACGCATGTACTCGGGATGGTGACTGACTTGCTTTGGGCCGACCAAACGCTACTCCGTGACTGGGTAGTTACAAAGGTAGGTTTCGGGCTTGTCCAGACCCATGCTGCTAGACGTGGTTGAGCAAGATGGGATTTGCCCCTCCGATCAGGAGAGATATACTCTGGGCCCCTCGTGTGATCCGACCAGGACAAGCATGGCCATGCGACAAGGATTATGAGATAATCCGGATTGTGGTCGGCATCACTGGAACGAGAAAGAGGTCGGGCTAGCACAAGGATGTCAGTCTCGCATTGAGCCCGACAACATATATCGTGTGGCAAAGGGAACAGAAGTGTGACATGTTGTACAGGTTCGCCTAGTCTGCTTGGTGGTCGGCACGCCTTGCTAGAGGCCACTACCAACCGTGCAGGTCGGAGGTGATCAGAACTGTGACCAAGCCGACTTGAACCTAAGGGGTCGCGCGCTTAAGGGAAGGAACCTACGAGGTCAGTTCGTAGGACACTGGTCGGATGTGATCCGAACTGGACTAGGAACGTGACCGAGTAGACTTTGGGCTTTAGGGTCCGTGCGAGGCCCAAGTGTTGAGCCTACGACGGACGCCTATATAAAGTGGAGGTGCGGCACACTCATGTGGTTGATCGCTTTGGCGCTGTCACTAGGGTTTGCATGTGTTGCAAATAGCCACCTCCACTCGCCGCCGACTGTGTGATCGGACCTAGCAGTCCGCCGCACGGTGTTGCTCCTGCACGCGCGGATACCGTTAGAGGCGGTGCACATGCGCCGCTCCGGTGAACTTGTACGTGGGATCAGATGACCGGCTGTTCAAGGGAGATTGGACGAGGAGGAGACGATCCACGCGGACACGCTGCCCCAACTCTTCTTCCGCTGCACGGCACTGCGCGTCTAGTGGTAACAAATTGTGATCCATCTCCCATAGCATGTTCCTGGATGTTCTGCGCGTAGGAATTTTTAATTTGCAGTCGGCGCACCCTACCGTAGAACCCAACACCACTATGGCCCATTAAGCCCCCGGGGGGTTCCGGTAACCCCTCGGTACTCCGGTAAAATCCCGATTTCACCCGGAACACTTCCGATATCCAAATATAGGCTTCCAATATATCAATATTCATGTCTCGACCATTTCGAGACTCCTTGTCATGTCCGTGATCACATCCGGGACTCCGAACAACCTTCGGTATATCAAAACTCATAAACTCATAATATAACCGTCATCGAAACTTTAAGTGTGCGGACCCTACGGGTTCGAGAACTATGTAGACATGACCGAGATACGTCTCCGGTCAATAAACAATAGCGGAACCTGATGCTCATATTGGCTCCCACATATTCTACGAAGATCTTTATCGGTCAGACCGCATAACAACATACGTTGTTCCCTTTGTCATCGGTATGTTACTTGCCCGAGATTCGATCGTCGGTATCTCAATACCTAGTTCAATCTCGTTACCGGCAAGTCTCTTTACTTGTTCCGTAATAAATCATCCCGCAACTAACTCATTAGTTGCAATGCTTGCAAGGCTTAAGTGATGTGCATTACCGAGAGGTCCCAGGGATACCTCTCCGACAATCAGAATGACAAATCCTTATCTCGAAATACGCCAACCCAACAAGTACCTTCGGAGACACCTGTAGAGCACCTTTATAATCACCCAGTTATGTTGTGACGTTTGGTAGCACACAAAGTGTTCCTCCGAAGAACGGAGTTGCATAATCTCATAGTCATAGGAACATGTATAAGTCATGAAGAAAGCAATAGCAACATACTAAACGATCAAGTGCTAAGCTAACGGAATGGGTCAAGTCAATCACATCATTCTCCTAATGCTGTGACCCCGTTAATCAAATGACAACTCATGTCTATGGCTAGTAAACATAACCATCTTTGAACAACGAGCTAGTCAAGTAGAGGCATACTAGTGACACTCTGTTTGTCTATGTACTCACACATGTATTATGTTTCCGGTTAATACAACTCTAGCATGAATAATAAACATTTATCATGAAATAAGGAAATAAATAATAACTTTATTATTGCCTCTAGGGAATATTTCCTTCATCCCAAGGGGGGTAATCGAGCATCACTTGAGGGTGTGCCCCAATGTGCGCCCTGTGAAGCAGAAGGCGCGGCGACAGTCCACAGAGAAGCAATCCTTCATCGTCCAAGAAACTCGCAAGTTGGAGGCAGCATGTGTCATTCACGAGGTTTGATACCCGGAGTGGCTGGTGAACCCCTTCGCCGTGCCAAAGAAAGGCGGGAAGGAATGCATGTGTGTCGACTTCACCAACATCAACAAGGACTGTCCCCAAGACCAATTCCCGCTCCCACGCATCGACCAGATCGTCGACTCCACCGCCGAGTGCGACCTGCTGTGTTTCCTGGACGCGTTCTCGGGCTACCACCAGATCAAGATGGCAGTGGAGGATGTGGAGAAGACCGCCCTCTTGACCCCGTGCGGGGTGTACTGCTACACCTGCATGCCGTTCGGACTGCGCAACGCTGGGCGACCTTCCAGCGGCTGATGCACATCGCCCTGGGTCAGCAGCTCGGGAGAAACGCTGAAGCCTACGTCAACAACATCGTGGTAAAATCTCGGGAGGCGAGAACCCTGATTCAGGACCTGGAGGAGACCTTCGCTAGCTTGCGCCAGGTGGATTTGTGGCTCAACCCGGAGAAGTGTGTGTTCGGTGTCCCCTCCGGCAAGCTGCTGGGTTTCCTCGTGTCCCACAGGGGAATCGAGGCTAACCCCGAGAAGGTCAAGGCAATAGAAGACATGAGCCCACCGCAAACCCTCAAGGAAATGCAGAAGCTTGCAGGCTGTGTGACCTCACCGGGGCGCTTCATCTCCAAGCTGGGGGAGTGCTCCCTGCCGTTCTTCAAGCTGATGAAGAAGAAGGGCCCGTTCGAGTGGACCCCAGAGGCCGGCCTGGCATTTCAAGACCTCAAGAGATACCTGACCAGCCCTCCGGTGATGGTGGCGCCTCATCCCCTCGAGCCTCTGGTGCTTTACCTGGCCGCCCCTCCCCACTCCGCCAGTGCGGCGTTAGTGGCGGTCCAGGAAGAGGGCCTGACCAAGAGTCCGCCACGCAACACCGCACCCTCGGCGGGGACGACGCGGCACCAAGACGGCACCACCGAAGCCACGACGGCATCGGCTGACGGTCAGGCCTTGCAAGGCGGCGCTCCCGGGCTTGCGGAGGCCCAGACGAGCGACCAGGCTCTGTCCCCTCACCTCAGGAGGTACCGCAACCTCCGGAGGGAACATGCTCCACTGACGCTCCCTCCCTCGTCGAGCACCCAGTATACTTCGTCAGCACAGTGCTACGGGATGCGAGAGTGCGGTATCCCATGCCGCAGAAGCTCCTGCTAGCGCTCTTGGTGGCCTCTCGCAAGCTGCGCCATTACTTCCAAGGCCACCCGATCAAGGTCATCTCAGCTTGCTCACTAGAGAGGGTGCTCCGGAGCCCTAATGCCGTGGGAAGGGTCGCCGAGCGGAACATCGAACTTCAGGCATTTCAGCTCGAGTTCAGCACAACCAGGGTCATCAAGGGAGTCGCCCTAGCCGACTTCGTAGCCGAATGGACAGACGCCCCGGGACCTGAAGTCGGCGAGAGCCTATCTATCTCGCCACGAAGTGAAGCACCAGATGGTTGCGTCATGTACTTCGATGGCGCCTTCGCACGCCAAGGCGCGGGGGCTGGCGCTGTGCTTATGTTGCCCACCCAAGACAAGCTATACTACGCCGTGCAGCTCTGCTTCCAGTGGGGTGAGAAGGTCTCCAACAACATTGCGGAATACGAGGGGTTGATCACCGGCCTCAAGGCAGCAGCGGCCTTGGGGGTAAGGTGTCTCGCCATCAAGGGCGACTCCCAGCTCCTCGTCAACTTCTCCAACAAGGTATACGAACCAAGGGACGAGCACATGGAGGCGTACCTCGCGGAGGTGCGCAAGATGGAGAAGCAATTCTTGGGCCTAGAACTGGAGCATGTACTGCGCGGCACCAACAAGGAGGCCGATGAGATCGCCAAGAGGGCGTCAAGGCGCCAGCCCCAAGAACTCGGCGTCTTAGAGGAGCGACTCTTCAAGCCTTCAGCAGCCCTCGCGGTAGCGGATACTGCGCCATCTCGAGAGGAACTCCCCCAGCCACCGACCTCGGGAGCCCTCCCTTATGGCCCGACCTCAGGAGCACGTCTGCTCCTGGCGCTCGAGCCTCAGGAGGGGTGCTGGACCGAGGAGTTCAAGGCGTACCTGGTGCGGGGGACGCTGCCGGAGAAGGAGGAGGATGCGGAGCGTGTGGCCCGGCAAGCCACGACATACTGCATCCAAGATGGTGAGCTCTACAGAAAACAGCCGAATGATGTTTCCTTGCGATGCATCTCCAGGAAGCAAGGGGGCGAGCTGCTAGCTGACATACACGGCGGAGATTGCGGGCATCACTCGTCGTCGCGCACCCTGGTTGGCAAGGCATTCCGCAACGGTTTCTACTGGCCCACGGCACTCAATGATGCAGCCGAGCTAGTGAAATCCCGCGAGGCCTGCCAATTCCACGCCAAGCAGATCCACCAGCCAGCTCAGGGCCTCCAGACTATCCCACACTCATGGCCGTTCACGGTCTGGGGGCTAGATATCCTAGGCCCGTTCCCTCGAGCGCCTGGGGGCTACCGCTACCTCTACGTCGCCTTTCGACAAGTTCACCAAATGGGCAGAGGTGGAGGCCGTCCGCACCATCCCAGCCGGGTCCGCAGTTAAGTTCATCAAGGGACTCATGAGCCGATTTGGGGTCCCTAACCGCATCACCACCGACAATGGCTCACAGTTCACTAGCAATCTCTTCAAGACATATTGTGCTAACCTTGGAACGCAGATATGCTACGCTTCAGTGGCACACCCCAGGAGCAATGGCCAGGCCGAGCACGCCAACGCGGAGGTCTTGAGGAGCCTCAAGACCAGGACCTTCAAGAAGAAGCTCGAGGCTTGCGGTAGGGGCTAGCACGACGAGAGCTTCAGTCCGTGCTGTGGTCCATCCGCACCACCGCCACCAAGCCGACGGGCGAGATCCCATTCTTCCTCGTCTACAGAGCAGAAGCAGTCCTCCCTCACGAGGTCAAGCATCGCTCGGCGCAGGTTCTGGCGTTCGACGAAGCGCACCAGGACACCATGCAGGGGATGGACCTCGTGCTGGGAGAGGAGCACCATCGCCAAGCCTCGCTCCGGGCAGCAAGGTACCAGCAGGCGCTGCGACGGTATCACTGCCGCAGCGTCCGCTCCAGGATGCTCGAGGTGGGCAATCTCGTCCTAAGGCGGGTGCTCTCCAGGGAAGGGCTGCATAAGCTCTCACCCATGTGAGAGGGCCCGTTTAGGATTGCCCACGTCTCCAGGCCTGGCGCTGTGCGTGTGGAGACGCAGGACGAGATCCCCATCCAGAATGCCTAGAACATCCAGCACCTCTGGAAGTTCTACCCATGAAGCAAGGCCCAGTGCCTGTGAAGGTCTCCGCTCATGACACTCTCACATAATAATGAGTGGGGTTGTACATGCCCCGGAGTCTCCGGTGTTCCTCCCTCGGGCCTCAGGGGCTCCCTCCCACGTCCTAGTGTCAACACTTAGCTCCGCGCTGGTGAGAAGACTAGACTAGGTGCCAGACGCGGCTGTTCATTTGCTTTCCGCAGTAGGCTTGCCCCTCTTTAATGGAAATTTGAATTTTAGTGTTTCTTGGCACCGTCGCTGTCTTCAGGGCAGCACCCAGAGCGGCGACCGTCTTCTCCGAACACCCTCATGAAGAGGGTCGCGGCACCATCGTACTTTCAGTGGAGGGTGCACTGCCTGCCCAGACCGCGCGCGGGCAAACGTCTGCCAACCGCGGGCCAGGGCTACATTGCCCGTGATAGAGATCTCATCGCGACCCACGGGGCCTTGCTGCAGCAGCCGTCCGCCTGCAGCCAGAGGCCGCCGGGACCCGTGGTCGCCAACTCACCAGCAAAGAAGCACGGAAGCTGGAGCCAAGTGCCGGTTGATACGTCTCCAACGTATCTATAACTTTTGATTGCTCCATGCTATATTATCTACTGTTTTAGACAATATTAGGCTTTATTATCCACTTTTATATTATTTTTGGGATTAACTTATCAACCGGAGGCCCAGCCCAGATTTGCTGTTTTTTTTGCCTATTTCAGTGTTTCAAAGAAAAGGAATATCAAACGGAGTCGAAACGGAACGAAATCAACTAGAGAAGTTATTTTTGGAAGGAAAGCTACGGAAAAGCTTGGAGTGCGTCGCCAGAAAGAAGGAGGTGCCCACGAGGTGGAGGCGCCCCCAGGCGCGCCCGCCTCGTGCCCCCCCCCTTCGGTCCACCGACGTACTTCTTTCACCCATATATACCTATGTATCCTAAAACTTCCAGAACAGAGAATAGATCGGGAGTTCCGCCGCCGCAAACCTCCAGAGCCACCAAAAGCCAATCGGGACCCTGTTCCGGCACCCTGCCGGAGGGGGGAACCCTCACTTGTGGCCATTGATACGCCTCCAACGTATCTATAATTTTTTATTGCTCCATGCTATATTATCTATTGTTTTGGACTATATTGGGCTTTATTTTCCACTTTTATATTACTTTTGGGACTAACCTATTAACCGGAGGCCCAGCCCAGAATTGCTGTTTTTTTCCTATTTCAGTGTTTCGAAGAAACGGAATATCAAACGGAGTCCAAATGGAATGAAATCTCCGAGAACGTGATTTTCTCATCAGATAAGATCCAGGAGACTTGGACCCTCCGTCAAGAAAGCCATGAGGCGGCCACGAGGTGGGGCGCCCCTAGGCGCGCCCCCGCCTCGTGGGCCCTCAAGCTCCACCGACGTACTCCTTCCTCCTATATATACCTACGTACCCCAACAGATCGAGACGGAGCCAAAACCTAATTCCACCGCCGCAACTTTCTCAGATCCATGAGATCCCATCTTGGGGCCTGTTAGGAGCTCCTTGAAGGGGATTCCACCACGGAGGGCTTCTACATCATCACCATAGCCTCTCCGATGAAGTGTGAGTAGTTTACCTAAGACCTTCGGGTCCATAGTTAGTAGCTAGATGGCTTCTTCTCTCTTTTTGGATCTCAATACAATGTTCTCCCCCTCTCTCGTGGAGATCTATTCGATGTAATCTTATTTCTGCGGTGTGTTTGTTGAGACCGATGAATTGTGGGTTTATGATCAAGATTATCTATGAGCAATATTTGAATCTTCTCTGAATTATTTTATGTATGATGGTTATCTTTGCAAGTCTCTTCGAATTATCCGTTTGGTTTGGCCAACTAGATTGGTAGTTCTTGCAATGGGAGAAGTGCTTAGCTTTGGGTTCAATCTTGCGGTGTCCTTACCCAAATGATGTAAAGGGTTGCAAGGCACGTATTGTATTGTTGCCATCGAGGATAACAAGATGGGGTATTTATCATATTGCATGAATATATTCCTCTACATCATGTCATCTTGCTTAAGGCGTTACTCTGTTTTCATTAACTTAATACTCTAGATGCATGCTGGATAGCGGTCGATGAGTGGAGTAATAGTAGTAGATGCAGGCAGGAGTCGGTCTACTTGTCACGGACGTGATGCCTATATACATGATCATACCTCGATATTCTCATAACTATGCTCAATTCTGTCAATTGCTCAACAGTAATTCGTTCACCCACCGTAAAATACCTATGCTCTTGAGAGAAGCCACTAGTGAAATCTATGGCCCCCGGGTCTAATCTCATCATATTAATCTTCCTACGCTTTATTATTGCTTTGTTTTTTACTTTGCTTTTATTTTACTTTGCATCTTTATACCAAAAATACCAAAAATATTATCTATTATCTCTATTAGATCTCACTCTCATAAGTGACCGTGAAGGGATTGACAACCCCTATTCGCATTGGTTGCGAGGAGCTATTTGTATTGTGTAGTTACGAGGGACTTGCGCATGGCCTCCTACTGGATTGATACCTTGGTTCTCAAAAACTGAGGGAAATACTTACGCTGTTGTTGCATCATCCTCTCCTCTTCGGTGAAAACCAACGCAAGCTCAAGATGTAGCAAGAAGGATTTCTGGCGCCGTTGCCGAGGAGTCTACGCAAAAGTCAACATAGCAAGTACCCATCACAATCCCTTATCTCTGGCATTACATTATTTGCCATTTGCCTCTCGTTTTCCTCTCCCCCACTTCACCCTTGCCGTTTTATTCGCCCTCTCTTTCCCAATCTCCTCTTCTCTTTTCGCTTGTCTTTTTCTGTTTGCTCGTGTGTTGGATTGCTTGCTTGTCACTATGGCTCAAGATAATACCAAATTGTGTGACTTTACCAATACCAACAACAATGATTTCCTTAGCACTCCGATTGCTCCTCTTGCCAATACTGAATCTTGTGAAATCAATGCTGCTTTATTGAATCTTGTTATGAAAGATCAATTCGCCGGCCTTCCTAGTGAAGATGCCGCTACTCATCTAAATAGCTTCGTGGATTTATGTGATATGCAAAAGAAGAAAGATGTTGACAATGATGTTGTTAAATTGAAGCTATTTCCTTTTTCGCTTAGAGATCGTGCTAAAGCTTGGTTTTCATCTTTGCCTAAAAATAGTATTGATTCTTGGAACAAGTGCAAGGATGCTTTTATCTCTAAGTATTTTCCTCCCGCTAAGATCATCTCTCTTAGGAACGATATTATGAATTTTAAGCAACTTGATCATGAACATGTTGCACAAGCTTGGGAGAGAATGAAATTAATGATACGTAATTTCCCTACTCATGGTTTAAACTTGTGGATGATTATACAAAAAATTTATGCCGGATTGAATTTTGCTTCTAGAAACCTTTTAGATTCGGCCGAGGGAGGCACTTTTACGGATATCACTTAAGGAGATGCTACTAAACTCCTAGATAATATTATGGTTAATTATTCTCAATGGCACACTGAAAGATCTACTAATAAAAAGGTGCATGCGATAGAAGAAATCAATGTTTTGAGTGGGAAGATGGATGAACTTATGAAATTATTTGCTACTAAGAGTGTTTCTTCTGATCCTAATGATATGCCTTTGTCTACTTTGATTGAGAATAATAATGAATCTATGGATGTGAATTTTGTTGGTAGGAATAATTTTGGTAACAACGCATATAGAGGGAATTTTAATCCTAGGCCCTATCCTAGTAATCCTTCTAATAATTATGGAAATTCCTACAACAAATCTTATGGAAATTTTAATAAGATGCCCTCTGAATTTGAGAATAGTGTTAAAGAGTTTATGAATTCACAAAAGAATTTTAATGCTTTGCTTGAAGAGAAATTACTTAAAGTTGATGAATTGGCTAGGAACGTTGATAGAATTTCTCTTGATGTCGATTCTTTAAAGCTTAGATCTATTCCTCCTAAGCATGATATCAATGAGTCTCTCAAATCCATGAGAACTTCCATTGATGAGTGCAAGGAAAGAACCGCTAGGATGCGTGCTACGAAAGATGCCTTTATTAAAGCATGTTCTTCCAATTTCCATGAAAATCAAGATGAAGATCTAAAAGTTATTGATGTGTCTCCCATTAAATCCTTGTTTTGTAATATGAATCTTGATAATGATGATATTGAATATGAGTCACCTTTACCTAGAAGGCGTTCTAAAAATTCGGAGCTTTTAGATTATGATGCTAAAATTGATAAAAGTGGGATTGAAGAAAGTAAAACCTTAAATGTTGCTAAACCCACTATTTTGGATTTCAAGGAATTTAATTATGAAAGTTGCTCTTTAATTGATTGTATTTCCTTGTTGCAATATGTGCTAAATTCTCCGCATGCTTATAGTCAAAATAAAGCGTTTACTAAACATATCGTTGATGCCTTGATGCAATCTTATGAGGAAAAACATTAGTTGGAAGTCTCTATCCCTAGAAAACTTTATGATGAGTGGGAACCAACTATTAAAATTAAGATTAAGGATCAAGAATTTTATGCTTTATGTGATTTGGGTGCTAGTGTTTCCACTATTCCCAAAACTTTGTGTGATTTGCTAGATTTCTGTGATTTCAATGATTGCTCTCTAAACTTGCACCTTGCCGATTCCACTATTAAGAAACCTATGGGAAGAATTAATGATGTTCTTATTGTTTAAAATAGTAATTATGTGCCCGTAGACTTTATCGTTCTTGATATAGATTGCAATCCTTCATGTCCTATTATTGTTGGTAGACCCTTCCTTAGAACGATTGGTGCAATTATTGATATGAAAGAAGGGAATATTAGATTCCAATTTCCATTAAAGAAAGGCATGGAACACTTCCCTAGAAAGAAGATAAAATTACCATATGAATCTATCATGAGAGCCACTTATGGATTGCCTACCAAAGATGGCAATACCTAGATCTATCCTTGCTTTTATGCCTAGCTAGGGGCGTTAAACGATAGCGCTTGTTGGGAGGCAACCCAATTTTATTTTTAGTTTTTTGTTTTGTTTCTGTTTAGGAATAAATAATCCATCTACCTTCTGTTTAGATGTGGTTTTATGTTTTAGTTAGTGTTTGTGCCAAGTTAAACCTATAGGATCTTCTTGGATATTTGATCTTGCTGTAATTTCCAGAAACTTTCGGTTCACGAAAACAATTGTTAAAAATCACCAGAACGTGAGAAAATAGTGATTCCAATTGATTCTTATCAATAAAGAAATTTCCTAGGTCTTCCTATTTTGGCTGAATTTTTGGAGTTCCAGAAGTTTGCGTTAGTTGCAGATTACTACAGACTGTTCTGTTGTTGACAGATTCTGTTTTTCGTGTGTTGTTTGCTTATTTTGATGAATCTATGGCTAGTAAAATAGTTTATGATCCATAGAGAAGTTGTAATACAGTAGGTTTAACACCAATATAAATAAAGAATGAGTTCATTACAGTACCTTGAAGTGGTCTTTTGTTTTCTTTCGCTAACGGAGCTCACGAGATTTCTGTTGAGTTTTGTGTTGTGAAGTTTTCAAGTTTTGGGTGATTTTTTTTGTTGGATTATGGAACAAGGAGTGGCAAGAGCCTAAGCTTGGGGATGCCCATGGCACCGCCAAGATAATCCAAGGACACCAAAAAGTCAAAGCTTGGGGATGCCCCGGAAGGCATCCCCTCTTTCGTCCACTTCCATCGGTAACTTTACTTGGAGCTATATTTTTATTCACCACATGATATGTGTTTTTCTTAGAGCGTCTTGTATTATTTGCATCTTTGCTTGTTAGTTTACCACAATAATCCTTGCTGTACACACCTTTTGAGAGAGCCATACATGAATTGGAATTTTTAGAATACTCTACGTGCTTCACTTATATTTTTTGAGCTTGATAGTTTTGCTCTATGTGCTTCACTTATATCTTTTGAGCTTTATAGTTTTGCTCTAGTACTTCACTTATATATTTTAGAGCACGGTGGTGGATTTGTTTTAAAGAAACTATTGATCTCTCATGCTTCACTTAGATTATTTTGAGAGTCTTTAATAGCATGGTAATTTGCTTAATAATAATAATATGCTTGGTATTCAAGATTTGTAAAACTTTCTTTTGAGTGCGTTGAATACTAAGAAAATTTTGATGCTTGATAATTGTTTTGAGATATGAAGATGGTGATATTAGAGTCATGCTAGTTGAGTAGTTGTGAATTTGAGAAATACTTGTGTTAAAGTTCGTGATTCCCGTAGCATGCACGTATGGTGAACCGTTATGTGATGAAGTCGGAGCATGATTTATTTATTGATTGTCTTCCTTATGAGTGGCGGTCAGGGAAGAGCGATGGTCTTTTCCTACCAATCTATCCCCCTAGGAGCATGCGCGTAATACTTTGCTTTGATAACTTCTAGATTTTTGCAATAAGTACATGAGTTCTTTATGACTAATGTTGAGTCCATGGATTATACGCATTTTTCCCATCCTTCCACCATTGCTAGCCTCTCTAATACCGCGCACCTTTCGCCGGTATCATACACCCACCATATACCTTCCTCAAAACAGCCACATACCTACCTATCATGGCATTTCCATAGCCATTCGGAGATATATTGCCATGCAACTTTCCACCGTTCCGTTTATTATGACACGCTCCATTATTGTCATATTGCTAGCATGATCATGTAGTTGACATCGTATTTGTGGCAAAGCCACCGTTCATAATTCTTTCATACAAGTCACTCTTGATTCATTGCATATCCCGGTACACCGCCGGAGGCATTCATATAGAGTCATATTTTGTTTTAAGTATCGAGTTGTAATTTTTGAGTTGTAAGAAAAATAAAAGTGTGATGATCATCATTTTTAGAGCATTGTCCCAAGTGAGGAAAGGATGATGGAGACTATGATTCCCCCATAAGTCGGGATGAGACTCTGGACGAAAAATAAAAAAAAGGAAAAAAAGAGGCCATAAAAAAGGAGAAAGGCCCAAATAAAAAAAGAGAGAAAAAGAGAGAAGGGACAATGTTAGTATCCTTTTACCACACTTGTGCTTCAAAGTAGCACCATGATCTTCATGATAGAGAGTCTCTCATTTTGTCACTTTCATATACTAGTGGGAATTTTTCATTATAGAACTTGGCTTGTATATTCCAATGATGGGCTTCCTTAAAATGCCCTAGGTCTTCGTGAGCAAGTGAGTTGGATGCACACCCACTTAGTTTCTTTTGTTGAGCTTTCATATACTTATAGCTCTAGTGCATCCGTTGCATGGCAATCCCTACTCACTCACATTGATATCTATTGATGGGCATCTCCATAGCCCGTTGATCGCCTAGTTGATGTGAGACTATCTTCCCTCTTTTGTCTTCTCCACAACCACCATTCTATTCCACATATAGTGCTATATCCATGGCTCACGCTCATGTATTGCGTGAAGATTGAAAAAGTTTTGAAAATGTCAAAAGTATGAAACAATTGCTTGGCTTGTCATCGGGGTTGTGCATGATCTAAATACTTTATGTGGTGAAGATAGAGCATAGCCAGACTATATGATTTTGTAGGGATAACTTTCTTTGGCCATGTTATTTTGAGAAGACATAATTGCTTTGTTAGTATGCTTGAAGTATTATTATTTTTATGTCAATATGAACTTTTTTCTTGAATCTTTCGGATCTGAATATTCATACCACAATTAAGAAGAGTTACATTGAAATTATGCCAAGTAGCGCTCCACATCAAAAATTCTCTTTTTATCATTTACCTACTCGAGGACGAGCAGGAATTAAGCTTGGGATGCGATACGTCTCCAACGTATCTATAATTTTGATTGCTCCATGCTATATTATCTATTGTTTTGGACTATATTGGGCTTTATTTTCCACTTTTATATTACTTTTGGGACTAACCTATTAACCGGAGGCCCAGCCCAGAATTGCTGTTTTTGCCTATTTCAGTGTTTCAAAGAAACGGAATATCAAACGGAGTCCAAACGGAATGAAATCTTCAGGAACTTGATTTTCTCATCAGATAAGATCCAGGAGACTTGGACCCTCCGTCAAGAAAGCCACGAGGCGTCCACGAGGGTGGAGGGCGCGCCCCCTGCCTCATGGGCCCCTCGAAGCTCCACTGCCGTACTCCTTCCTCCTATATATACCTACGTACCCCCAACAGATCAGATACGGAGTCAAAAACCTAATTCCACCGCAGCAACTTTTTGTATCCACGAGATACCATCTTGGGGCCTGTTTAGGAGCTCCGCCGGAAAAGGATTCCACCATGGAGGGCTTCTACATCATCACCATAGCCTCTCCGATGAAGTGTGAGTAGTTTACCTCAGACCTTCGGGTCCATAGTTAGTAGCTAGATGGCTTCTTCTCTCTTTTTGGATCTCAATACAATGTTCTCCCCCTCTCTCGTGGAGATCTATTCGATGCAATCTTCTTTTTGCGGTGTGTTTGTTGAGACCAATGAATTGTGGGTTTATGATCAAGATTATCTATGAGCAATATTTGAATCTTCTCTGAATTCTTTTATGTATGATTGGTTATCTTTGCAAGTCTCTTCGAATTATCCGTTTGGTTTGGCCAACTAGATTGGTAGTTCTTGCAATGGGAGAACAATCTTGCGGTGTCCTTACCCAGTGACAAAAAGGGTTGCAAGGCATGTATTGTATTGTTGCCATCGAGGATAACAAGATGGGGTATTTATCATATTGCATGAATTTATTCCTCTACATCATGTCATCTTGCTTAAGGCGTTACTTTGTTTTCATTAACTTAATACTCTAGATGCATGCTGGATAGCGGTCGATGTGTGGAGTAATAGTAGTACATGCAGGCAGGAGTCGGTCTACTTGTCACGGACGTGATGCCTATATACATGAGCATACCTAGATATTCTCATAGCTATGCTCAATTCTGTCAATTGCTCAACAGTAATCCGTTCACCCACCGTAAAATACCTATGCTCTTGAGAGAAGCCACTAGTGAAATCTATGGCCCCCGGGTCTATTCTCATCATATTAATCTTCCTATGCTTTATTATTGCTTTGCTTTTTTACTTTGCTTTTTATTTTACTTTGCATCTTTATACTAAAAATACCAAAAATATTATCTATTATCTCTATTAGATCTCACTCTCATAAGTGACCGTGAAGGGATTGACAACCCCTATTCGCATTGGTTGCGAGGAGCTATTTTTTTGTGTAGGTACAAGGGACTTGCGCGTGGCCTCCTACTGGATTGATACCTTGGTTCTCAAAAACTGAGGGAAATACTTACGCTACTCTGCTGCATCATCCTCTCCTCTTCGGGGAAAACCAACGCAAGCTCAAGACGTAGCAGCCATCTTCATCATCCCGGCGCTCTCCATGACGAGGAGGGAGTAGTTCACCCTCGGGGCTGAGGGTATGTACCAGTAGCTATGTGTTTGATCTCTCTCTCTCGTGTTCTTGATTTGGCACGATCTTGATGTATCGCGAGCTTTGCTATTATAATTGGATCTTATGTTTCTTCTCCCCCTCTACTCTCTTGTAATGGATTGAGTTTTCCCTTTGAAGTTATCTTATCGGATTGAGTCTTTAAAGATTTGAGAACACTTGATGTATGTCTTGCCGTGCGTATCTGTGGTGACAATGGGATATCACATGACTCACTTGATGTATGTTTCAGTGATCAACTTGCGGGTTCCGCCCATGAACCTATGCATAGGGGTTGGCACACGTTTTCGTCGTGATTCTCCGGTAGAAACTTTGGGGCACTCTTCGAGGTCCTATGTGTTGGTTGAATAGATGAATCTGAGATTGTGTGATGCATATCGTATAATCATACCCACGGATACTTGAGGTGACATTGGAGTATCTAGGTGACATTAGGGTTTTGGTTGATTTGTGTCTTAAGGTGTTATTCTAGTACGAACTCTAGGGCTGTTTGTGACACTTATAGGAATAGCCCAACGGATTGATTGGAAAGAATAACTTTGAGGTGGTTTCGTATCCTACCATGATCTCTTCGTTTGTTCTCCGCTATTAGTGATTTTGGAGTGACTCTTTGTTGCATGTTGAGGGATAGTTATATGATCCAATTATGTTATTATTGTTGAGAGAACTTGCACTAGTGAAAGTATGAACCCTAGGCCTTGTTTCCTATCATTGCAATACCGTTTACACTCACTTTTATCTTTAATTACCTTACTATTTTTTATATTTTCAGATTACAAAAACCTATATCTACCATCCATATTGCACTTGTATCACCATCTCTTCGCCGAACTAGTGCACCTATTCAATTTACCATTGTATTGGGTGTGTTGGGGACACAAGAGACTCTTTTTTATTTGGTTGCAGGGTTGCTTGAGAGACACCATCTTCATCCTACGCCTCCCACTGATTGATAAACCTTAGGTCATCCACTTGAGGGAAATTTGCTACTGTCGTACAAACCTCTGCACTTGGAGGCCCAACAACGTCTACAAGAATAAGGTTGTGTAGTAGACATCAAGCTCTTTTCTGGCGCCTTTGCCGGGGAGGCTTGGTAAGCGGCACTCACACCCCGCCAACTAAGCTCTTTTCTGGCGCCATTGCTGGGGAGGTGAGTGCTTGAAGGTATATCTTTAGATCTTGCAATTGAATCTTTTTTTCTTGTTTTAGCACTAGTTTAGTTTATAAAAGAAAACTACCAAAAAAATGGAATTGAGTTTGCCTCATACGCTTCATATTTTTAATATCTTTCGTGAGTATGATGGAAAAGAAAATTGTGCCAAAGTGTTAGAAGAAGAATGCATTAAATTGTTTGGCACTAAATCTTTGAATGATGAGCATGATTGCAATGTTGTTAGTATGAACTCCTTGAATATCCATAGTACTAATGATGATTGCACTAGTTATGATGAAAATGCCTCCTATAAACATGACAATTTTTGTGGAGTGCATTGGGTTTGTAAGTACACACCAAATAGGGAAGATAGATATTGCAAGAGGCATAAGTACTTAGAAACCAAATTGTTGCAAGAAGAGCTAGATGAATGTGCTGAAAATTTATTTTTTCTTAGCCATACTTGTGAACTTTGCAATGAACGTGATCATTTTAGTACCCAATGCAAATTGTTTCATGATCGTATCGTGTCCAAAAATTATGATGACTTGATTTCCCTTGCACATCATAATGAACTTAGTTTGCTCTTGGGTTATGAAGAAATTAAACGTATAACTAAGGATATTCCAAAATTTGCCCTTGATAAAGTTCTTCATTTTGATCTAGAAGAAATTTATATGTATTGTGCGGTGAATTGCATTGAAAATCCTTATATTGCCAATTACATAAAGAAAAGAAAGCAAATAGAATATGAAGAGAATGCTAACGAAAGGGAAGAGACTTCCCAATATTCTCCTATTATTTCTTATGATGAATCAGGTAAAGAGGAGGAGCCTTCTACTCAACCAATCTCATTAATAAGGAGCTCCGAAAAGAGGATTGAACCCACACATGAGGTGAAGAAGAAGAAAAGAAAAGGAAGAGAGGTAAAAAGGTATCCCTCCCAAATAATGTTGCTCATATTATTGTTGTGCCTCATGAAAATGAATCAAAAATAATTGTGGAAGATGATGCACTTGATGATGATCTCGTTATGCCTATTGCTTGTTGTGATGATTATGATTGGGAAAGTAATGATACTTCTTATGATCTTGAAAATATTTTTGGCACTTGCTTGGAAGAATATGATAATTGCTATACTATTGGTGCTATCCATACTATTAATGATGAGAGTGATTATGCTTATGATATGAAAAGGCCCAAGCTTGGGGAAGCTATGTTTGATGAGGATGACATATTTGAGAATATATTTGCTGAAATTAATGTTTGTCCCAAGCTTGGGGATGCTATGTTTAATAATGATGATATGTTTAGCCACCCAAGTTTTAATATGCAAAGTTGTTATGATGATAGCATGCCTTCTACCTATGATGATTATATTTATGAAAGTGAGTTTGGAAGAGTGTCAACTTTAGGAAGTAGTGATCCCACAATATTGGAGGATGTTCAATCTTATTGTGATAATTATGAAAGTGGATTTGGAGAGGTCATGACTTTATTTAATGATGTATCCACTATTTTGGAAGAGGTTTCAACTGATTATGATGAGAACCAAGTTGCTACTTATGATGATTATTGTGATAAAACTTATGCTATAAAAAGTAGTGATGATTATATTTATAAAACTTGTCATGATTGTGATTAACCTTTTCTGAACTTTACTCTTTTAATGTGGAAACAATTTATAGTATTCAAGTCTCTTATGAAACTCCCACTATTCCGAATGAGAAGAATTTTGCTTGTATGGAGAGTAGTAAATTTTCTATGCTTGTAGATCATGAAAAGAATGCTTTAGGTGCTGGTTATATTGTTGAATTAATTCATGATTCTACTGAAAATTATAATGAGGGAGGAACATATGCTTGTAGGAATTGCAATAATATCAAGTTTCCTCTCTATGTGCTTAAAGTTTTGAAGTTATGCTTGTTTTACCTTCCTATGCAAGCTGATTCTTGTTCCCATAAGTTGTTTGCTCACAAAATCCCTATGCATAGGAAGTGGGTTAGACTTAAATGTGCTAGTCATATTATTCATGATGCTCTCTTTATGTTTCAATTCTTATCTTTTTTATGAGCATCATTGAAATCATCATGCCTAGCTAGGGGCGTTAAACGATAGCGCTTGTTGGGAGGCAACCCAATTTTATTTTAATTTTCTTTCTTTTTGGTTCTGTTTAGGAATAAATAATCCATCTAGCTTCTGTTTATATGTGGTTTTGTGTTTTAATTAGTGTTTGTGCCAAGTGGAACCTTTGGGAAGACTTGGGTGAAGTCTTTATGATCATGCTGTAAAAAACAGAAACTTTAGCGCTCACGAGATTAGCTTCAACTTTTTACTAGGGAGTGCTATTTAGTTGATTCTTTTTGCAGATGATTACTAGACAAATTACTCAGGTACACCAATTAATTTTAGAATTTTTGGAGTTCCATAAGTTTGCGTTAGTTACAGATTACTACAGACTGTTCTGTTTTTGACAGATTCTGTTTTCATTGTGTTGCTTGCTTATTTTGATGAATCTATGGCTAGTAAAATAGTTTATAAACCATAGAGAATTTGGAATACAGTAGGTTTAACACCAATATAAGTAAATAATTAGTTCATTACAGTAACTTGAAGTGGTGTTTTGTTTTCTTTCGCTAACGGAGCTCACAAGTTTTCTGTTAAGTTTCGTGTTGTGAAGTTTTCAAGTTTTGGGTAAAGCTTCGATGGACTATGGAATAAGGAGTGGCAAGATCCTAAGCTTGGGGATGCCCAAGGCACCCCAAGGTAATATTCAAGGATAACCAAGCATCTAAGCTTGGGGATGCCCCGGAAGGCATCCCCTCTTTCGTCTTCGTTCATCGGTAACTTTACTTGGAGCTATATTTTTATTCACCACATGATATGTGTTTTGCTTGGAGCGTCGTTTTATTTTCTTTATCTTTGCTTGCTGTCTGAATAAAATACCAAGATCTGAAATTATTAAATGAGAGAGTCTTCACATGGTTGCATAATTATTCAACTACTCATTGATCTTCACTTATATCTTTTGGAGTAGTTTGTTGTTTGCTCTAGTGCTTCACTTATATCTTTTAGAGCATGGTGGTAGTTTTATTTTTAAGAAATAGATGAACTCTCATGCTTCACTTATATTATTTTGAGAGTCTTAAATAGCATGGTAATGCGCTTAATCCTAATATGCTAGGTATTCAAGAATAGTAAAAACTTTCTTATGAGTGTGTTGAATACTAAGAAAAGTTTGATGCTTGATGATTGTTTTGAGATATGGAGGTAGTGATATCAAAGTCGTGCTAGTTGAGTAGTTGTGAATTTGAGAAATACTTGTGTTGAAGTTTGCAAGTCCCGTAGCATGCACGTATGGTAAACATTATGTAACAAATTTGAAACATGAGGTGTTTTTTTATTGTCTTCCTTATGAGTGGCGGTCAGGGACGAGCGATGGTCTTTTCCTACCAATCTATCCCCCTAGGAGCATGTGCGTAGTGCTTTGGTTTTTGATGGCTTGTAGATTTTTGCAATATGTATGTGAGTTCTTTATGACTAATGTTGAGTCCATGGATTATACGCACTCTCACTCTTCCATCATTGCTAGCCTCTTCGGTACAGTGCGTTGCCCTTTCTCACATTGAGAGTTGGAGCAAACTTCGCCGGTGCATCCAAACCCCGTGATATGATACGCTCTTTCACACATAAACCTCCTTATATCTTCCTCAAAACAGCCACCATACCTACCTATTATGGCATTTCCATAGCCATTCCGAGATATATTGCCATGCAACTTTCCACCATACCGTTCATCATGACACATTCGTCATTGTCATATTGCTTAGCATGATCATGTAGTTGACATAGTATTTGTGCAAAGCCACCGTTCATAATTCTTTCATACATGTCACTCTTGATTCATTGCATATCCCGGTACACCGCCGAAGGCATTCATATAGAGTCATACTTTGTTCTAGTATCGAGTTGTGATCATTGAGTTGTAAATAAATAGAAGTGTGATGATCATCATTTTCTAGAGCATTGTCCCAAGTGAGGAATAAAAAAATAAAAAAGAGAGAAAGGCCATAAAAAAAAGAGAAGGCCCAAAAAAAGGGGAAAAAAAGAGAAAGGCCATAAAAAAGAGAAGGCCCAAAAAAAATGAGAGAAAAAGAGAGAAGGGACAATGTTACTATCCTTTTACCACACTTGTGCTTCAAAGTAGCACCATGATCTTCATGATAGAGAGTCTCTTGTTTTGTCACTTTCATATACTAGTGGGAATTTTTCATTATAGAACTTGGCTTGTATATTCCAACAATGGGCCTCCTCAAGTGCCCTAGGTCTTCGTGAGCAAGCAAGTTGGATGCAGACCCACTTAGTTTTCTTTTGTTGAGCTTTCATACATTTTTAGCTCTAGTGCATCCGTTACATGGCAATCCCTACTCCTTGCATTAACATCAATCGATGGGCATCTCCATAGCCCATTGATTAGCCTCGTTGATGTGAGATCTTCTCCTTTTTTGTCTTCTCCACATAACCCCCGTCATCATATTCTATTCCACACATAGTGCTATATCCATGGCTCATGCTCATGTATTGCGTGAAGGTTTATAAAGTTTGAGATTACTAAAGTATGAAACAATTGCTTGGCTTGTCATCAGGGTTGTGCATGATGAGAGCATTCTTGTCTGACGAAAATGGGGCATGACTAAACTATATGATTTTGTAGGGATGAACTTTCTTTGGCCATGTTATTTTGAGAAGACATAATTGCTTAGTTAGTATGCTTGAAGTATTATTATTTTTATGTCAATATGAACTTTTGTCTTGAATCTTTCGAATCTGAATATTCATATCACAATTAAGAAGAATTACAATGAAATTATGCCAACTAGCATTCCACATCAAAAATTATCTTTTTATCATTTACCTACTCGAGGACGAGCAGGAATTAAGCTTGGGGATGCTTGATACGTCTCCAACGTATCTATAATT
The DNA here is from genome assembly GCA_021605205.1 of Aegilops longissima. Lineage (NCBI taxonomy): Eukaryota > Viridiplantae > Streptophyta > Magnoliopsida > Poales > Poaceae > Aegilops > Aegilops longissima. Next base: position 484,987,567 of record CM038681.1, on the reverse strand, counting down.
TTTGATTGCTCCATGCTATATTATCTACTGTTTTAGACAATATTAGGCTTTATTATCCACATTTATATTATTTTTGGGACTAACTTATTAACCGGAGGCCCAGCCCAGATTTGCTGTTTTTTGCCTATTTAAGTGTTTCGAAGAAAAGGAATATCAAACGGAGTCAAAACGGAATGAAATCAACTGGAGAAGTTATTTTGGAAGGAAAGCTACCGGAAAAGCTTGGAGTGCATGTCAGGACAGAAGGGAGGTGCCCACGAGGTGGAGGGCGCCCCCCTAGGGCGCGCCCCCCTGCCTCGTGCCCCCCTTCGGTCCACCAACGTACTTCTTTCACCCATATATACCTACGTATCCTAAAACTTCCAGAACAGAGAATAGATCGGGAGTTCCGCCGCCACAAACCTCCAGAGCCACCAAAAACCAATCAGGACCCTGTTCCGGCACCCTGCCGGAGGGGGAACCCTCACCTGTGGCCATCTTCATCATCCCGGCGGTCTCCATGACGAGGCTGGAGTAGTTCACCCTCGGGGCTGAGGGTATGTACCAGTAGCTATGTGTTTGATCTCTCTCTCTCTCTCTCTCTCTCTCTCTCTCTCTCTCTCTCTCTCGTGTTCTTGATTTGGCATGATCTTGATGTATCGCGAGCTTTGCTATTATAGTTGGATCTTATGTTTCTTCTCCCCCTCTACTCTCTTGTAATGGATTGAGTTTTCCCTTTGAAGTTATCTTATCGGATTGAGTCTTTAAAGATTTGAGAACACTTGATGTATGTCTTGCCGTGCGTATCTGTGGTGACAATGGGATATCACGTGACTCACTTGATGTATGTTTCGGTGATCAACTTGCGGGTTCCGCCCATGAACCTATGCATAGGGGTTGGCACACGTTTTCGTCGTGATTCTTCGGTAGAAACTTTGGGGCACTCTTTGAGGTCCTATGTGTTGGTTGAATAGATGAATCTGAGATTGTGTGATGCATATCATATAATCATACCCACGGATACTTAAGGTGACATTGGAGTATCTAGGTGACATTAGGGTTTTGGTTGATTTGTGTCTTAAGGTGTTATTCTAGTACGAACTCTAGGGCTGTTTGTGACACTTATAGGAATAGCCCAACGGATTGATTGGAAAGAATAATTTTGAGGTGGTTTCGTACCCTACCATAATCTCTTCGTTTGTTCTCTGCTATTAGTGACCTTGGAGTGACTCTTTGTTGCATGTTGAGGGATAGGTATATGATCCAATTATGTTATTATTGTTGAGAGAACTTGCACTAGTGAAAGTATGAACCCTAGGCCTTGTTTCCTATCATTGCAATACCGTTTACGCTCACTTTTATCATTAGTTACTTGCTGTTTTTTATATTTTCAGATTACAAAAACCTATATCTACCATCCATATTGCACTTGTATCACCATCTCTTCATCGAACTAGTGCACCTATACAATTTACCATTGTATTGGGTGTGTTGGGGACACAAGAGACTCTTTGTTATTTGGTTGCAGGGTTGCTTGAGAGAGACCATCTTCATCCTACGCCTCCCATGGATTGATAAACCTTAGGTCATCCACTTGAGGGAAATTTGCTACTGTCCTACAAACCTCTGCACTTGGAGGCCCAACAACGCCTACAAGAAGAAAGTTGTGTAGTAGACATCACCGGTCGGGTTCTCCGACCACACGACAAACTCCGGCAGCACCTCCGCCGAGTGGAAGCGTGGCCGAGGAGGCCTAGTGACCATGGCGTGCCTCCCCTCGTCGAAAGAACCACCACGCCTCAGGTGACTCCCACCAGGCGGAGAAATGCCGCCTCAGCTGCCCGGAGCGGCACCGGACCCCGAAGAGACTCGCCCTCGCCCTCGAGGAACCACGACGGGGGTTGCGGCGTGCTTGCGAGGGCGACCACGCCCCCTCTTAGGCGGGGGAGAGCCAGGCCCCTCTTGGCGAGCCTTCCCCTTCTCCGCGGCCGAGAACCTCCTCGTCGGCGCCATGGGTGTCGCCACAAGCGGTGAAGAAAGGAAGAAGAAGAAGGCGGGATGGAGGAAGAGATGGGCGACGGGGCTCCGCCCCCCTCCCCATTTATAGTTAGGAGAAGGCCGACCGGTGACTCCCACGACCGCAGGTAATGATGGCTTTTCTGCATGCACCAGGGACTCATCAAGTCGGGCAGTTGCTGAGGCAGCGTGGGGAAGTGGAGACGCCTGTCGGTGTCAAAACTGGCGGATCTCGGGTAGGGGGTCCCGATCTGTGCGTCAAGGCTGATGGTAATAGGAAGCAAGGGACATAGATGTTTACCCAGGTTCGGCCCTCTCGATGGAGGTAAAACCCTACTTCCTACTTGATTAATATTGATGATATGTGTCGGTGTCAAAACCGGCGGATCTCGGGTAGGGGGTCCCGAACTGTGCGTCTAGGCGGATGGTAACAGGAGACAAGGGACACGATGTTTTTACCCAGGTTCGGGCCCTCTCGATGGAGGTAAAACCCTACTCCTGCTTGATTAATATTGATGATATGGGTAGTACAATAGTGGAACTACCACGAGATCAGAGAGGCTAAACCCTAGAAGCTAGCCTATGGTATGATTGTTGTTTGTCCTACGGACTAAAACCCTTCGGTTTATATAGACACCGGATAGGGTTAGGGTTACACAGAGTCGGTTACAATGGTAGGAGATCTACATATCTCAGATCGCCAAGCTTGCCTTCCACGCCAAGGAAAGTCCCATCCGGACACGGACGAAGTCTTCAATCTTGTATCTTCATAGTCCAGAGTCCGCCAACGGTGATAGTTCGGCTATCCGGACACCCCCTAATCCAGGACTCCCTTAGTAGCCCTGAACCAGGCTTCAATGACGACGAGTCCGGCGCGCATATTGTCTTCGGCATTGCAAGGCGGGTTCCTCCTCCGAATACTTCATAGAAGATTTTGAACACAAAGATAGTGTCCGGCTCTGCAAAACCAGTTCCACATACTACCGTAGAGAGAATAACCTTTGCACAGATCTGCTGACGTATTCCACGGCATGACATCAAACCACGGCCAGGCCTTTATACAAATCGTTTTTATTGTTCCACCTCAGCGCGTTTAGCGAGGAGGTTTCCTTGGCACGTCTTACCAGAGAGGAGATCGTGCCCCCTTATTCCAGGATCCTCATCAATACGGGCGTGGGTAACCCAATCGCGCCCATTGGCACGCCTCCTCGATCGAAGGCGAGTCCCGAACGGTCACGGGGAGGGCTCTTGGTATTCAACCTCTTTATAACGAGACCAAGGCCCGCTCTTCTTTTTCAATCTCAATCGAATCCGCCGCTCGCCTCGAGTTCCAACACCCAAAGCTCCAGATTTAGGCGCTTCGGACCTTCAACGATGTCCGGCTCCGACCTGCACGGCCGGTGGATGTCTTCCTCCGTCATGGAAGAAGATGTGCTAAAGCTGAGAGACGCCAGTATCTAACCGCGAAATTTCAGATAGGCTGCCTGCCCAAGGGCAGGTTATTCCACTCCGAGCCTGGTGAGAGCGTGGTATTCGTGTCTCACTTCCTTCGGGTTTAGGCTTCCGACGGACCCCTTTGTGAGGGGGCTCATGTTTTATTATGGGCTGGAATTCCATGACTTGGATCCGAGTCCATCCTCCACATCTCGTCGCTCATTGTCGTATGTGAAGCCTTCCTCCGCATTACCCTCACTTGGATTGTGACTCAAGACCTTCAAAGTGGAGCCAAGATGATCAAGGGGCATCAGCAGAGTGCGGAGGGGCTGTTATAAGCAAGAATGCGGACGCTCCATGGCCCGAGGGCTCTTTTCAAGAGGAGCTCAATTTATGGCAATAAGAGTGGTTTTATATCACCGCTCCCAGGGGCACCAAATGGGCGGCGCCACCTGCCTTCCGCTCGGGTCCTCCACTGCGGCTGGCGTCATGGGTCAATAAAGGGCTTGACTGGGGACCGTCCAAGGACGTACCTCTGTTGCAGGGCCGTATTCGAGACCTCCGAGAGAGGGAGATCAATCTGGTCGTAGTAGCGCAGGTCATGCTGATTCGTCGCACCTTGCCCTGCAAACGTCGCCCCCTCCTCCCGTGGGAGTTTAATCCGGAGGGACCACGAGCTCTCCAACATTTTATGGGCGTAACGCCCGTGGAGATGTACCAACTGTTCTTCGGATCACAAGCAATGTGTCCGGACTTAACCGAGGACGCAGGTCTGAGCTGCAATCGCCCGGATACTCAAGTAAGTAGTCCTGTACCCGGACATGCTATCCGCATATTTATCATAAAATTGCCCTTAAAATAGCTATCCTTTAAACAGGAGTGGATAGCAAAAGCAAAACTGATTAGGTGTCCGGCCCCCCTCCCTGAGACCACGCTGGATCCTGTATTAACCAAGATGCTAGAGGTTGTGCCTTTTGAAGAAGGCGAAGGGGGGAACTACTACCTCCGTGAAGGAGGCTATCAAGAAAGGGGATCGAGAATCCTCCTCCAAGGGGAGAAGAGGACCGCTTCAAGATCCGGAGACCAAAGCCTCAAGCGGGGAAGAAATCTTCACGGAGGGTCCTGGCGGAGATGCCCCGCCGCACTATTTCCCCATGGAGATCAGCCCTCCAATGAGCTGTAAGTAAAGGGGGTGTTTTAAAAGAGAGACATCCCCGTTTTATTTCTGAAGGTAACCGAAAGTTTACCTTGTATTTCGGATCTCAGCCCTTCACAGCAGAGCTCATCTTCAGGGGATCTTGATCCGGAGATGATGGAGAGCGAAACGCCCGCCTGCCGTATCGTTATGCGAGGTGGACGACCACGAGGTGTCGTCGCGAGGGCTTCTCCGAATCCGCGGGGCCGAAGGCGTCGATGTCCCTCAAAGCCCTCCGTGTCCGGCCTTCGAAAAAGGCCACCAGACGAGTCCGCACCAACGGGTGTATGGTCGGAGGAGCTGAAGGATCTGCTCGGGCGAGCGTCTATCTCGGAAGATCACCGTACATTAATGGGTACGGTGATTGAAAGGATTTCATCCACTGAGAGCGGATTGCATGAAGCCGTCATAAGTTTACTAACGGGTTTTGAGGTACGCAAAATGATGTACCTTCTGACAGTTTTGCACATAAAATGCGCCATGTATAGATAGTAGCCCCTGAGACTTGGTGCGGTGTCAAAAATGACGGCGCGCCGAGGATCATAACCCCAGGTATAATATGCGCTCTTCCTATGTAGGTGGCGAAGCGTCCGGTGGCTAGCTGGGCTGATGAGTTTGTCGAACTAAAGTGACAACTTGACGTGGCGGATGCGGACATCACGCTTGTTAATAAGCGGCTTGACGAGTCACAAGGTATGCAACTTCTCCGCGGACACTTGGTAAGGGAGCTTGACGCCCATGCCTTACAACATGTATGCTTAATGCAGATGGTGCCGCTGCTATGGAGAACCTTCGGGTGGAGCTCGCCCGAGCCAAGGAGCAAGCTGAAAAAGTGATGCGGCAGTTTTGAAGGCGGCCGCAGAGCTAAAAGCGAACAGGCTGCTCATCGCCAAGTTAAGAAAGAAATGGCCGAGATGGCCGTGAAATTGAAGAATGTTGCTGACCGTTGCGAGCTTCTTGAAAAAGAAGATCGAGCGAAACAAGAGGACCTAAAAAAGGTCGCCACCGAGGCCAAGGATACTCGCTCTGCAATGAGAGCTATGAAGGAGGAGCTACGTCAGGCCGGAGATATTGCGGCTGGAAAGCCCTTTCTGATGCGGAGAAAATTCACGGATCCTAAGTACGCTCAATTGGACCGGCTGTGGAGTGGGAAGGATGCTTATCTGGACTTGGCGGCGAGTGCCGCAGACGCGGCCGAACACTTCCGAGGTCAAAAGGATCACGGAATGGAAGAGCTTTTTTGGTCGCAGTTCCATAGTCCGAAGCGTCCACTTTCATTAACCGCGTTTGGCCGAATGGGCTGAGCTGAATAGGTTGTCCGGACTTGCCATGAAGGTTGTCGTGACTCATTTGTGGCCAAAAAGGCCCTAGCCGAAGAGTTATTTTGGCTTGTTGCAGCAGTTCCTTGGTGCGGTGCCGCATATCTATGCAATGAAGCGGTCAGCATGCATAGAGGGTGCGCGGATGGCTCTTGCCCGTGTCAAGACATACCGGGCGGAGATGAAGGCCACCGACGTTGCATCCCAAGATTCGGACAGAAGCCGAGTACCTGCCGAGCACTATTTTGAGAAACTCCTGCAGGGCGCTCGTTTAATAGAGACGCAGTGCTCGAAGGATATTATGTTTTAATGACATGTATGATTTGTGAAAACAATTTTTCAATATAATATAAGAGCTTTTTATACTTGTGCGTTCAAGTACTAAAACACCTCCTGTGCGGCCGTTGATGTATATGTGTATATAACCTGAAAGATGGCAGTCTTCGGCTTCAGCCCCCACGCACATAGTGCGGGGGTGTTTGCAAAAAGGCACATTTTCACACTTAATCCAACGTCTTGGTCCTGTAAAGGAGGTGATAGCGTAGCAAACTAGGCAACCAGACTATAATGCTTTATCACTTTCACTTAGCCATAGGAGTTCGATGGTGGGGCTACTATATAGCCCCTAGGGGCACCGCGCTCTCCCGAATTCGGGGCGCGTATGTGCCTGACCGGGAAACGGTCCTTCGTTAATGCGGTGGAATTCTAAATATTCCGGTGGGTCATCGAGTGGTTGACCAGTCTCACGCTATATCATGATAGTCAGTTTTCGGCTTTCTCTACTGAGGTGCTCACCTGGCCGAACCGGGGCACAATCGCATTAGTTCTCCTGGTGCCGCGTTAGCCGATAGAACGGAATGTAAGGCAGCAAAACACAGGAGCCGGACAAACCCAACATTTGACCAAATACATGATTAGGAGCTGATGCATATAAGGCCTAACTCGAGACGCCGAACACTCCCTAAGGTATTCGGTCTTTATACAAACGGGCAGAATAATGCCCTAAGCCCCTGGTGTCCAGGTACGCGCAAAAATTCTGGTGCGACCGTGTAGCGACCTGACCCAAAATCGGTCAAATCTCTGTGTCTGTACCATCCCAAGATCATGCTGGTACACACAGTACATCGATGTAGTAATCAAAGTTCAATCACACCTGAATATTATTACACGATTCTCATATAGAGTCTTTATTACAAGAGAATAAATTCGGCTCAAGGCCAACTCATGAGAAATAAACTACTAATGCTGCGGAAGCATAGAAGTAAAGCGAGTCCATCCGACTCCAAAGGGCAATCGCTAAGCGCGAGCGTAGCCTCACTCTGATCGGAATAAATCTCGCAACATAAGACGTTGCAGCCGTGTAGGTCAGCTTTTGAATAAGTCGGCAAGTCATGAAGAATATCAATAATAAACTTACTATCACTATATGCATTTTGGCTGTGGAGCTCTAAGTTTCATCATTTTTAAAAGCAAAATTTTCCCTACTACAAAGGACTTGCTTGCAAATTACTACAATTGTTGGTAGTTATTGAGATGGTTCTGCCAACCAATATCTCATTCCCAAATTATTAAGTCATAAACCCTCAAATTAATTCATTAGTTTTAGTGTTGAGATTTCGAATACTTCCAAGTTCCAGAGGCTCAAATTGTCCGTAATCGGGACACGGCTAATCGATTAGATCTTTAACTCGCAGAGGTTTGCGACTTTTCCGCAAGAATCATTCCTCCTTTTAAGTCTTCGCACTTCATGGTGTTTGAAGACGGACTAATGAAACAGGGTCTTCCAAAGAGTTCTTCCGCTACCGCGGTACCCATCCAATCCTACCGTTCTTCTACATCTCGTAGTACCGCCCAGCCAGCGTCACTACTAGGGTTAACCCAGCCAGAGCCCATAATGGCTTGCGGCTGCATGTAAGCTTCCGGTCATGGGGCATCCATCCGTCTCTTCGTGGCTGGGTGAAGCTTTCGCAAGATGTCATGGCATTTCTCCATGCATCCCGCCAACCACTGGTTCTCCAGGTGCCCGTCAACCGCCCTCCACCCAAGAGTGAATTTCAAGTCCATCTTGATCATTGTAGTTCATGGGGTTGTCATCATCATAGACTCTCACATCTTTCTTATGAATTTCACTCAACCAAAACCCGTCTCACGAGCATAGCAAAGTAAACTACTTCGTCCCGGGTCATGGTAACAAGGGATTGGTTCATCCTACCACATGATACTACTCAAGATTAATAACTTCAAAATTTCAAATCTGCATGCATGGTGGGGTGGTGACAATTTCTAATGCACAAAAACATAGGTATAGAAAATAACATGATCAAAACTTGCCTTGCTGATGATCCTCGTAAGCTAAAGATTCGTAGTAGCAAGCTTCGCACTCCGAAAACTCTACCGAGACAAACAATAATCACAATAAGCATATAGCATAGGATCACATAACACAATAGCATAACAAAGGAACACACCAAAACCAACAAAGCAAAACCCAAAGGGAAAACTCAAAGAAAACCAACTCAAGTTTTTCCTACTTCAAACAACAACTAAGAGTAGTTTTATATAATAAAATTTTCTCAACATAACCTAATCATGGTTTTATATTAACCTAACAGAAAATATTTCATTAAGCAACTAGGAGCAAAAAGAATTAATTTAAAATCTATTATGAAACTCCTATTAGGCCTAATTCAATTTCTATTAAGAAAAATAAAATAAAACTTTTATTTATTATAAATAAAAGTTCATCCTATAAAGTGACAGAAACTATCCTAGAATAATCATTCACATGTTAAAATAAATTTATTTACTAATTAAAATAATAGGAAAACAGTAGCTAGTTAATTAATTAGGATTATCAAGATTCTGCTTAAAACTAATTTTTTATTAATCCTAAAATACCCAAATAAATTCCTATGGTTTGGCAATGTCAAAATAAAGTTGGGGCAAAAAGAATCATCCAAAAATAATTTTTCTAACTCATGTTATAACAGATTTACTACTCTGACTAAAACTAAAATAAAGCAATTTTAATTAATTATAACATAGCTAATTATATATTCTACAGAAACTACAGAAAATTTGCAAACCAACAAAAAAAGAATCACCTAAAAATATTAAACAGAATAAAAGATATGAATTTTTCAAAACAGGAACTATTCTGTTAAAACAGAAAAACAAAAATAAAGAAAAATGGGCTAAACGGGCCTAACTAACGCACTGAGCGTAATATAGCTAATTGGGCCCTAGGGTTAAACTGAATCGGGCCGGCTCTAAAATAAAAACCTAACTTAAAAACTAACCGGACTAAACCGGTCGAACCGGCGGTTTTATTAAAACGCAGCATTCTTCTGGGTCTAATCTACACCGTAGATTGCGCATCGGACGGGGGAGGGGATTCCGGTGGCTTACCGGAGTTCGGCGGCGGCGGCGGCGAGTGCGCTGGCCTCTCCGGTCGTCGGGGAGGTCGGTGGAGTGGCCCGGCGGGTGCGGACGAGCTCGGGGGAGCTCTTGGTGGAGTCGGGGGAGGTCGGGAGGGTCTAGGGCGACGGCGGCGACGCAAATGGCGGCGGCGGGAGGTTCGGGCACCGTGAGCTCGTGTGAGGGGAGAGGGGGTTCCGTGAGGGCTAGGGGGAAATGGGGTGGGGGCCGGCTATATAGGCGGGGCCTCGTCGTGCAACGGGGCGATCGGGAGGATCGGCATCCGGATCTCACGGATCCGCGATCGATCGGCGGCAAGCGTGGCGTGGGGCGGGATTGAAGAAGGATGGGGCCTGCCTGTCGGTGAGAGAGAGGGGGTGGTGCGGTCGGGCGACCGGTGAAGGGCTTGGTGCGGGGAGGTGAGGCGGCTCGCCTGCCTCACTGGGCTGGCCTCTGGGCACTGGTGGGCAGTCTGGGGTTGCTGGCTGGGCCAGGGGTTCGGCCACTGGGGGTTTTTTAAAATTTTATTTTTTAATAAAACAAAACAGGGATAACTTAATAAATATAAATATTTTATATAGGGTATATATATACCAAAATGATCAGGGGAATATTCCCTATCATTTGAACATTTTTCCAAAGGCAAAATCCAAACTTTATAAAAATCCATTTTTTTTCAAATTCAAATAAAATTCAGATTTGAATCCAAAACTTTTGGCAATGTTTTCCTCTGATATTTTTGGAGTGTCATGTTTACTCCTCTCATACTTTTGATCAAGTATTTATCAGGCATAGTTTTTGAAATGATTCCCACTTGCCAAAGTTTGAATTTCAAATTCAAAACTCAAAATCCTCTGAAACTTCAAATGGCATTCAAAATCAAACAGGATGCATAGATGCTTAGCTATAATTGTAAAACATTCCAAATAGGAAATTTGGGATGTTACAAACCTACCACCTTAAGATGAATCTCGCCCTCGAGATTCGGGTTGGCTAGCAATAGGTGCGGGTGGTCTCAAGAAGGTCTTCTTGGCGCCCTGTGTGGCTTCTTCCTCGGTGTGGTGACTCCACAGACCTTGCAAAATTTGATGACCTTGTGCGGGTGACTTTGCTCGCAGTCTCGAGAATTCGGACGGGTTTCTCCTTGTAGGTCAGATCACCGTCGAGCTGTATGGCCTCTAGGGCACCGTGTGTCTCTCAACGGAACATCGCCATGTCGGCATGACACTTCTTCACCGAGAAACATGGAAGACATCATGAACTCCGGACAATCCTTCCGCAATTCCAACTTGTAAGCAACTTCTCCACGACGCTCGAGGATTTTGTAGGGCCAATGAATCGGGTGCTAACTTTCCTTGACACCAAACCTCTTGATTCCACGGCGGAGACACACGAAGATATGCTCGGTCTCCCGCTTCGTAAGTCACTTCCTTGCGCCATCGTCGGCATAACTCTTCCGTCTCGATTGTGCTATCTTGAGTCTGTCTCGAATCAGCTTGACTTTCTCTTCGAATCCCTGATAAGGTCGGAACTGAAAAGTGATCAATCTCCAACACTATCCCAAAGAATGGTGTTCGCACCTCCTTCCGTGATAGAGCTTCGAAGGGCCATCTTCGATCGGATTGATAACTGTTGTTGTATGAGAACTCTGCGACGGCAAATTATCATCCCAGCTAGACCCATAGTCTAGCACACAAGCTCTCAACATGTCCTCCGTAATCTGGTTGACTCTCTCGGTCCGTCCATCTGCTCATGGATGAAAAGCTGTATCAATTCCAGCCTCGCACTCCAAAGTTTCATGCAATCGCTTCCAAAACTTTGAGGTAAACTCGTTCCTCTATCCGACACGATTTTCCTCGAACTCCATGCGCACATACGATCCTGGTCATGTATATCTTGGCCAACTTAGCACTGGTATAGGTAGTCTTCACGGAATGAAGTGAGCTACCTTGGTCAAACGATCAACCACTACCCAGATAGAATCATAACCTGAATGGGTCCCGGTAATCCGTGATGAAATCCATTCCAAGTTTCTCCCATTTCCAATCGGGAATCAGCAAAGGTTGAAGTAACCCTGCTGGCTTCGATGTTCTGCCTTTACACGTTGACAAACATCGATATCGCTACATACTCGCAATATCCTTCTTCATACCGTCCACCGTAAACTTTCCTTCAAATCCGGTACATCTTGGTGTTGCCGGGTGAATCGAGTACGGTGAATCATGAGCCTCAAGAATTAGCTTCCCGAGTTCGGGATCATTGGGCACATAAATACGATCCTCGAACCATATAGTTCCGTGTTCATCCTTACGGAATCCTTTAGCTTTTCCTTCATTCATCTTTTGTTTTATCTCATCAATTTCCTTGTCCGACTTCTGGGCTTCACGAATCCTTTCGGCCAAAGTGGACTGTACTTCCAGAGTTGCAACAAATCCTCTGGAACTATCTCCATCGGAGATCTCTCGAGGTCATCGACTAACTCCTGGGTAATCCCCTGCTGTAAGAGTATTCACATAACTCTTACGGCTCAAAGCATCTGCTACAACATTAGCTTTACCGGGTGGTAATGCAATCTCATGTCGTAGTCCTTTATCAACTCTAGCCATCTCCTCGCTCGAGGTTCAACTCTTCTGCGTGAAAATATACTTCAAGCTCATGTGATCTGTAAACATCACAACGATTTCGGCGAGGAAATGTCTCTGTGTCTTGAGTGCATGCACTACGGTTGCTAACTCCAAATCATGCGTGGCATAATTCATCTCATGAGGTCGAGCTGTCCGGAGGCATAAGCTACAACTTTACCTTCCTGCATTAGTACTCCTCCAAGTCCTTGATGAGAAGCGCCACAATAGACCTGGTATTCCTTGTGTATGTCCGCAAAATCAGCATCGGGCTGTGACCAACCGCTTTCTTCAATTCCTGAAAACTGGCTTCACATTCCTCGGTCCAAACATACTTGGCTTCCTTCTTCAACGGCTCACCATGGGCTTGGCAATCTTCGAGAAGTTCTCAATAAACCTCCGATAATATCCTCGCGAGTCCGAGAAAATTGCGGATCTCCTTGATCGAGGTGGGTGATCGCCAATCGGTGATGATTCAACCTTGGCGGGATCAACTGCTATTCCTTCTCCTGAAATTACATGTCCGAGGAATCCAACTTCCTTCACCAAAATTCACATTTGCTGAACTTGGCATACAACTCGATGTTCTCAAGTTTCTCCGTAACTAGACGCAAATGTTCCTTATGCTCTTCCTCGCTCTTGGAGAAAATCAATATATCATCGATGAACACCACGACAAATTTGTCCAGATATTCCATAAATACCTTGTTCATCAAATTCATGAAGTATGCAGGAGCATTAGTCAATCCAAATGACATGACGGTATACTCATATAAACCATACGGTAGTGAATGTTGTTTTGGGTATATCCTTTTCACGGATCTTCAATCGATGATACCCCGATCAAGATCGATCTTAGAGAATACCTTGGCTCCTACTAGCTGATCAAACAAGTCATTAATCATCGGCAGAGGGTACTTGTTCTTGATGGTTACTTCGCTCAATGCACGATAATCCACAACCATCCTCAAGCTTCCATCCTTCTTCTCTACCAAAAGAACTGGGCTCCCAAGGTGATGAGCTTGGCGAATATATCCTTTCTCCAATAACTCATTAATTTGATCCTTGATCTCTTTCAACTCATTCGTGGCATCCGATAAGGTCTCTTAGATATTGGGGCTGTGCCTGCAATAACTCGATCAGAAATTCAATGTCCTCGTCGGTGGCATCCTCGTAATTCCTCCGAAATACATCGGAAAATCTTGCACCATCGGCACTTCCTCCCTGAACAACTCCCGTGAGGGAATTCACCGATTCTTCATCCGGCTGTGCTCGGCTACATACTTGATCCTCTTCTGCTCCGGAGTGGTGAGCAGAATAGACTTGCGGGCACAGTCTATGTTTCCTTCAAACTTCGTCAACCAATCCATGCCTAGGATTACATCCAAGGTCCGGGTTTCCAACACTATGAGGTCTCGGGAAATTTATGGTTCCCGATGTTGAGGGTTGCATGACAGCCTAAGCTCGCCATCATTTCTCCTCCGCGAACCGACGCCAAGGGGCTTCTAAGGGTTTTAGTGGGCAACCCGCATTTTCCACAACTACCCTTGATATGAATGAATGCGCTGCACCGTAATCAAAGAGTACCAATACTGAACGTGAATTCAATAAAACTTACCAACCACGTTGTTCCGGCTGATCATAGACGCCCTCCACGCCGATGTGGTTCACCCGAGCACGAGGGAACGGATTGGGCTTCTTCGCTGAGCCTCCATTGCCGCTTTCCATTCCTCCGCTTGGCCTCCGGCAGTCGGTGGCATAGTGCCCTGTCTTCCGCACTTGAAGCGTGTGATGTGGCTCAGATCCTTCGGAGCCGGGCAGAACGATGCTGATTGCCATTACCGTTGCCATTGCCATGGCCTCGACTTGTTGTCCTGGCTGCGGTTGTTCCCATTTCTCCATGGTTATGACCTCCATGGTTATGATGGGTGTGCCTCCCGAGTATGGTGCATAACGGGCTTCGCTGAGCTCCCGAGTTGTGCTTCCCCGGCTGTACTTCCGCTATGCTTTCAATCTGCTGCTGCTTGCCTTCAAGTATGGTGGCCTTGTCTACCAGCTCCCGGTAGTTGTTGAAGGTAGCCACAATAAGCTGCATACTCAGCTCGCCATTGAGTCCTCAAGGAATTTCTCCTGTTTTTATGCATCTGTGGCCACATCATCCGGGGCATAGCGAGCGAGCTTGCTGAACTCATCCACTAATCGTGCCACAAGACGGTTCCTCGGGCGTAAGTTGCGGAACTCACGCTTCTCCGCACTCATGGCTCCACTGAGACATGAGCGTGCGGAAGGCTCGCTTGAACTGATCCCATGTGATGGCACCAATGGGATAAGTGGCGTGTAGTTCTCCCACCAAGAAGCTGCAGGTCCATCAAGTTGATGCGCTGCAAAGCGCACCTTCTCTCGCATCAGTGCATCCAACAGTGATTAGCTCTTCCGACTTTATGAGCCAATCATCACCACAATCGCCAAGGCTACTAGAGAACATCGCGGATTTAGCCTCGTGAATCGAGTCAAGTTGTCCACAGGGGTGGTGGCGGTGGATTTTTGGTGTTTTTGTTCGATTCTCGATGAGAAGCTGCATAAGAGCATTCTCTGCTGGAGCAGCTGGGTGAGCTCCGCGGAAAACCAAAGGTCACGCCCTGAGGCATCCGTGTTTTGGAGTGGATGAGAAAATTAGAATAGAACAATGGTCTATGAGAAATAACACTACCCATATGAATGCACAATCATAAACGCACCAATCATTTATTCATTCCACTCAAACATGGTTCAAACTCGATTACAAAAGCTCATGACTAATCGAAAATATCGGCCTAACAGATCGACGAAAAGGAAAAATAACATGGTGGTCGACTAAAAAGTCTTCATCAATAATCCTTGCGTCCTCTGGTGTGATGTCCTCTGTTGTGGCACCTCCTCTTGCGGCTTCCTTCAGTGGAACTCCCTTCATAATCCTGATCATTGCTCACGAGGGGTCCTTCATCTCCACTCGGAAAAAGGTCCTCTCCCAAGTCCATCTTTTCCTCTATCGCGCAAGCTTCATCTTCGTGTCGCCGACTGTCTCCATGAAGTCCGCGACTTCTTCCTCATGGTTAAGGAAGTCTGCGCGTGCCTTCTCCTCCAGTTCCAGTTCACGGAACAAAAGCCTCCTATGTGCCATCGAGTTACGGCGAGTCTGAATCTCCCGTTTCCTGAGAAGACACTCCAAGTCCTGGATGTAAGAGAGAATAGAGTCGTCCTCCATGGTACGGATGATATCTCCATTCCTTGCCCTGCGAGAAACCATGGCGAGGTCTGAGGGATCGAGCTCGGCCCTGTACTCCTCTCGGAGATGTCCAAGTGCTCGATAGATCGCCATGTCCCTTCCGATGATCCAGCTTGAAGTCGGTGAACTCAAAGTCTATAGGCTCCGTGTGTCCTCGAAGGTTCTCCCGGATATGCACTTCAATCTCAGAAGCGGTGTCCATCGGAAGTGCATTAGTTGGCTTCCCGTGATTGAGGGCAGAGCAATCTTCAGCTTCTTCACCATCTGGACCAGTTTTCTTCCGAAGGGCATCGTCTCATCGGGCTGGCAAAACTCCGGTAGCAAAACTGGGGTGAACTCGACGGCCATCTAGAATGTTGAAAATTGGAGAGGAGTTAGAAATGAACAGGGGAGAATTATGGAATGATAAGGATATAAAGTAAATGGTCTCTTCCTATGGCTTTCCGATCCTAGGGGTTACGATCCCACGGTCAACAGTGCTCGATACCATCTCTCAGAGCGACCTGACCCAAAATCGTCAAATCTCCGTGTCATACCATCCCAAGATCATGCCGGTACTCACAAGACATCGATGTAGTAATCAAAGTTCATTCACACCTGAATATTATTACATGATTCTCATATAGAGTCTTTATTACAAGAGAATAAATTCGCTCAAGGCCAACTCATGAGAAATAAACTACTAATGCTGCGGAAGCGAGAAGTAAAGCGAGTCCATCCGACTCAAAGGAAATCGCCAAGCCGGAGCGTAGCCTCACCCCGATCGAATAAATCTCGCAACATAAGACGTTGCAGCCGTGTAGGTCAGCTTTTGAATAAGCTGGCAAGTCATGAAGAATATCAATAATAAACTTACTATCACTATATGCATTTTGGCTGTGGAGCTCTAAGTTTCATCATTTTGCTAAAAGCAAATTTTTCCCTACTACAAAGTGGACTTGCTTGCAAATTACTACAATTGTTGGTAGTTATTGAGATGGTTCCGCCAACCAATATCTCATTCCCAAATTATTAAGTCATAAACCCTCAAATTAATTCATTAGTTTTAGTGTTGAGATTTCGAATACTTCCAAGTTCCAGAGGCTCAAATTGTCCGTGAATCGGGACACGGCTAATCGATTAGATCTTTAACTCGCAGAGGTTTATGACTTTTCCGCAAGAATCATTCCTCCTTTTAAGTCTTCGACTTCATGGTGTTTGAAGACGGACGAATGAAACAGGTCTTCCAAAGAGTTCTTCTGCTACCGCCGTACCCATCCAATCCTACCGTTCTTCTACATCTCGTAGTACCGCCCAGCCAGCGTCACTACTAGGGTTAACCCAGCCAGAGCCCATAATGGCTTGCGGCTGCACAGTAAGCTTCCGGTCATGGGGCATCCATCCGCTCTTCGTGGCTGGGTGAAGCTTTCCGCAAGATGTCATGGCACTTCTCCATGCATCCCGCCAACCACTGGTTCTCCAGGTGCCCACAACCGTCCTCCACCAAAGAGTGAATTTCAAGTCCATCTTGATCATTGTAGTTCATGGGGTTGTCATCATCATAGACTCTCACATCTTTCTTATGAATTTCACTCAACCAAAACCCGCTCACGAGCATAGCAAAGTAAACTACTTCGCCCCGGGTCATGGTAACAAGGGATTGGTTCATCCTACCACATGATACTACTCAAGATTAATAACTTCAAAATTTCAACTACTGCATGCATGGTGGGTGGTGACAATTTCTAATGCACAAAAACATAGGTATAGAAAATAACATGATCAAAACTTGCCTTGTCGATGATCCTCGAAGCTAAAGATTCAGAGTAGCAAGCTTCACTCGGAAACTCTACCGAGACAAACAATAATCACAATAAGCATATAGCATAGGATCACATAACACAATAGCATAACAAAGTAACACACCAAAACCAACAAAGCAAAACCCAAAGGGAAAACTCAAAGAAAACCAACTCAAGTTTTTCCTACTTCAAACAACAACTAAAAGTAGTTTTATATAATAAAATTTTCTCAACATAACCTAATCATGGTTTTATGTTAACTTAACAGAAAAGATTTCATTAAGCAACTAGGAGCAAAAAGAATTAATTTAAAATCTATTATGAAACTCCTATTAGGCCTAATTCAATTTCTATTAAGAAAATAAAATAAAACTTTTATTTATTATAAATAAAAGTTCATCCTATAAAGTGACAGAAACTATCCTAGAATAATCAATCACATGTTAAAATAAATTTATTTACTAATTAAAATAATAGGAAAACAGTAGCTAGTTAATTAATTAGGATTATCAAGATTCTGCTTAAAACTAATTTTTATTAATCCTAAAATACCCAAATAAATTCCTATGGTTTGGCAATGTCAAAATAAAGTTGGGGCAAAAAGAATCATCCAAAATAATTTTTCTAACTCATGTTATAACAGATTTACTACTCTGACTAAAACTAAAATAAAGCAATTTTAATTAATTATAACATAGCTAATTATATATTCTACAGAAACTACAGAAAATTTGCAAACCAACAAAAAAGAATCACCTAAAAATATTAAACAGAATAAAAGATATGAATTTTTCAAAACAGGAACTATTCTGTTAAAACAGAAAAACAAAAATAAAGAAAATGGGCTAAATGGGCCTAACTAACGACCGAGCGTAATATAGCTAATTGGGCCCTAGGGTTAAACTGAATCGGGCCGGCTCTAAAATAAAACCTAACTTAAAACTAACTGACTAAACCGGTCGAACCGGCGGTTTTTATTAAACGCATATTCTTCTGGGGTCTAATCTACACCGAGATTGCGATCGGACGGGGAGGGATTCCGTGGCTTACCGGAGTTCGGCGGGCGGCGGGCGAAAAGGCGCTGGCCTCTCCGGTCGCCGGGAGGTCGGTGGAGTGGTTCGGCGGAAAGTGACGAGCTCTGGGAGCTCTTGGTGGAGTCGGGGAGGTCGGGAGGGTCTAGGGCGACGGCGGCGACGCAAATGGCGGCGGCGGGAGGTTCGGGCACCGGTGAGCTCGTGTGAGGGGAGAGGGGGGTTCCGGCGAGGGGCTAGGGGGGGAAATGGGGTGCGGTGGCCCGGCTTATATAGGCGGGGGCCTCGTCGTTGCAACGGGGGGCGATCGGGAGGGGATCGGCATCCCGGATCTCACGGGATCCGGCGATCGGCGGCGGCGCGGCGTGGCGTGGGGCGGGGATTGAAGAAGGGGATGGGGCCTGCCTGTCGGTGAGAGAGAGAGGGGGGTGGTGCGGTCGGGCCACCGACGCCAAGGCTTTGGTGCGGGGAGGTGAGGCCGGCTCACTGGCCTCACTGGGCTGGGCCTGGGCCGCTGGTGGGCGGGCAAGGCGCTGGCCAGGGGGCACTGGCCGGCCTGGGGGTTCTTTTTTAAAATTTTATTTTTTAAATAAAACAAAACAAGGATAACTTGATAAATATAAATATTTTATATAGGTATATATATACCAAAATGATCAGGGAATATTCCTATCATTTGAACATTTTTCCAAAGGCAAAATCCAAACTTTATAAAATCCATTTTTTCAAATTCAAATAAAATTCAGATTTGAATCCAAAACTTTGGCAATGTTTTCCTCTGATATTTTTGGAGTGTCATGTTTACTCCTCTCATACTTTTGATCAAGTATTTATCAGCATAGTTTTTGAAATGATTCCCACTTGCCAAAGTTTGAATTTCAAATTCAAAACTCAAAATCCTCCTCAAACTTCAAATGGCATTCAAAATCAAACAGATGCATAGATGCTTAGCTATAATTGTAAAACATTCCAAATAGAAAATTTGGGATGTTATGCATCGATGCCAAAACGCCACCTCCTCCTCTTGTTATAGCAAGAAACCGTGGATGTATCAACAAGAGACGGTCAAAAGGTTTACGCAGGTCTTAATCTGAAAAGAATCCTTGCAACGGGTCCCTATCGCACGCCTCATACCTGTGGTTCCGTTGTGTCGATCCTAGACGGGTGTAGCACGGTGCTCATCTCGTAAAAGAGAAGAACTTAGTTGAAAAGAAAAAAAGATCGTGCGAAAAATGTACTTTATATTAAATAAATAGAGTACGGTTCGAAAAGTGAATTTGATTGAGCTTTATTGACTCTTGTTGTACATGCGTGCAGCCCCTTGTACGGGGGTATGCCGCTAGTAGGTGTCGGACTCATCTAGCCATGTCCCGGGTTCGAATGACCTATTCATGTGCTTTGATTAGCGGAGCCGGATTAGTGTGGGGCTGTCAAGGCAGTCTCACGTTCTTCCGTGCTTGAGTAACACTTAATACTCCCTTTTAATGAGATGATGTCACGTGGACCTGGCATTTTGAGTGTAAGAGATGCATAATGCGGTATTGCGTTAAAGCGGGCGAAAGCTTCACGCCCCAGTAGTGCTTGATAGCTACTTTCGAATGGGGCGATGTGGAAGGTTAACTTTTCGGCGGAAGTTGTTGATGAGCCAACACAACTTCTAGCAAGAGGGAGCCCGTATAATGGGCATATAGGCTCTGGCATGACCCCTTTGAAGGAGGTGTTGCTATGGCGAATTTTGGTTGGGTCTATCCCCATTTTATGGATTGTGTCCTCGATATAGCAGGTTTAGATCGCTACTCGCCCATTAGGACTTGTGTAAATTGGAGTCCGTCGATTACAGTGATCTAATATCAAGGCAGTCCATCCCTGCTCCGGATACTTCCGAATAGTCCCGGTGATTAAAGGTGGTTGGTTTTGACAACCATCATTGGGACTCATTGATAGACCGCGGCGGCACGTGTTTCTATGCGCCGCCTGCTTTTTCCCCTTTGTCACTTGAAGTGAGTTCATTGTTTTGACTTTTGTGGGAAATTCTTTTGTTTTCCTGTGCTCGCTTGTGGGGTTTGTCATCGCCTCGCTTGGTGTGTCGAGCCCTTGTGTTCGACATTGAGTTTGCGGACTGCTTGAAGACCCAACAATCTCTCGTGGGTATGGTTTGCGTGCTTCCGGAGTACCGTGGATTTGGCATATTTTGTCCAAGATTTTGTTTAGGTTTGATAGCTCGTCGCTGTTGTCCTTGAGCGGCAGTTTTTATGATTCTGCCGGAGCTTCGAATCCGCTTTGACCGCCGTGCTCTTCGGCTGTTTCCCTTTGTCCGCAGATGGTCCTTGCTGCGCCGTGGTTTTCCATTTCCATCCCCGACTTCGATGTACTTGGGTCATCTGGTATCGTGATCTTGCCAGCCAACTATCCTCTCCCCGCAAAAAGCGGTCATGAGGCTTGTTAATGCAGCCATGGTTCTCGGCTTCTCCGCCGAGGTGTCCGGCGAGCCATTCGTCTGGACGTTGTGTTTGAAAGCTGCTAAGGCTTCGCCGTCCGGACAATGACTATTTGGTTCTTTTGGTAAGGAACCTGTTCTGAATTTATGGCTGACTCTCCGGTTGTTGAGTTATGTGACTTAAATCGCTCAGATCCGGAGGACGGACATAAGTCCCTTGAAAATTTGCTCAAAAGCATCCTCGAGCTCTTCCCAACTTCCAATGGTATTTTCAGGAGGCTTTTGAGCCAATGTCGGGCTGGCCTTTGAGCTTGAGGGGTAAGTATTTTATGGCGTGGAGATCATCTCCTCTAGCCATGTGTATGTGGAGGATGTAATCCTCAATCCGCACTCTGTGGTCTGTTGTTCCGCCATATGCCTCTATGTTTACGGGTTTGAACTCCGCTGAATTCGTGATCCAAGACCTCATCGGTGAAACATGGGGTGTGCGGCACCCCATATTTGGGTGTGTCGTGATGTTCGGATAATTGGCGTGTTGCATTGCTTGAAGAGCTTGCTTTCTGGCCCATAGATGGACCTAACTAGGCCATCCTTTGATGTGAATCCTTATGCGGATCACGTGTCGGCTTGTGTGCGACGCCGCCGCCGCTCCCTGTTTGCCATGTGGTCGCCTATCCGACCGGGCGGCCTCTTTGTTCTTTGATTGCGGGGCTCACGGCCTCCTCATCGAATTCGGGCAGTAATCTGCGCTCGGTAGTTTCTTGTTTGGCGATCGCCGCCGATTTCTGCGGTGTTCAGATTTTGCTCCATCTGATTCTCGAGTGCATCTTCCGCTGTTTTGAGCTTCCGCCGCTTTTTCAGTGCTACGCGCAGCGGGCGACGAGCCTTTGTGGAGGTTCTTTGCTCCAACAATTTGTCCGGCGTGAGATCGTCCGGACTGTTATCTTCGCCGGGGAAGGGTTGTTTATCCAAGTTGTCATGTTCGGACGGTTGCTCGATAGCGTGTTCGCTATCCACCGTTCGCCCGCTTCTATGGCTGGGTCTGTGGCTGCTGTCTTTGTCGAGGCGGACTTGGTGCGGCGCTTACGCTGTTGTTTTGACTGCTTTTCGATGGATTTATCCTTCGAGTGTCCCGTTGTTCCTCGCCGCCGCTTCCTTTAGGTGTATCCACCATGTATACATCGTGGGATGAGGTGGCTGTCCAATATCCTATAGGTGCTGGTTCATGGTTGTCTCCTACATCGCCGCCCCTACCGCCGATGTCTTCGGAGTCGAAATCGAGCACGCCGCTTAAGCTTTCGGCTGGCTACAAAGTGGTGGGTGGTGTTGAATTTCTTCGTCGTCCGATCCCAACCTTCCCGACCGTAGTTTGGCCAGGCTCTCCGATAAAGAGAGAGACTTTAATGAATTCAGGATGTCGCCAAAGGGCGAAAAGCCGAAGATGTCTCGTGGCGTTGAACTCCATGACCGCGCCCAATCGGATTCGATTGGCTGGGCGCTGGAGGTTCGGAGTCCGGAGAGGAGTCCGCACCTTGAGTCACGGATCCGCAAAGGACGGGATGGTGTTCGCTCAATCGTCAGAGAGATTGTAGCCCCGAGGCGGTGTCCAGCCACTCGCCTCGATCGGCGGAGTCGGCCCGAGCTAAGGGTCGGAGCAGACGCTGGTGCGCCTCCTGTGGCATCGCTCAGCGGCAGAGCTAGATCATGCCCATCGAGACAATGCGCGCTGCTATTGTGGCTCGAATCCGTCAAGATCAAGTCTCCGCGGATGTCGGCCGTAGTTTAAACTCCCAAATATGACCTGATGGCCTGGGCGAGCTGATCTGCTCCAGATGGCCAAGTGAATTGGCCCGCAGCAAAGCCGCCGAATATAAAGATCGGTCCGGGAGAAAAGTCTCACCGGACCGCTGCTGTCGTTGATGATCAAGGAGCCATCGGGCCTAAGGATGACGCATACGAGGAACTCTCAATGAAAGCACCAATGTCGTTGTCAAACCGTGGATCTCGGTAGGGGGTCCCGAACTGCAAGGCCTAGGCGGATGGTAACAGGAGACAAGGGACACGATGTTTTTACCCAGGTTTGGGCCCTCTCGATGGAGGTAAAACCCTACCCCGCTTGATTAATATTGATGATATGGTTAGTACAAGAGTGGATCTACCACGAGATCGTAGAGGCTAAACCCCAGAAGCTAGCCTATGGTATGATTGTTGTTTGTCCCACGGACTAAAACCTCCGGTTTATATAGACACCGGATAGGGTTAGGGTTACATAGAGTCGGTTACAATGGTAGGAGATCTACATATCCGTATCGCCAAGCTTGCCTTCCACGCCAAGGAAAGTCCCATCCGGACACGGGACGAAGTCTTCAATCTTGTATCTTCATAGTCCAGGAGTCCAGCCAACGGTGATAGTTCGGCTATCCGGACACCCCCTAATCCAGGACTCCCTCAATATGGGTAGTACAAGAGTAGATCTACCACGAGATCGTAGAGGCTAAACCCTAAGAGCTAGCCTATGATGGTATGATTGTAATTGTGATCGGACTTCTAAGGACCATCCTCTCCGGTTTATATAGGCACCGGAGAGGGCTAGGGTTTACATGGATTCGGTTATAAGGAAGGAAATATAATATCCGGATCGCCAAGCTTGCCTTCCATGCCAAGGAAAGTCCCATCCGGACACAGGCTGAAGTCTTGAGTCTTGTATCTTCACGCTTCAATAGTCCAGACATTGTACACAGTCCGGCAGTCCGGATACCCCCTAATCCAGGACTGCCTCAGTAGCCCCTGAACCAGGCTTCAATGACGACGAGTCCGGCGCGCAATCTTGTCTTCGGCATTGCAGGGCGGGTTCCTTCTCCGAATACTCCAAAGTGCTGTTATGCATTTAATAGTGCCCGGCCTCCCATCAATGTTGTGCTCCTCGGCTTCGGTGCCTCAGTAATGACCATCTCCACGTGTCGGGCGAATGCGAGGAGTCGAGGCATTTTTGCATTTGCCACCCTTGATCCTCCGCGCTAACCGTCTATTTGAAGGGACGGGGATTCTCAGATCCAAACCTTACTCTCCCTCCCAGAGCCGGCATCCAACAGAGCGTTCCGCGAAAATCCATTCCAACATGGCCGGCCAGCGCAGCTCTTCTGCTTGCCCTTCTCGTTCCAAGTCGGGGGATTGGGGAGAGTGTTCAGGCCTCATAGCCGCTTGATAAAGTTACAAACCCAAGGGTTTCTCCCACGGCGCTCATGGTCTCCGTCCGAGCTGGAATAGCCACTTATGACGGAGGAGACCAAGTCGACGGATATCCTAACCCATCTCCTGAGGAGCGATATGTCTGATCCTCATTTGCCGAGGGCGCCGGGTTCCCTATCCACCCGCTTTCTTCGCTGGCCTCGGAGTTTTACGGCCTCCAGCTATATGATCTCACCCCGCCTCTATTCTGCACATAGCGGGGTATGTTGCCCTTTGCAGCTGTTTTAGGCTGCGAACCACACTTGGATTATGGAGGAGGTTGTTTTGCCTCGCCCCCGCACCTGTGGGGAGTCCCTATGTCAAGTGGGCGGGCCAAAGTATGGCGATTTCGAGACCGGATACCTGTCCGCACTCGAGAAGGCACCAAAACTGGCCTTCGGAGTGGTTTTATATAAACGACGCCCCTTCCGGATCCAGTCCGCCAGTCTCCGCAAGTTCAGCAATGCTCGCCGAGGGCACGCCTTAAGTCGGCGCCTCGGGCCCTCAAGAAGAGGACACAAGGGAAATATTCCTCCTGATGGACAGGGTAAAGTTGCTGGCCAAATCCGGATTGACGATAGTTGAGGTTATGGCGATATGCATAAGACGGGGAGTGCAGCTGCTCCAATATCGGGGGAAGCCCATGTGGCATTTCAACGGGAAGATGACGCCACCCGCCGTGGGCCGTAAGGGTCCGGATCGCCGCCGCCCGCAAGGATATTGTCCGATTTGTATAAAGGGTAAGAGGAGGAATTCTTCGCATAAAAACGCTGGACGGATTCTCCATGTACACCCCCCGCTGCAGGTAAGTTGCCATTCTTTTTCCCTGCTTTACTTACTCGAGCGTTTCTTCGCTAAGATTACTTGCATCAATGCTTTAGGCAGGAACTAAGGAGGGCCGAGAAGGAATCTTCAGCCCCCTCAAGAACTGTGAGGACCCTCGAAGGGCCCTAGATCCGGACTCAAAGTGGATCCGGATATCACCGTGGAGCTTGTCAACGGGTATTCTATCAAGCGAGCCGATGGCGCCTAGTGGCCATTACGGCCGACTACCTCGACTGCGCCCCCGCCGCGTGTAAGCCGAACTAAAAACACCTATCCTTCAAAGAGGACTCTTCCCAAGTATTACAATTTACCTTTGAGGTGTCGTTTTATTTGCAGAAACGACGGCCGGAGCGAGGGGCCGAGCCCCTAGGGACTCGTCAACCATGAGCGTCCAGACCGGGCAGGCTCAAGAGGAATGTGGTGAGGGTTGACACACCGCTACAGAGGTAAAGCAATGACATGTCCTGTAATTATAGAATTTAAATATGAAAGCGCCCTTTGTGTCTGGCAGGAAGAGGAATAACCGGACTATATCCGGCGACCCTACCAATCATGCCTCCACCAAATGAGTTCCGTAAACTGCTTGGGGCGGAGGCGACATGGGGCCAAGACCGCATAGCTCTCCAACAGAAAAGCGGATATGCTCTCAGCCACGAATTCCGAAGTAGAGAGCGCCATGAATCACAGGCGCCGACGGGCCGTACTTCAGAACAACACCTTTTTCGAAGAGGCATTTAATGCCTTCAATTGACGAGACACATTCATCCGAGCTACTCAAGGCAGGCTTGCCCGAGCGACAGGCCAGTATACCAAAGATATACGGGTAAGCAAATTTGATAAGCATGTGTAGCAGTAGCCCCTGAGACTTGAAACGGTTGAAACAACAGTTTTAAGGATCAATGTATGTACAGGTCCTTGTAGAGAAGAACGGGCAATTGTCTCGGGAGCTGGAGGGATGCAAGGCCGAACTGAGGGCCGCAGTTGCCAAATTGGAGGAACCCCAAAAGCCCTCATCTGGTAACAATTGTCACAATTGCACGAAGATGCACCAGTTAGTAAATGGCTGATGTGACAAGTCTAACAAAAGTTCTGCAGACAATCCCGAGGTGAATCCGGATGGCATAAGAGAGGACGCATCGCATGTCAAAAAGCAGCTAGAGGCCGGCGAGCGCATTCTCACGTGAGTTAGGCGGGAGAAGAACGATCTTCAAGATGCCAAAGTTCAGCTGGACGTGGAGTTAAAAGATCTCCGCCACCGGGCGGACTCTAAGGAGAACAAGAGGCTTCGACGCTGCATTTATGGTAAGTGCCTAGACGAACTGTTGTATAGTTCGGCGAGGAAGTATATTGAAAGAATTTTGCTTGCAGGAATGTTAATGTGTCGCCCGAGGAGGAGATGCCTCATCCGCAAATGATTTACTACAAGACCTTTTCAACTGCACGAGCGAAGCTTGCAAGTGATGCAGGTGTTGCTCGTGCTTTGTGGCTATCAAGCTTCATCGCCAAATGGCATGGGGAACTTATGACCTGCTTCAAGGAGCCCGCGGCGCTCCGCCTATGGAAGATATCAGATGCCGCAAGGAGCAAGAGAAGCCGGGCAATGGTGAAGACGCTACTGCACCAAGCTGGACCCGAACCATATGGGCAAGTGGGATCGGTGGGCCCGAAGGGCAAGAAATTCCGTTAGTCCGGTGTATGACCAGGTAGCGATAGCCGCTAAGTATTCTCAACAGGATTGTCCTGTTGGATGGTATAGAAGAGGAATGTAATCAGTCCAAGTGACTGTGTAAATTAATGGGTGTGATGAGCTCCTAGCCGGATTAGAATCATTTGTCATGGCAGACCTTTACGCTTCAGCCCCCGGATCCTATATTCCAGGGTGTGTCCGAATACCCGCTCAGCTATACAAAACCGGGGTATGCGTGGAAACAAGGCATAGGGGTCATAAGTGCTTGAACAGACAAGTACCCAACTAGTTATGTTATATTACATGGATAGTAAGAAACATCTTCCAGAGAGAATAGTTTCGTTAGGGCTTCCTTTCCCTGGATACGCATGCGACGATGCACATGTCCGGACTGCGAACGAAGGCGCATGATACAAGACTTCGGGATTTATGTTATAATAAACGAATACATCTTTTGTTCACCGATCAATATTCTCTTAAGGAAGCTAGCTTGGCTTCACCCAGCCCGAGGTACACATCCGCTGAACCGCAGAATAATCACAGAGGTGCTCCCCTTATGCCCTAGCCGAATTAACGGAACGTAGGGCATAAACACAAGAGCCAGCAACCCAGCTTGGCAACATCTTAATTCATATCGATGCATATAATGGTGAAGAAAAGGCACATATGGAAAAAGAATGCATATGCGACGCGAAAGCCATGTGAGTAATCATTTTAGCTTCCGTGATAGGAAGCCCCTGTGTATTGTTATACACTTAGTGCGGCCGAGTGGTCCGGAACCTGCACCGTATTTAATACTTGTGTGAAGAGAGAAAAGGTCGATAAAGGGAAAGGGATGGGGCATAATTAAAAGGGAGGGGTTAGGAGATCAACACCGTGTTCGGCGCTAGGCATAGAATCTCCGTAGTCTTGCCGCTGCTCCATGGGTTCGCTCGAGTCTGTTATCGGATGCATTACGAAGCGGCACGCCCTCCAAAGGAGGACTTTTCAATGATGAAGGGACCCTCCCACTTGGGTTTGAGTTTGTCCTTCTTCTTCTCCAAGAGGCGAGAACGAGCTCGCCAATATTGTAAGTTTTGGCCCGCACTTTCTCGCTTTAATATCGCCGAGCCTGCTGCCGATAGAATGCGAACGGCTTTTTGCGACATCGCGCCTCCTCCGTGGCATCCAGATTATCCCGCCGATCTAACTCGCTTCTTCTTCGTACATGCGCATTTAGTGGCGTAATCATGTATTATGTCGCAAGGTAATATCGCTTCGCTCGCAGACACCATAAAATGGTGTATATCCGTATGGCGATTACGCGGGTCCGTAGCTCCCCATAGTACGGAGTCGAAGCCTTCCACCCAAAGGCATATCCGACTGCCAAGGATCGCACTAGTCCGGGTTTGATGCCACTCATAATGAGACCATTTGCCGCTTCTACCTGGTTGTTTGTTTGGGGATGGTAGATGAAGCGTAATCGAGCTTGATGCCCATTTTTGCGCACCAAGTTTTCACTTCGCCGGCTGTGAAATTTGAGCCATTATCGTGATGATGCTGTGGGGACACCGTGATCGTGTAATGCACTCGGATATGAAGTCTATTACTGGTCCGGATTCAGCCGCTTTTGACTGGTTTAGCTTCTATCCATTTGGTGAATTTGTCCACCATGACCAATAAGTATTTCTTCTCATGGCTTCCCCTTTAAGAGGTCCGACCATATCCAGCCCCTGCACCGCAAAGGGCCAAGTTATGGGGATTGTTTGGAGAGCGGTAGGGGCATATGACTCTGATTGGCAAAGAGCTGGCAACCGACGCAATGTTGGACAAGGTCTTGTAAGGCTCTGTCGGGCCGTCGGCCAATATAAGCCTGTACGGAAGGCCTTGCTGACTAATGCCCGAGCCGCGGCGTGGTGCCCGCCCAGGCCGGCGTGGATTTCAGCCAAGAGCTGCCACCCTTCCTCTTCGGAGATGCATCTTTGTAGTACTCCGGTAGCGCTTTTCTTCTAGAGTTCCCCTTTGTAGACTTTGTAAGCTTTAGAATGCCGGACAATGCAGCGTGCTTCATTTTGGTCTTCGGGGAGCTCCTGCCTATTTAGGTAGGCCAAGAAGGGCTCGGTCCACGGGGCAATTATAGCCATGATTTTGTGGGCCGAGGAAGTTATTTCGGGGGTAGAACCTCCGACTATGTCTGATGGTTCAGAATCTGGGGATGTATTCGGATCCGTGCTAGTATTGCCGAACTCCCCTTCCCATACTACGGATGGCTTGAACAGCCGTTCCAAGAATATGTTAGGTGGGACAGGGTCGCGTTTAGCGCTGATGCGAGCGAGGACATCCGCCGCTTGATTGTTTTCTCAAGCCACATTGTGCAATTCGAGCCCCTTGAACCGAGCTGACT
Organism: Aegilops longissima; assembly: GCA_021605205.1. Taxonomy (NCBI): domain Eukaryota; kingdom Viridiplantae; phylum Streptophyta; class Magnoliopsida; order Poales; family Poaceae; genus Aegilops; species Aegilops longissima. Next base: position 484,958,949 of record CM038681.1, on the reverse strand, counting down.
TTTGAGGACGGCATTACGGTAGACCGCCATTTTCAGGTCCTTGGCATCAAAATCTCCGTTTATCTGTGATATTGCGAGGTTTGAGTCCCCGCGCACTTCTAGGCGTTGAATGCCCATAGAGACTGCCATCCGAAGACCGTGCAACAGAGCCTCGTATTCGGCTGCATTGTTGGAGTCTGTGTATAATATTTGGAGGACGTAGTGGACGGTGTCTCCGGTGGGAGACGTTAGGACTACACCTGCTCCCAATCCGGCCAGCATTTTAGAGCAGTCGAAGTGCATGATCTAGTTTGAGTATGCGTCGTATTCTTTAGGGAGTTCGGCTTCTGTCCATTCGGCGATGAAGTCCGCCAACACTTGCAACTTGATGGCCCGCCGAGGTTTGTACGTTATGTCGAACGGGAGGAGCTCAATGGCCCATTTGGCAATCCGGCCCGTAGCATCGCGGTTATTTATTATGTCATTGAGTGGTACTACGGAGGCCACCGTAATCGAACACTCTTGAAAGTAGTGTCGTAGCTTCCGGGATGCCATGAACACCGCGTATGCTATTTTTTGATAGTGTGGGTATCAGGATTTGCATGGGGTTAGGACCGTGGACACGTAGTAGACCGGCTTTTGGAGCGGGTATTTGTATCCGTCAGCCTCTCGTTCAACGACGGGCATTGCGCTTACCACTTGATGCGTTGCAGCTATGTACAACAACATAGGTTCGTCGACATTCGGTGCTGTTAGTACTGGATTACTGGCTAATAAGGTCTTTATTTCATCCAGTCCGGCCGTGGCTGCACCCGTCCATACGAAGTGTTCGGTGCGCCGAAGAAGGCGGTAAAGCAGTAGTGCCTTTTCTCCTAACCTAGAGATAAAGCGGCTGAGAGCAGCCACGCACCCGGCTAGTTTTTGGATGTGCTTGAGGTCTGTTGGTATGGCCAATTGTGATAGAGCTCGGATCTTTGCCGGATTCGCTTCAATTCCTCTGTTGGAAACGATGAAGCCGAGTAGCTTCCCCGAGGGGACGCCAAAAACACATTTTTCCGTATTCAGCTTAATGTCGTATGTCCGGAGATTGTCGAATGTAAGCCTCAAGTCATCTATTAGGGTTTTGACGTGTCTTGTTTTTATGACCACGTCGTCCACATATGCCTCCACTGTTTTGCCGATTTGCTTTTCCAGGCATGTTTGAATCATGCGCTGGTAGGTTGCACCGGCGCTCTTGAGCCCGGAAGGCATAGTGTTGAAGCGAAAGGGCCATATGGCGTTATGAAAGCTGTTCCAGCTTGGTCGACTCGCCATCTTTATTTGATGGTATCCAGTATGCGCCGAGGAAACTGATGAGTCATGTTCAGCTGTGGCATCGGCGATTTGATCGATGCGAGGGAGGAAAGGGATCCTTGGGGCAAGCCTTGTTAAGGTCTTTGAAGTTGACGACAGGCGCCAGGATTTGTCCTTCTTGGCACCATCACCAAATTTGCCAGCCAATCCGGATGTTTGATATCTCGATGAATCCGCCTCAAGTAGCTTGGCTAACTCTTCCCTATTGCCTCGTCGCTTGGGATCCGAGAATCGCCTTAGGGTCTGCTTGACCGGTTTATATCCTTTAGAATATTGAGGTTGTGTTCGCCGCCCACGGGATGCCCGGCATGTCCGAGGGGTGCTAGGCGAAAATATCCCAATTCTCGCGTAGGAAATCTCGTAGGGCGGCGTCAATCACGGGGCTCAGCTGTGTCCCGATGGAAGCTGTCTTCGTGGGGTCCGTTAGGTGGACTCGAATTTGACTACCTCGTCGCGAGGTTTGAATGAGGTGGACTTGGGTCGTTTGTCTAGTATCACATTGTCCCTCGTCCACAAGTGGGTCCGCAGGTTGTTAACTCTTGGCTGCTAGGGCTTCAGATAATGCTTCCAAGGCTAGAGCTGCGGTTTTATTTTCGGCGCGAAGCGCAACATCCGGATCACTGGCTAGAGTGATGATTCCATTGGGTACAGGCATTTTAAGCTTCATGTACCCATAATGGGGTACGTCTTGAAAGCTTGTAAACGTGTCCCGCCCTAGAAGGGTGTGGTATCCGCTGCTAAAAGGAGCCACCTGGAATGTGATTTCCTCGGACCTATAATTCTCCGGGGTACCGAATACCACATCGAGTGTGATTTTTCCCGCACACCGCGCTTCCCGGGTAGGGATAATTCCCCTGAAGGTCATGCCGCTTTGTTCAATGCGGCTTCTATCAATCTCCATCTTGCTGAGTGTTTCTTCATAAATCAGATTTAATCCGCTTCCGCCGTCCATGAGTACTTTAGTGAGCCTAAAGCCGTCTACGATCGGACTAAGGACCAGAGCGGCTGGTGCCCGGACAACCCAGAATCGAGGTTCATCACTGGCATTAAAAGTTATAGCAGTGTCGTTCCAAGGGTTTATTTTTGCCACACGGTAAAATTCAGTGGAGCTTCGGCGAGCTCGCTTGCGCCTATTGTTTGAGGCGAAAGTCTCGAAGACTGTTAGTACTGTATTGTGTTTGCTGGCGGGATGTTGTTCCGCTTTATGGCCCGCAAGAAGATCCTCGCCACTTTTTGCCACCTGTTGGAGTATCCAACATGCCTTAAGGCTATGAGTTGGTGTTGTATCCGGAGTGCTGTGGAGCTTACATGGCCCGTCGAGCCATCCTTCCAATATGGATCTCCGCCCTGGAGTGGGCTTTGGTTTCTTGGGGGTTGGGTCGGACGACTTATGAGAGTTCGTCCGTTTAGTTCGGACAAAGGTTTTGGCGAGAGCAGTACTATCCCAAAATTCTGTTTGGGTCTTCCAGCGCTCTCCATCGACAAGATTCCGCATTATGGTTGCCAAGTCCGTGAAGTGTACTATGTCGCGGTGGCTTATAGCATTGAGGAGTCCTTCGTGCATGCAGTTTTGCAGAAAAGTGAGACCATGTTCTCTTCAGGGCAGCCCCCGACCTTGTTAAGCTTAAGGAGGAATCTGGCCCAAGAGCGATGTACGGTTTCCTGGGGCTCTTGCCTGATGCGGGAGAGACAGTTTAGGTCCAGTTTGGAGTCCGGATTTTGATCTGATCTAACGCCCAAGGGCACGGGCGGTCCCGAGCTAAACAGCTCAGGATCCGGGGTGCCCAATTTCTTCGGCCCGATGCCTGATTCTAAGTTCGGGACCTGGGTCAGTTTTTCCTTTGAGCAGGTCTTTGGCTCAAGGAGTTCGGTGATCCGAACACAACTTGTCCTCAAAGTTGAGGGGGAATCTGCGTGTGGTTCCTCCACTATCGCTATCTCATGGGTAGCCGGCAGGGACCTGATGTCCCATTGGTCGGGTTTAAGCCCAATCCGGTCGTAGTCTGTGCCGATTCCCAGAGTGGCGATGCGATCCAAGAGTTCGTTAAGGGAGGCGAGCTCCATTCGATCCATCTGTTCGGCAAGTTCCGAAGTGACACGAAGGTTATGATTGATGACCCGAGAAGTCATCGTCGACGCCACCGCCGATGGGGCGGCCATGATAAAGCCGCCGAGCCGGAGCGTCTGGCCTACAGCCAGAGCCCCCTCCGAAGTAATGTCATCCTTGACAATGAGACGATCCATCGAGCCTGACGGTGACGACACAGAGGGACTCTCAATGAAAGCACCAATGTCGGTGCCAAAACCAGCAGATCTCGGGTAGGGGGTCCTGATCTGTGCGTCAAGGCTGATGGTAACAGGAAGCAAGGGACACAGATGTTCACCCAGGTTCGGGCCCTCTCGATGGAGGTAAAACCCTACTTCCTGCTTGATTAATATTGATGATATGGGTAGTACAAGAGTAGATCTACCACGAGATCGTTGAGGCTAAACCCTAAGAGCTAGCCTATGATGGTATGATTGTAATTGTGATCGGCCTTCTAAGGACCATCCTCTCCGGTTTATATAGGCACCGGAGAGGGCTAGGGTTTACATGGAGTCGGTTACAAGGAAGGAAATATAATATCCGGATCGCCAAGCTTGCCTTCCACGCCAAGGAAAGTCCCATCCGGACACGGGCCGAAGTCTTGAGTCTTGTATCTTCATGCTTCAATAGTCCGGATGTTGTACACAGTCCGGCAGTCCGGATACCCCCTAATCCAGGACTCCCTCAATGCCCACGTCCCGTCAACCGCCATGAGTCAATCAACGCCGCAGGCTATTGGGGCCCACGGTGCTCCGCACTTGACCCTTGCCTTCGCCTCGCAGCCAAGTCCGAGCATGCCTTGGGCCGGGGGCTACTGTTGGCGTCCTGGGAACGAGGGTAGCCAGGCTTGCCTGCCTGCGGCCCACGACATGGCTCCACCAGTGGCCTGGTATGGCCCATCCTCATCAGGAACCGCACAAGACCCTCGCGAGGGGCCAAGCCTCGCGAGGTGGACGACACAAGACCTCCTCAAGGGCGGCCTCACTAGGCTGGCTCACGAGGAGCGGAGAGATCAAGGCGAGTGGCACCTCGTGAGGTTCCCGTGACGTGAGCCATGACGACCAAGGCCAAAGTGGCGCCAGTGACATAAAAGTACTGGTTTCCTCTTTGGTGCTAAAGGGGCAGGCGCAGGCGGGGAGTCCCGAGGCATCAGGCAAAGGTTTCCATATTAGTGCGACGAAACCAAGACCAGCAGGACGGCAAGACGGAGGTCATCGCGGAGCCCACGACGTCGTCACCACTAGAGCCTTTGGTAGGCGAAGACCACCTTTTGTCAGGATAGCTTGTACTAGTTGCCCCCCTTCAAATTGGCCGTTGTGGGATCCCTTCCCGCCTAAACATTTGGGAAGAGGACCAGGGCCTCTATAAATAGGGCTAGACACCACCATAGAAAGGGGACTCATATGGAACTCATCTTGAATCGGATCCATTCCATCCTCACACGTACCAGCTGACCGAGCTCTAGAACACCTCTCTTCAGGAGGCTGTTCTTCCCTTGTACTAGTTCATCCCCAGCCAACAAGGCAATCCACCACACCACACTGGAGTAGGGTATTACACCACATAGGGCTGTTCTTCCCTTGTACTAGTTCATCCCCAGCCAACAAGGCAATCCACCACACCACACTGGAGTAGGGTATTACACCACGATGAGTGTGTCCCTTGTTCCTTGGGTTCGGCAAGCTAGGCCTTGAGATCACGATGAGTGTGTGAGCTTGGGGGAGAGATATCTTCATGCGGACCCCAGTGTTCGAACCTCTAGGGTTTGCCGGAACCGGTAATCCGAAAGGAGGGTTGGTGATGAAGAAGATCAAAGATTCCCCTCTCTGGAGCCCCAAACGGACCCCAGATCTGGCCTCCCGATGAAGAACAGGAGGTGGAGGCGGCTCCATCTCGTGAAACATGATAATTCTTCCTGAGGGAGTCCTGGATTATGGGGTCCCCGGGCATCCGGGCTATGCGACATGGGCCAAACTGATGGTCCATGAAGATACAAGATAGAAGACCTCCCCCCATGTCCGGATGGGACTCTCCTTTGCGTGGATGGCAAGCTTGGGGCCCAGATGTGTAGTTTCCTTTCTCTGTAAACCGACTCCGTACAACCCTAGGCCCCTTCGATGTCTATATAAATCGGAGGGTTTAGTCCGTAGAGATCATCACAAGTCATATAGGCTAGACATCTAGGGTTTAGCCATTACGATCTCGAGGTAGATCAACTCTTGTAACCCCTATACTCATCAAAGTAAATCAAGCAGGAAGTAGGGTATTACCTCCATCAAGAGGGCCCAAACCTGGGTAAATATCGTGCCCCCTTTGTCTCCTGTTACCTTCGATCCTCAGACGCACAGTTCGGGACCCCCTACCCGAGATCGGTCGGTTTTGACACCTACATTGGTTCTTTAATTGAGAGTTTCACTGTGCCGTCGACAGAAGGTTTGATGGCTCATTCGATCATCTACAACGATGTTGTTTCGAGGGAGGCTTTTCTCCCTGGTAAAATTTTTGTGTTCGGTGGCTTCGCGCTACATGCCAACTCGATTGGCCACCTTGAACAGATCGACAGCTACGCCCCTGGTCATCAGATCAGTTTTGGAAATCTGCATTATGTCACTGATATCCGAGGAGACTTGATCTTTGAAGGGTTCGCGGCCCCGACCACCGCTCTGGCCTTAGATCCGGAGCAAACTACCAGGTCGGAAGATGGGAGTTTGGAGCCCACCGGACTCTCTGCAATTATGAAGCTCGCTATCGGAGATCCGGAGGGGGCTGCGTCATCGGCAAGCCCAGAGTCAAACCGGGCTCCCTCGGTCGTTGGGAAGCCGGACTCGCCCCCAGAGACTAGCTCCGAACTCTCAAGGTCCACGCCAAGTGAGCATGGCCAGGAGGCTTCTGCCCTGCCTAGCTCCATGGAATCTTGTTTCCCTGTCCAAACCTCGCTCTTAAACGAGGCTCTGGACCTAATGCGATCCCTCGCCATTACAGGAGAATCACCTCCGAAATACGCCTAGCCCGGACTGGGGGCTGAAAGCGGGGAATTTTACGTCCCACCCACCACCCACTTTATAGCCACTGTCGAGGACTTAACCGACATGCTGGACTATGCCTCCAAAGACATCGACGACATGAACAACGATGCCGAAGACGAACAAGGCCAAGACCTGCCATTTACCGTACGTTGGACGGCCACCTCCACATATGACGTGTACATGGTGGACACACCCAAAGAGGATGACGGCAACGGTAGGAAGGATCCGGTTGAGGACAAGCCCGCTGAGGCACCACCAAGCGTCGACGTTAGCGGCGCCGCTCAAAATTGCGTCATGAAAAAGACAGCAATACCGGCACCGGAGACAATAACACTCGGAGAACACTGAAGACCCCGAAGCCCCCGTCGAGCCAACATCCGAACAGGATGATTGGGAGGAGGGGCAAGTTAACCCTAACGATCCAGTCGGGAACGAGGCCTTGGAGGATAGTAACTATCTACCAATCTCTGAGGATGATGTGAGCCTCGGTGACGAAGACTTCATCGTGCCAGAGGAACCACTCGAGCAGGAGCACTTTAAGTGCCAGCTAATCGCCACTGCGAGAAGCCTAAAAAAGAAGCAGGAACAGCTCCAAGCCGAACAGGATACACTCAACAACAGATGGAGCCAAGTCCTAGTTGCCGAAGAGTATGGCCTTCAACGCCCAGCAAAGAGTTATCCAAAGCGTCGGCTACTACCACAATTTGACGACGAGGCCCTCGAGCCAATACCGTCAAGACACGACCGTGCTGATGAACCAGACCGGCCACCGCGCGGACGGGACAGAGCGGCCACTCATGCCGATCACCAGCCCGCATCACCCCGCCGTAGGGGCAGAGAGACGGCAGCCGCAGGATACACCTACGACCTACGACGGGACCTGGACAATAGAGCACATCAAGCCAGATCAATCTATGGATCAAGGGGGCGTGCCCCAACACGAGAAGACGACCATCAGGCCTGGCGCGATAGGCACAACCTCACCCGGGCCGAAAACCGCATACGGACGCCATCCGAACTCTGTCGCGACGTCTCCCGATACAGAGGCGCTGCACACCCCTTATGCTTCACCGATGAGGTAATGGAGCACCAGTTCCCAGAAGGGTTTAAACCAGTGAACATTGAATCACACGATGGAACAATAGATCCCGCGGTATGGATCGAAGATTTTCTTCTCCACATCCACATGGCTCGCGGTGACGATCTCCACGCCATCAAGTACCTCCCACTAAAACTAAAGGGACCAGCACGACACATGTTAAACAGCCTCCCAGAAAACTCTATTGGTAGCTGGGAAGATTTGGAAGATGCCTTTAGAGACAACTTCCAAGGTACCTATGTCCGGCCTCCAGACGCCGATGACCTCAGTCACATAGTCCAACAACCCGGAGAGTCAGCCCAGAAGCTCTGGACCAGGTTCTTAATTAAAAAGAACCAAATTGTCGATTGCCCGGACGCCGAAGCCCTCGCGGCCTTTAAACACAGCGTCCGAGATGAATGGCTCACTTGACACCTCGGCAAGAAAAACCGAAGTCCATGGCAGCTCTTACCGCACTCATGACCCACTTTTGCGTGGGAGAAGATAGCTGACTAGCTCGCAGAAGCAACGGTACCAGCGACCCTGGCACCTCCGAAGCCAGAGATGGCAATGGTAGGCCATGACGCAACAAACACAATCATCGAAGAAACAATGAAGATACCGAAGATGCGGCGGTTAACACCAGATTCGGTGGATCTAAACCCGGTCAGCGGAAGAATCCATTCAAAGGAAACAAAGACGGTCCATCCAGTTTGGATAGAATACTCGATAGGCCTTGCCAGATCCATGGCACCTCTGACAAGCCTGCCAATCATACCAACAGAAATTGTTGGGTCTTTAAATAGGCCGGTAAGCTAAACACCGAACACAAGGGGAAAGGGCCGCCTAGCGAGGACGATGATGAGCCTCGCCCAACGAACACAGGGGGCAAAAGAACTTTCCCCCCCGAGGTAAAAAAAGTAAATATGATCTATGTTACTCATATCCCTAAGCGAGAGCGAGAGCGCAAGCGCGCATTAAGGGACGTCTATGCCATAGAGCTAGTCGCCCCAAAATTCAACCCATGGTCAGCCTGTCCGATCACTTTTGACCGCAGAGACCATCCGACCAGTATCCGTCATGGAGGTTCGGTAGCATCGGCCCTCGATCCAATCATTGACGGATTCCATCTTCGCGAGTCCTTATGGACGGCGGCAGTAGTCTTAACCTGCTTTATCAGGACACTGTCCACAAAATGGGTATTGATCCGTCAAGAACCAAGCCCACTAAAACCACCTTTAAAGGAGTGATACCCGGCGTAGAGGCCTGCTGCACAGGGTCCATAATGCTAGAAGTAGTATTCGTCTCACCGGATAATTTCCGAAGCGAAGACTTGATCTTCGACATAGTCCCCTTCCGCAATGGCTATCATGCACTACTCGTACGAACCGCTTTCGCCCCTTTCAATACAGTCCTGCACTATGCTTATCTAAAGCTCAAGATGCCCGGACCACGCGGCGTCATAACAGTCAATGGAAACATGGAGCGCTCCCTCCATACTGAGGAGCATACCGCAGCCCTCGCAGCCGAGGCACAGGGTGGCCTTATCGAGCCGAATACTTCATCGGCCATCAAGCCCCCGGACACTATCAAATGAGTCCGGTCTACCCTGCAGAACGACAATTCGGTTCATCCAGAACTTGATTAGCAATTCCACCTCCGTCAAAACCCCCACCCAATCGCGGCATACGTACCGCGCGTACATAACTACACACTAAAAATACCATGGGCAGGGACGGAGGCACATTAAGGACAAAGTCCACAATACGGCTCGACCCTATTTGGACCTTAGTAATCTCCCTTTTTCTCTTTTCTCTTTTTATTTTATTTTTATTTTTCACGTTCTTTAAAACCCAACTCACTTTTCGGTGGTACAAAGGGCCCTTTCCCATGCCCCTTCTGTATACTCGATCGTTGATCCTCTCAAATATACCTGGCCATCTGTCGGGCTGGGTCGGGCCTCCCAAAGCCCGATGAAAAAAACCCAGGCCTAAGCCCGGCCCGGCCGTTGGGCCTAAAAATTGGGCCCGAGCCCGGCCCATGGCACTAAAAGCTCGTCGGGCCTCGGGCCGGGCCTCTTTGTTAATGCATGAATATGACGAGCCCAGGGCCGGCCCAGCCGCCGGTCTTGAAATCTAGGCCCGAGCCCGGCCCGTGGACAAGGTCGGGCCGGGCCGGGTCAGGCTTTTTCGGGCCGGTTCGGGTCGGGCCGACCGGGCCGGGCTGCCCATGGCCAGGTCTACTCTTAAAGGATCCTACACCAAAGGTGAAAAGCGGCGCAGACGTGCGGCAGGGTGTCCAAAGGATCTTCAAGACTAACTTTTTTAGGACATGTATACAACTTTCCCTTGTTCTCAAATTCTTGGCATGTAAAATAGCCTTGATGATTGTGGCGTTCTCTAAAGAACACGTTTGGCTTATCAATCAGACTACAACTGAAACAGTGTTGCCCAACCTTATTCGGTATTGGCTGATTTCATAACCTGTATTCTGTCTTCACGGCAGATTGACATATACACCTCGGCATATGTTGCCAGGGGCACTATTCAGTCACATATATTTTTCAAAAATAAAAGTCCGAATACCTTTATAGTATACTTCGGCGTCCCGAATACCGCATTATATGCATCAGCTCCGAATCATGTCTTTGGTCAATAGTTGGGTTGCCCGGCTCTTGTGGTTACTATCGTGGGAGTAAGTCTGACAGTAGAATAGGGGGTACATAGGAGGAGGCAAGATCCTAGCTACGATTAGGTTGTGCACGCAAGGTTTACGAGTTCAGGCCCTTCACGGAGGAAGTAACAGCCCTACGTCTCGGTGCCCGGAGGCTTGGTCGACTGGATTATGCGTGAAGTTACAGGGGGTGCGAACCCTTGTGCCAGTGGAGGAGGGTGGCTTATATAGAGTGCGCTAGGACCCCAGCCAGCCCACGTTACAAGGGGTTCAATGTACGTTAAGGTGAGGCATTACTGGTAACGCCAACAATAAAGACATATAAATGATCATTAAGACTATGGAGTGAACGCCTGACCGTTGCCATCCTGAGTGACTTTAGCTCTTTTGTACTCCAAGTGGTTTCTGGTATGGTCGAATGGAATTGGGTTATCCGAGTGGAATTGGTGGTCGAGTGGGTTGCACTCTGAGGTTATTTCAGTCGGTAGATGTTGCTGTACTTCAAATGCCTTTGACTCTAGGGCAGTGTCCTTGGGGAGGGTATCTAGGTCAGGCCTATTACCCTACCCTAGGTACATGTCATCGTCATTAGCCCCCGAATGGGTCGAGGTCCGAGTGGAGAAGAGGTTGAAGATGGTTCTGACCCGATTCTTATGCTTCGGAGGCATTTTACCTGGGTCAGTGAACCATGATGAAACTTTAACTTCATTTTCAGTCGCCTTGATCCATTCAGAGTTTGTCGAGTGAACTTATCATGATATGCTTCAATTATTGGAATGGTATGAAATCTTTGGCGTGATTGATTGCACTTCCGTTCCCGGATCTCACGGGATTCGAAATTTGGAGAAGTGCGCGGAATGGAGAGCGTCACAGTAAACGGAATGGATTAGGCAGGGACGCCTTGATTCTCGCACCACCTTTTTTGCCACGTAACGAGCATGCGACTGTTGCGGGATTTGACAGGATTGCTTGGGCCCACAAGTCAGACACTCGGAAGCAGGCTGATACGTCCATTTTGCATCATGCTTTTATATCGATATTTATTGCATTATGGGCTGCTATTTCACGTTATGTCACAATACTTATGGCTATTCTCTCTTATTTTACAAGGTTTACATGAAGAGGGAGAATGCCGGCAGTTGGAATTTTGGGCTGGAAAAGGAGCAAATATTGGAGACCTATTATGTGCAACCCCAAAAGTCCTGAAACTCCACGAAATATCTTAAAAGAAATAAAGAAAAATTGTCGCCAAAGATGAAGGCCAGGGGGCCCACACCCTGGTCACGAGGGTGGGTCCCCCTCTGCATGGCGCGCCCCTACCTCATGGGCCCCCTGGTGGCTCTCGGATGCCCATCTTCTCCCATATGAAGTCCTTCGATGAGAAAAAAATCATAAGCAACCTTTCGGGACGAGACTCCGCCGCCACGAGGCGGAACCTTGGCGGAACCAATCTAGAGCTCTGGCGGAGCTGTTCTGCCGGGGACACTTCCCTCCGGGAGGGGGAAATCATCGTCATCATCATGACCAACACTTCTCTCATCGGGAAAGGGCAATCTCCATCAACATCTTCATCAGCACCATCTCATCTCCAAACCCTAGCTCATCTCTTGTATCCAATTCTTGTCTCCAAGTCCGGGATTGGTGCTAGTAGGTTGCTAGTAGTGTTGATTACTCCTTGTAGTTGATGCTAGTTGGTTTATTTGGTGGAAGATCATATGTTCAGATCCTTTATGCATATTATTACCCCTCTGATTGTGAACATGAATATGCTTTGTGAGTAGTTACGTTTGTTCCTGAGGACAAGGGAGAAGTCTTGCTATTAGTAGTCATGTGAATTTGGTATTCGTTCGATATTTTGATGAGATGTATGTTGTCTAGCCTCTAGTGGTGTTATGTGAACGTCGACTACATAAGACTTCACCATTATTTGGGCCTAGAGGAAGGCATTGGGAAGTAGATGATGGGTTGCTAGAGTGACAGAAGCTTAAACCCTAGTTTATGCGTTGCTTCGTAAGGGGCTGATTTGGATCTATATGTTTCATGCTATGGTTAGGTTTACCTTAATACTTTTGTTGTAGTTGCGGATGCTTGCAATAGAGGTTAATAATAAGTGGGATGTTTGTTCAAGTAAGAACAGCACCCAAGCACCGGTCCACCCACATATCAAATTATCAAAGTACCGAACGCGAATCATATGAACGTGATGAAAACTAGCTTGACGATATTCCCATGTGTCCTCGGGAGCGCTTTTCCTATTATAAGAGTTTGTCCAGGCTTGTCCTTTGCTACAAAAAGGATTGGGCCACCTTGCTGCACTTTATTTACCTTTTTTACTTGTTGCTCGTTACAATTTATCTTATCACAAAACTATCTGTTACCACTTATTTCAGTACTTGCAGAGAATACCTTGCTGAAAACCGCTTATCATTTCCTTCTGCTCCTCGTTGGGTTTGACACTCTTACTTATCAAAAGGACTATGATAGATCCCCTATACTTGTGGGTCATCAAGACTCTTTTCGGCGGCGCTGTTCGGGAGTGTAGCGCCTTTGGTAAGTGGAATTTGGTAAGGACAAATTTATATAGTGTGCTGAAATTTTCTGTCACTTGTTACTATGGAAAGTAATTCTCGAGGGGCTTGTTCGGGTATCTTCACCCGCCGAAGAGAGCAAAGAGTTGCTCCTCAACCTACTGAACCTATTGAAAATGAAACTCCTTTTGAAGTTCCTTTGGGTATGATGGAAAAACTGCTAACTAATACTTTTACAGGAGATGGACCAAAGCATCCTGATGAACATCTACTCTATGTGGATGAAGTTTGTGGATTATTTAAGCCTGCAGGTATACCCGATGATGTTGTTAAGAAGAAGGTCTTCTCTTTATCTTTGAAGGAAGACGCATTGACATGGTATAGGCTATGTGATGATACGAGATCATGGAACTATAAAAGATTGAAATTGGAATTTCATCAAAAGTATTACCTATGCATCTTGTTCATCGTGATCGCAATTATATATATAATTTTGGCCTCTGAAGGAGAAAGCATCGCTCAAGCTTGGGGGAGGCTTAAATCAATGTTATATTCATGCCCCAATCATGAGCTCTCAAGAGTGACAATTCTTCAGAATTTTTATGCTCGGCTTTCTGATAACAATCGCACCATGCTCGATACTTCTTTTGCTGGCTCTTTTATGATGAAGACTATTGAATTTAAATGGAATTTATTGGATAGAATTAAACGCAACTCTGAAGATTGGGACCTCGACGAAGGTAAGGAGTCAGGTATGACACCTAAGTTTGATTGTGTTAAATCCTTTATGGATACCGATATTTTCCGTAAGTTTAGCACTAAATATGGACTTGACTCTGAGATAGTAGCTTCCTTCTGTGAATCTTTTGCTACTTATGTTGATCTCCCTAAGGAGAAGTGGTTTAAATATCATCCTCCCATAGAAGTAAAAGTAGCTGCACCTATTAAAGTTGAAGAAAGGACTGTCACTTATAATGATCCTATGGTTCCTACCTCTTATGTTGAGAAACCACCTTTCCCTGTTAGAGTAAAGGATCATGCGAAAGCTTCAATTGTTGTTCGTAAAAGAAATATTAGAACTTATACACCTCCTGAGCAAGTCAAAGTAGAACCTAATATTGCTATTGTTAAAGATCTCTTGTCTGATAATATTGATGGGCATGTTATTCAATTCTGTGGTGAAACTGCTAGAATTGCTAAACCTTGTGCTAAAGATAAACATAGACCCGTGGTAGGCGTGCCTGTTATTTCTGTTAAATAGGAGATCATTGTTATCACGGCTTATGTGATATGGGTGCTAGTGCTAGTGTTATACCCGTTGACTTATATAAAGAAATTATGCATGATATTGCACCTGCTGAGTTAGAAGATATTGATGTTACAATTAAACTTGCCAATAGAGATACTATATCTGCAATGGGAATTGTTAGAGATGTTGAAGTATTGTGTGGAAAAACCAAATATCCCGCTGATTTTCTTGTTCTTGGTTCTCCACAAGATAGCTTTTGTCCCATTATATTTGGTAGACCCTTCTTGAATATTGTTAATGCTAGGATAGATTGCAAAAAGAATGTTGTTACTATTGGCTTGGATGATATGGTTCATGAGTTTAATTTCTCTAAATTCAGTAAACAACATCGTGAGGAAGAATTGCCTAGTAAGGATGAAATTATTGGTCTTGTTTCTATTGCCGTGCCTTCTAGTGATCCTTTAGAACACTATTTGCTAGACCATGAAAATGAGATGTTCATGAATGAAAGAAGGGAAATAGATGAAGTATTCTTTAAACAGGAACCTATTCTGCAACACAATTTGCCTGTTGAAATCCTAGGGGATCCTCCTCCACCCAAGGGTGATCCCGTGTTTGAGCTTAAACTGTTGCTTGATAATCTTAAATATGCTTATCTTGATGAAAAGAAAATATATCATGTTATTATTAGTGCTAACCTTTCAGAGCATGAAGAAGAAAGATTATTGAAAACTCTGAAGAAGCACCGTGCCGCTATTGGATATACTCTTGATGATCTTAAGGCCATTAGTCCCACTCTATGTCAACATAAAATAAATTTGGAAGCGGATGCCAAACCAGTTCGTGATCCTCAACGACGTTTGAATACTAAAATGAAAGAAGTGGTAAGAAAAGAAATACTCAAGCTTCTGGAGGCAGGTATAATTTATCATGTTGCTGATAGTCAGTGGGTGAGTCTTGTCCATTGTGTCCCTAAGAAGGGAAGTATTACTGTTGTCCCTAATGATAAAGATGAATTGATTCCGCAAAGAATTATTACAAGTTATAGGATGGTAATTGATTTCTGCAAATTAAATAAAGCTACTAAGAAAGATCATTACCCCTTACCCCTTTAGTGATCAAATGCTAGAAAGATTATGCAAACATACACATTATTGCTTTCTAGATGGTTATTCTGGTTTCTCTCAAATACCTGTGTCGGCTAAAGATCAATCAAAGACTACTTTTACATGCCCTTTTGGTACTTTTGCTTATAGACGTATGCCTTTTGGTTTATGTAATGCACCTGCTACCTTTCAAAGATGCATGATGGCTATATTCTCTGATTTTTGTGAAAAGATTTGTGAGGTTTTCATGGACGACTTTTCCGTCGATGGTTCCTGTTTTGATGATTGCTTGAGCAATCTTGACCGAGTTTTGCAGAGATGTGAAGAAACTAATCTTGTCTTGAATTAGAAAAAGTGCCACTTTATGGTTAATGAAGGTATTGTCTTGGGACACAAAGTTTCTGAAAGAGGTATTGAAGTTGATAAGGCCAAAGTTGATGCTATTGAAAAGATGCCATGTCCCAAGGACATCAAAGGTATAAGAAGTTTCCTTGGTCACGCCGGATTTTATAGGAGGTTCATTAAGGACTTCTCAAAATCTCTCGACCTCGACTAATTTATTACAAAAGATGTACCATTTGTCTTTGATGATGATTGTGTAGAAGCATTTGAAATACTTAAGAAAGCATTAGTCTCTGCACCTGTTGTTCAGCCACCTGATTGGAATTTACCCTTTGAAATTATGTGTGATGCTAGTGATTACGCTGTAGGTGTTATTCTAGGGCAAAGAGTTGATAAGAAATTAAATGTTATCCATTATGCTAGTAAGATTCTAGACAATGCTCAAAGAAATTATGCTACTACCGAAAAGGAACTTTTAGCAGTTGTATTTGCTTGTGATAAATTCAGACCCTATATTGTTGATTCTAAAGTAACTATTCACACTGATCATGCTGCTATTAAATATCTTATGGAAAAGAAAGATGCTAAACCTAGGCTTATCAGATGGGTTCTCTTGCTGCAAGAATTTGATTTGCATATTGTTGATAGAAAGGAGCTGAGAACCCGTTGCGCATAACTTATCTAGGTTAGAGAATGTTCTTGATGACCCACTACCTATTGATGATAGCTTTCGATGAACAATTAAATGTCATAAGCACTTCTCGTAGCACTCCATGGTATGCTGATTATGCTAATTATATTGTTGCTAAATTTATACCACCTAGCATCACATACCAACAAAAGAAAAAGTTCTTCTATGATTTCAGACATTACTTTTGGGATGACCCACATCTTTATAAAGGAGTAGATGGTGTTATTAGACGTTGTGTGCCTGAGCATGAACAGGAACAGATCCTACGCAAGTGTCACTCCGAAGCTTATGGAGGACACCACGCTGGAGATAGAACTGACCATAAGGTATTGCAATCCGGTTTTTATTGGCCTACTCTCTTCAAGGATGCCCGTAAGTTTGTTTTGTCTTGTGATGAATGTCAAAGAATTGGTAATATTAGTAGACGTCAAGAAATGCCTATGAATTATTCACTTGTTATTGAACCATTTGATGTTTTGGGCTTTGATTATATGGGACCTTTTCCTGCCTCTAATGGATATACACATATTTTGGTTGCTGTTGATTACGTTACTAAGTGGGTAGAAGCTATTCCAACTAGTAGTGCTGATCATAATACCTCTATTAAAATGCTTAAGGAAGTTATTTTTCCGAGGTTTGGAGTCCCTAGATATTTAATGACTGATGGTGGTTCACACTTTATTCATGGTGCTTTCCGTAAAATGCTTGCTAAATATGATGTTAATCATAGAATTGCATCTCCTTATCACCCGCAATCTAGTGGTCAAGTAGAATTGAGCAATAGAGAGCTCAAATTAATTTTGCAAAAGACTATTAATAGGTCTAGAAAGAATTGGTCCAAGAAACTTGATGATGCATTATGGGCCTATAGAACTGCATATAAGAATCCTATGGGTATGTCTCCGTATAAAATGGTTTATGGAAAAGCATGTCACTTACCTCTCGAACTAGAACATAAGGCATATTGGGCTATTAAAGAGCTCAACTATGATTTCAAACTTGCCGGTGAGAAGAGGTTATTTGATATTAGCTCACTTGATGAATGGAGAACTCAAGCTTATGAAAATGCTAAGTTGTTTAAAGAAAAAGTTAAAAGATGGCATGACAAAAGGATACAAAAGTGTGAGTTTAATGTAGGTGATTATGTATTGCTATACGACTCTCGTTTAAGATTTTTTGCAGGAAAATTTCTCTCGAAATGGGAAGGTCCCTACGTTATCGAGGAGGTCTATCATTCCGGTGCCATAAAAATCAACAACTTCGAAGGAACAAATCCGAAGGTGGTAAACGATCAAAGGATCAAACATTATATCTCAGGTAATCCCATAAATGTTGAAACCAATATTATTGAAACAGAACCCGGAGGAATACATAAGAGACACTTTCTGACCGTTTGGACTCGAAAAGGAATAGGTATGTGGTACGGTAAGTAAACCGACTCCAAAACAATTTTTAAGGCAATATTTCTCCATTTTGGAATATTTAGAAAAATAGAAAAATAAGTGTAAGTCCGGGAAGGACACGAGGACCCCACGAGGGTGGTGGGCGCGCCCTACCGCCCTGGGCGCGCCCGCCTACCTCGTGAGCACCTCGTGTGCCCTCCGGACTCCGTTTTCTTGCACGATACGTATTTTGGTCGGTAAAAATTCATTATATATTCCCCCGGAGGTTTTGACTCTCGTATCACGCAAATATCTCCTGTTCTTGTTTCGAGTTGTTTTTTTGACAGATCTAGATCATCATGACGTCCCCAAGTGCTTCCAAGGAGAAGTTCTTCGAGAAGGTGATCAACCCTTACCTTGCGGAGGTGCTGCGACACCCTCAAACCATTGAGATGCATGATGGGTTGCTGCACATCCGCGATGTTGAGGGACCAAAGGGAACCGGAAGCGTGGAGGCGAGGCTCGAAGCAATGGAGCAACAAGTTTTCAAGTGCCAGGGGATGGTGGAGTGTGGAATTAACGCTAGCCACAATATGCTCGCGGAGTTCACCAACAACTATGAGCCATATGCCAAGAACACCGAGAAGGCCATCTTCAAGCTACATGAGAAGATCGAGCACCTCCAAACCCAAATCTATGATTTGCAAAATCAAAACTGTGAGTATGAATATAGATTCAAAAGGATGAGTTTGGCTGCAGATTTGAGGATTCCAGAGACTCGATCATCCTTCTATGATGGTGAGCCTATGCCATGGAAGGTGGACGACAAGCCTGCATCATCAACAACACCTCACCCTTCACCGACAAAGAAGGAGATATAATCACATGGGTATGAGCACTCCCCTTGGCAACTGCCAAGCTTGGGGGAGGTGCCCCGGTATCGTATCACCATCACAACTCCTATCTTTACTGTTTTTCTTAGTTCGATCCTATTAGTAGTATCTTGATCCAGTAGAATAAAGTTTATGGCATGATCTAGTTTTGAATTTTTGCTTTATGATCCCTCTATGTAATCGAGTCTGTGAGCTATATATAATAAAGATTAGTGTTGAGTCAAGGGATTGATTATTTTGCCATGATCTTGGGTGAATAAAAGAAAAGGAATAAAAAGAAACAAAGAGTTCATTTTGATCTTATTGAGAGTAATGACTTCACATAGAAAAAGTATGATGATTAAAAGTTGTTGGGAGTTGGCAAATATAGCTTTGGTCATCGTTGCAATTAATAGGAAGTAATAAGGAAAGAGAGGTTTCACATATAGATATATTATCATTGACATCTTTTATGATTGGGAGCACTCATTAAAATATGACATGCTAAAGAGTTGATGTTGGACAAGGAAGACAATGTGATGAGTTATGTTTTCTTATATCTGAGATAAAGTATGTTATCATGGATCCTCTAACATGTTGAGCTTGCCTTTCCCCCTCATGCTAGCCAAATTCTCAGCACCAAGTAGAGATACTACTTGTGCTTCCAAATACCCTTAAACCAGTTTAGCCATGAGAGTCCACCATATCTACCTATGGATTGAGTAAGATCCTTCAAGTAAGTTGTCATCGGTGCAAGCAATAAAAATTGCTCTCTAAATATGCATGACTTATTAGTGCAGAGAAAATAAGCTTTGTATGAACTTGTTGTGGAAGTAATAAAAGCGACGGACTGCATAATAAAGTTCCACATACAAGGGGCAATATAAAGTGGCGTTCTTTTGCATTAAGATTTTGTGCATCAACCATAAAAGCGCATGGCAACCTCTGCTTCCCTCTGCAAAGGGCCTATCTTTTATTATTATCTTCTACCTTATGCAAGAGTCACGGTGATCTTCACCTTTCCTTTTTCATTTTATCCTTTGGCAAGCCTAGTATGTTGGAAAGAACATGATATACATATCTAATTGGATGTAGGGGAGCATGAATTATTATTGTTGACATTACCCTTGAGGTAAAAAGTGGTGGGGCAAAACTATAAGCCCCTATCTTTCTCTGTGTCCGATTAAAACTCCGTAACCACAAGTATTGCGTGATTGTTAGCAATTATGAAGGACTAAATGATAGTTGAGTATGTGGACTTGCTTTTAAGCTCTGACATAGACTCTTTCCGATGTTATGATGAATTGCAATTGCTTCAATGACCGAGGTTATAATTTGTTGGTGCCCAATAAGGTTTCTGGTTCATACTTTTGCATTGTGAAAAGATCATCACTTGAACATAAGTAAACATTTGACAAAATCTATATATGTTGTTGTTATAGAATAATCATGATGCCTTCATGTCCGTATTTTATTTTTTATCGACGCCTCTACCTCTAAACATGAGGTCATATTTATTGTTATCGGCTTTTCGCTTGAGGACAAGCGAGGTCTAAGCTTGGGGGAGTTGATACGTCCATTTTGCATCATGCTTTTATATCGATATTTATTGCATTATGGGCTGCTATTTCACGTTATGTCACAATATTTATGGCTATTCTCTCTTATTTTACAAGGTTTACATGAAGAGGAGAATGCGGCAACTGGAATTCGGAAATTTGGAAAAGGAGCAAATATTGGAGACCTATTCTATGCAACCCCAAAAGTCCTGAAACTCCACGGAATATCTTAAAAGAAATAAAGAAAAATCGTCGCCAAAGATGAAGGCCAGGGGGCCCACACCCTGCTCACGAGGGTGGGGGACGCCCCCCTTGGGGCGCGCCCCCCTACCTCGTGGGCCCCCTGGTGGCTCTTGGATGCCCATCTTCTCCCGTATGAAGTCCTTCGATGAGAAAAAAATCATAAGCAACCTTTCGGGACGAGACTCCGCCGCCACGAGGCGGAACCTTGGCGGAACCAGTCTAGGGCTCCGGCGGAGCTGTTCTGCCGGGGACACTCCCTTCGGGAGGGGGAAATCATCATCATCATCATCACCAATGCTCCTCTCATCGGGAGAGGGCAATCTCCATCAACATCTTCACCAGCACCATCTCATCTCCAAACCCTAGTTCATCTCTTGTATCAAATTCTTGTCTCCAAGTCCGGGATTGGTGCTAGTAGGTTGCTAGTAGTGTTGATTACTCCTTGTAGTTGATGCTAGTTGGTTTATTTGGTGGAAGATCATATGTTCAGATCCTTTATGCATATTATTACCCCTCTGATTATGAACATGAATATGATTTGTGAGTAGTTACGTTTGTTCCTGAGGACAAGGGAGAAGTCTTGCTATTAGTAGTCATGTGAATTTGGTATTCATTCGATATTTTGATGAGATGTATGTTGTCTAGCCTCTAGTGGTGTTATGTGAACGTCGACTACATAACACTTCACCATTATTTGGGCCTAGAGGAAGGCATTGGGAAGTAGATGATGGGTTGCTAGAGTGACAGAAGCTTAAACCCTAGTTTATGCGTTGCTTCGTAAGGGGCTGATTTGGATCTATATGTTTCATGATATGGTTAGGTTTACCTTAATACTTTTGTTGTAGTTGCGGATGCTTGCAATAGAGGTTAATCATAAGTGGGATGTTTGTTCAAGTAAGAACAGCACCCAAGCACCGGTCCACCCACATATCAAATTATCAAAGTACCGAGCGCGAATCATATGAACATGATGAAAACTAGCTTGACGATATTCCCAAGTGTCCTCGGGAGCGCTTTTCCTATTATAAGAGTTTGTCCAGGCTTGTCCTTTGCTACAAAAAGGATTGGGCCACCTTGCTGCACTTTATTTACCTTTGTTACTTGCTGCTCGTTACAATTTATCTTATCACAAAACTATCTGTTACCACTTATTTCAGTACTTGCAGAGAATACCTTGCTGAAAACCGCTTATCATTTCCTTCTGCTCCTCGTTGGGTTCGACACTCTTACTTATCGAAAGGACTACGATAGATCCCCTATACTTGTGGGTCATCACAGGCCTATATAAGGTGTCGGGGTCGATGTGTTCTGCACAGTGCGCCTCATTCCCCTTCTTCCTCCTCTGCTTCCCCACCGTGTTCGCCTCTACCCTTGAGGCCGCCGCCCCGTCCGCGCGCAGTCTGCTGCGATGGGAAAGGACAAGACGGCGGCCCTGGAGCGCGCGAAGAAACGACGACACCGGTGAAGGGCAAGAAGACGAGTCGGAGGGGTCGTCGACGAGGTTCGGCCTGCCGCTCGGCTGGATCCAGGGTGACTGGATTCGTTCTAGATCCAGAAGGAGGACCTGGAGGATCTGGTCGAAGGGGGCTTGATTGCCCACGGATCTTGTAGGCTGCCGGGAAACGAGACCGAGCCGCGGCCGCAGGAGGGTGAGTGCATCCTCCTCGTGACTCATGTTGACCGTGGTTTCTCTCTGCCCCTCATCCTTTTTTCTGGGGTTTCTTGAACTTTTTTGGAGCCCAACTTCATTACTTCTCCCCCAACACCATCACATATCTCGCTGCATTTGTTTCCATGTGTGAGAATTTCCTGGGTTATCGACCGCATTGGGGTCTCTTCAAACACATCTTTACCTGCCGCTCCCAGTCTGTGAAAAAGGCTAATTCGAGTGATGAGAGGACGCACGTGATCCAGATGTGCGGAGGTCTAGGGATTCAGATGAGGGGTAGGAGTACTTTTCCAGCTATGGTTCTTCCCGATTCAGTTAGTGGGTGGGAGTAGACCTGGTTTTATTGTAAGGCAACCGACCCCAGGTCAGTCGACTGGCCTTCCTCCCTTCTCCATGGAGCGAGACCAGCAGCCCTCTTCCTTGAAAGTGACTCCAGCAGAGAAAGCAGATGTGAACATGTTAGTCGAACGGGTAGTCCAGCTAGTCCGTGAAGGTGTGACTGGCATGGATTTGCTTGAGGTGTTTCTCATTCGATGCATCCAGCCACTCCAGGCCCGCGATCATCCTATGTGGATGTACTCGGGTATTGATGACACCACTCGGATCCATCCGGAGGAAGTCACCGAGGAGACGGTGGCGCAGTGGTTGCAGGGCATCACTGGAAACAAAGACAACCCCAGGGGGTCCAGGAGAATTCCACCACTCAACGCCGCCAATGAACCAGATAAGGTCTGACCTTTACTGCCGAGTGTCTTTTTGCTTTGATTTGTAAGTGTTCTTGAACCTAACTGATACTTGTGCAATTCTTTGCCTTGCAGATTTATACCGAAATGTACTCAATGCCGAATGGAGAGCAAGTCCACGAGGGCGAGGCAAGTGGAGGCGAGTGCGCCGACTAGAAATCTGAAGATGAGAGTGATGATGATAATGATGACTCGAGTAGTGGGGAGGAAGTCGACTCCCCACCGCGCTCTGAAAGACGCTCCAAATAGACCCATGATCCGGCGAGTTTCCGTGGCAAAGTTGTTGCACCGAGTACGCAGACCTCGAAGCACACTCGGACATCCTCCCCCATTCCGACTGAAAAGGCCCCGAAGCAGCCCATTGCGCCTTCAAAGCCTCGGAAGGCCCTGCCTAAGATCAAGGTGGACGTTCTCGTTGCCTCCATGTAAGTGTTTTGCTTTCACCCTTTTCTCAGGGACTCTTATATTTGTCGTCGACCGATTCTCTTGCTTGACCGAGTGAGTTCAGAAACTTGAAGTGTTGCTACTTCTGGAACTTCCATTTACAAGGATGACGATGATGAGGAGATTGAAAACGCGGCCACTTCCAAAGCAGGTAAGACTTCCACCATCTTGCCTTCATTTTGTCAATTGGTTTATCGGTTGACTGAGTTCTTGCGGTCGAATCTTTTGCAGCACTGCAGAATGTTATTGAACTTCCAGATGACAATGAAGATATGCCCCAGAGGCCTACGGGGAGGAGGGGCAGGACCTCAGGCAGGAGGGTGCCGGCCAGCAAGGCACCCCAGACGACGTCATCGCTAGAACCAGTGACTCAGCAATCCGGATACCTCAATCAAGCTTCTTTTACTTTTGCCGATCATGTGTCGACTGAATGTCCTTCGGCGTCGACTGTCCAAGTCCCTGCCTCGTCCGTGCAACTCCATGCCTCAGATCCCCAGGTTGTTGCGACTGCTCCACCAACTCCGCTTTTCATCGCCCATCATGTCCTGGAGGACCAAGTGAGCGCTGCCAAGGAAGCTATACGCCAGGCGGGCCTTATGATGAAGCAGATGAAGGTCGTGCGCGAGGCCAGTCAGGCTACTTATGACGCCAGCTCAGCACTCCAGACCAACATCCAGGTTAGCTGATTTCTGACTGATCTTTTAGCTTGACGCTTGTTCTGTTAGGATATGCTACCAAAAAACCTTTAATGTGCATCTATTGCCAGTCTGCACCTTGCATATGTACACCTAGTGGGTGTTTTGACTTTTGCTGAGTAGTTTTTCCACTTGAGTCGACTAGGTCGCGTCGACTGTATCTTTGAACTAGTGGGGGCACGCAGAGTGCACCCACTGGGTGTAGTCCCCGAGGCCACCGTCGAATGTTTGGTTCGGCGGGGGTCTTTGAACAAAATATTTCTTGATGGTTCTTCCACTCCGTCTGGGCGGACCATGTCGGGTGGAATCTGGACCAGTGGGGGCACGCTGAGTGCACCCACTAGGTGTAGTCCCAAGACCGCAGTTGACTGCGGGCAGTCGGCTGTGGTCTGAGAATAACTGTTGTCTCTTTTGTTTTCTCTCGACTAGACGGACCAAGTCGATTGAAATGCCAAACCAGTGGGGGCACGCTAAGTGCACCCACTGGGTGTAGTCCCCGAGACTACTGTTGAATGTATGATTTGGCAGTAGTCTTAGAACTCTTTTTGTCGTAACGAGTTGAACTTGTATTATTTTGCTCGAAAGCAATCAAATCTTTGTTCCTGTCGACTGATTTTCCACTGACTGCAAAGATCTTGTGAGCTCGGGGCTCGGTTTGCTGACTTGGAGCAGAAAAAAATTCAGCTCAACCTTGATCTGGAACTGGCCAAGAAAAATTTGTAGAAGGCTAAGGATGAAGCAACTGCTATGGGAGGTAACTACTTGTCGACTGTTTGCTTTGCCAGCTTTACTTTTTGCCTTTTGAACCGAGTGACTCCACTCGAACAGATGTGTGTAGTGAAAACAGACAACTCCAAGCTCGACTGAAGAATGTTCTTTCTTTAGAGAAAATTAAGCAGGCGCTGGAATAGAAGGACCTTGACCTCGCCGCAGCTCAGAAGACGGTGCGGGAAAAAACTGAATTTGCCAACAAGAAGCTGGCTTCAGTCGGCAAGTTAGAAGAAGAAAACACCAAACTGAAGACTGCCATCAGCGAACCCAATAAGGAAGTCCAGCAGCTGAAGAAGGACAAGGTGACTCTGACCGACAAAGTTGGAGATCTCACCTGGAAGAGGGACGAGCTGGAGGTTTATCTCGGAGGACTCGCCAAGAAGCTGTTTCTTATGCTTGAAGGTACTTGTCCTTGTACGACTGATTTTTTGTTGTCGACTCGTCATATAGCTGTCGACTCATCATTTCTCTATGTGCGTAGAATTCTGCCAAAACTTCAAGGAAGAGACTAGGCGAATTGAGACGAGCTTGGACCCCATCAACTCCCCTATTAAGGATGAAGCTGCCATGAACATACTCCGACTGGAATATCGTCTTGCCAGTGCCATGGACTACCTCGCACGATTGAAGGTGGCGGTGTCGCGGATTGACACGGCGCTCTAGCCAAGGTTGACATTTTAGAATGATCTCGAGTCTCTGATGACTCGACTCAATGAGATCCCCGGTCGAGTGCAGGAATGGAAGAAGTCATCCGCCTGATGCGGTGCTGATGTGGCTCTATCTTTGGTTCGCGTCCATTGCAAAGAGGCCAAGGAAGAGAAGCTAGCATCGCTCAAGGTGGCCAACACCAAGAAGCTTCACTTCTAGTCCTTCATGGAGACCTTCATCGAAGCATCCACCCGCATTCCAGACGGAATCAAGCTGGACGAGTTCGTCGAGCCTGCCAGCCCTCCTCCCACGGAGTGAACAAATTTTATGCCTTGATTAAATTTGCCTGGGAATGTCGAGTGACTTTGTAACCGTTAAACTCTTTCAGGCCTGATGCCCGAGCACTTTTATCTGCGGTTCTGAACCTTGCGAGATTTATCCGAACTTGGTTTTTCCTTGAATATGCT
Source organism: Aegilops longissima (assembly GCA_021605205.1). NCBI lineage: Eukaryota > Viridiplantae > Streptophyta > Magnoliopsida > Poales > Poaceae > Aegilops > Aegilops longissima. The sequence continues at coordinate 484,933,345 of CM038681.1, read as the reverse complement.
TGTCTTTGTCTTTGCTGCTTTTGAATCTCTTGACTCCGAGTGAAACTCGACACTTCACTCGGAACTGACATTGTATTTGTGACGCAGCTCTGACGAGAGGGTTGTGGGCATGAGCATTAGGTGCTGCACACGACTTGTACCTTGTCGTCTTTATGGATCAGGATGGAGTGTACATTGTACTTGTGACGCAGCTCCATCGAGGGGGTCATGGACAAGAGCACTAGGTGTTGTACACGACCTGCACCTCGTTGTCCTTGCGGATCGAGATGGAGCGTACATTGTATTTGTGACTCAGCCACTCGGAGTGGTTTTTAACTTAGGCGAGTATGGAACTGCAGCTAAGCCCCCGAGTGAGAGGGTTGCTCTTTACTCGGTAGGATTTTTAAAACTTAGGCGAGTACGGAACTGCAGCTAAGCCCCCGAGTGAGAGGGTTGCTCTTCACTCGGTGGGATTTTTGAAACTTAGGTGAGTACATGACTGCAGCTAAGCCCCCGAGTGAGAGGATTGCTCTTCACTCGGTAGGATTTTTTAAACTTAGGCGAGTACGGAACTGCAGCTAAGCCTCCGAGTGAGAGGATTGCTCTTCACTCAGTAGGATTTTTTAAACTTAGGCGAGTATGGAACTGCAGCTAAGCCTCCGAGTTAGAGGATTGCTCTTTGAGGGAGTCCTGGATTAGGGGGTGTCCGGATAGCCGGACTATAGCCTTTGGCTGGACTCCTGGACTATGAAGATACAAGATTGAAGACTTCGTCCCATGTCCCGTGTCCCGTGTCCGTCCCGTGTCCCGTGTCTCGTGGTAGACCTACTCTCGTACTACCCATATCATCAATATTAATCAAGCAGGAGTAGGGTTTTACCTCCATCAGGAGGGCCCGAACCTGGGTAAAAACATCGTGTCCCTTGTCTCCTGTTACCATCCGCCTAGACGCACAGTTCGGGACCCCCTACCCGAGATCCGCCGGTTTTGACACCGACATTGGTGCTTTCATTGAGAGTTCCTCTGTGTCGTCATCTTTAGGCCTGATGGCTCCTCCGATCGTCAACAACGATGCGGTCCAGGGTGAGACTTTTCTCCCCGGACAGATCTTCAGATTCGCGGCTTTGCATGCGGGCCAATTAAGCTGGCCATATGGAGCAGATTGAAAGCTACGCCCCTGGCCACCAGGTCAGATTTGGAAGTTTGAACTACACGGCGGACGTCCGCGGAGACTTGGTCTTCAACGGGTTCGAGCCACAGCCAAGCGCCGCGCACTATCACGAGGGCATGATCTAGCTCTGCCGCGAGCGGTGTCTGGAGGTCGCACGGTGTCGCTCCGACCTTTAGCTCGGGCCGATGCGTCGATCGAGGGCGGGTGGCTGGACACCTCGGGGTTGCGATCTCTACGGCGATTGAGCGTACACCTACCCGTCCCCTTTGCGGCTCGTGACTCCAAGGTGCGGACTCCTCTCCGGACTCCGAGCCTTCCACGCCCCATAATCGACTCCGATTGGGCGCCGATCATGGAATTCACTGCGCGGACATCTTTCAGACTCGCCCTTTGGCGACATCCTGAACTCACTAAAGTCTCTCTCTTTATCGGGAGCCCTGGCGGATTATGGTCGGGAAGGTTGGGATGCGACGAGGAAGAAATTCAAAGCCCACCCACCACCCACTTCAGAGCTAATTGCCGATGATTTAACCGACATGCTCGACTTCGACTCAAGACATTGACGGTATGGACGACGATGCGAGAGACGACTAAGAACCAATGCCCATTGTATACTGAAGTCCACCTCGTCATACGACATATACATGGTGGACATCCCAAAAGATGGGAATGGCGATGGAACAGCGGAGGATGACCCCTCCAAGAAACAGCCTAAGCGCCGGCGTCAGTGGCACCGCTCTAAATCCCGCCACATCAAAAATGGTGATTCCGGCACGGGAGACTATAACACCCCGGACAGTGCCGAAGACAACCCCCTCTAGCAGGATTCAGCGCAGGAGGATGGAGAAGCCAGCCCTCGTGAGAGAGCGGCAGATAGAGAGGTAGAGGACGATAATTACATGCCTCCCTCCGAAGATGAGGCAAGCCTCGACGACGACGAATTTGTCGTGCCCGAGGATCCCGTCGAACAAGAGTGTTTCAAATGCAGGCTTATGGCCACAGCAAGCAGCCTCAAGAAAAATCAGCAATAGCTTAGAGCTGACCAAGACTTGCTAGCTGACAGATGGACTGAAGTCCTTGCAGCCGAAGAGTATGAACTCGAGCGCCCCTCCAAGAGCTACCCCAAACGCAGGCTGCTACCCCGATTAGAGGAGGAAGCACCCAAATCTACATCACCAGCGCAAGATGATACGGCTGACCGCCACCTCGTGGCCGTGGATGAGAGGCCTCTCGGCCCTCAACTCAAGCCGCACCAGGCGCCGCTCAAAAATACAAAGGCGCTGGGAAATCGCCGGACCTGCGAGATATATTGGAGGACAAGGCAAGGCGGACAAGATCGATCTCACGGATCACGTGGGCGCCCATGACACGTGGCGATAACCGCCACGCGGATATGGCAACTCGGCCGGGCCGAACACGATGAGACAAAGCTCATTTGAGCTGCGTCATGATATAGCCCAATCTGAGGCGCCAAGACACCCACTATGCTTCACAGATGAAGTGATGGATCATCAAACCCCGAGGGTTTCAAACCCGTAAACATTGAATCATACGATGGCACAACAGATCCTGCGGTTTGGATCGAGGACTATCTCCTTCACATCCACATGGCCCTTGGTGATGATCTACACGCCATCAAATACCTCCCACTCAAGCTTAAAGGACCAGCCCGGCATTGGCTTAACAGCTTGCCAGCAGAGTCAATTGGTTGTTGGGAAGACCCTGGAAGCCGCATTCCTCGACAATTTCTAGGGCACATATGTGCGACCCCAGACGCCGATGACCTAAGCCACATAATTCAGCAGCGGAGGAATCGCCGGACAATTCGACACGGTTCCTAACCAAGAAAAATCAAATCGTCGATTGTCCGGATGCATAGGCCCTTGCAGCCTTCAAACACAACATCTGCGACGAGTGGCTTGCCCGGCACCTAGGACAGGAAAAGCCGAAATCCATGGCAGCCCTCACAACATTCATGACCCGCTTTTGCGCGGGAGAGGATAGCTGGCTAGCTCGTAGTAACAACACGACCAAGAGCCCTGGTAATTCGGATACCAAGGACAGCAATGGCAGGTCGCGTCACAACAAGCACAAGCGCCGCATTAACGGCGATAATGTTGAGGATACGGCAGTCAATGCCGGATTCAGAGGCTCTAAACCCGGTCATCGGAAAAAGCAATTTAAAAGAAATACTCCGGGCCCCTCCAATTTGGACCGAATACTCGATCGCTCGTGCCAGATACACGGCACCCCTGAAAAACTAGCCAACCACACCAACAGGGATTGTTGGGTGTTCAAGCAGGCAGGCAAGTTAAATGCTGAAAACAATGACAAGGGGCTGTATAGCGATGACGAGGAGGAGCCCCGGCTGCCGAACAATAGAGGACAGAAGGGCTTCCCCCCACAAGTGTGGATGGTGAACATGATATACGCAACCCACATACCCAAAAGGGAGCGCGGCGTGCACAAAGGACGATATGCGATGGAGCCAGTCGCCCCAAAGTTCAACCCGTGGTCTTCCTGCCCGATCACTTTTGATCGAAGGGACCACCCTACTAGCATCCACCATGGCGGATTCGCCGCATTGGTTCTAGACCCAATCATTGATGGATTTAACCTCACTAGAGTCCTAATGGACGGCGGCAGTAGCCTGAACCTGCTTTATCAGGATACAGTGCGTAAAATGGGCATAGACCCATCAAGGATTAAACCCACGAAGACAACCTTTAAAGGCGTCATACCAGGTGTAGAGGCCAACTGTACATGCTTAGTTACACTTGAAGTGGTCTTCGGATCCCCGGATAACTTCCGAAGCGAGGAGTAAATCTTCGACATAGTCCCGTTCCGCAGCGGCTATCACGCACTGCTCGGACGAACCACATTTGCAAAGTTCAATGTGGTGCCGCACTACGCATATCTCAAGCTCAAGATGCCAGGCCCTCGAGGAGTCATTACGGTCAATGGAAACACCGAACGCTCTCTCCGGATGGAGGAGCATACGGCGGCACTCGCGGCGGAAGTACAAAGTAGCCTCTTAAGGCAATTCTCGAGTCCGCTATTAAACGCCTCGACACCGTCAAGCGGCGCCCGAGTAACCTACAACAAGACCGCGCTCGCACGTTCCGAGCATGCATAGCAATGCGCCCAAACCCAGACCTCGCGAATTGCGAAACCAAGACTATGCGTACATAATTACGCTCTGGAAATACCATGCGCATAGGGGAGGGGCACGACCACGGCATGCCCGAATGCGGCTCAACCGCACTGTGGGCCCCGATTGTGTCATTCTTTTCTTTTCTTCTTTCTTTTTACTTTCGGGACTCTGTTCTCACGAAGCCCTGTCCGCAAGAGAATCGCCAACACACGATGCAACAGCCGGGAAGCGAAGCTACGTCGAGTGTCCGGTGGTCTCTATTACGAGCAGTATACCTGTTTTACATACCATCCCGCAGCTTACCCTCGGAGGGGGACATGTTAAAAGTCCCGCCCCTTGCTTATCGTGACTATTTGTATCGTTCGCTCTCTTCGCAGCCCTTTTGAATAAACAATACATAGCTTCGCCTATTATTGAATTCCTTCTCTCTCTCTCTCTCTCTCTCTCTCTCTCTCTCTCTCTCTCTCTATATATATATATATATATATATATATATATATATATATATATATATATGTTCAGTTATGACATTGTGCAACTGTACACTTTGGCAATACACCAGGGGCTTAAGTACCCCACAATATGGTGTGATAAGTCCGAACACTTTCACAAGTGCGGCACCCCGAACTTATAGCATTATATGCATCGGCTCCGAATCATGTCTTGGGTCAATAGTTGGGTTTGCCCGGCTCCCATGTTTTGGTACCTTATGTTCCGTTATATTGGCTAAGGTAGCACTGGGAGAACCACTGCGATTGTGCCCCGGTTGAGCTGGGTTAAGCACCTCAGTGGAGAAAGCTAAAACTGACCGTCATGATAGGGCGAGAGCCGATCGCCGTTCGAGAGGTTTTCGAGTCCCTAAAGACTTATGTCGCTAGAGCGAGGAGCCGGCATTGTCCGCCTAGGCGTGATAGCGCCCGAACTCGGTCTTCGAATACCGGGGCTTCACGAAATTTAAAATTATAGAATTCTATGGCTAAGTGAGAGTGTTCAAGCATTATAGTCCAGTTGCCTTGTTCGTTGCGTTGAGCGCCTCCTCAAGGACCCAAGAATGGGAACAAGAGCGCTCAAGTTTATCCCGAACACCCCAAAGACTCGTGGCATGGGGTTGAAGCCGACGACTTGCCATCTCTCAAATTTAATACACGGCCGCCTGAAGGTAATATTTTAAATTCAAAAGTGTTGCTTAGCGCATATGAACAAGTTTTCAGCGACAGATAACAAATGCGAGTCTACTCAAAAATTACATCTTTGGAGCATTCACCGCTATAAAGGCGAGCACCCTTCAGGCGCCTCATAATACATCTCGGGCTTGCGATGCTCCTTGCCGTAGTAGTGGTCCGTCCGTCACAAGCTTCTCAAGCATCCATCCTGCCCATGCACCTTAGCACGGGCAAGGGCCCCACGGCACCTTCGATGCAGAGCGGAGCGCTTGACGACTTCAACCCATGGACATGCATCCACCAGCCGCCTCACCAGCCCGAAGTAGCTCCCAGCATGACTTCCTTGGGCCACAGCCGAACTATGAGGCCCTTCATGGCCTGTTCGGCCACCTTATGGAGCTCGACCAGCTGCTTCACTGGTCGCTCAAGGGCACTGGTGTCCGCCTCGATATCTTGAGACCAAAACACCTTCTCTGTCGAGCTCCCCTCCTCGGCTCGGTAGAATGCAGCAGCATCAGACACACTGCAGGGTAGATCTGCGAATGCTCCTGGAGAGCTCCGGATTCGGGTAAGTAACAGATAATTCACTTTCACATGCTTGCTTTGCATATAGAATGCCTTACCCGCCGCTATCTTCTTCATTGCCTCAATTTCCTGGAGGGCTTTGTGGGCTTCGGCCTTAGCGCTTTGGCGCTCTCAAGGGCCGAGGCGAGCTCGGACTCTCGAGTCTTTCAGTCGCGCTCCAACCTCTCGTGTTTTTCCACGAGAGCCTGGAGCTCTTGCCGCACCTCCGCCACCCGCGCCTCCTGCTTCTCTCGCTCGGTGCGCTCCGTGGCCGCATTGCTTTCGGCCTTGGACACCGCTCCCTTCAGGGTCGCCACCTCGTTCATGGCCCCTACAATATTCACGTTATTCCTGAAATCTTTTGCAACCACATCTTTTAAATACTCCCATAAGGTATTACTTACCTTCCTTGTCCTCGAGCTGCTTTTTGGCAAGGCCGAGCTCGTTCTCGGACCGCTCGAGGCTCTGCTTCAATGCATCAATCTCCACAGTCAGTGCGGCAGAGGTCAGCAGCGCAGCCTGCATTCCCATATTGACATACTTATGTTAGACTCCTGCGTATATCTTTTAGATCCTCAGTTCAGATTTTTCTTTCCGAACACCAAACTGAGGATCAAGGGCTACTGTCTATGCGGTAATATTTTTACATATCTTAAATACATACCTCAAAGCCTGTTAGAAGGCTGGCACAGGCTTCAGTCAGCCCGCTCTTGGCGGACTGAACTTTCTGGATCACCACTCATACCAGTGCGGTGCTCCTCGTCGATGGAAGCGCCGTTAAGCGCCTCCATCAAATTATCTGGTGCCTCCGGTTGGACGGAGGTCACCGGCGTCATGATCTTGCCCTTCTTACGAAGGGGTCGCCGCCCGACTCGGAACCGAAGGTTCGATGCGAGTCGGCAGAGGGCGGACTTAACGCCTGCGGGTTTTATCCCTTTGCGCCGAGTCCGGGAGGTTGCCTTCTTGGCGCCTCGGCGCCACCTCCTCTGGCTAGGCCCTTTGGGACTCCACCTCGGCGTCATCCGGCGGAGGAGCGAGGCGGTCGGAAGTGAGGCGCTATTCACATCCGACGAATCCAGGGAGCCGCTCGACGAAGCGTCGAGCCCGTCTTTGGGCGGGCTGCAGGGTTATATTCGGAGTTAGAAGATGATGTGCGACAAATGGAACGCCATGAGTTATTCTGGTGTCCGGACACTTACGATTTCGCCAGGGGCTTGGCCCTCGGTGGCCACCCCTCTTCGCCGTCGTCGGCGTTGGTGGCATAGTCCGGAGGAAGGGTCCTTCCCTTCTTGGACCCTCCGGCCTCCCCAGTTGGGGTGGCCTTCCTTTTCTTCTCTCCCCCCGCTGGGGGAGAGGCCTCTTTTTCCTCCTCCTCGTCTTCGCGGGAGGAGTCCACCTCGGAGTCATCGGACGATGAGTCCGACAACACCTAGCGCCGGGAACTCCTTCGAGTTCCCGTGGCCTTCTTCTTGGCCTTCTTCTCCGGCACCACTTAAGGTGCCGGGACCAGCAGCCCGTCAATCAGGCGTCCGCTGGTCTTCGGCAAGGAGCGGACAGTTGACACTGTCGGGCGTCTTCTGCGATCTGTCCAAAGGTGAGGGAGTTTTAGATCCCGCATAGAGTCAAACTATGAAAAAAGAGTCCCATAAAGAGTAAAATAGCTTACCTCGCTAGCTTGATGCAGCGAGCTGAATCCGCGATCTTCGGTAGCGGATGCGGGAGCCTCGGCGCCCTTGAACAGGACCTTACATGCATCTTCGTACGTAGTGTCGAAGAGCCGGCTCAAGGTTCGGTGTTGTGCCGGATCAAACTCCCACAAGTTGAAGGCCCATTGCTGGCATGGGAGGATCCGGCGGATGAGCATAACCTGGACTACGTTGACAAGCTTGAGCTTCTTGTCCACCAGGTTTCGGACGCAGGATTGGAGTCCGGTCAGCTCTTCTGAATTACCCCACGTCAGGCCCGTCTCTTTCCATGAGGTGAGCCGTGTAGGGAAGCCAGATCGGAATTCGGGAGCCGCTGCCCATTTAGGGTCACGCGGCTCGGTGATGTAGAACCACCCCGATTGCCACCCCTTTATGGTCTCCACGAAGGAGCCCTCGAGCCATAGGACGTTGGCCATCTTGCCCACCATGGCACCTCCGCACTCTGCTTGGCGGCCGCCCACTACCTTCGGCTTGACATCGAAGGTCTTCAGCCATAAGCCGAAGTGGGGCTGGATGCAGAGGAAGGCCTCACACACGACGATGAACGCCGAGATGTTGAGGATGAAATTGGGCCGGATCGTGGAAATCTAGGCCGTAGTAGAACATGAGCCCCGGACAAATGGGTGAAGTGGAAAACCTAGTCCATGGAGGAAGTGGGGAGGAACACCACCCTCTCATGGGGCCTGGGGTGGGGATGAGCTGCCCCTTGTTGGGGAGCCGATGCGCGATGTCGTCGGACAAGTATCCGGCCTTTCGCAGCTTTTTGATGTGCCCCTCCATGACGGAAGAGGCCATCCACTTGCCTCCCGCTCCGGACATAGTTGGAGAAGGTTGAGGTAGGATGTGCGGACTTGGGCGCTAGAGCTCGAGTGCGCGGAAATGGATGAGCAAAGGAGGAAGAAGGCGTGTGTGGAAAAGTGGATCCTTATCCCCTTATATGGACGGACAAAGCTATGCATCCCCACCGGCCTGATAAAACTCGCTTATCTCCCAAGCGCCGTAATCAATGGCGCGGTTGGGTTACCCACGCCCATATTGATGAGAATCCTGGAATAAGGGGACACGATCTCTGCTTTGACAAGACGTGCCAAGGAAACCGCCTCGCTAAACGCGCTGAGGTGGGATAGTGAAAACGATTCGAATAAAGGCTTGGCCGTGGTGTGATGTCACGCTGCGGAATATGTCAGCAGATTGAGTTTGTGTAAATAGTATTCTCTCTATGGTGGTATGTGGAACTTATTTTGCAGAGCCGGACACTATCCTTGTGTTCAAAATCTTCTATGAAGAATTTGGAGGAGGAACCCGCCTTGCAATGCCGAAGACAATATGCGTGCCGGACTCGTCGTCATTGAAGCCTGGTTCAGGGGCTACTGAGGGAGTCCTGGATTAGGGGGTGTCCGGATAGCCGGACTATAGCCTTTGGCCGGACTCCTGGACTATGAAGATACAAGATTGAAGACTTCGTCCCATGTCCGGATGGGACTTTCCTTGGCGTGGAAGGCAAGCTTGGCGATACGGATATGTAGATCTCCTATCATTGTAACCGACTCTATGTAACCCTAACCCTCTTCGGTGCCTATATAAACTGGAGGGTTTTAGTCCGTAGGACGAACAACAATCATACCATAGGCTAGCTTCTAGGGTTTAGCCTCTCTGATCTCGTGGTAGATCTACTCTTGTACTACCCATATCATCAATATTAATCAAGCAGGAGTAGGGTTTTACCTCCATCGAGAGGGCCCGAACCTGGGTAAAAACATCGTGTCCCTTGTCTCCTATTACTATCTGCCTAGACACACAGTTCGGGACCCCCTACCCGAGATCCGCCGGTTTTGACACCGACACTCTTCACTCGGTAGGATTTTTTAAACCTAGGTGAGTACGGGACTGCAACTAAGCCCGCGAGTGAGAGGGTTGCTCTTCACTCGGAGTTTGTTTTTGAAACTTAAGTGAATCAGGTTCGCAGCTAAGCCACCCGCTGGGGTTTTTTGAACACATGCATATGTAACAACAATCATTTAGGAGACTGTAAACTGCTTCTTTGATTAAAAAAACTGAAAGGTACTTCTTATTACATCTCATGAGTCTGAATGTTTAAGTATGAAAATGGCGGAGCAGCTCCGCATTCCAAGCACGTGGCTCGTCTTTCTTGTGTTCCACATTGTAAAGGTGATATGCTCCATTGTGGAACACCTTGGTGATGATGAAGGGGCCTTCCCAAGTGGGAGCAAGCTTGTGAGGTCGTTGCTGATCCACTTGGAGAACAAGGTCTCCTTCCTGAAATGCTCGGCCTCTCATGTTTCTGGCATGGAATCGACGGAGGTCTTGCTGATAAATGGTCGACCGGATCAAGGCCATATCTCTTTCTTCTTCCAGAAGATCAACAGCATCTTGCCAAGCTTGTTTTGCTTCAACTTCTGAGAAAAGTTCTACTCGGGGAGCGTTGTGAAGCAAATCACTCGGCAGCCCGGCTTCAGCCCCATAGACCATGAAGAAGGGAGTCCGTCTAGTCGACCAATTTGGTGTTGTTCTCAATCCCCAAAGGACTGATGGTAACTCGTCCACCCAAGCGCCTGCTGCATGCTTGAGGTCACGCATCAACCGGGGTTTTAACCCTTGGAGGATCAAACCATTTGCTCTTTCGGCTTGTCCATCCGACTGCGGGTGGGCGACTGAAGAGTAGTCGACCCGAGTGCCTTGTGAAGCACAGAAAGCCTTGAACTCATCTGAAACAAAGTTTGAACCATTGTCCGTGATGATGCTGTGCGGAACCCCATATCTGAATGTTAACTCTCTGATGAAGCTGACGGCGGTACTTGAGTCGAGGTTTTTGATGGGCTTGGCTTCAATCCATTTAGTGAACTTGTCGACTGCTACAAGCAGATGGGTGAAGCCGCTCCTGCCGGTCCTCAGAGGTCCAACCATATCCAATCCCCAAACGGCAAATGGCCAGACGAGTGGAATGGTCTTCAAGGCTGATGCAGGCTTGTGGGACATGTTGGAGTAGAACTGACAACCCTCACACTTGTCGACTATGCCTTTTGCCATTTCATTTGCTCGCGGCCAATAAAATCCTGCTCGGTATGCTTTAGCCACAATGGTCCGAGAGGACGCATGGTGACCACAGGTCCCCAAGTGGATATCTTTGAGGATCATTCGACCTTCTTCTGGTGTGATACATCGTTGAGCGACTCTAGTAACACTCTCTATAAAGTTGTCCTCTTATCACGGTAAAGGCTTTGGGTTGACGGACAATCTGACAGGCCTCATCTTCATCCTCCGGAAGCTCTTTCCTGAGCAGATATGCAATATATGGCACTGTCCAGTCGGGGGTGATGACCAAAACCTCCATGATCAGGTCGACCACAGCTGGGATTTCGACCTCAGTCGGATCACTAGAACTTTTCGGTTGCGGGGGCTCTTCTATGAAAGGATCCTCTTTAACTGATGGGGTGTGAAGATGCTCCAAGAACACATTGTTGGGAATGGGCTCCCGCTTGGAACCTATCTTCGCCAAGTCGTCAGCTGCTTGGTTCTTGAGTCGAGGTATGTGGTGGAGCTCTAACCCTTCAAACTTCTTTTCCAACTTTCTCACTTCATTGCAATAACCAGTCATAGCTGGGCTCCTGATGTCCCACTCCTTCATCACTTGACTGACCACTAAATCTGAGTCGCCGTAAACCATTAGGCGACGGACGCTGAATGAAATGGCCATATGCAACCCGTACAGAAGTGCCTCATATTCAGCTTCATTGTTGGAGGAATCAAAGTGAATCTGGAGAACATAACTGAGTTTGTCGCCTCGTGGGGATACCAGGACTACCCCAGCACCAGAACCATTCAGCATCTTGGACCCATCAAAGAACATAGTCCAATGTTCCGAGTGAATTTGAGTCGGTTGCTGCTGTTCACTCCACTCGGCGAGGAAATCCGCAATTGCTTGGGACTTGATTGCTTTCTTTGCCTCAAATTTGATATCCAACGGAAGGAGTTCAATCGCCCACTTTGCCACTCGACCAGTTGCATCTCTGTTATTCAGGATTTCTGACAATGGAGCATCACTGACAACTGAAACCGAGTGATCTGAGAAGTAGTGCGCAACCTTCTTCGTGGTCAAGTAAATTCCATAAACAAGCTTCTGATAATGCGGGTATCTCTGCTTGGACGGAGTCAAGACTTCAGAAATATAGTACATTGGGCGTTGAACCTTGTAGGCTTTGCCTTCTTCTTCCCGCTCGACCGTGAGCACTGTATTGACAACTTGTCCAGTGGCTGCAATATAAAGCAGTAAAGGCTCTTTGCTGATTGGGGCAGCGAGCACGGGCTGGGTGGAAAGCAGGGGTTTGAGCTCTACAAATGTTGCGTCAGCTTCAGGAGTCCACTCGAACTTGTCAGATTTCTTCATTAGTCAGTAAAGAGGCAATGCCTTTTCACTGAGACGAGAGATGAATCGACTCAAAGCGGCCAAACAACCAGTAAGCTTCTAAACATCATGCACACGCACGGGGCGTTTCATTCGGAGAATTGCTCCAACTTTCTCCGGATTTGCATCGATTCCCCGTTCAAAAACGAGAAAACCGAGTAACTTTCCACCTGGGCATCCAAATGTGCATTTTTATGGGTTAAGCTTGATATCATATCTTCTGAAGTTGGCAAAGGTTTCAGTGAGGTCAGTCAATAGGTCAGAACCTTTACGTGACTTGACCACGATGTCATCCATGTATGCTTCCACATTCCGAATGATTTGAGTGAGCAGGCACTTCTGAATCATGCACATGAATGTGGCACCAGCATTCTTGAGACCAAAGGGCATGGTAACATAGCAAAAGCACCCGAATGGGGTGATAAAAGCTGTTTTTCGGGTCCATACAGTCGGATCTGATGGTACCCGGAATATGCATCCAGGAAGGACAAACGCTCACATCCTGCAGTTGAGTCGATAATCTGGTCGATGCGGGGGAGAGCGAAGTGATCTTTCGGGCAGACCCGATTGATATGTTTGAAGTCGATACACATACGAAGTGAATCATCTTTCTTGGGGACCATGACAACATTGGTGAGCCACTCAGAGTGGTATATCTCACGGATGAACTCAGTTGCCAGAAGCCAAGCCACCTCTTCACCAATAGCCTTCCTCTTCTCTACGACGGACCGATGGAGATGCTCTTTAACGGGTTTTGCTTTCGGGTCGACTCGCAAACGGTGCTCAGCTAGTCCCCTGGGTACACCTGGCATGTTAGAAGGCTTCCATGCAAAGATGTCCCAGTTCTCACGGAGGAACTAGATGAGCGCTTCTTCCTATTTGCTGTCGAGTGTTGTTGAAATATGAGTCGGAGAAGCATTGGGATCGATCGGGTGAATGTGAACTGGCTTTGTTTCACCAGACGACTGGAGTGCGGACTCTGAAGCAGGCTTCTTGGCATGTAACAAATCACTTGGATCTGTGTTCTTCTGATATTCTTGCATTTCCACCGCTGCCATCTTTTCATCGGCAATCTTTGAGCCCTTCTAGAGGCACTCTTCTGCTCTCTGCCAATTACCAGTGACTGTGATCACGCCTTTGGGACCAAGCATCTTTAGCTTGAGGTATATGTAACATGGTCGAGCCATGAAACGGGCATATGCAGGTCTACCCAGAATAGCATGATAGGCACTGTGAAAATCCACAACTTCAAATGTCAACTTTTCTTTGCGGTAATTCGTCGAATCACCGAAAACCACATCAAGAGTAATCTGGCCGAGTGAATCGGCTTTCTTCCCGGGGATGACCCCGTGGAATCGCATATTGCTTTCACTGAGCTTGGACATCGGGATGCCCATCTCTCGGAGAGTCTCAGCATACAAAATGTTCAGGCCACTGCCACCATCCATCAAATCTTGGTCAGTCGAGTGCCCCCAACGACTCGATCGACCACCAACGCTTGCCGCCCCAGGGTAGCAACGTGCGCTGGATGCTCGGACTGGTCGAATGTAATGGGAGTCTTTGACCACTTAAAATATGTCGTTGTTGCCGGAGCAACCATGTTAACTTCTCCGTTGATGACCTTCAGTCGACTTTTGCTCTCAGTGTCAGCAAAAATCACTAAAGTGGCATTGACATTGGGGTAACCATCAACTTCCTCTTTGTCTTCATCCTTATCAGATTCCTTCTCTTTCTCACTGGGCTGGCCCTCTCGGAACCACTAGATAAGGAGTCGACACTGTCGAGTGTTATGCTTTGCATAAATCAGGTTCCCCTCTTCATCCTTCTTGGTGTGTATATGACACGGCAGATCTAGCACATCATTTCCTGCTTGATCTTTCACCTTCTTGAGGATCCATGGTCCCTTAGGTTTTCCTTTGAATTTTCCTTGGGTTAAAACTATGGCCTCACCAGGCCCCGCAGGCTCGGCTTTGCGCTTCTGCTTCCAACTAGAATTACCTCCTCCGGTGTCCTGTCCGACTGGTTTGCTCTTGCCACTGCGAAGTCGGTCTTCTTCCTCGCCTTTAGCGTACCAAGTGGCTATTTCCATCGTTCGGGTCAGGGTCATATCTCCTGTCCGACCGAATTTTAGGTTAACCTCTCTGTACCGAACGCCCTCCTTGAAAGCGCAAAATGCCTGGTGTTGCGACACATTTTCCACTGTATGATGCAAAGTGGTCCATCTTTGGATATAATCTCTCAAAGTTTTATTCGGTTTCTGTACACAATGTTGTAATTCTGCCAACCCTGCAGGTCGTTTACAAGTGCCTTCAAATGTCCTGACAAACACTCGGGCCAACTCTTCCCAACTGAATATACTGCCAGGGGCCAATTGATTCAACCAAGCTCTGGCCGAACCCTCCAACATCAAGGGGAGATGTTTCATGGCTACATCATCATTGCCGCCACCAATCTGCACAGCCACTCGGTAATCTTCCAGCCAAGTGTCAGGCTTCGACTCACCAGTGAACTTGCTCACTCCCATAGCCAACTTGAAGTTGGGAGGGATATCTGCAGCCCTGATGGCTCTGCTGAAGCATTCAGGTCCGGAGACATGAACTCTATTGCCAGTCGGACGACCCCTGTCTAGCCCTTCTCTGTGTGCTCGATTTCTGTCGACCAGACCTTGTACAAGGATCGACCTCACAGAAAATTCAGGCTCTCTTGGGTCGACTAGGACCCTCCGCTCATCACTATACGGGCGCCTGCCATCATACTACCGGGGCACGTATGATCCGCCCCTCGGAGGGGGCGTAGGCACTCGACGGCAGTCATCACGGCCGAGTCGATGATCATACTGCTCATGATTCCGACCCAGGTACTGCTCCTGGCGGTGCCCACGTCCCTCATGCCGCAGAGGCGATCTTGGGCTGTGAGCCGACTGGACTATATCTGCTACCACGGACCTGCTGTGGATCTTGTTGCGAGACTGAGAAACAGCTGTGTTCTGCTCTCCTGCTGCCCGGATCAGTGCTCGGATCTACATCAGGCCTCTTCCAGCCTCTGATTGGGATGGCTGAATCGACTCTGCTATACGGGCTGCAGTTGTAAGATTCTGAATCGGAGTGCGGTATACCTGAGGTTCAGGCGGGAACAATTGTCGTTGTCATCGACTGAACTCGGGGATCTGTCGCCGAGCACGCGCGTCGAGTGAATACTGAAGGTTCTCCAGCCGCGCACGCTCAGCCAAAGTGGCCAGGCGCGCAGCCTCCAAGGCCCGAGCCTCGGAGGTCTCTCCAATGATGGGAGTGTGGAGTGCCTCCACGTTGCGACGGTGCAGCTCCTCCCTATGGTGTGAAGTGAGGGCTTCAGGACGATATTCCTCGTGAACATGCGATGGATCACCACCATCATCGTCGCTGCCGCTGCGACGGAAACCAGGCGGGCTGCGCGGCGTGTCGACCATCAGGACTTCCGCCGCAGGGTCGCTGCTGTTGCACTCGGACAGGGTCTCGACAGAGCCAGTCGATAGGTCGAATAGCTTGTAGAGAGATTCGTCGGGCTCGATTGCTGCCACTTGAGGGGTGGCCACTGATGGGCCACCGCATGTTTCACCCACCGTTGAAGCCGTGATCGACCAGATCGCTTGCGGCGGCGAGCAGCGGGGAGTGAAGAGGCTACAGGAGCCGACCAATACTGGTCGATGGCTGCCGCAGAAGGACGCCGCGGACGCACGCTCGAAAGTGTGTTGCCCCACGGACGGGGAGCATCTCGACGTCGAGGGGGCCTCCTGGAGCCAGGCGGATTCGTCGGTGACGAAGATGAGCGCGCCGAGACGGATCTCGCGGCCCTCGGCCAAACCACCGCTGGAATCCATGATGATGGAGATCGAGAAAATTGCAACCTCACCAAAAGTCGCTAAGACACCTTGACGGTGTCCTGGACTAGGGGGTACTCATCACGTCGTCTCCCGATCAGTTGGATTGGGCCGAGGACCCCCATGGCCGTATACTCATGGGCCAGTTCGGACAGCTGCCGCATACAAGGAAGATTCCACAAGACTTGGTGATCAAGACAAGGACTCCTCCCCACCGCCGTATTCGGCTAGGACTCTTGTTATCCTAGGCCTCTGGTGCATTATATAAACCGAGGCCAGGCTAGTCGATAGAGATATACACAATCATAATCATAGGCTAGCTTCTAGGGTTTAGCCTCTACGATCTCGTGGTAGATGAACTCTTGTAATACTCATATCATCAAGATCAATCAAGCAGGAAGTAGGGTATTACCTCCATCGAGAGGGCCCGAACTTGGGTAAACATTGTGTCCCCCGCCTCCTGTTACCATTGATCCTAGACGCACAGTTCGGGACCCCCTACCTGAGATTCGTCGGTTTTGACACCGACATTGGTGCTTTCATTGAGAGTTCCGCTGTGTGTTCGGCAAAAGATCGATGGCTTGCCTGCAGATCAACTGCGACTTCGGCATCTTCGTCACCAGCTCGACTGGTCACCTTGGTTCGACCAAGAACTGCGCCCCGTGTTCGGATCACCATGTTCGGACGAGGGCCTTCATCAACATCAACTCCGATCACTATCAAGATCATGGAGGAATCATCCAGGGAGCCCGGGGGCTCAACGTCAACATTGCCCTCGAGCGACCGTGCTGTTTTTCTGGAAAGCGAACTTGTATCCGCCGCCACCACCTCCTCAAGTGTCGTTTTAACAATCACTTCGGTGGAATTGTGCGGAATTGAGTATACAACAACCCTGGAAAATTTCGTCGAGTTCCGATGGAGGAATCTCTGGCAATCCACGATATACCAGAGCCCTGTCAAATCTGGACGGGAATCTGAACGAGTTTAGGGCGTGGTGTCCAGCTTCTAGCTCGGACGTCCTTTGGAAGATCCAACCGTTGATCGGTTGCGGAATTCCTATATCTACCACCTCTCAAAAGTGCAGCTCGATCCGACCGTCCAAACTCCGGGAACCTTTCGATTAGTGCATCATTTTTCGGATCTGATTTTTGCGCGAGAACGAATCCGACCCGAACTCATCTTTTTTATGAACGGGATTTCGGACATCCTTTTTGAAGGAAGTTTTGTATTGGGTATTGTGTTTTGTTCCCAAACACATCCCGCTAATTTTGAAGTCTTTTCCAATATGATCTTCATCATCGCGCTGGTGCCAAATCAGCCCAACAACGTTGCTCCACGGCTGCCGACCTACGCTAGACACGTTGTCACTTTATTGAGCCGAACTCAACTTCTTCGGATCATCATCTCGGCAAGCCGAATAAGAGTTCGGCATCGCAAAGGATATCATCACCAACATCGCCGCCCCACGGATTACACGGAGCGGGCACACCGGCATCGCCGCACGGTCACTTCATCAAGTCGGCATTGACCACGTCACGACTGGCATCGGCAGGGCCGCACTGTTGCTTCTTCAAGCCGATGTCCATCACGCCGACCTACTTCAACTCATCTGCTGACATCGAGGCTTCGACATCTCGGCTGGACCGGGTGCTTCGCCATCTCTTCATCAACCTACTCCGGAGACTTCGGCGTCACTAGCCGACCAGCTTCGTCACGTTAGCTGGACCGAGGGCTTTGCCTCGACGAGCCAACCTTTGCCAGCATCGCCATGTCGTCGCTTTATCACCCATCATGCAATGGGTGTGCGGATCAAGTCCCAATTTTGGGAATCACCTTTCTTCGGATTGCTACAACAAGTAAACCAGGTGCTATTAATCCTAGTATTTTTTGCTTGTTTGGGTTCATTTTTCCCAAGGAATTATTACTCTGGTTTGTCCATCATATGTACGCAGGTCTATCAAATGGTGGCCGCATTACCGACGATCACATGGTGGTTCGGTCAGTTTCCGTACATAGTCCGGCGAACGTCGCATCCGAAACTCGGACCGACATGTGAATTCAGGCTTTGCCACGCCTTTACCGCATCACGCTGACGCCATGCATCGACATTGACTTCGGCACCAGGCCATATTTCTTTTATTACTCACTTTGCATAAATTATTTGTTATGCAATGATTTTTTTTATTATTACTATTATCTTCGGTCTGAACCATTTTTTGTGCACAGGAAAATGATCCGGGTTGGGCAGTATCATCAACTCGGCGTACTGACATACCACGTCACCTCGGTACGGGACGGGGGCCGTCAACACTTCATTACCCAATGCCGGGGACTTCGGCATCACTCTGTCGGCTTGCAATGACCGTGCTATGTCACCACTTCGAAGTGCCGAGCTCTTTGCTCCGCCACCTCGGGACCGGCTTGGGGGATGGAACCTTGTCCCGCATCAAGCTCGGACCGCGTCATCAATACCAAACACATTAACCAGCTAAGTTGCCTTTATGCTCAAAGTTTTAAATTTTTAACTTGTGTTCGGTTCGACCAAGCATTATACTTTTTTGGAAAAAGTTGCTTGTAAAAAATCTCCTTGTCAAAACTTTGTTTGTGACACACAAATTCAAATACCCCGTTTACTTGGGGGCTTCCTTTATGAAGTCTTTACTTTTGCAAATGATTATACTTGTACGGCTTCGTTCCTTGTTCGTGTATTACGCCACAATATGCGCCATGTTGACTTAAGCGATTTGCAAACTGGGTTGCCTCGCTCCTGTGTTTACCCCTACGTTCCCGATTGTTCGGCTAGGGAGTAAAGGGAGCACCTCTGCGATTGCCACGATCGGGTCATCCGAGCCGAACCTCAGACTGGGTGAAGCCGAAAGCTAGCGCTCTTATTGTTTTCAATTATGGTCGGCACACAACGGAACTCATGAGTACAAAAAATCTATTGCACAAGTCTCATAGTAACAATGAGCACCGAAGAAAGGTATCGGTGGGGGTACTATTTTCTTCGAAGATGCTTCTTACACTTCGTTGGTAATATAGCATAAGTTCCCTGAGTGCACTTTGTCTGTTACAGCCTTATGGCCTGATTGCCTATTTATCGGAAGCACCGTCGATATTCTCGACACGTGGAGTACATAACACTTTTTGGCCCTTGACCGAAGAGGGAGAAGCCGACGGTCGGTTAAGATGCGTATAAAGTTTGGGTGAACACAGATATGATATAAGTACTTTGGTACATACAATCATTATACATAAAATTCTTTTACCCAAGTCACTTGGGGGCTCTTAAATTTATATGAGCCGTTTTATAATAAGTGTTCTTCTTCTTAGTCGTTGCAAAGTTATTATTATTATTATTATTATTATTATTATTATTATTATTATTATTATTATTATTATTATTATTATTATTATTATTATTTATCACTCCATTTTTCGACACGAGTGTGTGGTCACTAGCCGGGGAGCCTAATTTCTCTCCAAAGCCGCTAGAGTTTAGTTTGCTAAACTAGCCTAATGAGAAGTACTCCGCCTTTGGGATAGGAGGTTGAAGCCGTAGGCTGACCCGCTTGAAGTCTTGAGATAGGATGTGTCATGTTAAAGCACGACAGAAACACTTTCTTTTCTAAAGTCCAATTTTCAGATTGGCACCGAACACTTGATCTTGTTCGGACGTCAGGTTTTCACTGACGTTTTTTGGTTTTCCAAGCCTATGGCACTTTTAAACTATTTGTGTGTTTCCAGCATTAGTCTCGTAGTGCAATGCCGGACACCTTTAGAGATTCGGCAAAAACATTCTCGGATATTGCTATATATGCATTGGTTTCGAATTGTGTCTTTGGTCAATAGTTGGGTTGCCCGGCTCCTGTGCTTGCCTCCTACGTTCCGCTTTGTTCGGCTAGGTGTGCGAAGGGAGAACCACTGCAATTGTGCTTCCAGCTCACATGGTTAAGCACCTCAGTGGAGAAAGCCAAAAACTGACTGTCACAATAAGTGTAAACTGGTCAGCGATCCGATGACTATGTTAAATGACGAGTCGTTCATAACATTGGCTGAAGTGTTTACGGCTTGACCTCGGCTGTCGCCGAACACTAACCGGGGGCTCATAGCTAGCTTCCCCAGTATAAAGCTCCTATGACTAAGTGAAAGTTATAAAGCCCGCATATCTGATTGCCTCGTTTCCGCTAACACAACCGCCTTCGGGCACCGAGACGTCGGCTAAGGGTTGTTTTGTTATTGCGAAAACACCCTGCGTAGTATCTACCAAGGGGTAGAAGCCGACGATGGGCCACTTTCAACTGATAAAACGGTCGCAATGGAGTCAAAATAATGATGTAAAGTACTTGGATACATAGAATCATTACACATAATCTGTGATTTTACTCAGATATCGATCCTTAATTCGGCCACCCCTGCCCACATTAAGGCTCGGGGGCTACTGGGCTTTGCGCTCATTATTTACAAATATTAAAGGGGCACATCGATCCTCGATGCGGTGTTGCCACCCGACCGATGTCTCGGGGCTCTGCATTGCCTATTTCAATGCAGAAAATTCCAACTGCCAAGTGTTCGGCTTGACCGAACTATGGGCAAACGTGTCTTCGGATAACAATAGGTACCATTTGGACCTATCCGGCGTCAAGCTAAATATATTACGGCAAATTTTAAAGACCCTCTCTCAAGGGCACGTTCGCTGATCACTATTATCTCTAATATATTACACTGCATTCTATTCCTACGTGTGCTACCGAGCTAGGAGTTGATCCTCAGGCCGATTTCGCGCATCGACCTGAGTCTCAGGGGCTACTAGGATCACCGGTTTCATGTTTTCCTTCAGGTGCATCTCGGGTTTTAGACCGACACACACCTTGAGGGCTACTAGTTATACATGTTGACAGCTAATAAATTTACGCGCATCAGAAATAAAATTCGTAACCAATCAGCCCAAGCTTGAGGTGGTGCACAACCTTGGAGGTAGTCCGGTATAAAGCTCGGATTTGAATGGCTGGCTCCATAGAGGGCATTTCCGGCATTAAGCTCGGCTAAACTCCTTCAACTTTTTTGAACCAAGGTGATCTATGACACCTCGGATATAGTCCGGCGTTGGAGCTTGGATACAGTCCGGCGTTGGAGCTTGGACACAGTGCGGTGTTGGTGCTTGGCTGCAAAGGATACCTCGAATGCAGTCCGGCGTTCGGGTTTGGACACAAGAGGACACTGCCGCCCGGGAACAACTTCAAACCCGAGGTGTGGCATAAAAACAACAAGGCATTGATAAAGGCCGGAAACTTAAAGGGGCTCCTCGGATACCCGACGTGTAAACTCGTCGGATGCACTTCGGTGATCCTCAAGATCGAAGATGAGAAGATTTGTTGAACCAGTTTTCAAGACCGACAACCGAAGATGAAGAACAGTTTGGAAGAATCGAGGAGTGTCCCCAACTTGAAGACCGGTTCAGGGGGCTACTGACGGTGTCCTGGACTAGGGGGTACTCATCACGTCGTCTCCCGATCAGTTGGATTGGGCCGAGGACCCCCATGGCCGTATACTCATGGGCCAGTTCGGACAGCTGTCGCGTACAAGGAAGATTCCACAAGACTTGGTGATCAAGACAAGGACTCCTCCCCACCGGCGTATTCGGCTAGGACTCTTGTTATCCTAGGCCTCTGGTGCATTATATAAACCGAGGCCAGGCTATTCGATAGGGATATACACAATCATAATCATAGGCTAGCTTCTAGGGTTTAGCCTCTACGGTCTCGTGGTAGATCAACTCTTGTAATACTCATATCATCAAGATCAATCAAGCAGGAAGTAGGGTATTACCTCCATCGAGAGGGCCCGAACCTGGGTAAACATTGTGTCCCCCGCCTCCTGTTACCATTGATCCTAGACGCACAGTTCGGGACCCCCTACCCAAGATCCGCCGGTTTTGACACCAACACACCTGCCCCACGGTGGGTGCCAACTGTCGTGGGAGCAAGTCTGACAATAGAATAGGGGGTACGTAGGAGGAGGCAAGATCCTAGCTACGATGAGGTTGTGCACGCAAGGTTTACGAGTTCAGGCCCTTCGTGGAGGAAGTAACAGCCCTACGTCTCGGTGCCCGGAGGCTTGGTCGACTGGATTATGCGTGAAGTTACAGGGGGTGCGAACCCTTGTGCCAGTGGAGGAGGGTGGCTTATATAGAGTGCGCCAAGACCCCAGCCAGCCCATGTTACAAGGGGTTCAATGTACGTTAAGGTGATGCATTACTGGTAACACCAACAATAATGACATATAAACGATCATTAAGACTACGGAGTGAACGCCTAACCGTTGCCATCCTGAGTGACTTTAGATCTTCTGTACTCTGAGTGGTTTCTAGTATGGTCGAATGGAATTGGGTTATCCGAGTGGAATTGGTGGTTGAGTGGGTTGCACTCTGAGGTTATTTCAGTTAGATGTTGTTGTACTTTGAATGCCTTTGACTCTAGGGCAGTGTCCTTGGGGAGGGTATCTAGGTCAGGCCTATTACCCTACCCTAGGTACATGTCATCATCGGTTACCACCTTACATTCCGCTCGTTCAGCTAAGGTAGTAAAGGGAGAACTACTGTGATTGTGTTTCTGGTTCGTCCGGTAAAACACCTCAGTAGGGAAAGCCGAAAACTGACTGTCATGATATAGCGAGAGCTGGTCAGTGTTTCGGTGACTTACTAAATCTTTTGCGATTTTTGTTCCGTATTATATGAAGGACTGGTATCTACCCAGTCACGCGCCTAAAGCATCCAAGTCCGGAGAGCCGCACGCGCACCAGGGGCTAGCTCATAGTCTAAACTCCTATGGCTAAGTGAGAGTGATAAAGCTGCATAGTCTGATTTCCTAGTTCGCTGCACGGTCACCTCCTTTAAGGACCAAGACGTTGGGTCAAGTGTGGTCATGTGCTATTCCGAACACCCTCATAGTATCTACGTGGGGGCTGAAGTCGACGACTGGCAAACTTTCAGAAATAAAAACGGCCGCACAGGAGGAAAATATTTTAGATAAATATACAAGTATATTACAAAGGCCTTGTTTCATAACACAAAGTCTGGGCAGCCCGGATACATTCATTCAAACATAATATCCTTCGAGCATTTACCCTCTATTGAACGGGCACCCTCCAAGACGTCCTCAAAGTATCGCTCCAGCTTGCGGTAGTCCTTGCCTTCGGGTGGACCCTCAACTGCCACAATGGCGGCCTTCATCTTCGCCCAGTGCATCTTGACACAGGCAAAGGCCATCAGCGCACCCTCTATGCACGCCGAGCGCTTCACGGCCTCAACTCGAGGCAAGGCGTCACCGAGCCGCTTGACTAGGCCGAAGTAGCTGCTAGGAATGGGTCCGACTGGCCATAGTCGGACTATGATGTCCTTCCTGGCCAAACCGGACATCCTATGCAGCTTCGCCAGCTGCATCATCTGGTTGTTTAACAACGTTGGCCACTCCGGCGCCAGGTACTGCGACCAGAAGAGCTTCTCCGTCGTGTTCCCTTCTTGGGCCCGGAAATACTGTGCGGCGTCGGCAGCTCTCCTTGGGAGATCCGCAAAAGCGTCTGGAGCACTCCATAGTCGATTTAGCAAAGCATATCTCTGGCCTCCAAATATACTTTGTAAAAGAAAAGGCTTACCAGCCGCTATCTGTTCGGCTTGCTTGATCTCCTCGCAAGCCTCCCAGGACTCGATCCGTGCCTCCTTGGCCTCCTATAGAGCCTTGGTGAGATCGGCCGCTTGCACCTTACTCTTCTCCTCCAAGGTCTCGCATTTGCTGGCGGCATCCTTGAGCTCCTGTTCCACTTCAGTCACCCGCTCCTCATACTTGCGGCGGGTGACCTGCTCGGCCTTTAAATCCGCAGCCACTTTGTCAGCGGCCGCCTGGCTCACCCGTGCATGTTCCTTGGCCTGGGCGAGGGCGCTCTTCAGGGCCTCAACCTCGCCCGCACTACCGACAAATATGGTCAGGACAACACAGGAATGTAGAACTTTGAGCCAAAAACTCAAAAGTATCCAACTTGGGGTTTGTTACCGGTGAGTAGCTGGTATACCGTTTTACCGAGAAGCTTGTGAAGATATAGTCGATTCGTAGCATGACAAGCTGTCTCTACCGCTTCCGCCCAAAAATGTCTTGGCGTCTTGTATTTATCAAGCACCGTTCTCGCCATCTTAATAAGAGTCGGGTTCTTCCTCTCAACAACTCCATTTTGTTGAGGTGTGTACATAGTCAAGAACTCATGTGAAATGCCTTCTTCGTCAATAACGGTATCCACATTGGCATTCTTGAACTCCGTTCCATTATCACTCCGACCCTTCTTGATCTTCACTTCAAATTGATTTTGGGCCTTCCTAGTGAAGTTCTTGAAGATCTTTTGAACCTGCGATTTGTCATCAAGAAAGAACACCCACGTAAATCTGGAAAAATCATCAAAAATGACCAAACCAAAAGAGTTACCACCAAGGCTCTTATAAGCATTGGGACCAAAGAGGTCCATGTGAAGCAGCTCAAGTGGTCATGATGCTCTTCACGGGATGACTTCCTCCAACTTGTTTTCCTGCTTGGCAAGCACCACAAAGTCTACCTTTGTCTAATATAACATCTTTAACACCAAGGATATGATCACCTTTAATAAGTTTATGAAGATTTCGCATGCCAACATGTCCTAACCTTCTATGCCACAACCAACCTTTAGAAGATTTAGCAATTAAATAAGTGCGAGGTTGCGCTCTCTTACTGACATCAATAATGTATAGAT
Source organism: Aegilops longissima (assembly GCA_021605205.1). Classification (NCBI taxonomy): domain Eukaryota; kingdom Viridiplantae; phylum Streptophyta; class Magnoliopsida; order Poales; family Poaceae; genus Aegilops; species Aegilops longissima. Next base: position 484,908,557 of record CM038681.1, on the reverse strand, counting down.
CACCTCTACGAGTACCGGTAAATACCATATTATGATTATCTCAATGAAATACTTGGCAATCTACTTCGGTAAGTAGAACATTGAAACCAAAGTTGGCTAATCTAGATACGGAAAGAAGATTGTAACCAAGAGATTCAACGAGCATAACATTTTGAATAGAGCTATCATTGGATATGGCCACCTTACCATGGCCAAGTACCTTACCCTTGGAGTTGTCTCCAAAAGTCACATACTTGCGTGGACCATCATTTTTGGCAAGCTCACGAAACATGTCTTTATCTCCGACCATGTGTCGGTACATCCACTATCAAGAATCCATTCCTTTCCTTCGGATATGTAATTGCGAAGATTTGCCATGAGACTAAGATTCCTCATAGTATTATCACATTTGATGTCAAATTCTTCGTCCTCATCATAATAGCCATGCTCAACATCGTCATCATCATCATCATCATCATCATCATCATCATCATCATCATGCATATGATCATCACCTAGGTCAAGTGATTCGTTAGATTTATGACCATAACAATGTGCAAGTTTGTGAATTCTAATGGTTTCTGTGATGATGCCACTAATGGTTCCAACATAACCCTTGGCACACATAAGGTCATGAGCTCAAATAGATATTCATCAAACTTGGGATCACTAGGCTTCATTTTATGAAAAGCAATGGACTTATGAACAATTTCATTCAGATTTTTCAAAGAATAATTTGGAAAGCGTTCCTCAAGATAATTCCATATAGTGTATGCGCATTCAAAGTTTGGTAAGCAAGCAGGCACATTTCTAGGTAAGCCTCTAATGATAAGATTAATCGTCCTAAGACTGCGAACCATGTCAAGATATTCATTGGGGGTAGGATGCAAAAGGTCAATGGGAGGCACATAAGGGCTAAGAATATACTTGCTCAAATTATATTCATTGAAGATCTCAATCATTTCATTTTTCCAAGAACCATAAAACTCCCCATCAAGAATAGGCACTCTATGTCTACTACTCCCGAATGTAGACTCTTCCATCTTCCTCCAATGGTGATTAAACCAAAACAATGGAGACCAATGCTTTGGTTTCAATTGAAAGGATCGAGAAGAGGTGTCTAGAGGGGGTGAAAAGACCCTTAACAAGTAAAGGTGGCAGTTTTTATTTTCTCAAGTTAAGGTTGAGTTTAGCAGATGTTAAAGGGAACACAAAACATTTTACACAAGCATAGCAAGAGTATGAGCAGCGGAAAGAGTAAAGCATGCAAGCGCAAGAATGTAAAGGGATGGGAATTGGAGTGTGCAAACGCAATGGAGACACGGAGAATTTTTGGCGGGGTTCTGATCGGTGGTGCTATCATACGTCTACGTTGATGGAGACTTCAACCCATGAAGGGTAACGGCTGTGCAAGTCCACGGAAGGCTCCACCCACGAAGGGTCCACAAAGAAGCAACCTTGTCTATCCCACCATTGCCATCGCCCACGAAGGACAAGCCTCACTCGGGTAGATCTTCACGAAGTTGGCAATCTCCTTGCCCTTACAAACTTCTTGGTTCAACTCCACATCATGTTGGAGGCTCCCAAGCAACACCTAACCAATCTAGGAGACCACTCTCCAAAAGGTAATAGACGGTGTGTTGATGGTCAACTCTGTAAGGGCATTTTTATCCCTTAGTTCGTTTTGGTGATTGATGACAATACGTTTGCGGACTAATCATGTGCATCGAATATTTCAGATATATTGACTAGGCACAAGATGATTTGGTTCCCCTCGAAGGCTATGGAAGACAGCGTTTCTCTTCGTTTCTTTTCGGTGATATTGAGTCGTAGGGAAGCCGTACTATTAAGAGGGGGTCCGCGTTGGAAAGGTTGGGTGGATTCATCACGTACACATCTTCCTTTGTACCTCATTTCCCCTAGCCTTTAGAGCATCCTATGTTTTCCTTGTCTATGCAAATATTGCTCTTGCTTGCTGAACTAGGGCGTGCGGTAGTACTACTCCTTAGAGCGGTAGTACCGCGAGACCTTGCTTGTAGTATCTTGCCCGGCGCGGTAGTACCATAAGGGCCTGACGGTAGTACCGCTTCTAGTAAGCGGTAGTACTGTGGCCGTAGTCCAGATATTGCCACCATCTCCTTAGTGGGCGGCACCCATCACGGTAGTACCACGCACAGGGCGTGGTAGTACCGTGGTATCTGGTTTAGTTCCGCAAGTACGCGGCAGTAAGGGGCGGATGTAATTTTTTACATCCGCGCCTCGCGCGGTAGTACCGCTGCTGGCTTACGGTACTACCGCGTCGGGTTTTTGCATCGACTCCAACTCTGTGGAAGTAGCCACGGATGTAATTTTTTATATCCGTGCCTTCCCATCTCTGGACAGCCACTGCCTTGCGGTAGTACCGCAAGGGGGCGCGGTAGTACCGCGCCAGCAGTACTACTGCCCTCTGCTTTAGTGCATTTTGGGCTGTTCTGGTCTCGGCTACGTGGGTGGTAGTACCGCGGGGCCCTGCGGTAGTACCGCGTGCCCCTGCGGTAGTACCGCGCCTCAGGTACGGTAGTACCGCGTTGCGCAGCTGAGTTGGTGGATAACGGTTGGATTTGTTCTTCCACTATATAAGGGGTGTCTTCTTCCTCTAGTTGACTACCTCTTCCACCTCCAAGCTCCATTGTTGCTCCAAGCTCCATTTTCGCCCGATCTCCTTCCCTAGCCAATCAAACTTGTTGATTCTCTAGGGATTGGTTGAGAAGGCCCCGATCTACACTTCCACCAAGAGAAATTTGAATCCCCCCACTAATCCCTTGTGGATCTTGTTACTCTTGGGTGTTTGAGCACCCTAGACGGTTGAGGTCACCGCGAAGTCATAGTCCATTGTGGTGAAGCTTCGTGGTGTTGTTGGGAGCCTCCAATTAAGTTTTGGAGATTGCCCCAACCTTGTTTGTAAAGGTTCGGTCGCCGCCTCCAAGGGCACCAATAGTGGAATCACGGCCTCTCGCATTGTGTGAGGGCGTGAGGAGAATACGGTGGCCCTAGTGGCTTCTTGGGGAGCATTGTGCCTCCACACCGCTCCAACGGAGACGTACTTCCCTTATAAGGGAAGGAACTTCGGTAACACATCCTCGTCTTCACCGGCTCCACTCTTGGTTATCTCGTGCCTTTACTTGTGCAAGCTTATTTGTGTTATATCTCTTCCTTGCATGTGTGCTTGTTGTTGTTGCGTCATATAGGTTGCTCACCTAGTTGCATATCTAGACAACCTACTTTGTTGCAAAGTTTAAATTGGTAAAGAAAAGCTAAAATTGTTAGTTGCCTATTCACCCCCCTCTAGTCAACTATATCGATCCTTTCAAACTCCTTTCTCTTGTGCTTCAAATGATAGTTTCCCCAACACTCAACTCTCTCTCACAGATTTGCTATGGTGGAAGAAGGATTTGAGTGGAAAGCAACTTGGGGAAGGCTAGAAATCAAGGTTCAAATGGTAGGAATGGAATCTCTTGATCTCAACACATGAGTAGGTGGTTCTCTCTCAGAAAATGAATGGTGGAAGTGTAGGCACGTTCTGATGGCTCTCCTCAATGAGGAAGAAGGGGTGGAGGGGTATATATAGCCTACACACAAAATCCAACCGTTACACACTTTTGACCCATCTCGGTGGCACCGATTAGAAAACGTGGTGGCACCGATCTATATAAAAATAGGAATGTTAGGAATCTCAGTGGGACCGACGGGAACATGGTGGGACCGATGTGCAAGGGCTTAGGGAAAACCTCATTTCGGTGGTGCCGATTGCATCATCTCGGTGAGACCGAAGAGAAGCAATAAACAACAGAGAATCGGTCAAGCCATCTCGGTGAGACCAATTGCAATATCTCGATGGGAACGAAATAATTGCAACAAGCAACAGAGAGTTGGCAAGGCCATATCGGTAGGACCGAGATCCATATCGGTGAAACCGAATTGTTAAGGTTTTGGCAGTGGCTAGGTCCAGATGAACTGGGTGGCTCCGGATAGGAAATATCGGTAGGGAAGAGTTGGAATTTAGGGTTTGGGCATATTTGGATAGAGAAAGTGGCTGAGGGTTTTGGAGCAATATCACTAAGCACTTGAGCAAATAGATCATTAAGCAACACCTCATCCCATTTTAATAGTATTGGCTTTCCTATGGACTCAATGTGATCTTGGATCACTTAAACAAAAATGAAGAGTCTTGATCTTTTGGCAATCCTTTTCCTTAGCATTTTGAGGGGATTCCACATCCTCTTGTCCTTGCCACGCCACTGTTGGACTTATCTGAAATATACTTGATAAAACTATTAGTCCAACAAAAGATATGTTGACATTAATTACCAAAATCACCAAGGGAGCACTTGTGCTTTTAGTGAGTTACCATGCTATTCATGCAAAAGTTATCAGGGGGTATATTTCATCAACCCCCTCCCTCTCCCACCCCCTGGTCACCAATGTTATCAGGACTGGGGTACATGAGTTATCAGGTCAGCGATGTGTGAGTTACCGTGCTATTAACATAAACGTTACTGTGGGTATATTTCATCACCCCCTCGTCAAAGTTATTAGGACCGGGGTACATAAGTTATCAGGTCTGCAAATGTGTAGGTTACCATGCTTCACACAAATGTTATCAGGGGGATATTTCATCAACCCCTCCCCTCCCCCCAACGCCAAAGTTATCAGGATCTGGGTATATAAGCTATCAGGTCTACGATGTGTGAGTTACCATGATATTCACACAAAAGTTACATGGAGTATATTTCATCAACCGCCCCCCCCCCCCATGCCAAAGTTATCAGGAGCGGGGTACATAAGTTATCAGGTCTGCGATGTGTGAGTTACCATGCTATTCGCACAAAAGTTAACGATGGTATATTTCGTCAACCCCCCCATGCCAAAGTTATCAGGACCGGGGTACATAAGTTATCAGGTATGCAATGTGTGAGTTATCATGCTATTCACACAAAATTTACCGGCATCAACCCCCTCCCCCTCCCCCCATGTGAGAAAATTACCATGGTGTGATAAACTCGAGATGAGTTGGTAAAAAATCATCATGGAACTAGCTATCATGATGATTGTATGTGAGTTATCAAAGAAATCCAAGAAAAGAACTAGAAAATTTTGCATTTTTTGCTCATATAGTAGTAAAAAGGTTCAAATACATTGTTGCCTTTTTTTAGACAACAACTAATAGTTGGTGAGATGGCAAGGGTGATGGCTATGAACACGAGAGGTGCTAGGTTCAATTCCCACACCAAGCACTTATATTTTTCGCACCAAGATTTTCGAGAGAAAAAAAAGTAGGGGACAGTTGGGCCTCGTGTGCGATTCCGTCAAGCGGGCCAGGCACAATCCATTTAATACGGTAAGTCAACTAATCGTGCAGGATTACAACGATTAAGTTGGGAAAGTCCGACGTTTGATCGAGAATGGATGAGATCCACATCGTTCAGGTCTATTGCGAGTTTCCGATCGGTCAGATTTTAGCTTTATCAATTTTTAAAAAGTTCACAAATTTTAAAAATGTCTGCAAATCTGAGAAATGTTCGCGGATTTTAAAATGTTAACTGACTGAAAAAACTTTGTGGTTTTTAAAAATGTTCATGAATTTTGAAATGTTTACAAATATGTGAAAAACAAGAGTTTGGGTTATTCTTTTATGGTCGAAGCCTCACGCGGCCGCCTCCCCCACCCCCTCCCCTCCCCTTCCCCACCCCAAAAAAACAAATGTACGGTTCCTCTGCCTCCGGCTGGCCGCCGCCACCGCCAGTCCGCCTCGTCTCCGATGACCTTAAGGCCATGGCGACGCGGTGGATCCCGACCCTTGCCGACAGGAGAGCTTCGTTTTTAGATGTTTCCTCGAGTTTTGCTAGGGTTTGTCTCCTGCTTAAGAAGACGAGACGGTGGCGGCTCCCTGAAGATGGAATAAAATTCTCCCTGCCTAGCCCTCGTCCCAGTGATGCGTCTAGCATCACCGATGGGCGTGTCAAGGTATGTCTCCGGTGGATCTTTCCTTGATGGTTTTGTCCGGATCTGGTCGTAGTTCATCTACGTCCGTGTGTCTCCGGTTGGATGCTTCCGATCTACACTACTCTTCAACAGCAGCGGTTGCTGTTTTCAGGTGCGCTGGTCCTATTGGGTCTTAGCACAACAACTTCCCGGCTATCTACTGCAACAAGTTTTGTCTGGCCCCGGTGAGGGAGGGGCGATGATGGCGGCGTGCCTTCAGCTCGCTTCAGTGCGTGTAGTCGTTGCTAGTTGGTCTATGGATCTAAATGTATTTTTTTATTTCTGATGTTCACTGTACTAGCATGATTTAAGATGAATAGATCGTAAGTTTTCCTGCTAAACAATAAAAAGAGAAATTCATGACACAATAATTTAAAAATAAAATGTAAAAATAAATATAAATGAAAAAGAAAACAAAAAAGGACAAAACCGGGCCGAAAAAACATAAAAAGAATACCTGATTGGAAGCTTCACAAAAATGTTCTCTAGATGGGTCGGCCTATGAAAATCTAACGAAGGGAATATGTGTGTGCTGTGTACCGTCTTCACTCCAACGGGCGCTTAAGGCACAACATAGGAGTTGGCGGCCGATTGCGGCGTTCCTGTTTCGACCGCAAAAAAGTGACGGTGGAGGTTGCGACTCGAACATTGGACCTCACTTAGCGCTACACGCTTGTGTTACCACCGCACCATCCAGCAGGTTGTGATAAGTTACAACCTTTCCTCTCTTTTATTCTCTTTTTCTCCATTTTTTCCTTTTTTGTTTACTGTTTTTTCCTTTTTGTACGACCAGGTTCCCCCTGCATCCCTTTGAATTTGATGAAATTTTTTTCAAATTCGATGAACCATTTTGAAATCCTATGAACCTTTTCAAATTCGATGAACTTTTTTTAAAATTGATGATTTTTTTTCAATTTCTATGAACCTTTTTCAAAATCAAGGGATTTTTTTCAAAATCTGTGAACTATTTTTTCAATTTTGATGAACCTTTTTATTCAAAATCGATGAACTTTTTATTAAACTGGTGAACTTTTTGTTCAAAATCAGTGAACTATTTTCAAAATCGATTAACCTTTTCCAAATTTGTGAACTTTTTTTGAAATTTCATGAACTTTATCCTAAATTTTGCGACTTTCTTCAAATTCGTGAAGTTTTCTCAAATTCGCGATTTTTTCAGTTTGTACGAACCTTTTCAATTTTATGAACTTTCTTGAAATTCACGTTTTTTATATTGTGCATTCATTTTTTCATTTTATCATAAAATAATACGCATAATAGGCTAGGTAGATAATAAGGGTTATTTGTCCCCAAAATTAACATTGTAGGGAGTTCGGCTTAGTGGCTGTGTTCGAATGTTTCAGTACAAGCGGTCAGAGATCGAATCTTGGCTCTACCGCATAGCCGAGCATTTTTTTACGATCTAACAACCTCGGTGTGCCTTGCTGCGTTTCATGTGCCGGCCTGCTACGCGAGTCGTGCGAGCGCCAGTATCGCTAGCCGGCGCCTTAAGCGCCGAATAGGAGCTCCCACCGATTGCTTCTGTTCCGGTCACAGGGCGCTAGAAAGAGACTAAATGTGCGTAGTGAACCGGCTCACTTTAACCGTTTTTTCATTCAATTTCGTCCCTAGCATAGCCGGGAAGTCGTCACACCTATAGGAGGCTAGGCCCATATGCTAGGTCCGTCGCACCTATGTCTCGCTTATGGCCAAACCTAACTTCATCTTGTCTCAGGCACTCGCTGCTATGTTGTCTTAGTGAGCTGGTACGGTGAAGCGGTTTTGCAAAAGTTTTGAGCACTAGTTTGTGGAACCTTACATGGGTTTTGGCTGATTTTGAAAAGTTCCATGCGAGTTTTTTTGTTTTTATTTACGATATTCATTGGTTAATCTTTCATGTTTATTTTTTATTTTTATTAGCTTTTTTCAAATACATATAAAAAATAATGGATGATGTACATTTTTATATGCATGCTGAATATTTTTTGACACAAGTTGAATATTTTATTACATACATGTTTTGATATTTTATCAAATACATGTTTAAAAAATATATACACGTTCAAATTTTTTGCCCATCACATTGAACAGTTTTTAATACATTTAAAATATTTTTCAGATACAAATTGAACATTTTTTCTAAATGCACGATGCACATTTTTGAAATGCATGTTGTACATTTTTCATGTACACATTGGACAGTTTTTATACACGTTGACATTTTTCAAGCACACATTGAATTATATTTTCATGTTCGAATATATTTTTTGAGTACATGTTAAACTTTTGTTAAATACATGTTGAACCTTTTCAAATACATGTTAAACATTTTTTAATGCAAGTAAACACTTTTTAGAGGACTGGACTAACTTTCGAACGTTCTGATTTTAGCGATAGATCCGAACGACCTCCGCTACCTCGATTTTCTTTCACCCTGGTTCACAAATTTTTTTACTCGCACGTTTTAGGTGAGTTAGTCTAGGTACGGGAGAAAAAAGAAATAAAGTGCTTAAATGGGGATTTGAACCCTGGTCTCCTAGGTAGCTACTAAGTCCAATAACGAACTCATCGGACTTTTCTTGTTGTTTTTTCTATCAAATTGGCAATAAAAAGGTTAAAAATCTTAGACTTGGTAACTTTGGTATAAGCAGCGTGATAACTATGATGACCATGGTAATTTCGACATTAGCACCCTCGTAACCAAAAGTAGCATGGTAAGGTTGATAACTACCTCGTTAGAAGGCTGATAACTAAATCCTGAGAAGCATGGTAACTTTAGAATGATAAGGTTGATAACTTCAACATGAACAACCTCGTAACAAAATAAGATAGTAAGGTTGATAATTACATTGTTAGAAGGCTGATAACTAGATCGCGAGAAGCATGGTTTTTCTCTATTTCCATTTCTTTTTTTTCTTTTTTCTTCTTAATTTATCTATTTCTTATTTCGTTTCTTCTCTGACTTTTTCATTCTTTTCTGTTTTCTCCGAGTTGTTCCATTTTTTCCTTTGTTTCTTTTTGTTTTTTCATTCTACATTCTTGTATACATGATCAACATTTTTTCAAATACTTGGTTAACATCTTTCAATACTTGCTCAACATTACTAAAAACTAGTTGAACATTTTTATATACATGATTAACATTTTTTCAATACTTGTTCAATATTTTTTATGTACATGATCAACATTTCTTAAATACTTTTTCAACATTTTTGAAATATTTTTCAAGATTTTTGGAATATTTGTTCAACATTTTTATATACATGATCAACAGTTTTTGAAATACTAGATCAACATTTTTCAAATAATTGTTCAACATTTTCAAATACTCATTCAACATTTTCAAATACTTTTTCAATATTTTTAAATATTCATTCAACATTACTCAAATACTTTTTCAACATTTCTAAAATATTTTGTATAGAGTGTTTTTGTAATATATATCTATATATATGTATATATATATATATATATATATATATATATATATATATATATATATATATATATATATTTTAGAGTATAAACAAAAATAAAAAATAAAGCAAAAAAGCAAACAGAAAATATAAATAAATATAAAAAATACAAAAAACAGTCCATGGCTTCCCGGGTGGATGAGCCGGCCCACCTTGCTCGCCCCCTTCAGGCGAGGAATAGGGGCGCCCCTCGGGTGCTCCTAATCGGCACTCGAAAGGAGAGATATAGCTGGCCGGCCCGACAAAATGCGAAATCAGCCTTAGCTCGCGAGTCCTCCTCGTCAGCGCTTTAAGCGCCCGATAGCGAAGCTGGCGCTCACGCCGGGAGGCCAGCGGGCTGCGGCCCAATATGGCGCTCGTGCGGGATGCCAGCAGGCGAACCCGTTTCAGCCGCTTCGGTCGCCTTTTCAGTTTCTTCCTATAGTGGGTCGGAAAAAAAAAACAGCCGGTTTTTCATAGTCTTTTGAAAAAACAAAGAAATCACAAAAAAAAAGTGAATTTAAAAAGATGTTCGCGAATTTTGAAAAAAAAAATCAGAAACTTCAAAAAGAGTTCGCGAAAATTAACAATTGTTCATCAATATTCAAACAAGTTTGTTAAATCTAGAAAAAAGTACATTGAATTTGAAAAGAGTTCGTGAAATATGAAATTAGTTCATCGAATTTGGAAAAAATCATTGAATTTGAAAAAAAGTTCACGGATTTTGAAAAACCTTCATCAATTTTGAAAAAAAGTTCATCGAATTTACAAAAGTTCATGAAATTTGAAAAGAAACTTCATCGCATTTGAAAAGAAGTTCACCAAAATGAAATAAGTTCATCAAATTTGAAAATAAAATCGTCAAATTCCAAAAAAAAGTTCATCGAATTTGAAATGAAAGTTCATCTAATTTTGAAAAAGTTCATCAAATTCGAAAAAAAGTTCATCAAAATTTAAAAATGTTCATCGAATTCAAAAATAAGTTCATCAAATATGGGAAAAGTTCATTGAATTCGAAAAAAAGTTCATCAAATTTTAAAAATGTTCATCAGATTTTAAAAATGTTCATCGAATTTGAAAGTAAGTTCATCAAATTTTTCAAAAAGTTCATCAAATATGGAAAAAGTTCACTGAATTTGAGAAAGAAAAAGTTCATCCATTTACAGCAGAAACATGAAGAAAAAGAAAAATTCACGAATTTGAAAAAAGGGGAAAAGAAACGACTGAAGAAGAAAGGACAGAAAAGATGTAATTGAGCAGGAGAGTAGGCGCAAGTGGTTATTGCAATCTCCTCGATGCTAAAGGTCGCAGGTTCGATTCTCCTAAAGCGCCCTTTTTTTGCGTTATAAACATATAACCCAAGGGGTAGATGGGCCGGCCCGTTAGTAGCAATCTAAGGAAGGTGCGGTGAGCGCCCGATTGTCAAAACAACTATATCGGGCGCTACGGGCGCCAAGTAGGATTTGGCTTAGCTGGCGGCTCGCTCGGTCGCTCGTCCATCGGCTGGCTCGCATGCATCTTTCTTTTTCGAATTGGGGCTCGCATGCATCTGGCTGGTATACCAGTTTGACCTTCGACATTTGGAAAAAAGTGTATATATAAGTTTAAAAAACTTCAATATGAAAAAGAGTTCACAAATAAATTAAAAAAGTGGCAAATTTGAAAAGGTTCATTAAATGAAAAAAATCACAAAACTGAATTCAGGTATTTCAAAAATTGAATATTTCATGCATTTTAAAAAGATCATGGCTTTAAAAATTAATTATTTCTAAAATAAAACAGAAATTTTTAAAAATGACGGATTTTATAAAAAGTTCGCCAACTTGAAAAAAATTAAGGAATTTAATAACTTTCATTGATTTTGAAAAAATTTTGTTGATTTTTTATCGAATTTGAAAAACGTTCATAGAATTTATAAAAAGTTCACTGGCTTGAGAAAACATTCACGAATTTGAAAACAAAATCACAAATTTCAGAAATTAGTTCACCGGATTTTGAAAAAAATTCATCAATTTTCATTAAAAAACCAGGCCTTTTGAAAGAAAGAAAAACAAACAGAGAAGAACGGAAAAAAAAACAAAAGAGGAAATAAGAAAAGACGAAAAAACAAGGGACTAAGTAAGAAAATGCCAAAAAGGTGTAATGCGTTACACAAGCTGTGTTGTAGTTGTTGTTATGGTTTATACTAGTCAAACAAGTCATGGGTTCGAGTAACACAACACTCATACTTTTTTGCAATTTATAAAACATAAAAAAGGTAAACGGACCGGCTCAACGCGGCGCGTGGAGTGGGGCAGGGGGATGCTCCTATTTTGCAAAAACTGTAGAAACGGACGCATAAGCCGCCGTTTAGAATTTACCGCTACACTCAGTCTCATTTAAAGTGAGACATTGTCGTGCCTGGCTAGGCCAACTTGTTTAGGGTCAGGGGGTTTCCTAAATGGCCCAAAAGAACTATTTTAGAATTTTTTTAAATGTTAAGAATGTTTTTTCAAATTGTTCAATATAATTTGTAAAAAATGTTCTTATTTTATTTAAAAATTTCTAGAATATGTAATAAAAAATATTCATCAAATCTAAAAAATATTCCGTACTTTTAATATAAATTTTTATTTTATTTAAAGAATGGTCGTAAATTTCAGAAAAATGTTTGTAAAAATAAAAAAGAAACGAAAAAGTGAATAAATAAAAGCGATAATAAATGAAGGACCCCCCCCCCCCACACACACGCACTAGTGGAAAAAGTGCTAGCCACAACTTTCGTTGGTGCCACGCCATTTGCAACCAACGCCGCCACTATTTTTTTTCAAATAGTTGTGGCATTGGCTTATTTGGTACGACATTAGTAGGGACATAGTGGTGGCGTTGGAAAACAGGGTAGCGTCAGAAGTTTCTGGGATGAACAATTTGTACCAGGCGTAAATATAGTGTTGTCGTGGAATAGCATGGAACGCCAGTACTATTATATTTAATTGTGGCGTGTTGTTGGTTCCGACGCTAGTATTGTTATTTTGTCAATGCCAACATTCTTATTTTTTTGGTATAGTTTTTTAAAGTATATTATAGGTTACTTTTATTAAACTTCTATTATTTTAAATAGATATAATGACATTTTTAAAATATGTACTTTGGGACTTTTTTTCCTTTTAGTTTAAGACTTGAAATATATAATTTTGAGCCTTCAAATATGTAGTTTGACACTTTCAATTTTTTTCTTTTTAGTTTTTATGTACTGGTGATCTTTTTATAGTATATTATAGTTTACTTTTATTAAATTCTACTATTTTAAATGGAAATAATGACATTTCTAAAATATGTATTTGAGACTTTAAATTTACTTTTTTCCTTTTAGTATAAAACTTGAAATATATAGAGACTTCAAATATGCGGTTTGCCACTTCTAATTTTTTTCTTTTGAGTTTTTGTGTGGTGCTCTTTTTATAGTATATTATAGTTTACTTTTATTAAATTTCTATTATTTTTAAATGGAAATAATGACATTTTTAATATATACTTTCAGACTTTAATTTATTTTTTCCTTTTAGTTTAAGACTTGAAATATATAGTTTTGAGCCTTGAAATATGTGGTTTGCCACTTCCATTTTTCTCTTTTAGTTTTTTATGTGGTGATCCCTTTTATAGTATATTATAGTGTACTTTTACTAAATTTATATTATTTTTAACTGGAAATAATGACATTTTTAAAATATGTACTTTAAGACTTTAAATTTACTTTTTTCCTTTTTAGTTTAAGACTTGAAATATATAGTTTTGATCCTTCAAATATGTGGTTTGACACTTCCAATTTTTTTCTTTTTAGTTTTTTATTAGGTGCTCTTTTTTATCGTATATTGTAGTTTACTTTTATTAATTTTTATTATTTCTAAATGGAAATAATGACATTTTTTAATATGTACTTTGAGACTTTAAATTTACTTTTTTCCTTTTTAGTTTAAGACTTGAAATATATAGAGCCTTCAAATATGTGGTTTGACACTTCCATTTTTTTGAATTTTTATTTGGTGATCTTTTTATAGTATATTATAGTTTACTTTTATTAAATTTCTATTATTTATAAATGGAAATAATGACATTTTTAAATATATACTTTGAGGCTTTAATTTTACTTTTTTCCTTTTTACTTTAAGACTTGAAATATATAGTTTTGAGCCTTCAAATATGTGGTTTGACACTTCAATTTTTTTCTTTTAGTTTTTTATGTGGTGATCCCTTTTATAGTATATTATAGTCTACTTTTATTAAATTTCTATTATTTTTAAATGGAAGTAATGACATTTTAAAATATGTACTTTAAAACTTTAAATTTACTTTTTTTTCCTTTTTAGTTTAAGACTTGAAATATATAGTTTTGAGCCTTCAAATATGTCGTTTGACACTTCCAATTTTTTTCTTTTTAGTTTTTTATGTGGTGATCTTTTTTATAGCATTGGGCCAAGCCCAAGTATTAGGAGGCCGTGGGAGTCAAAACCAGGGCAACAACACCCTCACCCCACTCCCCCTCTCTCGTTCCCTTTCCTCTCCCTCTCTCTTCGCTCGTCGTCGCCGCTCTGCCTCTCTCGCCGCTCTCTCCCTCTCTCGCCGGTGGTTAGGTAATCTTCCACTCTCTCCCCTCTCTCCCTCTCTCGCCGCTCCTTGCCCTCCAATTTGATTGGAGTTCATTTCATTTTGAGCTAGAGTTTCTTCGACGGAGGCGGCGGAAGAGACAACGGCGGCGAAAGTGACGGCGGCGACGGAAGCGACTGACTGCTAGGGTTTATCACCTCCATCTTCGTCCCTCGGTGAGTTCATCGCCTCCATCTTCGCCTCGTGTAGTGTTCCTAATTAATGTAGTGTTCCTAATACTAAATTGTAGTGTCAAATTGTTAAATTGTAGTGTTCCTAATGCTAAATTATAGGGTCTTTGGTAAAGGAAGAGCGTAAAACAAACTAAAATGTAGTGTTCATAATGTTAAAAGGACTTGCTAGTTATCACTGCCAGTATTTGTAGTATATACAAAATATTTTGCTTGTTTATCACTTTCTTAGGTTTCTACAACATAACTAAAATGAAACAGAACTAAGGATAAATAAAGATAGCAGGTGGTATCATTATCGAGGCCTTTTAGTTGTATGGTAACATGAATGAACATATGACAGTGGCAGTGGCATTTTGTATCTGCACTTTGCATCAATGATCATCATGTGGATGTTTAGATCAGGGTTCCATTGTTTACTCCCATAAAAGAACATAATTTTCTTTGTTTACTTGACAAGTTGACATGCCTCTGTATAGATCAGTTAGGTTGTAGAATTTGTGTAAGTGTATTAGATCACTTGCCATACTTTGATTGGCATTATTATCAACTTACTTGTTATTATTGTTATGATTGGCATTAGATCACTTGCCATACTTTGATTGGCATTATTATCAACTTACTTGTTATTCTTGTTTGATCAGCAAGGCAATATTATCAACTTACAAATCATTTTCCAGCTTGCAACACATAGCAAAAATAGGCATGGATGCAACTTACTTGTAACTTACTTGTTATTCTTGTTTGACATGTGTGTTTGGTTCTCGTCGGAACTAAGGAATTTTTTTTGTTAGCACTAAGGAAATTCTTGTTTGACATTGTGATGCTAACCTATACTTGTCATTATTTTGCCATGTGTGTTTGGTTCTTGTCATAATAACCTATACTTGTCATTATTTTGAAGTTTCAACCATGACTAGCTGGAACAACCACTACCAATCCTCGTGCAACTTCGCGGCCTATGATGAAGTTGACAAATGCAAAACGAGCATCAACCAGTTAAGATTACAAAAACATCCATGAGCATTGCATATATACATATATCATCTAACCATTCTTTATTGATGATTTCAAATATTTGACTTGCCAGGCGTATGTACGAGACCCATCTCCAGAACCGGTCCAGCAATAGCTACTGATACATGATGTGAACATGCTCAGCCGTGAGCTTGTCGCGTCAAAGGAGAGTACAATGAAGGCACTTAAGGAGTTGAATGACTCCCTGAAGAAAGAGAAGGACGATATGATTGACGAGATCTCCGATCTCTGGGATAAGTAATTGAAGCTCATCGACCAGAAGCAGCTGCTGGTCACCGAGATCGAGTCTATGAACAAGGAGATACAGCTCCTAAAGGCCGAGAGGGAGGAGTTGAAGACCCGCAAAGTCTATTTCAGAAAGGAGGGAGAGAGCAACATGAACAAGTTGCATGAGATGATGATCATTCTTCATCGTAGCTAGTTAGCGCGCGGATAACAAGTTGCGTGAGATCGGTGACGATACTTTTGCTTGTATAGAGCTAGCCACCGGATAACTTTTGCTTGTAGGTAGAAGCAAGCTAGTTACTGAAAAATGTAGTAATAGTTGGGTATATTTTGTGGATTTTAGACTTACCACTAGAAGTTTAAATGGCTACACATATACTAATCACCGGGTATATTTAGTTTTATTGCTGAAAAATACAAATTGCTGGCGTTGCCTCACAATAAATGCCATAGATAACACAATATATTGCTGGCGTTTGCCAGGTGGCACGCCATCAGTACTAAAATACCGCTGACGTGTCTGCCAACACCACCACTAAACTGTTTTCACTTGCGCCATATTGGTTGCGTTGGATCTCTACGCCAGCAAGGCACTTTTTTCCATGTCATACCTAGGCCTTTTTCCACTAGTGACACACACACACAAAAAAGAGAAAAGAAACGAAGAAAGGCAGTGGCGGGTGAGATGCGCCCGGACTGGGCCGACCCACTTAGGCCACGTATATCTGAGCTTTTGCAGCCTTTTCATTTTGACAAAAAAGTCAAAAAATCTCCTAAATAGGTGATTTTTTGCTTCGGCTTTTGGCTTATACCATCATATAATAATATTGATTCATAAGCCAAAAGCCGAAGCAAAAAAGCCCTATTTAGGAGCTTTTGTGGCCTTTTTGTCAAAGTGGGAGAGGTGCAGAAGCAGAAGCAGAATCAAAAGCTCAAACAAACAGAGTCTTAGTGTTTCGTGCAGTGGGATGGGCGCGCATTCACTCGACACCCTCCTCCCCCGCTCTCTCTGTAAAATGGAAATAATAGGGCAGGCCAGTCTTCAATTGTCGACCATAGAAGTGAGCATTGGTTGCGCCCTTAGCGGAGCCTTGTGTGTACGACCTCCAAGTCCTTGGCAGAGCCAGAAAGCCTGGCATGCTTGCCCATTCGGCGTAAAGGATACAACAATGTACGTCATGATAATCATGGGCGAGGTGTCGACGAGGAGGTGGTGGGTGGCAATGGTAGGGGAGTGAAGAACGAGGCACTAGCCTATCCCAACTCATGCAACATGCCATCCACGAGCGGGGTGAGTCTGAATCCTAGCCATCCAAGGTCATGTCCTGCACCTCCTCACCGTCGGAGAGAAGCGGGGCTTCCAAAGGAAACATGCAACACCCCAAGATCCTGAGCTAAGGAGCTCATGCGTTTTGACATGGGTGGCTCCTACTATGCGATCTCGGGGAGCTCATTTCTGCACCGGTTACTTCGTGTTATGCGGACGGTAGGGCGCCTACTGGGCACCGGGGATGCAACCCTAAGGTGAGGTCGACATGGCATGGTGTTTTGTGCGTGTGTGCTCATTGGGTTGTGTGGACGGCAACAACGGTCCATGGTTGTAAGGGTTGTGGCGTTGTAGGGAAAAGCCTTCCTCGACTAGTTGTTGCAGGCAATGGCGATGCTCGTGAGCATCGGTTTCCTCCTTGGTGGTGTTGTTGTGGAGATTCGACACCTCCCTTACCCTCAGGATCTCACTTCAAGGAAAACCCAGACCACACCTTCTGGATCAAAAGATGATAGTGTTCTCTACGTCATCTCCTTGGATGTGTCATTCTTGGAGCAATGACTTCTTAGTTGGCGCCCGATGCCGCATGTTTGGCGGCGCTCCATACCTAGTTTAGCGAGGTAGCATGGTCATGTTGCACAAGTTTTTGCTCATTTTTTTTGTAAATTGATCGAGCTTGCATGGTTTTCGATTAATTTTCCTTATTAATTAGGTAATTCTGTTTGTAAATATATAGGTAAAGCTTTCGCCGACTGCTTCAAGAAAAAGAACACATTGCAGAGTGTAGAATCCTATGATGTCATGTGTGCGTAGGATTAGTGGTGGAGCTTTACTAGGGCCAAGGCTTTGTCAACCTCCGCCACTGCGTAGGATCATCCGCACTCTGTTCTTACAGTTAGTGGCGGAGCTTCATGGGGGCCAACCTGAGCCATGGCCCCCCTGCTCACAAATTTCCTTTGTATATATTTCCTTGTATTAGGCCTATTTCCCACTAAAAACAGCTGAAAATAGTTAAGTTTGCCCCCCCTTCAGCCCATGGCCCCCCCATATATTTGGCTCAAGCTCCGCCACTGCTTACAGTTTTGCTAAGTCTCAGTCGATTGGGATTTGGTTATGTCTCGATACTATATTTGTTCGATCTTGCAGGGAGATCCGTGCAAAATTTTTCTTCTAGATTTTTTAATATATATTATGTCACTTGACTAAGACTTGATTAAATCTCAGTTGAGTGAGACCTAGTCATGCCCGATTTCTTAGTCTCAATAATCTCTCCTGACTTCACTATCTTTTCATGAGAATATCCATACTATGTCACTTGACCAAGACTTGATTAAATCTCATTCGAGTGAGACCTAGTCACGCCCGATTTCTTAGTATGAATGATCTCTACTACTGACTGGCACTGATCAGCTCAAATAACGAACATTGAAAACCATATATATGTCCATGAACCATGGAGAGAAAAAAGATATGCCGAGATCGGAAGGCAAAGGTGCGCTACAGCAGGCAGCATGCCTTCCTTCCACTCAACGTTCCACGACACACATGCACAACCAACACCCCACGTTCAAAGATCAAAAAAAGCGCGAGCAGATTCCAAGCTGGCCACTCGCCCACCACAGCACCATCGATCGAACCACTGCATGCGAGGCATGCAGCGCACTCACCACACAATCAAACACGTCCAAACGAAAGCATGAAAAGATTAAAAACCACGCACTTGCAACGGAAATCATCGGAAAAACTTATTTGCTCCTGCTTGTCCATGCTAAGCATGCTCAACACAGACGCGCTATCAGTCACTAATCCCCGGCGCCGACGGCGGGGGTGACAGCAACGCCGTGACGCCGAGGGCGATGGTCGCCAGCTTCCTGAACTCGGCGTCCTCCGCGGCCAGCGGCGACGCGTCGTCGGCCTCGCCGAACGCGTCCTCGCAGGTCCCGGGCGCGTCCAGAGCCGCGCTTAGCTGCGTGAGCGCGTCCCGGGTGGACTTGTCCTCGCCCCGGGCGATGTCTTTCGCGGCCTCGCCGAGCTGGTCCACGGCGTCCGAGTACACCTCCGCGCACACACCGAGGCGCTCCCGCCTCCCCGCGTCCTCCTCCGAGGCGCACAATGCGTCAATGCGTTTGGCCGTGCCGTTGGCCGCCGCCCCCGCGATCTTTGCCGCGATGGCGGCGAGGCCGCGCGCGTCGGCGGTGGCGCTCGCGTTGTCGGCGTGGAAGGTCTTGACGCAGTAGTTGTAGCCGATGGACGGGTGGCCTGCGGCGAAGGACTTGCATGTGTCTTCTAATGTAGTAGAGGACTCGCAGGTTGATGAGATGAGCAGGAGGAAGAAGACGTAGGTGAGCGGCCTCATGGTTGGCTTGGACCGATGGTTTTCGCCTGCGTTGCGTACGTTTCAGGTCTGGTGGTGAATGGGAATGGGGATGACCGGCTGACTGGTGAGTGGTATAATATATACTGGTGAGAGTTAGAAGGAAGGTTTTGCCGTGATTTGGCCCTTGGCATTGCCATGTATATATACTGGATGATGCTTGATCGTCAAGGTTACATTGTGATACACAAGATTCTATTAGGACCAATCTACCTTTGCACAGGATGAGATTGCAGGGGAATGCGTCCGAGATTGTGGAAAGAAAATGCTCGAGTTAGCGGAGGACTAGTGCAATTGAAGAAATGCCACGTACGAGGTGGATCGATTTGATTTAGTCAAATTAAAGTGGGGCATTCTCGTGTATCATGTTAACCAGAATTGCTTGAGCTCCATTGCCGATCTCTCTGAAAATTCACAGTTGCACACCTTCACCATCTCCTTAGCATCACTCTCTATACAGATCCTGATGTGACCCAAATCTTTTGCTATTCCATCTTGGATGGCCAGCAATTCCAACATTTGAGCACTTGGTACAAAATGATACCCCACACGTTGTTGCGGGATAGTTTGCAACATATTTCAATATAATGAGTTTCCTTATATGAAACATGAATATTTGAAGTAATAATATAAGAGCTAGAAGTGAATATATATATATATATATATATATATATATATATATATATATATATATATATATATATATATATATATGACTTATTGTGTTTTTATTATATAATATTTATTAAATATAAATATCACAATAGAATAGAAATTTTCATGCATGTTTGCATGTTGAGGTGAGTTTTTCCCATGCATGTTGCATGACGTGGCATGCTTGTATGTTTAGAGAAATAGGTTAGTGGGGATGGCCTTTTTCATGCATGTCGTGTGATGATGTGGCATGCTTGCATGTCGAATGAAATAAGTTAGTGGGGGCTAGCTATTAAGATATCAATGTTGGCCACTCCTTGTGCTACCAAAACATCTGCATCTCTGATCATCAAACCTGTGCTACCAAAACCGGGAAAATCAAGGAACGCAGTATCAACATTGATCTTTAGGATTCCCTAACTAGACGTACCCATTTGGTGTACCATTTGGAAATTGTGTGTGCCGGCAAAAATAAAAATTCATGTATGGAAAACTTTGCTTGGTGCCATCCCTTGTAATGGAGTCCTTGCTAACAGGCATATGATCATAAGCTCTCAATGTCCTCTCTGCACTTTGGATTGTGAGAGTATTAGACATGCCATGTTCTTGTGCCCTAGAGTTCAAGAAATCTGGAGGATATTGGGACTGTAAGATGTGGTTCAGGAGATGTGTGTGCTGGAAAGGGATGGCGGATCGGTGCTGGCTGATCTTCTTCTATCAACGAACAATAACATGGCTCATATGGCTGATGTTCAATGCAATGACCTTGTGGCCACTACAGTGTGGTACGTTTGGTGGGAAAGACGCCGCTACACTCATGGTGAATATGTGTATGAATCAAGCAGGCCAGCACAAGCAATTTTAGCTCTTGCTAAGAATTTTTTCAAGGCAAAGTCGAAGCAAGCGAAACTGAGAAGATATGGATGGAGTAAGCCACCGGAGGGAGTTATCAAACTTAATGTCGATGCCACTTTTGATCCTGATAGGGGAACAGGGGGTACGGGTGCAATATTACGAGACGAAGCTGGTTTCTTCGTCGCAGCTTCATGCAGTAATATCCCTTTTGTGGAAGACGCGGCTATGGCAGAAGCTAGAGGTATGCGAGATGGGCTCTTACTCGCAAATGAAGTTGGGTGCAATAAAATTTGCGTCGAGTCCGATTGCATGGAGGTCGTCGAAGTCATGCAAGGGGGTGGTAATTCGCTAGGCCCGGCAGCCGCAATTTATGAAGAATGTTCTTTTCTTGCTAGAAATTTTATTTCTATTATGTTTTCCTACTGCCCTAGGGAGGCCAATGCGGCGGCAGATTTATTGGCTAGAAACTCGGAGTTCTCTCATACAATTGTTTGGAAATCGGAGCCTTCAGGGTTTCTAGTAGATGTATTAACAAACAATGTATCACTTTTTGCGCATGAAATATAAACCGCCATGACGGCTTTCCCTCAAAAAAAAAAAAAGAAAACTAGACGTACCCATTGAAATGTCTTCACCTTCGCCGCGGGTTTAGCTTCTTTGCCTATAGTTGTTAGATGCACAACATTATCCAAAGCCCAACAAACAGAAGTTTGTACTGATCTTTCCTTCTCCCCATGGGTTCTATCATTTCTTTCTGACCAGACAGCCCAACAACCACAAAGGACATTAAATGCAAATTAATCAGAGCCTAGCTTGCCCTAAATATATCTCTGCTTGTCCGTTTGTTTCCATATTTTTCTTTTATACTTTTATTTATATTTTGAAATACCATCAACTATAAAAATTTATGCAATTTTTTTAGAAACTGTCTATGCGGTGCTAAAAAAATATTTGCGCAACTTAAAAAAAAATGTTTGTACCATTCATAAAAAATTAATGTGACATATAAAAGTTCACACATTTCAAACAAATGTACTTGATATTTCAAAAATGTTATGCAGTGTGAAAAATGTTCTTGTAATTAGAATAACTTTGTATCATACAAAAAAATTCAGCATGTATATCAAAGAAGGTTAACACATAATAGAAAAAAATTCACAGCAAGTATGTGAAAAGATGTTAATCATATATTTAAAATATTAAACATAAAATAAAAAGTATAAGATGTATACAAAAAATGTATAATGTCTATTTAAATTCGACATCAAAAGATATATGTAAAAATATAATCATGTACCCGAAAATTGTTAAACATTTAAATAAATGTTCCTCGTATATACGAAAAATATAAAGTACATATGAAATGTAGACATGTGTTGAAAAAAAAGGGGGAAAGCACGAAGAAAACCGAAGAAAGTCAGTGAAAATAAAGAGAAAGAAACATAAAATCGAGGAGGAAAAAGGAAACAAAAAGGAAAAAGCAAAAAAGGGGAAATGGAAGAAAATCAAAGAAAAAAAACAGAGGGAAACCAAAGAAAAACGAAGTAAAAGAGTAAAACAAAAAAGAGCAAAGAAAACTGTTCAAACAGTGGAAACCGGAAGAATTGCTACAATAAAAAAGCTGGCTCAGTTAAGACGCCGCTAGAAGCGAGACGGAACTCTGCCTCCCAATTAGGCGATATATAGCGGGCGCCCGTATATCTCGCCTTCAGCGAGACGGGAGGACGTCGCCAAAGGGGAGCGAGACGGGCCGGCCAGGAGCGCGGGATGCCACAGCCTACTTTTTTATGTGTTTTTAACGCTTTATGTTTTTTTCTTTATTTTTGTACTTTTTTATACTTTAGAAAAATATAATACAGTATATATTAGAAAAAATATTATATGTAAAACTTTTGGAAAATGTTGATCAAGTATTTGAAAAAAATTAAATATCGATAAATAAAATGTTTATCATATATATGAAAAATGTGTATAAAAATGTGATCATGTATTTATAAAATATTAATAAAGCATTTAAAATTTGTTGATAAAGTATTTGAAATTTTTGATCAAGCATTCAAAAATATCATATGTGTATAGAAAAATATTGACCATGCAGAAAATGTATATCTAGCATTTGAAAATTGTTAAATGTGTATAGAAAAATGTTGAGCATGTATTAAAAAATGTAGATCTGGTATTAAAAAATGTTACTCAAGCATTTGAAGAATGTTTAATGTGTATAGAAAAATGTTGACCATGTATTAAAAATATAGATCTAATATTTGAAAAATCTTACTGAAGAATTTTTCTAAAATTATATATGTATAGAAAAAAACCTAAACCATGTATTCATAAAATGTTAATCTTGTATTTTAATAATATTATTCAAGCATTTAAGAAAATGGTAAATTCATATTTGAAAAAATCCTTGTATTTGAGAAATATTAGACATGTATTAGATATATACCGAAAATGTGTATTGAAAGCCAATAAACCCAAGAGAAAACAAAAGAAAACCAATGAAAAATGTGAAAAAAAAAGTAAAAAAAATGAAGAGAAAAGAAAGAAAAGAAATAGTGTAAACTGAGGAAAGAAATAAAGAAAACCAAAAAGAAACAATGAAGAAAGAAAGAAAATACAAGAATGAGTGAATACAGAGAAAAGCTGCTGAAAAAACAAAAGAAAAAGCGTAAAAAAAACTTTGAAAAACCAGTGGTAAATCATCTTATTTTGCATCAAGTACAAAGCCTCTGTATACTTCAGCGTGAACTTAAGCCTATCGTAGGGGCTGCCCTCGATTTAACCAGGAGACCGCGGATCAAATCACCGCCTGGTCGTTCGTTTTAACTTCTACTTTCCTTTAAGCTTGCATGAGTGGGCCGGCCTGTTACTGTACACTCTTGGAGAGAGAGTGTCTTCTGTCTTGCTTAATGCGAAATATAGTTGTTTTGTTCGGTTGTTCTTCTTTCATTCTGAGGATGATTAATAGTATAGCTAACTGTTGGCTATATGATGTTGTCTTGTCATACATAGTCATCATTTGTAGTCACACATACGACAAGGTTGGCTATAAGAGTACTACTTTTTCCACCTTTTCTTTATCTCTTTCTTTGTATTTGTTGCATTTGCTTAGGAGTACGTATATAGCTTGACTGCATGAGAGCTCACCCCCTCACTTTCATGTCTTTCTCCTGCACATAGGTAAAATTGTCATGTAAGCGGTCTATAAGCCTGCTATGTACTTGCTCATTTCCTTCAGTTTTTGGGCCGTTCGTTCTCCTTTATTTACTTTTGTTTACATTTCATAATATTCTAAATACATATCTTCCAAAATTAGTTAATTAATTAAATAAATTAAAGTGTACATCATGCATTTAAAAATGATCACCTTAGGTTGCTTCTTCGGTGCTTGGCATGTGTTTTGACTTTTGAGCCAATGACCCTTTTAGGTTTGTATTGAACCTGGATGTCCGTCGTCTTAATTTGTTTCACTTGTTTTATGTGTGTTTCCCTAGTGTCTGTAAAACTTTAAGGGCTTCAGTTCGCTAAAGCCAGTCAAGCATCTCTTATCTAAGAAATACATCCAATTTTCTAGTCTTGGCAATTGCTCCAGCAAACACTTGAACTAAAATTATTTATGTTTCCTAATTTCTGTAGAATGCTGAATGATTGCAATATGCACAATCTCTCTGGTAATTCATGTTTGAGCCTGGGCGCATTTGCACCCAATTAACAGTAAATTAAAAAAAACTAAGTTTTTTGGCATCAAAGATGCTCAGGTGCGGAAGGAGCGTGCAAATTTTCATGTTGTAAGGCTCTAGGCAAAAAAACAAAAAGAAATTCGGGTCCAAATAGTGTTCTCTTTCGAAGTTCCTTTGACAACTAGATTTTGTATTCGTTGCCGCGACCTCATCAAATGTCCAAATACCATAATTTTTTGCACACACATCGCGTATTCGATCATCTTGCATGCCAAAAAATTTCAGGAATTTTTGTTTTTTTACAATTTTATTTGATTTTGTTATTCATGCCCAGGTGTAGATGTGCCTAGGCACCGAATCGCCTCTCTCCAATATCTCACACTTTCCTAAATATTATACATTGCCCTTTTACATTTTTATTGCAATTATACTGTTCGCCATTTTGCTTTGCAGACTGTTGGTCTAAGAGATCGTCAGTTAAATGATAAAACCTGACAGGGATACCAAGACTACCTGTGGACCCTTGAATTTCATTTCCTACAATTCTTGCTGATGCTCTTGGACACGAAGTTGTGAACGTGGTCGTTCTGGAGTTTTCAGCAGAGGTAGTCAACAATTTTCCTTGGCATGTTTGCTGTATTTGTTTCTGTCCCCAACTAGCTATAGCCGGGTACCAAGCTTCTTGTACGGATCATGTGGTTACTACGTTGTCTGATATTAATCCTTGGTACAATCTGTACCATAAGTTCGTGAGCTCAAAATGAAAATTTAAGCAACATCGGCTGCCTTCTGTTTCCCTTCTCAACATCCCCCAAGGGATAGAAGTTGGCCCATTTCCTTCCACCCTGGTCACTCACACGCTGCTGTTCACTACTCTCTGTACTAACCTCTAACCTTTGCGCCTGCTCTCAGCCTCTCAGGAGTACTTTTACCAAGCTCTTCCATCCATAGCACCTGGACCGTGCTATGCTAAACCTCATTCATGGTCACACCAACAAAATCAACGCAGCAGCTGCTGCGGATACCGTTCTAGCCTAGTACCTAACCCAGTGTCACCGCTCACCTCATCTTGGTTTCCACGAGAGACGCCGACGGAACTGGGAAACTCGGTGGCTGCTCAAACGGAACGCCACCATATCTAATCCAAGCGGCTTCTTGTTGGGTGCGAAAAGCTACGCCATTGTGTTGTGTAGTATGTCAGTTCTTGCGTGGCTTTGCTGTCCCGTAGTGTATGGCCGTGCCCGGCGATGCTGAGGGATCGGCCGTGGCGTTTGGCGACGTGAGAGAAGTAGGTCGCCCAACTAAATCGGCTGCAATCGCAAATGGCCAAATAGCCGTCAAGTCAATGGTGACGCTCCTTTCTCGAGTACTTGCTGGGAGCCGTAGGCTGGTGAACGGGCCGTCGTCGTCGTCGCCCCCGTCCTTGTCTTGATGGAAAACTATCTTGTCACCGTGCGTTTGGTGCTAGAATGTTTTGTTGTTACAGTGGATTGGTCCAATTCAAGCGTCAGGTATCCGGATGAATTCAGGCTGGTACTAAGCGGATACCAGCTTCGTAGTTCTGTACGCTTTTTTTTTAACTGAGTTCTGTACTCTTTAACCAGAAAGGAGATGGAGTATTTGGATGAATTCAGGTTGGTGGCGGTCTCGTGGAGGATTTAAGGCATGTGCAGGACGGGACCCCGCGCTGTCTGTGGTGGTAGCGTCCGAGCTTTGGCACCACTACGTGTCGCAGGTCGGAGACAAGCCCCCCTCCTCCTGCTGCCCTCGCTGCCCTGTGCAAGCGTGCAGTGTGCATACATACTTACACTGATACACGGGCGTCGGCGACGGGTTCGCGCCTGTGCGTGCGTACGGTCAAAACCGGCGCGGGATCACATCGTATTTAACCTCTCGCCAACTGCCCAGCCCCGACGTGTCCATCATAAATACTCGCCATAATATTCCCAACACACAAAGCAAGGCGCAGTTCAGTTTTTCCCTTGGCACCACGAGCGCCGGTCACCGCGCAAGCAAGCACCAGCACCGCCCGGCGCATCCGATCAATTCAATACTCCTACAAACCAAAGGAGTTATAGGAGGAGGCTAGCAGAGTTAACGAGCGAGCGAGCGAGAGGGCATTCAAGGTGGTGATGGGAGTTGTTGGTCGCTACCGACGCTACGTGGTAACAAGCCTGCCTGCCGGGTCTGACGGTAGCTGCGACCGCTGCCGCTTGGAGCTTCAGGCCACCCGTCCAATTCAATGCGGCTGCAATGGCAGTGCCTTCCCTTTCTCGGCGGCAACAGTGGCTGGAATGGAATGGATGCGCCCCGTGGGCCGTGGCACCGTGGCTTTTCAAAATTTCAAGCATGCATACATGCATGGGCGTGGCTCCCTCCATCCATGGCTGGCAACTCATTTTCTTCAGTTCAGGTGGCATCGCCGGGCATGTTGTGATTGATTGCTCGGTCGGCCCACGTCCACGGCGGAAGAACCGCCCATCCACCATACGATTCGAGTAATGGGATCCAGTGGTCTCGAAAACGTAAGTATCCGAGACGAGACGGTATCCATCGTCTCGGATTCATAAACAAGGACCACGGCTCCTGCACACTTCTGCTAAGTTGGTCGACGTCAACACGACTGGAGCCGAGATCGAACCATCCGCATTCAAGAGCCAAGGCCCATACGATAGCCAAGTATGAGTAGTTCAAAGTATAAAAGTGCAACGATATGACATGATCACAGGACACGGTAACAAAAATGCAAAAAGACTGATCACGTAGTGTTTTCTTTTTACAATCTAGACTAGACTTTTACTCGAAGCATTTTCTCCCTCCCCTTGGTGGCTAGGACGAACTCTCCCCTCCAAACTTAGCCTACGAGCCTATGTATTCGCCTCCCCTCTTTGATGGCCAGTGGCGAGAAGGGAATCCCGGTGCTTTCGTGCTTTTTAGTCCTCGCAGGTGCGGTGCCCGGGAATATGGTGACGCCTCTTCTTCGAATTTGTCTTCCGGGCTCCGATCCTCCTCGAGTTTATCCATCCGGACGTAGTCGATGGATCAGATTTCTATCATCTTCTTGGTGCATCGAGGTTAGGGTTTTTCGCAGGTGTCACTTGCTTCAGATCTATTCAAGGGTTCAACGACGACGACTGCAGCTCCACGGCGTTGGTTCTTAGGGGCGTGCACGAAGAAATCTCGGTTGTCATCAACAAGGTCAAGTTGGCTTCGATTGGGAAGCGGCGACAACAGCGCGTCGATGGCTCGTTCTGACAACGTCGTTCGATGGTCTAGAGACCTCGATGTATTTTTTTTTTATGTTTGAGGTCCATTGATATCACCCCTTCTTCGATTATAAGATGTTTTGAATATTTCAGTATGGACTACATACGAACTAAACTGTATAAGCAAACACACTAAAATATACATCCTATTTAAAAAAAGGGTTAGAACAACTTATATTTCAGAATAGAGAGAGTACTTTTGATGAACATTTATAATAGATCTGGGTTTTTTTAACAGAAAGAAGGATTACCACCGTTTTATAAGCAAAAGATTCCCTTCGGGCTACTCCCCTCTCTCGTTCAGCTACCTCCACCCCAACATCGCCTTCGTCACTTTCGTTGCCTACGTCATCCATCACACACTCTTGCCGACACCTCGCAACCCCGGCGACCTCTCGGCCCACCTTGGATTCACTCGCCAGCAGACGCTACGGCAAGAATCATCGCATTCGTCATCGTCGGTCGAAAGCTCAAGGACGAGTACGGCCACCATCGAGCATCATTTCATCAGAAAAGGAATCGGCGAAGGAGCACTATGACATAGAGCACCCACGCTCTAGCTAAATGGCGTCGGAAACACGGCTACGCTAGTGACATCTTGAAAGATGGAGTTCGGTCGTGACGAGCTTGGTCGGTGATGGACGAGCACGACTTCGAGGAGAACCAAGCTCGTCGACACCTAAAGGCGATTCCCTCAGCCCTGCATCCACCCACAACCTTGGCGTGGCCGCAACAATGCCTACGGCAGCTCTCACCTCCTTCGACCGGCAAGTGTTCGACACATCGCCCGGGTTTTTTGTTTTGCTTTTTCCAATGTTTTCTTTGGTCTTTTTGCAATCAAGTTCATCATTGAATATTGCAATTAGTATATGAAGAGGTTAAGGGAGATGTTCTTTGTTGACTCTTCGTCTGAGGAGGAGGAAGAAGATGACGATGAATTGAGATGGCCATTGTCGTGATCGTTCACGTGGATTTTCGGAGACCGAGACTAGGATCATAGTTGGACCGTTTGTATATCAACCGTGATACGGATGAAGGCCATGCCAATCTTGTCAAGGATTACTTCGCCATTGGATTCGCTCTTCGGGTGCTTGCCATGGATGTTCAGCTGATGCCATTGATAGGTCAGTAAAAGAGTATTCCATAATTCCAACCATCATTCTCAAGGTAATTGCGTAAGAGGATCTTTGGATTTGGCATTCATTCTTTGGATTGTGTGAATCTCATAATTGCATGAATGTGTTTCCGAGACCACCATTCTTTGGAAAGCTTGTTGCCGGAGATGCTCCAAATTGCAACTATGTTATCTAAGGCCATTAGTACATGATGGGCTACTACCTTGAAGATGGCATCTATCCTCTATGTGTCACATTTCTGAA
The DNA here is from genome assembly GCA_021605205.1 of Aegilops longissima. NCBI lineage: Eukaryota > Viridiplantae > Streptophyta > Magnoliopsida > Poales > Poaceae > Aegilops > Aegilops longissima. Next base: position 484,879,550 of record CM038681.1, on the reverse strand, counting down.
CACAATCTAGTGCCCTTGCCCTCAAAGCAACAAGAGATCTCATTTTGCAACACATCATGAGTCGGCAAGAAAGGATGTTGAGAGAGCTTTCTGTGGGATTCAAAAGAGAATGCGATTGTTTGTGGCCCTCTCGAGTATTGGAAGACACATGCCCTCTAGCAAATCATGACACGTTGCATCATCTTGCACAACATGATCATCGAGGATGAGAATGTGCATGCTAGAGAACTCTGCGATACAACTTCAATGGGGATCATGTCAAGCTGGAACACAATGCACACATGACACAATGGTTCCTCACAACGCATCGGAGTATCGAGAACCAAGAAGTTTATACGCAGCTTTAAGATGATCTTGTTGAGCCCTTGTGGGCATTTCATAGCACTTGAGTGGTGTGCTTTACCATGCTTGTTATTTGGACTAACAATCCATTCGAACCCTTTCGTGTGTTTGAATTTGAATATTTAAATTCGTAATGTTTGTTGAATTGTGGTGAACCTAAATTAACAAGTTTGGACTTAATATGTGTGCAAATGTCTAACTGAAATGGAGCATGCAAACCGAAAGATAGAAGAACTGACAAAGAATTTTGTTTAGAGATTTAAGTTTTATGACTTTGACTAGAAACCCTTCTTTAACTCCTCAAACATGATGAGTTGAGCTTTGAGAGACGAGCTCGGTTAAAGATGCCTAGGTGGAACAATATGACGGGATCACACGACAAAGAAACTATGCCACGGTAACAAAAATGCAAAGAGACCGACCAAGTAGTGACTTTTTTTTGGAGGAATAGAGCGCCCCACACACACACACACACACACGCCACGCTGACGCGCTGCTGCAGCGTCGAGGCCCTAGATCCGCCGCCAGCCCGAGCTCCCCCTCTCGTCTCCTCCTCCCCCTCGCCGCCGCGGGCGACGGCGGGGCATCTCCCTCCCTCCCCTGTGCGGGAATCCGGCGCGCGGGCGATGCTGCTCGCGAGGTCCGGTGTGTTCCCGGTGGCGGTGACGCGCAGATCCGGCGGCTGGGAGGTGGCGGGCGTCCCTGCAGCGCTGGCGGCGGAGGGCTAGGTCGCGGCTCGACCTGGATCTCGTCGGGCGGCTGTGGGCGCGGATGGCTGGTGGTGCGTGCTGGTGGGACGATGGCGGTGGCTGCTCCGGGCAGCGGCGGCTACTCCAGGTCCTGTTGGAAATATGCCCTAGAGGCAATAATAAATTAGTTATTAGTATATTTCCTTGTTCATGATAATCGTTTATTATCCATGCAATAATTGTATTGAAAGGAAACTCAGATACATGTGTGGGTACATAGACAACACCATGTCCCTAGTAAGCCTCTAGTTGACTAGCTCGTTAATCAATAGATGGTTACGGTTTTCGACCATGGACATTGGATGTCATTGATAACGGATCACATCATTAGGAGAATGATGTGATGGACAAGACCCAATCCTAAGCCTAGCACAAAGATCGTAGTTCGTATGCTAAAGCTTTTCTAATGTCAAGTATCATTTCCTTAGACCATGAGATTGTGCAACTCGCGGATACCATAGGAATGCTTTGGGTGTACAAAACGTCATAACGTAACTGGGTGGCTATAAAGGTTCATTACAGGTATCTCCGAAAGTATCTGTTGGGTTGGCACGAATCGAGACTGGGATTTGTCACTCCGGTTGACGGAGAAGTATCTCTGGGCCCACTCGGTAGGACATCATCATAATGTGCACAATGTGACCAAGGGGTTGATCACGGATGATGTGTTACGGAACGAGTAAAGAGACTTGCCGTAACGAGATTGAACAAGGTATCGGGATACCGACGATCGAATCTTGGGCAAGTACAATACCGCTAGACAAAGGGAATTGAATACGGGATTGATTGAATCCTCGACATCGTGGTTCATCCGATGAGATCATCGTGGAACATGTAGGAGCCAACATGGGTATCCAGATCCGCTGTTGGTTATTGACCGGAGAACGTCTCGGTCATGTTCAGATGGTTCCCGAACCCGTAGGGTCTACACTTAAGGTTCGGTGACGCTAGAGTTGTTATGGGAAATAGTATGTGGTTATCGAAGGTTGTTCGAGTCCGGATGTGATCCCGGACGCCACGAGGAGTTCCAGAATGGTCCGCGGTGAAGATCGATATATTGGACGAAGGGTATTGGAGTCCGGAAGTGTTCCGGGGTACTGTGCTATGGCAAGATGACCGAAAGGTGTTTGGGATCCGTGCAAGTGTTGGAGGGCCTCATGGGCCAAAGGGAAGGGGAAACCCAGCCCACTAAGGGGTGGTGCGCCCCCAGCCCCTCTCACGTAACCAGGAGAGGTGGGGCACCTCCCTAGGGCAGCCCCCTTCCCGGCTTGGGGGCAAGTTTCCTAGGGGTGGGGCGCCCAAACCCATCTAGGGTTTCCCCTGTGGCTGCCGCCTCCCCTAGGGAACCCTAGGCGCCTCCTCCCCCCTTACCCCTATATATAGTGAGGAGAGAGAGGGCAGCCGCACCTTCCCTCGGCGCAGCCCTCCCTCCTCCAACACTTCCTCCTCCTCCGTAGTGCTTAGCGAAGCTCGACGGAGAACCACGAGCTCCATCACCACCACGCCGTCAGGTTGTCGGAGTTTTCCTCAACTTCTCCTCTCCCTTGCTGGATCAAGAAGGAGGAGACGCCCCGGCTGTACGTGTGTTGAACGCAGAGGTGCCGTCCGTTTACGCTAGGATCATCGGTGATTTGGATCACGGCAGTACGACTCCATCAACCCCGTTCTCTTGAACGCTCGCTTAGCAATCTACAAGGGTATGTAGATGCACTCTCCTTCCCCTCGTTGCTGGTTTCTCCATAGATAGATCTTGGTGACACGTAGGAAAATTTTGAATTTCAGCTACGTTCCTCAACAGTGGCATCATGAGCTAGGTCTATTGCGTAGATTCTTTGCACGAGTAGAACACAAAGTAGTTGTGGGCGTTGATTTTGTTCAATATGCTTACCGTTACTAGTCCAATCTTGTTTCGACGGTATTGTGGGATGAAGCGGCCCGGACCGACCTTACACGTACACTTACGTGAGATAGGTTCCACCGACTAACATGCACTTGGTGCATAAGGTGGCTAGCGGTGCCGCTCTCCCACTTTAGTCGGAACGGATTCGATGAAAAGGGTCCTTATGAAGGGTAAATAGCAATTGGCATATCACGTTGTGGTTTTTGCGTAGGTAAGAAACGTTCTTGCTAGAAACCCATAGCAGCCACGTAAAACATGCAAACAACAATTAGAGGACGCCTAACTTGTTTTTGCAGGTATGCTATGTGATGTGATATGGCCAAGAAGAATGTGATGAATGATATGTGATGTATGAGATTGATCATGTTCTTTTAATAGGAATCACGACTTGCATGTCGATGAGTATGACAACCGCAGGAGCCATAGGAGTTGTCTTTATTTATTGTTTGACCTGCGTGTCATTGAACAACGCCATGTAATTACTTTACTTTATTGCTAACCGTAGCCATAGTAGTAGAAGTAATAAGTTGGCGAGACAACTTCATGGAGACACGATGATGGAGATCATGATGATGGAGATCATGGTGTCATGCCAAGTGACGATGATGATCATGGAGCCCCAAGATGGAGATCAAAGGAGCAAAATGATATTGGCCATATCATGTCACTATTTGATTGCATGTGATGTTTATCATATTTATGCATCTTATTTGCTTAGAACGACGGTAGTAAATAAGATGATCCTCATTAAAGTTTCAAGAAAGTGTTCCCCTAAGCGTGCACCGTTGTGAAAGTTCGTCGTTTCAAGCACCACGTGATGATCGGGTGTGATAGATTCCACGTTCACATACAACGGGTGTAAGCCAGATTTACACACGCCAAACACTTAGGTTGACTTGATGAGCCTAGCATGTACAGACATGGCCTCGGAACACAAGAGACCGAAGGTCGAGCATGAGTCGATAGTAGATACGATCAACATGAAGATGTTCACCGATGATGACTAGTCCGTCTCACGTGATGATCGGACACGGCCTAGTTGACTCGGATCATGTAATCACTTAGATGACTAGAGGGATGCCTATCTGAGTGGGAGTTCATAAGATGAACTTAATTATCCTGAACATAGTCAAAAGATCTTTGCAAATTATGTCGTAAGCTCGCGCTTTAGTTCCACTGTTTAGATATGTTCCTAGAGAAAATATAGTTGAAAGTTAAAAGTAGCGATTACGCGGACAGTAGAGAGCTTATGTCCTTAATGCACCGCTCAGTGTACTGAACCCCAAACGTCGTTTGTGGATGTTGCGAACATCTGACACACACGTTTTGATAACTACGTGATAGTTCAGTTAAACGATTTAGAATTGAGGCACCAAAGACGTTTTCGAAACGTCGCAGAACATATGAGATGTTTCGAGGGCTGAAATTGGGATTTCAGGAAAGTGCCCACGTCAAGAGGTATGAGACCTCCGACGATTTTCTTAGCCTGCAAACTAAGGGAGAAAAGCTCAATCGTTGAGCTTGTGCTCAGATTGTCTGAGTACAACAATCACTTGAATCAAGTGGGAGTTGATCTTCCAGATGAGATAGTGATGTTTCTCCAAAGTCATTGCCACCAAGCTACTAGAGCTTTGTGATGAACTATAACATATCAGGGATAGATATGATGATCCTTGAGATATTCACGATGTTTGACACCGCGAAAGTAGAAATCAAGAAGGAGCATCAATTGTTGATGGTTGGTGAAACCACTAGTTTCAAGAAGGGCAAGGGCAAGAAGGGATACTTCATGAAACGGCAAATCAGCTGCTGCTCTAGTGAAGAAACCCAAGGTTGAACCCAAACCCGAGACTAAGTGCTTCTGTGATAAGGGGAACAACCACTGGAGCAGAATTACCCTAGATACTTGGTAGATAAGAAGGCAGGCAAGGTCGACGGAAGTATATTGGATATACATTAAGTTAATGTGCACTTTACTAGTACTCCTAGTAGCACCAGGGTATTAGATACCGGTTCGGTTGCTAAGTGTTAGTAACTCGAAATAAAAGCTACGGAATAAACGGAGACTAGCTAAAGGTGAGCTGACGATATGTGTTGGAAGTGTTTCCAAGGTTGATGTGATCAAGCATCGCACGCTCCCTCTACCATCGAGATTTGGTGTTTGCGTTGAGCATAGACATGATTGGATTATGTCTATCGCAATACAGTTATTCATTTAAGGAGAATAATGGTTACTCTGTTTATTTGAATAATACCATCAATGGTCTTGCACCTAAAAGAATGGTTTATTGAATCTCGATCGTAGTGATACACATTTTCACGCCAAAAGATATAAGATAGTAATGATAGTACCACTTACTTGTGGCACTGCCATGTAAGTCATATTGGTGTAAAACACATGAAGAAGCTCCATGTTGATGGATCTTTGGACTCACTCGTTTTGAAAAGTTTGAGACATGCGAACCATGTCTATTGGTATATACGCATGAAGAAACTCCATGCAGATTGATTGTTTGGACTCACTTGATTTTGAATCACTTGAGATATGCAAATCTTACCACATGGGCAAGATGACTGAAAAGCCTCGTTTTCAGTGAGATAGAACAAGATAGAAACTTGTTGGAAGTAACACATTTTGATGTGTGCAGTCCAATGAGTGTTGAGGCATGCAGTGAATATCGTTATGTTCTTACTTCACACATGATTCGAGTCGATATTGAGTATATTTACTTGATGAAACACAAGTCTGAATTATTGAATGGTTCAAGTAATTTCAGAGTGAAGTTGAAGATCATTGTGACAAGAGGATAAAATGTCTATGATATGATCATAGAGATGAGTATCTGAGTTACGAGTTTGGCACACAATCAAGACATTGTGGAAATTGTTTCACAATTAATACCGCCTGGAACACCATAGTGTGATGGTGTGTCCGAACATCATAGTTGCACCCTATTAGATATGGTGCGTACCATGATGTCTCTTATCGAATTACCACTATCGTTCATGGGTTAGGCATTAGAGACAACCACATTCACTTTAAATAGGGCACCACGTAATTCCGTTGAGATGACACCGTATGAACTATGGTTTAGAGAAACCTAAGTTGTCGTTTCTTAAAAGTTTGGGGTTGCGACGCTTATGTGAAAAGTTTCATCGTGATAAGCTCAACCCAAAACGGATAAATACATCTTCATAGGACACCCAAAACAGTTGGGTATACCTCCTATCTCAGATCCGGAAGCAAAAGTAATTGTTTCTAGAACGGGTCCTTTCTCGAGGAAAAGTTTCTCTCGAAAGAATTGAGTGGGAGGATGGTGGAGACTTGATGAGGTTATTGAACCATCACTTCAACTAGTGTGCAGCAGGCACGGGAAGTTGTTCTGTGGCGCCTACACCAATTGAAGTAGAAGCTATGATAGTGATCATGAAGTTTCGGATCAAGTCACTACCGTACCTCGTAGGGTGACAAGGATGCGTACTACTTCAGAGTAGTACAGTAATCCTGTCTTGAAGGTCATCTTGCTAGATGAACCTACGAGCTATGGAGAAGCGATGGTGGGCCCATATTCCGACAAATGGTTAGAAGCCATGAAATCCGAGATAGGATCCATGTATCAGAACAAAGCATGGACTTTGGTGGACTTGCCCAATAGGCAAGCCATTGAGATAAATGGATCTTTAAGAAGAACACGGACGTAGTCGGTAATCAATATAAGTGATATGATATGGCCATCATCATCTTGTGCTTGTGATCTCCATCTCCAAAGCACCGTCATGATCACCATCGTCACCGGCGCGACACCTTGATCTCCATCGTAGCATCGTTGTCGTCTCGCCAACTATTGCTTCTACGACTATCGCTACTGCTTAGTGATAAAGTAAAGCAATTACATGGCTTTTGCATTTCATCCAATAAAGCGACAACCATATGGCTCCTGCCAGTTGCCGATAACTCAGTTACAAAACATGATCATCTCATACAATAAAATATAGCATCACGTCTTGACCACATCACATCACAACATGCCTTGCAAAAACAAGTTAGACGTCCTCTACTTTGTTGTTGCAAGTTTTACGTGGCTGCTACGGGCTGAGCAAGAACCGTTCTTACCTACGCATCAAAACCACAACGATAGTTTGTCAAGTTGGTGCTGTTTTAACCTTCGCAAGGACCGGTGTAGCCACACTCGGTTCAACTAAAGTGAGAGAGACAGACACCGCGGTCACCTTTAAGCAACTAGTGCTCAAGCGGTGAAACCAGTCTCGCGTAAGCGTCACGCGTAATGTCGGTCCGGCCGCTTCATCTCACAATACCGCTGAACCAAAGTATGACATGTTGGTAAGCAGTATGACTTATATCGCCCACAAATCACTTGTGTTCTACTCGTGCATATGACATCAACGCATAAAACCAGGCTCGGATGCCTTTGTTGGGGAACGTAGTAATTTCAAAAAATTCCTACGCACACGCAAGATCATGGTGATGGCATAGCAACGAGAGGGAGAGTGTCTGTCCACGCCTCGTGAGACCGAAAGCGAAGCGTTATAACAACGCTGTTGATGTAGTCGACGCCTTCACGATCCGACCGATCCAAGCACCGAACGACGGCACCTCCGAGTTACGCACACGCTCAGCTCGATGACGATCCCCGGCTTCGATCCAGCAAAGCGTCGGGGATGAGTTCCCGTCGACGACGGCGTGGTGACGATGATGATGCTCCACCAACGCAGGGCTTCGCCTAAGCTCGCGACGATATGACTTCACCGGCGCAGGCTTCGCTAAGCTCATGACGATATGACCGAAGTGGAATATGGTGGAGGGGGCACCGACACGGCTAAGGAACGATCCGTAGATCAACTTGTCTGTTGGGGTGCCCCTGCCCCGTATATAAAGGAGCAAGGGAGGAGGTGGCGGCCTAGGAGGCGCGACATGGGGGAGTCCTACTCCCACCGGAGTAGGACTCCTCCTTTCCTAGTAGGAGTAGGAGAGAAGGAAGGGAAGGGAAGAAGTGCGGCCCTCCCCTAGTCCAATTCGGACTAGGCCTTGAGAAGGGGCGCGCCTGCCCTAGGCAGCCCTCTCTTTTCTGCAGGCCCAATAAGGCACAATACTTCTCCCGGCGAATTCCGTAACTCTCCCAGACTCAAAAATACCGAATCATTCGAACCTTTTCGAACTCGAATATAGTCGTCCAATATATCGATCTTTACGTCTCGACCATTTCGAGACTCCTCGTCATGTCCCCGATCTCATCCGGGACTCCGAACTCCTTCGGTACATCAAAACTCATAAACTCATAATATAAGCATCATCGAAACCTTGTTGCGGACCCTACGGGTTCGAGAACTATGTAGACATGACCTAGAACTATTCTTGGTCAATAACCAATAGCGGAACCTGGATGCCCATATTGGCTCCTACATATTCTACGAAGATCTTTATCGGTCAAACCGCATAACAACATTCTTTGTTCCCTTTGTCATCGGTATGTTACTTGCCCGAGATTCGATCGTCGGTATCCAATACCTAGTTCAATCTAGTTACGGCAAGTCTCTTTACTCGTTCCGTAATACATCATCTCATAACTAACTCATTAGTTACAATGCTTGCAAGGCTTAGGTGATGAGTATTACCGAGAAGGCCCAGAGATACCTCTCCGACAATCGGAGTGACAAAACCTAATCTCAAATACGCCAACCCAACATGTACCTTTGGAGACACCTGTAGTACTCCTTTATAATCACCCGATTACGTTGTGACGTTTGGTAGCACCAAAGTGTTCCTCCGTAAACGGAGTTGCATAATCTCATAGTTACAGGAACATGTATAAGTCATGAAGAAAGCAATAGCAACATACTAAACGATCATGTGCTAGGCTAACGGAATGGGTCATGTCAATCACATCATTCTCCTAATGATGTGATCCCGTTAATCAAATGACAACTCATGTCTATGGCTAGGAAACTTAACCATCTTTGATTCAACGAGCTAGTCAAGTAGAGGCATACTAGTGACACTATGTTTGTCTATGTATTCACACATGTATTATGTTTCGGTTAATACAATTCTAGCATGAATAATAAACATTTATCATGAAATAAGGAAATAAATAATAACTTTATTATTGCCTCTAGGGCATATTTCCTTCATCTCCCACTTGCACTAGAGTCAATAATCTAGTTCACATCGCCATGTGATTTAACATCAATAGTTCACATCTATATGTGGTTAACACCCATAGTTCACATCGACATGTGACCAACACCCAAAGGGTTTACTAGAGTCAGTAATCTAGTTCACATCGCTATGTGATTAACACCCAAAGAGTACTAAGGTGTGATCATGTTTTGCTTGTGAGATAATTTTAGTCAACGGGTCTGTCACATTTGAGCCGTAAGTATTTTGCAAATTTCTATGTCTACAATGCTCGCACGGAGCTACTCTAGCTAATTGCTCCCACTTTCAATATGTACCCAGATTGAGACTCGAGTCATCTAGATTAGTGTTAAAACTTGCATCGACGTAACCCTTTACGATTTAACCTTTTTTTCACTTCCATAATCGAGAAACATATCCTTATTCTACTAAGGATAATTTTGACCGCTGTCCATTGATCTACTCCTAGATCACTATTGCACTCCTCGCCAAGCTTTAGTGGTAGGGTATGCAATAGATCCGTACACAACATGACATACTTTATAGAACCTATGGCTGATGCATAGGGAATGACTTTCATTCTCTTTCTATCTTCTGCCGTGGTCGGGTTTTGAGTCTTACTCAATCTCACACCTTGTAACACAGTGCAAGAACTCTTTCTTTGACTGTTCCATTTTGAACTACTTCAAAATCTTGTCAAGGTATGTATTCATTGAAAACTTATCAAGCGCCTTGATCTATCTCTATAGATCTTGATGCTCAATATGTAAGCAGCTTCACCGAGGTCTTTCTTTGAAAAACTCCTTTCAAACACTCCTTTATGCTTTTCGAATAATTCTACATTATTTCCGATCAACAATATGTCATTCACATATACTTATCGAAAGGTTGTAGTGCTCCCACTCACTTTCTTGCAAATACAGGCTTCTCCAAAAGTCTCAGATAAAACCATATGCTTTGATCACACTATCAAAGCGCTTATTCCAACTCGAGATGCTTGCACCAGTCCATAGATGGATCATTGAAGCTTGCACATTTTGTTAGCTCCTTTAGGATTGATAAAACCTTCGGTTGCATCATATACAACTCTTCTTTAATAAATGCATTAAAGAATGTAGTTTTGACATCCATTTGCCAGATTTCATAAAATATGGCAATTGCTAACATGATTCGAACAGACTTAAGCATCGCTACAGTTGAGAAAATCTCATTGTAGTCAACACCTTGAACTTTGTCTAAAACCTTTTTTCGACAAGTCTAGCTTTGTAGATAGTAATACTACTATCAGCATCTGTCTTCCTCTTGAAGATCCATTTATTCTCAATAGCTTGCCGATCATCGGGCAAGTCTACCAAAGTCCATACTTTGTTCTCATACATGGATCCCATCTCAGATTTCATGGCTTCAAGCCATTTTGTGGAATCTGGGCTCACCATCGCTTCTTCATAGTTCGTAGGTTCACCATGATCTAGTAGCATGACTTCCAGAATAGGATTACCGTACCACTCTGGTGCGGATTTTATTCTGGTTGATCTACGAATTTCAGTGACAACTTGATCTGAAGTTTCATGATCATTATCATTATCTTCCTCGCTAACTGGTGTAGGTGTTACAGAAACTGATTTCTGTGATGAACTACTTTTCAATAAGGGAGTTGGTACTATTACCTCATCAAGTTCCACTTTCCTCCCACTCACTTCTTTCGAGAGAAACTCCTTCTCTAGAAAGGATCCATTCTTAGCAACGAATGTCTTGCCTTCGGATCTGTGATAGAAGGTATACCCAATTGTCTCCTTTGGGTATCCTATGAAGACGCACTTCTCCGATTTGGGTTCGAGCTTATCAGGTGAAAACTTTTTCACATAAGCATCACAACTCCAAACTTTAAGAAACGACAGCTTAGGTTTACTGCTAAACCATAGTTCATACGGTGTCATCTCAACGGATTTAGATGGTGCCCTATTAAACGTGAATGCAGCTGTCTCTAATGCATAACCCCAAAACGATAGTGGTAAATCGGTAAGATACATCATAAATCGCATTATATCAAAATAAAGTACGGTTATTTGACGCTCGGACACACCATAATGTTGTGGTGTTCCGGTGGCGTGAGCTGTGAAACTATTCCACATTGTTTTAATTGAAGACCAAACTCAGAACTCAAATATTCATCTCCACGATCAGATCGCAGAAACTTTATTTTCTTGTTGCGATGATTTTCCACTTCACTCTGAAATTCTTTGAACCTTTCAACTATTTCAGACTTATGTTTCATCAAGTAGATATACCCATATCTACTCAAATCATCTTGTGAAGGTCGAGAAAAATAACGATACTTGCCACGAGCATCAACACTCATTGGATTGCATACATCGGTATATATGTGTTATTTCCAACAAGTCAGTAGCTTGTTCCATTGTTCGGAGAACGGAGTTTTAGTCATCTTGCCCAAAAGGCACGGTTCGTAAGTATCAAATGATTCATAACCAAGTGATTCCAAAATCCATCCTTATGGAGTTTCTTCATGTGCTTTATACCGATATGACCCAAACGGCATTGCCACAAATAAGTTGCACTATCATTATTAACTTTGCATCTTTTGGCATCAATATTATGAATATCGTATCACTACGATCGAGATCCAATAAACTATTTTCATTGGGTGTATGACCATCGAAGGTTTTATTCATTTAAGCAGAACAACAATTATTCTTTGACTTTAAATGAATAACCGTTTTGAAAACTATTTTCATTGGGTGTATGACCATTGAAGGTTTTATTCATGTAAACAGAACAACAATTATTCTTTGACTTTAAATGAATAACCGTTTTGCAATAAACATGATCAAATCATATTCATGCTCAACGCAAACACCAAATAACATTTATTTAGGTTTAACACTAATCCCGAAAGTATAGGGAGTGTGCGATGATGATCATATCAATCTGGAACTACTTCCAACACTCATCGTCACTTCCCTTCAACTAGTTTCTGTTCATTACGCAACTCCGTTTGAGTTACTACTCTTAGCAACTGAACCAGTATCAAATACCGAGGGGTTGCTACGAACACTAGTAAAATACACATCAATAATCTGTATATCAAATATACCTTTGTTCACTTTGCCATCCTTCTTATCCGCCAAATACTTGGGGTAGTTCCGCCCAAAGGACCAGTTCGATTGCAGCAAAAGCACTTAGTCTCGTGCTTAGGTCCAGACTTGGGCTTCTTCACTCGAGCAACAACTTGCTTGCCGTTCTTCTTGAAGTTCCCTTCTTCCTTTGCCCTTTTCCTTGAGACTAGTGGTATTGTCAACCATCAACACTTGATGTTTTTCTTGATTTCTACCTTCACGATTTTAGCATCGCGAAGAGCTTGGGAATTATTTTCGTCATCCCTTGCATACTATAGTTCATCACGAAGTTCTAGTAACTTAGTGATGGTGACTAGAGAATTCTTTCAATCACTATCTTATCTGGAAGATTAACTTCCACTTGATTCAAGCGATTGAAGTACCTGCATAATCTGAGCACATGCTCACTAGTTGAGCGATTCTCCTCCATCTTTTAGCTATAGAACTTGTTGAAGACTTCATATCTCTCAACTCGGTATTTGCTTGAAATATTAACTTCAACTCCTGGAACATCTCATATGGTCCATGACGCTCAAAACGTCTTTGAAGTCCCGATTCTAAGCCGTTAAGTATGGTGCACTAAACTATCAAGTAGTCATCATATTGAGCTAGCCAAACGCTCATAACGTCGCATTTGCTCCTGCAATAGGTCTGTCACCTAGCGGTGCATTAAGGACATAATACTTCATGCAGCAATGAGGATAAACCTCAGATCACGGATCTAATCCGCATCATTGCTACTAACATTTTTCAACATAATTTTCTCTAGGAACATATCAAAACAAACATATAAAAGCATAGGGAAGCAACAACGCGAGCTATTGATCTACAACATAATTTGCAAAATACTACGGGACTAAGTTCATGATAAATTTAAGTTCAATTAATCATATTATTTAAGAACTCCCACTTAGACCGACATCTCTAGTCATCTTAAGTGATTACGTGATCCAAATCAACTAAACCATGTCCGATCATCACGTGAGATGGAGTAGTTTCAATGGTGAACATCACTATGTTGATCATATCTACTATATGGTTCACGCCGACCTTTCGGTCTCCGTGTTCGAGGCCATATCTGTTATATGCTAGGCTCGTCAAGTTTAACTGAGTATTCGCGTGCGCAACTGTTTTGCACCGTTGTAGATGGACGAGAACTTATCACACCCGATCATCACGTGGTGTCCGGGGGTACTCTGAACTTTGGCAACGGTGCATACTCAGGAGAACACGTCTTGATAATTTTAGTGAGAGATCATCTTATAATGCTACCGTCAATCTAAGCAAGATAAGATGCATAAAGGATAAACATCACATGCAATCAATATAAGTGATATGATATGGCCATCATCATCTTGTGCTTGTGATCTCCATCTCGAAGCACCGTCATGATCACCATCGTCACCGCGCGACACCTTGATCTCCATCGTAGCATCGTTGTCGCCTCGCCAACTATTGCTTCTACGACTATCGCTATCTGCTTAGTGATAAAGTAAAGCAATTACATGGCTTTTGCATTTCATACAATAAAGCGACAACCATATGGCTCCTCGCCATTGCCGATAACTCGGTTACAAAACATGATCATCTCATACAATAAAATATAGCATCACGCCTTGACCACATCACATCACAACATGCCTTGCAAAAACAAGTTAGACGTCCTCTACTTTGTTGTTGCAAGTTTTACGTGGCTGCTACGGGCTGAGCAAGAACCGTTCTTACCCACGCATCAAAACCACAACGATAGTTTGTCAAGTTGGTGCTGTTTTAACCTTCGCAAGGACGGGCGTAGCCACACTCGGTTCAACTAAAGTGAGAGAGAGAGACACCGCGGTCACCTTTAAGCAACTAGTGCTCAAGCGGTGAAACCAGTCTCGCGAAGCGTCACGCGTAATGTCGGTCCGGCCGCTTCATCTCACAATACCGCTGAACCAAAGTATGACATGCTGGTAAGCAGATGACTTATATCGCCCACAAATCACTTGTGTTCTACTCGTGCATATGACATCAACGCATAAAACCAGGCTCGGATGCCATTGTTGGGGAACGAGTAATTTCAAAAAATTCCTACGCACACGCAAGATCATGGTGATGGCATAGCAACGAGAGGGGAGATGTCGTCCACGCACCCTCGAGACCGAAAGCGAAGCGTTATAACAACGCGGTTGATGTAGTCGACGCCTTCACGATCCGACCTATCCAAGCACCGAACGACGGCACCTCCGAGTTACGCACACGCTCAGCTCGATGACGATCCCCGGCTTCGATCCAGCAAAGCGTCGGGGATGAGTTCCGTCAAGACGACGGCGTGGTGGCGATGATGATGCTCCACCGACGCAGGGCTTCGCCTAAGCTCCGCGACGATATGACTTCACCGGCGCAGGCTTCGCCTAAGCTCATGACGATATGACCGAAGTGGAATATGGTGGAGGGGGCACCGCACACGGCTAAGGAACGATCCGTAGATCAACTTGTCTGTTGGGGTGCCCCCGCCTGTGATATAAAGGAGCAAGGGAGGAGGTGGCGGCCTAGGAGGCGCGACCAAGGGGGAGTCCTACTCCCACCGAGAGTAGGACTCCTCCTTTCCTAGTAGGAGTAGGAGAGAAGGAAGGGAAGGGAAGAAGGGTGCGGCCTCCCCTAGTCAATTCGGACTAGGCCTTGGGGGCGCGGCCTGCCCTAGGCAGCCCTCTCTCTTCTGCAGGCCCAATAAGGCCCAATACTTCTCCCGGCGAATTCCCGTAACTCTCCTAGATTCAAAATACCGAATCATTCGAACCTTTCCGAACTCCGAATATAGTCGTCCAATATATCGATCTTTACGCCTCGACCATTTCGAGACTCCTCGTCATGTCCTCGATCTCATCCGGGACTCGAACTCCTTCGGTACATCAAAACTCATAAACTCATAATATAATCATCATCGAAACCTTAAGCGTGCGGACCCTACGGGTTCGAGAACTATGTAGACATGACCTAGAACTATTCTTGGTCAATAACCAATAGCGGAACCTGGATGCCCATATTGGCTCCTACATATTCTACGAAGATCTTTATCGGTCAAACCGCATGACAACATTCTTTGTTCCCTTTGTCATCGGTGTGTTACTTGCCCGAGATTCGATCGTCGGTATCCAATACCTAGTTCAATCTCGTTACCGGCAAGTCTCTTTACTCGTTCCGTAATACACCATCTCATAACTAACTCATTAGTTACAATGCTTGCAAGGCTTAGGTGATGAGTATTACCGAGAAGGCCCAGAGATACCTCTCCGACAATCGGAGTGAAAAAACCTAATCTCGAAATACGCCAACCCAACATGTACCTTTGGAGACACCTGTAGTACTCCTTTATAATCACCCAGATTACGTTGTGACGCTTGGTAGCACCAAAGTGTTCCTCCGTAAACGGAGTTACATAATCTCATAGTTACAGGAACATGTATAAGTCATGAAGAAAGCAATAGCAACATACTAAACGATCATGTGCTAGGCTAACGGAATGGGTCATGTTAATCACATCATTCTCCTAATGATGTGATCCCGTTAATCAAATGACAACTCATGTCTATGGCTAGGAAACTTAACCATCTTTGATTCAACGAGCTAGTCAAGTAGAGGCATACTAGTGACACTATGTTTGTCTATGTATTCACACATGTATTATGTTTCCGGTTAATACAATTCTAGCATGAATAATAAACATTTATCATGAAATAAGGAAATAAATAATAACTTTATTATTGCCTCTAGGGCATATTTCCTTCAAAGTGTGCCTTGCCATGCGTCAGTCAAGGGGTACAAGAATGATCCAGGAAGGGATCATTGGACAACGGTCAAAATTGTCCTTGGAGTAAATAAGGACATGTTTCTCGATTATGGAGGTAATAAAGAGTCGGCGTAAAGGGTTACGCCGATGCAAGCTTTAACACCTATCCGAAAGTGACTCGAGTAGCAAACCGGATACGTATAGTGGAGCAACCATTTGGAATAGATCCAAGTGGAGCGTGGAAGCAACGTTTACAATATGACCTAGAAATTTGCAAAGCACACACGGATCTAAAAGGTTCAGACCCGTTGACTAAAACCTCTCTCACAAGCAAAACATGATCAAACCTCAGAACTCATTGAGTCTTAATCACATGATGATGTGAACTAGTTTACGACACTAGTAAACTCTTTGGATGTTGGTCACATGGCGATGTGACCTATCGCGATTAATCACATGACGATGTGAACTAGATTATTGACTCTAGTGCAAGTGGGAGACTGTTGGAAATATGCCCTAGAGGCAATAATAAATTAGTTATCGGTATATTTCCTTGTTCATGATAATCATTTATTATCCATGCTATAATTGTATTGAAAGGAAACTCAGATACATGTGTGGGTACATAGACAACACCATGTCCCTAGTAAGCCTCTAGTTGACTAGCTCGTTAATCAATAGATGGTTACGGTTTCCGACCATGGACATTGGATGTCATTGATAACGGATCACATCATTAGGAGAATGATGTGATGGACAAGACCCAATCCTAAGCCTAGCACAAAGATCGTAGTTCGTATGCTAAAGCTTTTCTAATGTCAAGTATCATTTCCTTAGACCATGAGATTGTGCAACTCGCGGATACCGTAGGAATGCTTTGGGTGTATCAAATGTCACAACGTAACTGGGTGGCTATAAAGGTTCATTACAGGTATCTCCGAAAGTATCTGTTGGGTTGGCACGAATCGAGACTGGGATTTGTCACTCCGGTTGAGGGAGAGGTATCTCTGGGCCCACTCGGTAGCACATCATCATAATGTGCACAATGTGAGCAAGGGGTTGATCACGGGATGATGTGTTACGGAACGAGTAAAGAGACTTGCCGGTAACGAGATTGAACAAGGTATCGGGATACCGACGATCGAATCTCGGGCAAGTACAATACCGCTAGCCAAAGGGAATTGAATACGGGATTGATTGAATCCTCGACATCGTGGTTCATCCGATGAGATCATCGTGGAACATGTGGGAGCCAACATGGGTATCCAGATCCGCTGTTGGTTATTGACCGAGAACGCCTCGGTCATGTTCGCATGGTTCCCGAACCCATAGGGTCTACACACTTAAGGTTCGTGACGCTAGAGTTGTTATGGGAAATAGTATGTGGTTACCGAAGGTTGTTGAGTCCGGATGTGATCCCGGACGTCACGAGGAGTTCGGAATGGTCCGACGGTGAAGATCGATATATTGGACGAAGGGTATTGGAGTCGGAAGTGTTCCGGGTACTGTGCTATGGCCAAGCATGACCGAAAGGTGTTTGGGATCCCGTGCAAGTGTTGGAGGGCCTCATGGGCCAAAGGGAAGGGAAAACCAGCCCACTATGGGGTGGTGCGCCCCTCCCAGCCCCTCTCACGTAACCAGGAGAGGTGGGGGCGCCTCCCCTAGGGAAGCCCCCCTTCCCGGCTTGGGGGGCAAGTTTCCTAGGGGGTGCGGGCGCCCAAACCCATCTAGGGTTTCCCCTGTGGCCGCCGCCCCTCCCCTATGGAACCCTAGGGCGCCTCCTCCACCCCCCTTACCCCTATATATAGTGAGGGAGAGAGAGGGCAGCCGCATCCTTCCCCTGGCGCAGCCCCTCCCTTCTCCAACACTTTCTCCTCCTTCGTAGTGCTTAGCGAAGCTCTGCCGGAGAACCACGAGCTCCATCACCACCACGCCGTCGTGCTGTCGGAGTTTTCCCTCAACTTCTCCTCTCCTCTTGCTGGATCAATAAGGAGGAGACGTCCCCGGGCTGTACGTGTGTTGAACGCGGAGGTGCCGTCCGTTCGGCGCTAGGATCATTGGTGATTTGGATCACGACGAGTACGACTCCATCAACCCCGTTCTCTTGAACGCTTCCGCTTAGCAATCTACAAGGGTATGTAGATGCACTCTCCTTCCCCTCGTTGCTGGTTTCTCCATAGATAGATCTTGGTGACACGTAGGAAAATTTTGAATTTCTGCTACGTTCCCCAACAGTGGCATCATGAGTTAGGTCTATTGCGTAGATTCTTTGCACGAGTAGAACACAAAGTAGTTGTGGGCGTTGATTTTGTTCAATATGCTTACCGTTACTAGTCCAATCTTGTTTCGACGGTATTGTGGGATGAAGCGGCCCGGACCAACCTTACACGTACACTTACGTGAGATAGGTTCCACCGACTGACATGCACTTGGTGCATAAGGTGGCTAGCGGGTGCCAGTCTCTCCCACTTTAGTCGGAACAGATTCGATGAAAAGGGTCCTTATGAAGGGTAAATAGCAATTGGCATATCACGTTGTGGTTTTTGTGTAGGTAAGAAACGTTCTTGCTAGAAACCCATAGCAGCCACGTAAAACATGCAAACAACAATTAGAGGACGTCTAACTTGTTTTTGCAGGGTATGCTATGTGATGTGATATGGCCAAGAAGAATGTGATGAATGATATGTGATGAATGATATGTGATGAATGATATGTGATGTATGAGATTGATCGTGTTCTTGTAATAGGAATCACGACTTGCATGTCGATGAGTATGACAACCGACAGGAGCCATAGGAGTTGTCTTTATTTATTGTTTGACCTGCGTGTCATTGAACAACGCCATGTAATTACTTTACTTTATTGCTAACCGGTAGCCATCGTAGTAGAAGTAATAAGTTGGCGAGACAACTTCATGGAGGCACGATGATGGAGATCATGGTGTCATGCCAGTGACGATGATGATCATGGAGCCCCGAAGATGGAGATCAAAAGGAGCAAAATGATATTGGCCATATCATGTCACTATTTGATTGCATGTGATGTTTATCATATTTATGCATCTTATTTGCTTAGAACGACGGTAGTAAATAAGATGATCCCTCATTAAAATATCAAGAAAGTGTTCCCCTAACTGTGCACCGTTGCGAAAGTTAAATGCGTTTGGAAGCACCACGTGATGATCGGGTGTGATAGATTCCTACGTTCACATACAACGGGTGTAAGCCAGATTTACACACGCGAAACACTTAGGTTGACTTGATGAGCCTAGCATGTACAGACATGGCCTCGGAACACAAGAGACCGAAAGGTCGAGCATGAGTCGTATAGTAGATACGATCAACATGAAGATGTTCACCGATGATGACTAGACCGTCTCACGTGCTAATCGGACACGGCCTAGTTGACTCGGATCATGTAATCACTTAGATGACTAGAGGGATGCCTATCTGAGTGGGAGTTCATAAGATGAACTTAATTATCCTGAACATAGTTAAAAGATCTTTGCAAATTATGTCGTAAGCTCGCGCTTTAGTTCCACTGTTTAGATATGTTCCTAGAGAAAATATAGTTGAAAGTTAACAGTAGCGATTACGCGGACAGTAGAAAGCTTATGTCCTTAATGCACCGCTCAGTGTGCTGTACCCCAAACGTCGTTTGTGGATGTTGCAAACATCTGACTCACACGTTTTGATAACTACGTGATAGTTCAGTTAAATGATTTAGAATTGAGGCACCAAAGACGTTTTCGAAACGTCGCAGAACATATGAGATGTTTCGAGGGCTGAAATTGGGATTTCAGGCTCGTGCCCACGTCAAGAGGTATGAGAGCTCCGACGATTTTCTTAGCCTGCAAACTAAGGGAGAAAAGCTCAATCGTTGAGCTTGTGCTCAGATTGTCTGAATACAACAATCACTTGAATCAAGTGGGAGTTGATCTTCCAGATGAGATAGTGATGTTTCTCCAAAGTCATTGCCACCAAGCTACTAGAGCTTTGTGATGAACTATAACATATCAGGGATAGATATGATGATCCTTGAGATATTCACGATGTTTGACACCGCGAAAGTAGAAATCAAGAAGGAGCATCAATTGTTGATGGTTGGTGAAACCACTAGTTTCAAGAAGGGCAAGGGCAAGAAGGGATACTTCATGAAACGGCAAATCAGCTGCTGCTCTAGTGAAGAAACCCAAGGTTGAACCCAAACCCGAGACTAAGTGCTTCTGTGATAAGGGGAACAACCACTGGAGCAGAATTACCCTAGATACTTGGTAGATAAGAGGGCAGGCAAGGTCGACGGAAGTATATTGGATATACTTTATGTTAATGTGCACTTTACTAGTACTCCTAGTTGCACCAGGGTATTAGATACCGGTTCGGTTGCTAAGTGTTAGTAACTCGAAATAAAAGCTACGGAATAAACGGAGACTAGCTAATGGTGAGTTGACGATATGTGTTGGAAGTGTTTCCAAGGTTGATGTGATCAAGCATCGCACACTCCCTCTACCATCGAGATTTGGTGTTTGCGTTGAGCAAAGACATGATTGGATTATGTCTATCGCAATACGGTTATTCATTTAAGGAGAATAATGGTTACTCTGTTTATTTGAATAATACCATCAATGGTCTTGCACCTAAAAGAATGGTTTATTGAATCTCGATCGTAGTGATACACATTTTCACGCCAAAAGATATAAGATAGTAATGATAGTACCACTTACTTGTGGCACTGCCATGTAAGTCATATTGGTGTAAAACGCATGAAGAAGCTCCATGTTGATGGATCTTTGGACTCACTCGTTTTGAAAAGTTTGAGACATGCGAACCATGTCTATTGGTATATACGCATGAAGAAACTCCATGCAGATTGATTGTTTGGACTCACTTGATTTTGAATCACTTGAGATATGCAAATCTTACCACATGGGCAAGATGACTGAAAAGCCTCGTTTTCAGTGAGATAGAACAAGATAGCAACTTGTTGGAAGTAACACATTTTGATGTGTGTAGTCCAATGAGTGCTGAGGCATGCAGTGAATATCGTTATGTTCTTACTTCACAGATGATTCAAGTAGATGTTGAGTATATTTACTTGATGAAACACAAGTCTGAATTATTGAATGGTTCAAGTAATTTCAGAGTGAAGTTGAAGATCATTGTGACAAGAGGATAAAATGTCTATGATATGATCATAGAGATGAGTATCTGCTATTCTGAGTTTGGCACACAATCAAGACATTGTGGAAATTGTTTCACAATTAATACACCTGGAACACCATAGTGTGATGGTGTGTCTGAACATCATAGTTGCACCCTATTAGATATGGTGCGTACCATGATGTCTCTTATCGAATTACCACTATCGTTCAAGGGTTAGGCATTAGAGACAACCACATTCACTTTAAATAGGGCACCACGTAATTCCGTTGAGATGACACTGTATGAACTATGGTTTAGAGAAACCTAAGTTGTCGTTTCTTAAAAGTTTGGGGCTGCGACGCTTATGTGAAAAGTTTCATCGTGATAAGCTCGAACCCAAAACGGATAAATACATCTTCATAGGACACCCAAAACAGTTGGGTATACCTCCTATCTCAGATCCGGAAGCAAAAGTAATTGTTTCTAGAACGGGTCCTTTCTCGAGGAAAAGTTTCTCTCGAAAGAATTGAGTGGGAGGATGGTGGAGACTTGATGAGGTTATTGAACCATCACTTCAACTAGTGTGCAGCAGGCACGGGAAGTTGTTCTGTGGCGCCTACACCAATTGAAGTAGAAGCTTATGATAGTGATCATGAAGTTTCGGATCAAGTCACTACCGTACCTGTAGGGTGACAAGGATGCGTACTACTTCAGAGTAGTACAGTAATCCTGTCTTGAAGGTCATGTTGCTAGATGAACCTACGAGCTATGGAGAAGCGATGGTGGGCCCATATTCCAACAAATGGTTAGAAGCCATGAAATCCGAGATAGGATCCATGTATCAGAACAAAGCATGGACTTTGGTGGACTTGCCCGATAGGCAAGCCATTGAGATAAATGGATCTTTAAGAAGAAGACGGACGTAGTCGGTAATGTCACCGTCTATGAAGCTCGACTTGTGGCGAAGAGTTTTTTTTCCACAAGTTCAAGGAGTTGACTATGATGAGATTTTCTCATCCGTAGCGATGCTTAAGTCCGTCGGAGTCATATTAGCATTAGCTGCATTTATGAAATTTGGCAGATGGATGTCAAAACGAGTTTCCTTACCAGTCTTCGTAAGGAAAGGTTGTATGTGATACAATAAGAAAGTTTTTGTCGATCCTAAGGTTGCTAAAAGGTATGCTGGCTCCAGCGATCCTTCTAAGGACTGGAGTAAGCATCTCGGAGTTGGAATGTGCGCTTTGATGAGATGATCAAATATTTTGGGTTTATACAAAGTTTATGAGAAACTTGTATTTCCAAAGAAGTGAGTGGGAGCACTATAGAATTTCGATAAGTATATGTTGTTGACATATTGTTGATCGAAATGATGTAGAATTCTGGAAAGCATATAGGGTTATTTGAAAAGTGTTTTCAATAGAAAACCTGGATTAAGCTGCTTGAACATTGAGCATCAAGATCTATAAGGATAGATCAAAACGCTTAATGGTACTTTCAAATGAGCATATACCTTGACACGATCTTGAAGGTGTTCAAGATGGATCAGTCAAAGAAGGAGTTCTTGCCTGAGATGTAAGGTACGAAGTTAAGACTTAAAGCTCGATCACGGCAGAATAGAGAAAAAGGACGAAGATCGCCCCTATGCTTTCGCGTAGGCTCTACGGTATGCTATCTTTGTGTACCGCACCGAAGTGTGCCTTGCCATGCGTCGTCAAGGGTACAAGAATGATCCAGGAAGGGATCATTGGACAGCGGTCAAAATTGTCCTTGGAGTAAATAAGGACATGTTTCTCGATTATGGAGGTAATAAAGAGTTCGGCGTAAAGGGTTACGTCGATGCAAGCTTTAACACCTATCCGAGTGACTCTGAGTAGAAAACCGGATACGTATAGTGGAGCAACCATTTGGAATAGATCCAAGTGGAGCGTGGAAGCAGCGTTTACAATATGACCTAGAAATTTGCAAAGCACACACGGATCTGAAAGGTTCAGACCCGTTGACTAAAACCTCTCTCACAAGCAAAACATGATCAAACCTCAGAACTCATTGAGTCTTAATCACATGATAATGTGATATAGTTCTGAACACTAGTAAACTCTTTGGATGTTGGTCACATGGCGATGTGACCTATCGCGTTAATCACATGACGATGTGAACTAGATTATTGACTCTAGTGCAAGTGGGAGACTGTTGGAAATATGCCCTAGAGGCAATAATAAATTAGTTATTAGTATATTTCCTTGTTCATGATAATCGTTTATTATCCATGCTATAATTGTATTGAAAGGAAACTCAGATACATGTGTGGGTACATAGACAACACCATGTCCCTAGTAAGCCTCTAGTTGACTAGCTCGTTAATCAATAGATGGTTACGGTTTCGACCATGGACATTGGATGTCATTGATAACGGATCACATCATTAGGAGAATGGTGTGATGGACAAGACCCAATCCTAAGCCTAGCACAAAGATCGTAGTTCGTATGCTAAAGCTTTTCTAATGTCAAGTATCATTTCCTTAGACCATGAGATTGTGCAACTCGCGGATACCGTAGGAATGCTTTGGGTGTACCAAACGTCACAGCGTAACTGTGTGGCTATAAAGGTTCATTACAGGTATCTCCGAAAGTATCTGTTGGGTTGGCACGAATCGAGACTAGGATTTGTCACTCCGGTTGACGGAGAGGTATCTCTGGGCCCACTCGGTAGGACATCATCATAATGTGCACAATGTGACCAAGGGGTTGATCACGGGATGATGTGTTACGGAACGGGTAAAGAGACTTGCCGGTAACGAGATTGAACGAGGTATCGGGATACCGATGATCGAATCTCGGGCAAGTACAATACCGCTAGACAAAGGGAATTGAATACGGGATTGATTGAATCCTCGACATCGTGGTTCATCCGATGAGATCATCGTGGAACATGTGGGAGCCAACATGGGTATCCAGATCCCGCTGTTGGTTATTGACCGGAGAACGTCTCGGTCATGTCTGCATGGTTCCCGAACCCGTAGGGTCTACACACTTAAGGTTCGGTGACGCTAGAGTTGTTATGGGAAATAGTATGTGGTTACCGAAGGTTGTTGAGTCCGGATGTGATCCCGGACATCACGAGGAGTTCGGAATGGTTCGCGATGAAGATCGATATATTGGACGAAGGGTATTGGAGTCGGAAGTGTTCGGGGTACTGTGCTATGGCAAGCATGACCGAAAGGTGTTTGGGATCCGTGCAAGTGTTGGAGGGCCTCATGGGCCAAAGGGAAGGGGAAAACCAGCCCACTAAGGGGTGGTGCGCCCCCAGCCCCTCTCACGTAACCAGGAGAGGTGGGGCGCCTCCCTAGGGCAGCCCCTTCCCGGCTTGGGGGCAAGTTTCCTAGGGGTGGGGCGCCCAAACCCATCTAGGGTTTCCCCTGTGGCGCCGCCCTCCTTAGGGAACCCTAGGCGCCTCCTCCACCCCCCTTACCCCTATATATAGTGAGGGAGAGAGAGGGCAGCCGCATCCTTCCCCTGGCGCAGCCCCTCCCTCCTCCAACACTTCCTCCTCCTCCGTAGTGCTTAGTGAAGCTCTGCCGGAGAACCACGAGCTCCATCACCACCACACCGACGTGCTGTCGGAGTTTTCCCTCAACTTCTCCTCTCCCCTTGCTGGATCAAGAAGGAGGAGACGTCCCCGGGCTGTACGTGTGTTGAACGCGGAGGTGCCATCCGTTCGGCGCTAGGATCATTGGTGATTTGGATCACGACGAGTACGACTCCATCAACCCCGTTCTCTTGAACGTTTCCGCTTAGCAATCTACAAGGGTATGTAGATGCACTCTCCTTCCCCTCGCTACTGGTTTCTCCATAGATAGATCTTGGTGACACGTAGGAAAATTTTGAATTTCGCCACGTTCCCCAACAAAGGGCATCATGAGCTAGGTCTATTGCGTAGATTCTTTGCACGAGTAGAACACAAAGTAGTTGTGGGCGTTGATTTTGTTCAATATGCTTACCGTTACTAGTCCAATATTGTTTCGACGGTATTGTGGGATGAAGCGGCCCGGACCGACCTTACACGTACACTTACGTGAGATTGGTTCCACCGACTGACATGCACTTGGTGCATAAGGTGGCTAGCGGTGCCGTCTCCCACTTTAGTCGGAACGGATTCGATGAAAAGGGTCCTTATGAAGGGTAAATAGCAATTGGCATATCACGTCGTGGTTTTTGCGTAGGTAAGAAACGTTCTTGCTAGAAACCCATAGCAGCCACGTAAAACATGCAAACAACAATTAGAGGACGTCTAACTTGTTTTTGCAGGGTATGCTATGTGATGTGATATGGCCAAGAAGAATGTGATGAATGATATGTGATGTATGAGATTGATCATGTTCTTGTAATAGGAATCACGACTTGCATGTCGATGAGTATGACAACCGACAGGAGCCATAGGAGTTGTCTTTATTTATTGTTTGACCTTCGTGTCAATTGAACAACGCCATGTAATTACTTTACTTTATTGCTAACCGGTAGCCATGGTAGTAGAAGTAATAAGTTGGCGAGACAACTTCATGGAGACACGATGATGAAGATCATGATGATGGAGATCATGGTGTCATGCCAGTGACGATGATGATCATGGAGCCCCGAATATGGAGATCAAAAGGAGCAAAATGATATTGGCCATATCATGTCACTATTTGATTGCATGTGATGTTTATCATATTTATGCATCTTATTTGCTTAGAACGACGGTAGTAAATAAGATGATCCCTCATTAAAATTTCAAGAAAGTGTTCCCCCTAACTGTGCACCATTGCAAAAGTTAAATGCTTCAAGCACCACGTGATGATCGGGTGTGATAGATTCCTACGTTCACATACAACGGGTGTAAGCCAGATTTACACACGCAAAACACTTAGGTTGACTTGATGAGCCTAGCATGTACAGACATGGCCTCGGAACACAAGAGACCGAAAGGTCGAGCATGAGTCGTATAGTAGATACGATCAACATGAAGATGTTCACCGATGATGACTAGTCCGTCTCACGTGATGATCGGACACGGCCTAGTTGACTTGGATCATGTAATCACTTAGATGACTAGAGTGATGCCTATCTGAGTGGGAGTTCATAAGATGAACTTAATTATCCTGAACATAGTCAAAAGATCTTTGCAAATTATGTCGTAAGCTCGCGCTTTAGTTCCACTGTTTAGATATGTTCCTAGAGAAAATATAGTTGAAAGTTAACAGTAGCGATTACGCGGACAGTAGAAACCTTATGTCCTTAATGCACCGCTGAGTGTGCTGAACCCCAAACGTCGTTTGTGGATGTTGCGAACATCTGACACACACGTTTTGATAACTACGTGATAGTTCAGTTAAACGATTTAGAATTGAGGCACCAAAGACGTTTTCGAAACGTCGCAGAACATATGAGATGTTTCAAGGGCTGAAATTGGGATTTCAGGCTCCTGCCCACGTCAAGAGGTATGAGACCTCCGACGATTTTCTTAGCCTGCAAACTAAGGGAGAAAATCTCAATCGTTGAGCTTGTGCTCAGGTTGTCTGAGTACAACAATCACTTGAATCAAGTGGGAGTTGATCTTCCAGATGAGATAGTGATGTTTCTCCAAAGTCATTGCCACCAAGCTAGTAGAGCTTTGTGATGAACTATGACATATCAGGGATAGATATGATGATCCTTGAGATATTCACGATGTTTGACACCGCGAAAGTAGAAATCAAGAAGGAGCATCAATTGTTGATGGTTGGTGAAACCACTAGTTTCAATAAGGGCAAGGGCAAGAAGGGATACTTCATGAAACAGCAAATCAGCTGCTGCTCTAGTGAAGAAACCCAAGGTTGAACCCAAACCCGAGACTAAGTGCTTCGTGATAAGGGAACAGCCACCGAGCAGAATTACCCTAGATACTTGGTAGATAAGAAGGCAGGCAAGGTCGACGGAAGTATATTGGATATACATTATGTTAATGTGCACTTTACTAGTACTCCTAGTAGCACCGGGTATTAGATACCGGTTCGGTTGCTAAGTGTTAGTAACTCAAATAAAAGCTACGGAATAAACGGAGACTAGCTAAAGGTGAGCTGACGATATGTGTTGGAAGTGTTTCCAAGGTTGATGTGATCAAGCATCGCATGCTCCCTCTACCATCGAGATTTGGTGTTTACGTTGAGCATAGACATGATTGGATTATGTCTATCGCAATACGGTTATTCATTTAAGGAGAATAATGGTTACTCTGTTTATTTGAATAATACCATCAATGGTCTTGCACCTAAAAGAATGGTTTATTGAATCTCGATCGTAGTGATACACATTTTCACGCCAAAAGATATAAGATAGTAATGATAGTACCACTTACTTGTGGCACTGCCATGTAAGTCATATTGGTGTAAAACACATGAAGAAGCTCCATGTTGATGGATCTTTGGACTCACTCGTTTTGAAAAGTTTGAGACATGCGAACCATGTCTATTGGTATATACGCATGAAGAAACTCCATGCAGATTGATTGTTTGGACTCACTTGATTTTGAATCACTTGAGATATGCAAATCTTACCACATGGGCAAGATGACTGAAAAAGCCTCGTTTTCAGTGAGATAGAACAAGATAGCAACTTGTTGGAAGTAACACATTTTGATGTGTGCAGTCCAATGAGTCTTTGAGGCATCTGATGAATATCGTTATGTTCTTACTTCACAGATGATTCGAGTAGATGTTGAGTATATTTACTTGATGAAACACAAGTCTGAATTATTGAATGGTTCAAGTAATTTCAGAGTGAAGTTGAAGATCATTGTGACAAGAGGATAAAATGTCTATGATATGATCATAGAGATGAGTATCTGAGTTACTGAGTTTGGCACACAATCAAGACATTGTGGAAATTGTTTCACAATTAATACCGCCTGGAACACCATAGTGTGATGGTGTGTCCGAACATCATAGTTGCACCCTATTAGATATGGTGCGTACCATGATGTCTCTTATCGAATTACCACTATCGTTCATGGGTTAGGCATTAGAGACAACCACATTCACTTTAAATAGGGCACCACGTAATTCCGTTGAGATGACACCGTATGAACTATGGTTTAGAGAAACCTAAGTTGTCGTTTCTTAAAAGTTTGGGGCTGCGACGCTTATGTGAAAAGTTTCATCGTGATAAGCTCGAACCCAAAACGGATAAATACATCTTCATAGGACACCCAAAACAGTTGGGTATACCTCCTATCTCAGATCCGGAAGCAAAAGTAATTGTTTCTAGAAACGGGTCCTTTCTCGAGGAAAAGTTTCTCTCGAAAGAATTGAGTGGGAGGATGGTGGAGACTTGATGAGGTTATTGAACCATCACTTCAACTAGTGTGCAGCAGGCAAGTGAAGTTGTTCTGTGGCGCCTACACCATTTGAAGTAGAAGCTTATGATAGTGATCATGAAGTTTCGGATCAAGTCACTACCGTACCTCATAGGGTGACAAGGATGCGTACTACTTCAGAGTAGTACAGTAATCCTGTCTTGAAGGTCATGTTGCTAGATGAACCTACGAGCTATGGAGAAGCGATGGTGGGCCCATATTCCGACAAATGGTTAGAAGCCATGAAATCCGAGATAGGATCCATGTATCAGAACAAAGCATGGACTTTGGTGGACTTGCCCGATAGGCAAGCCATTGAGATAAATGGATCTTTAAGAAGAAGACGGACATAGTCGGTAATGTCACCGTCTATGAAGCTCGACTTGTGGCGAAGAGTTTTTTTTTCACAAGTTCAAGGAGTTGACTACGATGAGATTTTCTCATCCGTAGCAATGCTTAAGTCCGTCGGAGTCATATTAGCATTAGCTGCATTTATGAAATCTGGCAGATGGATGTCAAAACGAGTTTCCTTACCAGTCTTCGTAAGGAAAGGTTGTATGTGATACAATAAGAAAGTTTTTGTCGATCCTAAGGTTGCTAAAAGGTATGCTGGCTCAATGATCCTTCTAAGGACCTGGAGTAAGCATCTCGGAGTTGGAATGTGCGCTTTGATGAGATGATCAAATATTTTGGGTTTATACAAAGTTTATGAGAAACTTGTATTTCCAAAGAAGTGAGTGGGAGCACTATAGAATTTCTGATAAGTATATGTTGTTGACATATTGTTGATCAGAAATGATGTAGAATTTCTGGAAAGCATATAGGGTTATTTGAAAAGTGTTTTTCAATAGAAAACCTGGATTAAGCTGCTTGAACATTGAGCATCAAGATCTATAAGGATAGATCAAAACGCTTAATGGTACTTTCAAATGAGCATATACCTTGACACGATCTTGAAGGTGTTCAAGATGGATCAGTCAAAGAAGGAGTTCTTGCACGAGATGTAAGGTGAAGTTAAGACTTAAAGCTCGATCACGGCAGAATAGAGAAAAGGATGAAGATCGTCCCTATGCTTCCAGACGTAGGCTCTACAAGTATGCTATGCTATGTACCGCACCGAAGTGTGCCTTGCCATGCGTCATCAAGGGTACAAGAATGATCTGGAAGGATCATTGGACAATGTCAAAATTGTCCTTGGAGTAAATAAGGACATGTTTCTCGATTATGGAGGTAATAAATAGTTCGCGTAAAGGGTTACGCCGATGCAAGCTTTAACACCTATCCGAGTGACTCTGAGTAGCAAACCGGATACGTATAGTGGAGCAACCATTTGGAATAGATCCAAGTGGAACATGGAAGCAGCGTTTACAATATGACCTAGAAATTTGCAAAGCACACACGGATCTGAAAGGTTCATACCCGTTGACTAAAACCTCTCTCACAAGCAAAACATGATCAAACCTCAGAACTCATTGAGTCTTAATCACATGATGATGTGAACTAGTTTACAGACACTAGTAAACTCTTTGGATGTTGGTCACATGGCGATGTGACCTATCAGCGTTAATCACATGACGATGTGAACTAGATTATTGACTCTAGTGCAAGTGGGAGACTGTTGGAAATATGCCCTAGAGGCAATAATAAATTAGTTATTAGTATATTTCCTTGTTCATGATAATCGTTTATTATCCATGCTATAATTGTATTGAAAGGAAACTCAGATACATGTGTGGGTACATAGACAACACCATGTCCCTAGTAAGCCTCTAGTTGACTAGCTCGTTAATCAATAGATGGTTACGGTTTCGACCATGGACATTGGATGTCATTGATAACGGATCACATCATTAGGAGAATGATGTGATGGACAAGACCCAATCCTAAGCCTAGCACAAAGATCGTAGTTCGTATGCTAAAGCTTTTCTAATGTCAACTATCATTTCCTTAGACCATGAGATTGTGCAACTCCGGATACCGTAGGAATGCTTTGGGTGTACCAAACGTCACAACGTAATCGGGTGGCTATAAAGGTTCATTACAGGTATCTCCGAAAGTATCTCATTGGGTTGGCACGAATCGAGATCTAGGATTTGTCACTCCGGTTGACGGAGAGGTATCTCTGGGCCCACTCGGTAGGACATCATCATAATGTGCACAATGTGACCAAGGGGTTGATCACGGGATGATGTGTTACGGAACGGGTAAAGAGACTTGCGTAACGAGATTGAACGAGGTATCGGGATACCGACGATCGAATCTCGGGCAAGTACAATACCGCTAGACAAAGGGAATTGAATACGGATTGATTGAATCCTCGACATCGTGGTTCATCCGATGAGATCATCGTGGAACATGTAGGAGCCAACATGGGTATCCAGATCCCGCTGTTGGTTATTGACCGGAGAACGTCTCGGTCATGTTCGCATGGTTCCCGAACCCGTAGGGTTTACACACTTAAGGTTCGGTGGACGCTAGAGTTGTTATGGGAAATAGTATGTGGTTACCGAAGGTTGTTGAGTCCTGATGTGATCCCGGACGTCACGAGGAGTTCGGAATGGTCCGCGGTGAAGATCGATATATTGGACGAAGGGTATTGGAGTCGGAAGTGTTCGGTGGTACCGAGCTATGGCGGCATGACCGAAAGGTGTTTGGGATCGTGCAAGTGTTGGAGGGCCTCATGGGCCAAAGGGAAGGGAAAACCAGCCCACTAAGGGGTGGTGCGCCCCCCAGCCCCTCTCACGTAACCAGGAGAGGTGGGGCGCCTCCTAGGGCAGCCCCTTCCCGGCTTGGGGGCAGTTTCCTAGGGGTGGGGGCGCCCAAACCCATCTAGGGTTTCCCTGTGGCCGCCGCCCCTCCCTAGGGAACCCTAGGCGCCTCCTCCACCCCTTACCCCTATATATAGTGAGGAGAGAGAGGGCAGCCGCATCCTTCCCTGGCGCAGCCCTCCCTCCTCCAACACTTCCTCCTCCTCCGTAGTGCTTAGTGAAGCTCTGCCGGAGAACCACGAGCTCCATCACCACCACGCCGACGTGCTGTCGGAGTTTTTCCTCAACTTCTCCTCTCCCCTTGCTGGATCAAGAAGGAGGAGACGTCCCCGGGTTGTACGTGTGTTGAACGCGGAGGTGCCGTCCGTTCGGCGCTAGGATCATCGGTGATTTGGATCACGACGAGTACGACTCCATCAACCCCGTTCTCTTGAACGTTTCCGCTTAGCAATCTACAAGGGTATGTAGATGCACTCTCCTTCCCCTCGCTGCTGGTTTCTCCATAGATAGATCTTGGTGACACGTAGGAAAAATTTGAATTTCTGCTACGTTCCCCAACAGTGGCATCATGAGCTAGGTCTATTGCGTAGATTCTTTGCACGAGTAGAACACAAAGTAGTTGTGGGCGTTGATTTTGTTCAATATGCTTACCTTTACTAGTCCAATCTTGTTTCGACGGTATTGTGGGATGAAGCGGCCCGGACCAACCTTACACGTACACTTACGTGAGATAGGTTCCACCGACTGACATGCACTTGGTGCATAAGGTGGCTAGCGGGTGCCAGTCTCTCCCACTTTAGTCGGAACGGATTCGATGAAAAGGGTCCTTATGAAGGGTAAATAGCAATTGGCATATCAAGTTGTGGTTTTTGCATAGGTAAGAAGCGTTCTTGCTAGAAACCCATAGCAGCCACGTAAAACATGCAAACAACAATTAGAGGACGTCTAACTTGCTTTTGCAGGGTATGCTATGTGATGTGATATGGCCAAGAAGAATGTGATGAATGATATGTGATGTATGAGATTGATCATGTTCTTGTAATAGGAATCACGACTTGCATGTCGATGAGTATGACAACCGGCAGGAGCCATAGGAGTTGTCTTTATTTATTGTTTCACCTGCGTGTCATTGAACAACGCCATGTAATTACTTTACTTTATTGCTAACCGGTAGCCATAGTAGTAGAAGTAATAAGTTGGCGAGACAACTTCATGGAGACACGATGATGGAGATCACGATGATGGAGATCATGGTGTCATGCCAGTGACGATGATGATCATGGAGCCCCGAAGATGGAGATCAAAAGGAGCAAAATGATATTGGCCATATCATGTCACTATTGGATTGCATGTGATGTTTATCATATTTATGCATCTTATTTGCTTAGAACGACAGTAGTGAATAAGATGATCCCTCATCAAAATTTCAAGAAAGTGTTCCCCTAAGCGTGCACCGCTATGCGAAAGTTAAATCGTTTCAAGCACCACGTGATGATCGGTGTGATAGATTCCTACGTTCACATACAACGGTGTAAGCCAGATTTACACACGCGAAACACTTAGGTTGACTTGATGAGCCTAGCATGTACAGACATGGCCTCGAACACAAGAGACCGAAAGGTCGAGCATGAGTCGATAGTAGATACGATCAACATGAAGATGTTCACCGATGATGACTAGTCCGTCTCACGTGATGATCGGACACGGCCTAGTTGACTCGGATCATGTAATCACTTAGATGACTAGAGGATGCCTATCGAGTGGGAGTTCATAAGATGAACTTAATTATCCTGAACATAGTCAAAAGATCTTTGCAAATTATGTCGTAAGCTCGCGCTTTAGTTCCTTTGTTTAGATATGTTCCTAGAGAAAATATAGTTGAAAGTTAACGAGAGCGATTACGCGGACAGAGAAACCTTATGTCCTTAATGCACCGCTCGAGGTGTCTGAACCCCAAACGTCGTTTGTGGATGTTGCGAACATCTGACACACACGTTTTGATAACTACGTGATAGTTCAGTTAAACGATTTAGAATTGAGGCACCAAAGACGTTTTCGAAACGTCGCAGAACATATGAGATGTTTTAAGGGCTGAAATTGGGATTTCAGGCTCCTGCCCACGTCAAGAGGTATGAGACCTCCGACGATTTTCTTAGCCTGCAAACTAAGGGAGAAAATCTCAATCGTTGAGCTTGTGCTCAGATTGTCTGAGTACAACAATCACTTGAATCAAGTGGGAGTTGATCTTCCAGATGAGATAGTGATGTTTCTCCAAAGTCATTGACACCAAGCTAGTAGAGCTTTGTGATGAACTATGACATATCAGGGATAGATATGATGATCCTTGAGATATTCACGATGTTTGACACCGCGAAAGTAGAAATCAAGAAGGAGCATCAATTGTTGATGGTTGGTGAAACCACTAGTTTCAATAAGGGCAAGGGCAAGAAGGGATACTTCATGAAACAGCAAATCAGCTGCTGCTCTAGTGAAGAAACCCAAGGTTGAACCCAAACCCGAGACTAAGTGCTTCTGTGATAAGGGGAACAGCCACTGGAGCAGAATTACCCTAGATACTTGGTAGATAAGAAGGCAGGCAAGGTCGACGGAAGTATATTGGATATACATTATGTTAATGTGCACTTTACTAGTACTCCTAGTAGCACCAGGGTATTAGATACCGGTTCGGTTGCTAAGTGTTAGTAACTCGAAATAAAAGCTACGGAATAAACGGAGACTAGCTAAAGGTGAGCTGACGATATGTGTTGGAAGTGTTTCCAAGGTTGATGTGATCAAGCATCGCATGCTCCCTCTACCATCGAGATTTGGTGTTTGCGTTGAGCATAGACATGATTGGATTATGTCTATCGCAATACGGTTATTCATTTAAGGAGAATAATGGTTACTCTGTTTATTTGAATAATACCATCAATGGTCTTGCACCTAAAATAATGGTTTATTAAATCTCGATCGTAGTGATACACATTTTCACGCCAAAAGATATAAGATAGTAATGATAGTACCACTTACTTGTGGCACTGCCACGTAAGTCATATTGGTGTAAAACACATGAAGAAGCTCCATGTTGATGGATCTTTGGACTCACTCGTTTTGAAAAGTTTGAGACATGCGAACCATGTCTATTGGTATATACGCATGAAGAAACTCCATGCAGATTGATTGTTTGGACTCACTTGATTTTGAATCACTTGAGATATGCAAATCTTACCACATGGGCAAGATGACTGAAAAGCCTCGTTTTCAGTGAGATAGAACAAGATAGCAACTTGTTGGAAGTAACACATTTTGATGTGTGCAGTCCAATGAGTGTTGAGGCATGCAGTGAATATCGTTATGTTCTTACTTCACAGATGATTCGAGTAGATGTTGAGTATATTTACTTGATGAAACACAAGGCTGAATTATTGAATGGTTCAAGTAATTTCAGAGTGAAGTTGAAGATCATTGTGACAAGAGGACAAAATGTCTATGATATGATCATAGAGATGAGTATCTGAGTTACGAGTTTGGCACACAATCAAGACATTGTGGAAATTGTTTCACAATTAATACCGCCTGGAACACCATAGTGTGATGGTGTGTCCGAACATCATAGTTGCACCCTATTAGATATGGTGCGTACCATGATGTCTCTTATCGAATTACCACTATCGTTCATGGGTTAGGCATTAGAGACAACCACATTCACTTTAAATAGGGCACCACGTAATTCCGTTGAGATGACACCGTATAAACTATGGTTTAGAGAAACCTAAGTTGTCGTTTCTTAAAAGTTTGGGGCTGCGACGCTTATGTGAAAAGTTTCATCGTGATAAGCTCGAACCCAAAACGGATAAATACATCTTCATAGGACACCCAAAACAGTTGGGTATACCTCCTATCTCAGATCCGGAAGCAAAAGTAATTGTTTCTAGAAACGGGTCCTTTCTCGAGGAAAAGTTTCTCTCGAAAGAATTGAGTGGGAGGATGGTGGAGACTTGATGAGGTTATTGAACCATCACTTCAACTAGTGTGCAGCAGGGCACAGGAAGTTGTTCCTGTGGCGCCTACACCAATTGAAGTAGAAGCTTATGATAGTGATCATGAAGTTTCGGATCAAGTCACTACCGTACCTCGTAGGGTGACAAGGATGCGTACTACTTCAGAGTAGTACAGTAATCCTGTCTTGAAGGTCATGTTGCTAGATGAACCTACGAGCTATGGAGAAGCGATGGTGGGCCCATATTCCGACAAATGGTTAGAAGCCATGAAATCCGAGATAGGATCCATGTATCAGAACAAAGCATAGACTTTGGTGGACTTGCCCGATAGGCAAGCCATTGAGATAAATGGATCTTTAAGAAGAAGACGGACGTAGTCGGTAATGTCACCGTCTATGAAGCTCGACTTGTGGCGAAGAGTTTTTTTTCACAAGTTCAAGGAGTTGACTACGATGAGATTTTCTCATCCGTAGCGATGCTTAAGTCCGTCGGAGTCATATTAGCATTAGCTGCATTTATGAAATCTGGCAGATGGATGTCAAAACGAGTTTCCTTACCAGTCTTCATAAGGAAAGGTTGTATGTGATACAATAAGAAAGTTTTTGTCGATCCTAAGGTTGCTAAAAGGTATGCTGGCTCCAGCGATCCTTCTAAGGACTGGAGTAAGCATCTCGGAGTTGGAATGTGCGCTTTGATGAGATGATCAAATATTTTGGGTTTATACAAAGTTTATGAGAAACTTGTATTTCCAAAGAAGTGAGTGGGAGCACTATAGAATTTCTGATAAGTATATGTTGTTGACATATTGTTGATCAGAAATGATGTAGAATTTCTGGAAAGCATATAGGGTTATTTGAAAAGTGTTTTTCAATAGAAAACCTGGATTAAGCTGCTTGAACATTGAGCATCAAGATCTATAAGGATAGATCAAAACGCTTAATGGTACTTTCAAATGAGCATATACCTTGACACGATCTTGAAGGTGTTCAAGATGGATCAGTCAAAGAAGGAGTTCTTGCCTGAGATGTAAGGTACGAAGTTAAGACTTAAAGCTCGATCATGGCAGAATAGAGAAAAAGGACGAAGATCGTCCCCTATGCTTCAGACGTAGGCTCTACAGCATGCTATGATGTGTACCGCACCGGAAGTGTGCCTTGCCATGCGTCAGTCAAGGGGTACAAGAATGATCCAGGAAGGGATCATTGGACAATGGTCAAAATTGTCCTTGGAGTAAATAAGGACATGTTTCTCGATTATGAAGGTAATAAAGAGTTCGGCGTAAAGGGTTACGTCGATGCAAGCTTTAACACCTATCCGAGTGACTCTGAGTAGCAAACCGGATACGTATAGTGGAGCAACCATTTGGAATAGATCCGAGTGGAGTGTGGAAGCAGCGTTTACAATATGACCTAGAAATTTGCAAAGCACACACGGATCTGAAAGGTTCAGACCCATTGACTAAAACCTCTCTCACAAGCAAAACATGATCAAACCTCGAACTCATTGAGTCTTAATCACATGATGATGTGAACTACTTACGAGACACTAGTAAACTCTTTGGATGTTGGTCACATGGCGATGTGACCTATCAGCGTTAATCACATGACGATGTGAACTAGATTATTGACTCTAGTGCAAGTGGGAGACTGTTGGAAATATGCCCTAGAGGCAATAATAAATTAGTTATTAGTATATTTCCTTGTTCATGATAATCGTTTATTATCCATGCTATAATTGTATTGAAAGGAAACTCAGATACATGTGTGGGTACATAGACAACACCATGTCCCTAGTAAGCCTCTATTTGACTAGCTCGTTAATCAATAGATGTTTACGGTTTCCTGACCATGGACATTGGATGTCATTGATAACGGGATCACATCATTAGGAGAACGATGTGATGGACAAGACCCAATCCTAAGCCTAGCACAAAGATCGTAGTTCGTATGCTAAAGCTTTTCTAATGTCAAGTATCATTTCCTTAGACCATGAGATTGTGCAACTCGCGGATACCGTAGGAATGCTTTGGGTGTACCAAACATCACAACGTAACTGGGTGGCTATAAAGGTTCATTACAGGTATCTCCGAAAGTATCTGTTGGGTTGGCACGAATCGAGACTGGGATTTGTCACTCCAGTTGACGGAGAGGTATCTCTGGGCCCACTCGGTAGGACATCATCATAATGTGCACAATGTGACCAAGGGGTTGATCACGGGATGATGTGTTACGGAACGAGTAAAGAGACTTGCCGGTAACGAGATTGAACAAGGTATCGGGATACCGACGATCGAATCTCGGGCAAGTACAATACCGCTAGACAAAGGGAATTGAATACGGAATTGATTGAATCCTCGACATCGTGGTTCATCCGATGAGATCATCGTGGAACATGTGGGAGCCAACATGGGTATCCAGATCCCACTGTTGGTTATTGACCGGAGAACGTCTAGGTCATGTCTGCATGGTTTCCCGAACCCGTAGGGTCTACACACTTAAGGTTCGGTGATGCTAGAGTTGTTATGGGAAATAGTATGTGGTTACCGAAGGTTGTTCGGAGTCCCGGATGTGATCCCGGACGTCACGAGGAGTTCGGAATGGTCCGCGGTGAAGATCGATATATTGGATGAAGGGTATTGGAGTCCGAAAGTGTTCCGGGTACCGAGGCTATGGCGGCATGACCGAAAGGTGTTTGGGATCGTGCAAGTGTTGAGGGCCTCATGGGCCAAAGGGAAGGTGAAAACCAGCCCACTAAGGGGTGGTGCGCCCTCCCAGCCCTTCTCACGTAACCAGGAGAGGTGGGGCGCCTCCTAGGGCAGCCCCTTCCCGGCTTGGGGGCAAGTTTCCTAGGGGGGGGGCGCCCAAACCCATCTAGGGTTTCCCTGTGGCCGCCGCCTCCCTAGGGAACCCTAGGGCCTCCTCCACCCCCTTACCCCTATATATAGTGAGGAGAGAGAGGGCAGCCGCACCTTCCCCGGCGCAGCCCTCCCTCCTCCAACACTTCCTCCTCCTCCGTAGTGCTTAGCGAAGCTCTGCCGGAGAACCACAAGCTCCATCACCACCACGCCGTCGTGCTGTCGGAGTTTTCCCTCAACTTCTCCTCTCCCCTTGCTGGATCAAGAAGGATGAGACGTCCCCGGGCTGTACGTGTGTTCAACGCGGAGGTGCCGTCCGTTCGGCGCTAGGATCATCGGTGATTTGGATCACGACGAGTACGACTCCATCAACCCCGTTCTCTTGAACGCTTCCGCTTAGCAATCTACAAGGGTATGTAGATGCACTCTCCTTCCCCTCGCTGCTGGTTTCTCCATAGATAGATCTTGGTGACACGTAGGAAAATTTTGAATTTCTGCTACGTTCCTCAACAGGTCCGGCCTGGCCAGCGACGTGGGTCCAGGATGACCTGGGCTGCGGGCGGCCGCCCT
The DNA here is from genome assembly GCA_021605205.1 of Aegilops longissima. Classification (NCBI taxonomy): domain Eukaryota; kingdom Viridiplantae; phylum Streptophyta; class Magnoliopsida; order Poales; family Poaceae; genus Aegilops; species Aegilops longissima. The sequence continues at coordinate 484,840,796 of CM038681.1, read as the reverse complement.
CGTCTCGGCTTGTGGCTGGTAGGGGTGGCGGCGCAACACCGCGGCCTTGGCGGACGTGTTGGCCGGATTGCAGCTGGCTCCGGTGGCTGGACGTCGGCGAGTGGCGTGGTTGGACTTCCCGGTGAGCGGTCTTGGTGGTAGGTGGCGGTCTGCGGGGTCCCCTTGCCGGTGGACAGACCTACGTTGGTGGCCTTGTGCGGATTTGCTTCGACCGCCGCGGTGGGGCGGCACAGCGGGTGTCCGGTGGGGAGGTTGGTGGGAGAGATGGGTGGCGTCGTCGCTCAGGCTGCTCATCACCGTCACAAGGTGTGTCGGTCGTGGATGCGTCTGCCCCCCTCCTCCCCATTCCCCATCCATTTGTGTGTGGCGGCAGCTCTGCATAGTTCAAGGCGGGACGAGGGTTGCGGTTGCGTCGATTTTGGGGAGGTCCGTATGTCGGGCGGGGGCCCGGGTGGTGGGAGGCGCAGCGTTCTTGGGGCGGAGCATGCGTCTCAGGTGCGGGCAAGCAGCCATGGCCACGCGGGTGGCTTGGTTGTGGGTGGTTGCCAAAGCTAGGGCACGTCGGAGGGAGGTGAGCGCCGGGGTATATCACCTGTCCAGTCGTGTTCTGGCCAACGGTGGCGTCGGTGACGTCGTACCCTTCCTGAAGGCTCCGTCGCAGCGTTCCCTCTCCCTCCGTCTTCCTCCAGGTGGAAAACTGATCTCTAGATCGGACGGTGGCGGCTCTATGGTCGTTACCTTCTGGGAGGCACCGCTCTGGAGTCCTGACTTTGTTGTTGTCCGTTTCACCTCTCCATGGTGGTTCATGACGGAGGTCTCCGTTGGTTCCAAGCGGTCTCCTTTGCATATTCGTAGTTAGCTTGGTGGTCGGTGAAGTGGTGTTTCGGTGCCCGGTATCTTTGTATCTTGCCTTGGGTGTGTGTGTTGTGTGCGTTGTTGGCGTAAGTTTGTATCGTCTCTTGTGGTGATGCTTTCTATAATATAAAGCGGGGAAACCTTTTTCTTATACAGTAGTGACTTTTTTTCCGGGAAGTATGATTCCACCGTTCTATAAGCAGTGATCTTGGGTAGGAATGCATCCACTGATTCGATTCGGGATCAACTTGGGAGCCGTAGAATTCGCAGAAACAAGAAATGATCACAGACCCTGACCTAAAATTCGCAGCTGGCCCATGGCCATCCACGGACTGAGCACGCTTGACTGTGAGCCTGCGCGCGCACTACGGCCATGGATCCGCATAGTTGACAACCACACGCGCACCACTCCCCGGAAAAGGATAGACAAACACGTCGCTGCACGCACGGCTTCCTGCCATCTGCTCACCATCTGAGCTCCATCGGCCACCGGACCGGAGTGCCAAAATTCTGGAGGAGAATGGATCGAGGAAGACGACGGCGGAAGCTTCGATCCGAGCTCATCATCTGGTTCTGGGGCCAATTCTATTTTTACGTACAGCAGAGTCCTAATATAATATGGAAGTCGACAATAAAAAACTTCAGGGTCCGAAATTATAGACGGGCTGATTATAATCCTCCTATCATACGCCTACGATCCAGCGGTACAGGCCCATGAGGCCCGCCTCGTCCTCGTCCGCCGCCCGCGGCGCCGCCATGGCCGCCGCTTCGGGGTCCCACCGCCACGAGTCCTCCTGCCGGTGGCTGTGGTGGCTCTGGCTCCACCGCGCGCTCCACCGCCCGGAGAGGGACGACGCCGAGGAGGCCAGCCGGTCCACGTACTCCCGGAGCCACCCGCGCGACCCCGCCGCCTCCGCCAGCGCCTCGCCCGGGCCCTGCGGCGCGGCGCGCTGCCCGGCCACCGCCGACTTGGCCGCCGCCGCCGCGGGCGCGCGATGCGTGCCACCACGGCCTCCACCTCCTCGTCCACGCGGTAGTCGAAGGAGCCGAGGGAGTATGTGCGGCGGTCGTCGCCCGCGGCGGACGAGCGTCGGTTGCTGACGCTGCCGATCTCGACGCGGAAGCTCCGGGACGCGTTGCTGCTGCTCCTCGCGTCCAGCGGCTCCTGCTGCGCGGCGGCGGCGGTGTAGGCGGCGGGGAGAGGCGGGTGCGGGAGCGAGATGGCGGCGCGGCAGAGCGGGCAGGACGGCGTGTTGCGGAGCCACGCGTCGACGCAGGCGGCGTGGAACGCGTGCCGGCACGCCGGGAGCAGCCGCAGCTCGGCGTCGGGCACGAACGGCGACAGGCAGACGGCGCAGTCGGGGGAGCTCTTGGGCAGCGCCGCCAGCGCCGACGCCATGGTGAAGAGCGGAAGCGACGCGATCAGCCGCTCCTTCTCGTCGTCGACCACCTCACCCCCTGCCGCTGCCGCTGCCCCCGTCTGGCCCGCCGCGGGTGTCGCCGGAGGGGCGGCCGCCTCGGCGTCGGAGCGGGAGGAGGCGCCGTGACCCCTGGAGACAGCGCTCGGGGCCGGAGAGGACGTTTGGCGCGAGGAGAGGCAGCGGAGGAGGAAGTGGATGGAGATGGAGGCGCAGAAGACGAAGGCGAGGAGCGCGGCGATGATGAGGAGCGACGGGGAGAGGTTGAGCGAGGAGGAAGGCGGCGACGGCAATGACGGCGTAGGGATGGTGACGGCGAGGGGGTCCCCGGCGTACGGCGGCGCGGGCGGCGGCATGGAGTCCATGGCGGAGATCGGAGAGGCAGGAGGAGAGCGCGTGTTTAAGGCTCGGTAGCTGGCCGCGGTCTCGAGCCTTTTATGGGTTTTGGGGTGCGGGGGCGTGGCGACGGAGAGCTATGCTACGCCATACTGCCGCCGTAGGCAGCGCAGCGGGGATGGAGAACTGGAAGGTAGTAAAAAATACTGCTGGTTTCGCCATCACAGGAAGCAGGAATGTGAATGGCCCTCACAGTTTCTCCACCCAACTTTTGTCGTTCATCTCACCATCTTTCGCTTTGCATTTTTGACTATGCTCATCATTCTGCACTGCAATTGCACAGCTGGATCGTTTCAGTTGTCTGTATTATGCGAAACTGCACGAGACAGGTCAACCGTTCCTACTCTAATCGGTCGTGTGGAGATCACAAATCCTACTTAATTCGATGTTCATATACTGCTACGTGATGTTTTAGCCTTGTTCCGCTGCAGTATTGACACGGTGCATTTGGCCGGATTCGACGAGTCGTCCCAAGTGACGGGACAAACAGAGAGCTGACGCCGGCCCTTTTGTCCATGGCCAGATGTAGTAAAAGGGAAGCCACAAACCATCCGATTTGCTTCGATTTGGGCCGCTTTTGTCCAACTATTCTGTGTGGGGGGCTTGCGCAATTAGCTTTGATTGACACGAGAAAAGCCGAATAGGCCCATTCTTTGCTCTTCCGGGAGAAGCTAAAGCCCTTTTCGTAGGACGCGACACGGCCAATTCGTGAGAATATGCACACTGTCGGTTTTTACTGCCGAGCTTTGTGGCTCATCGGAAGATCAAGCTGGAGTGACCGCACCGACAACGTATTTTGGTGTAAGAACAACCAATTCGATCGACTCTGCCATGAATGCACATACTGTATTAATTAAAATCACTATGGCGCGAGACATGCACGGCCGGCCTATATATTTCTCTACTAGACCTGCTGGGGCCATGGGTATCTACCCCGATCGGCGAAGTTGCTTGCGTTGGAAGCTCATTATAACTCTCTTGTCAATTTGTGAAGAAGAAGAAGAAGAAGAAGAAGAAGAAGAAGAAGAAGAAGAAGAAGAAGAAGAAGAAGAAGAAGATTAACAGCATATTTATTTTAAATTAGTTAAGGCGCATCAAAATTTAGATCGAGCGGAAAAAGGACGGCGTAGGTAGTAGTAATGCAATTGGGTGCCGGTACATGCTGCTCTGTACGGGCCTTTAATTTCCCATGTCTGTGAATTTATGAACTACATCAGTCACATAGCAACCTATTGTAGGCCCCGCGTTTCAGTGCACTCATGGCGTATCAAACGGGAAATTACCTAATCTGTGCAAGTAGAAATGTCCCTTGAATTTTGTTTTTGAAACGGATAAAGTCCCTTGAATTGATTAGCATAGTGTAGATCTCTCTCTCTCTCTCTCTCTCTCTCTCTCTCTCTCTCTCTCTCTCTCTCTCTCTCTCTCTCTCTCTCTCTCTAGCGAGCTGTCTGGATAATTTTGCGTCCGTCATCACGTAATACGCAATATATACTTAATTATCAACGAGCTGGGTAGCATTGTTAATTAGGAGCGATGATTAGAGAGATACTCCTATGTGGAATTTGACTTGGAATTGTTTAATGCCATTGGAATTCCATTGCACATGTACATGTAGATAGGTTGTTGGAGCCTGGAAGCTACGCCGGAGCATCGTTCAGCTGGAATAATACCAGCACTCACAAGTAAGCGGTCACATATGCGCTTGTCACCTGTTGGATTAATTGCCTCACATGCATCGCGATTTGATTTGACGAGCATGCATATGCATGGGTGCAGCGCGAAATGCATATACAAACCGATCGATCGACCAGCTTGCTCCAAGAGATTCTGTATCTCGTTAACAGTGCGCGCGGCCGGCGCTAAGCTCGTCGTCGGCGGGTTAGTTTCACTGGCAGCTGTGCCTATTGATGGAACGGCATGTGGACACTGTGCTGCGGCCTTGTTGAGCATCTCGTCACACATCGATCTCACTCACTCACATTAAATAGGTAACAAATTAGGAGCACGCACACACTGTGCATACAGTGTTGCTTAACCCTCATCATCAGGTCGATCGTCCAGGATGTGCAATAAGTTGGTGGTGGACCTGTACTCGCGACGGCCATGACCATGAGGGTTTAACAGCTTTGCGGCGAGGACATGAAGTTTTAACACCTAACGTTAACCCCTCCCGCTATGGTACAAGGGTACGTGTCACATTAATCTTAACGTAACTAACGCGGCGGCGCATGTGTGCAGCTCAAGAAACCTTTCAAGGAATTATGTAACACGGCAGAAATAATCCCTCCACGTACGTACATGTTGGGATCGATTGGTATCAGATCAGATCGTGGTTGCATGCATGCACGCCTCGAAGCACGGTGGTCGGGGCGGTCGTACGTACGTACGTAGGAGCGCAACATACGATTGGTAACGACGCGTCACATGGCCGTTAAGCTAGGTGGTAAGATTCATGATTTCCGGCTATGTGCAATTAGTGAGAGGAGACTTTCCCGTCGACGACAAGGTGCCTACGGTAACTTCGTAAATTTCAAGATGATATGTTGGATCAGAGGTGCTCATAGAGGTAGGGTGTGCGTGTGTGTTCATGGGGTGAGTATATGCGTGTGTATATGAGCGCTTGCATCTGTACTGTGTTAAAAAAAGCTAGATGGTAAGAGCAACTCCAACAGCTCATGAGAACCAACCTGTGGTTGGATAATTAGAGGGACTGTGCTATCCCAGCCCACCAGAGTTCAAATCCTGGTGCTCGCATTTATTCCTGGATTTTTGGCGATGTGCATTTAGTGGGAGGAGGCGTTCCCGTCAACGACGAGGTACCTATGGTGACTTCGTAAATTTTAAGATGATATGCCGGCTCAGTCTTTCAAAAGTGCTCATAGGGGTAGGGTGTGCATGTGTGTGTTTATAGGGGTGAGTGTATACGCGTGTATATGAGCGCTTGCGTCTGTACTGTGTTAAAAAAACTCCAACAACTCATGTAGAAACCTCACTATAAAAGTGGTTTTATGGATGGCCGTATAATTTATTCGACCCGCCAAATTATACGGAAACGGCTATCTTCATGTATAGTCATGGAAAGGCGAGGATGTTTTTAGGGGATTTTATAAAAAAAATTGGGTTTACGGTGGCTGTTGAAGAGCTTTTTTCTGCCTCAACTTCCCACAAATGATAGTTACTTAAGGTTTACAGGAACCGTTGGAGTTGCTCGTATTTGACCAGGAGTCAGATCTAAAGTTTGATGGTGCGTCTAGGGTGTTGCTCCTGTCAGATTGTTTCAACAGTAATGCCTTCGTATTTGGCGACCTGCTGCAAATCAGCAATGAAAGTGATATTTACCCATTCTCTTCGATGACCGTTATGGTGATGTCGGAGGTGGATGAGGAAGTTGGCATCAAGCTCAAAGGATTTTTCGATCTTGCTTGTAATTTTCTTTCTTGAGCTGGCGTTGTTTGGGCTGATTGGGTTGGTGCTGCTTTTTATTTTCCAATTTTGTCACGTTTCTTGTCTATATGGCTTGTAATTTGTTCTTCGTTAAATGAATGAGACGCGTATTACCTTGCCAAAAAAAAGGGATAGGTGGCAAGCGCGTATTCGATGAGCAGACTTACGATTTGTGGAACCACAATGGACCGAACATTAAGCTAAAACCATGTGTGCTTTATATAGATAAACAGTTCATGTCTTCGTGCCTGAAAAATTTGTAGGGGCACGCACCTATACACCCATTAATTTGTGTCATGATCGAGAAACTTGTTTTGGCGCAAATTGCTTAAAGAACAGATGAAAATTTAAAACCAGACCAATACAAGACAGTGCACAAGTTCTTAAGTGTACTAATACTTTCCCCAACCTTTCTTCTATGTCTTTTTCTTGTACCACAATCGTATGCAACATCTTTCCCATATTCTAACCTCGATTGTGTCTCCAAGTCTCCACCAAACCTGATCCCTACACGGATATCACCTCCAACCTACTCTAACATAACGCGGGATGAAGATGCCCACACAACTTGTGTCGAGAGAGGAAAATATGACTTCTCTTGTAACACGACCTTTCTCTTGAAGGGATTGTAGTAGGTGCCTCGCGACACCATAGGCACTACGGTGGCACCCTTATGTGTAGTTTTCATAATGGTGGCCTAGCAGTCTCCCGAATGGGAAAACTCAATCAAGATTTCAGAATGATGCTGATCATAAGGGATTAACCTGCCATCGGGTGGACTCTATGCTAGTATCATTTTTGGACGGGTCTTCATCGAATGCTTAACTTAGATAATTAAGTCATGTCGAGCCGTGGCTGACATAATAAGCCTCTCGAATCTTGTGGTTAAAGTGTACAACCTCTGCTGAATATAAAACTATTCAAACAGTTGTGTGACTTGTGTCCACAATCAATGACAATTCCCGTGACCACACTTAGCATATGTTCATGTTTTGGTTTACAACTAAGGTGGTAAGTTGTATTTTTGATGTGATACATGGTGGGAAAGGCCATTTAATTATGGACCTTGTCCTGAAGATAATGATATATGTGGAACTTGATTATGAAGGTATTGAATTCAGGGATAGTATGGTATCAAATTTGGATTATGATGAATCTTGAGAACATCGATGATCGGATTTGGAGTAAGAAGATTGACTGGGTTGCTTGCGAGTACATTCAAAGTTCTCACCTAGCATTTTTGTCACTGGCTATTAACTTGACCAGGCATGAAGTAGCAGTATATGGATGATGAGTTTGATGATAACCTCGCGAACTAGGGCGCAATCATAGTCAGTCGCATGTGGCGTACTGATGGGTCTACATGACGTGTTTGAAGATTCCCCTACAATGTTTGAAGTGGTAATTCATCACCTTGACAAGATGGACATAACTATGAAAGTATAAGCTCAATATTTCTGGATTTTCTTTTGTTATCAGTTCGACTATGCGCAACAACACACTGATCATGGAATCGCTCTAAGATGCACATGGAGGATTTGGTCAACTAAGCCGGGGTCACCACAGATCTGATCCGGGCTCAATATCCGTCTGATGCAACCCCTACCTGGCGTGCCAACTGACGGTGCAGAAAGTCGTCAATGCTATGATAGGGTGGCAAGCTTAGCCAGAAGTAACAGTGGGGAGTTCACAGAGGGGTTTTACCAGGTTCAGGCCCTCATGGTTGAGGTAATACCCTACTCCTTTGTTTTAGATTGATGTGGGAGCACCTCATGTGAGGGAGTTACAAGTGGCTCATGATAATGACTACCAAGGTCTGGGTATAATGGAATAGATGCCTCGAGCTACCCCTATGATACGTCTCAAACTTATCTATATTTTTTGAAGTATTCAATCTATATTCACATCATTTTACATCTTTTGGTGCATTTTTTATTTTTATTGGACTAACATGTTAATTAGTGCCCATAACCAATTGTTGTTTCCTGCATGTTTTTGTTTTCCATAAAATCTATATTTTTTAGAGATAAAAAATACACTGGGATTTATGAGGATTTATTTTGGAAAATAAGAGACCCAAGGTAATTGGACCCACCAGGAGAGGAGCTCCAGGGCTCCCGACGGTTGCCCCGCATGGCCATCGCACAGACTGCATGGTGGCCCCGCGTGGGGGCTGTGGAGGTCGGTTGGGGTTGCCCTTTTGAGGGTAGCTTTCCCCTGGAGTTGTGTAACCACCATAAAAATTTCGGATTTTCTTACTTACGGGTCTCTGGGGTTCGATAAAACGGTGAAACCTCCCAGATTTCAACGTAGAGAGACAGACAAAAATTTCAAGATTCAATCTCGGGGGAGGCTCCCACCCTTGGGAGGCTAAGAACGCCATGGACCAGTGGGGGAAACCTTCTCCCATCTAGGGAGAAGACCAAGGAAGAAGAAGGAAGGGGCCCTCTCTCCCCTTTCTCTCGGTGGTGCTGGAGTGCTGTCGGGGGAACCATCATCACTGCCATCGTCTTCATCAACATCCCCATCACCTTTCTCCCTCTTGATGCAACGTTCCACTCTCCCGGAAACCTCTATAATCCCTTGCTTGAACCTGGTGTTTGATGCTATATATTATTTACCAATGATCTATTACATCTCCATTATGTGTGAGTAAATTATTTTTGTCATATGGTTGGTTTGAGTCGCATGCCGTTATGTTCGTGTCCTTTGGGTTCCATCGTATGAGCGCGCACCTTAGGGTTTGTAGTATGTTGATAGGACTATGCATACGGTGGCCAGAGTGACAAAGTTACCTGACCACACCATAAAAATTGATGCATATGGGATGAAGGGGTACCAATATATCTTAATGCTATGGTTAGGTTTACCTTAATGAACTTGTTAGTATTCACATATGCTTGCTAATAGTTCCAACCATAAGTACGTATGATTCCAAGTATGATAGTATGTTATGAGAGACCTCTCCCACATATAAAACTGCAATGACGACTATCGTTCTAGTTACTTAGCCAATTGCCTAGGAACAATTTTGTACCGCATACCACCATTTTTCCACACTCGCTATACAAAACAACACCTAACTTTTATTTACAAGTTCTTTATTATCTTGGAAAGCTATCATTTTATATCCGCAAAGTACTTCTAATTTTACTTCCTAGGTAAAGCAAACAGTTGGTGTACGTAGGGTTGTATCATTGACACATAGGACCTAAGGGAATATGAATCATTCCTTTAGCTCCTTGTGGGTTCGACACTCCATACTTACCACCTTCATCATTGGAAAGTGCAACTACAATTCCTTGCACTTGGGGATTATCACCCTACCATCGCCTTATAAAGGGGCCGAGAGCTAGGGTTTACATGTTTCCTAACCGACCTCATCGACGAGTGTTTCTTGGCTTGCACGCCTAGATCATGCTTCACCTTCGAGTCCGGCCCCTGGACTGAACGCCAAGATAGAGCTGCTGTTAGGCCCCCTGGTCCTCGAGGCTAGGCCAGTATCGAGCTTCCCATCCGATGGGCCATACCTGATGAAAGATCGAGGATGTCGCCTAGAGGGCGGGGGTGAATAGGCACTTTTAAAATAATTACGGTTTAGGCTTGAACAAATGCGGAATAAACCTAGCGGTTAATTTGTCAAGTACAAAACCTACAACAACTAGGCTCACCTATGTGCACCAACAACTTATGCTGAGCAAGATAAACTACTAGGTGATAGCAAGATATATGACAAGAAACAATATGGCTATCACAAAGTAAAGTGCATAAGTAAAGGGCTCGGGTAAGAGATAACCGAGGCACGCGGAGACGACGATGTATCCCGAAGTTCACACCCTTGCGGATGCTAATCTCTGTTTGGAGCGGCGTGGAGGCACAATGCTCCCCAAGAAGCCACTAGGGCCACCATAATCTCCTCACGCCCTCGTACAATGCAAGATGCCATGATTCCACTAAGGGACCTTGAGGGCGGTCACCGAACCCGTACAAATGGCAACCCTTGGGGGCGGTCACCGAACCCGTACACTTTGGCAACCCTTGGGGGCGGTCACCGGTACCCGTCAAATTGCTCGGGGCGATCTCCACAACCTAATTGGAGACCCCGACGCTTGCCCGGAGCTTTACACCATAATGATTGAGCTCCAAACACCACCAACCATCTAGGGATCCCAAGCACCCAAGAGGAACAAGCTCAAGGGTACCAAGCACCCAAGAGTAATAAGCTTCTCAACTTGTAACTTCCAAGTATCACGTGGAGAACTCAAACCGATGAACCAAATGCAATGGCAAGGGCACACGGAGTGCCCAAGTCCTTCTCTCCCAAATCCCACCAAAGCAATTAATGCTAGGGAAGAAAACGAGAGGAAGAACAAGGAGGAGAACACCAAGAACTCCAAGATCTAGATCCAAGGGGTTCCCCTCACATAGAGGAGAAAGTGATTGGTGGAAATGTGGATCTAGATCTCCTCTCTCTTTTCCCCCAAAAACTAGCAAGAATCCATGGAGGGATTGAGAGATAGCAAGCTCGAAGAAGGTCAACAATGGGGGAAGAACACGAGCTCAAAGGATAAGGTTGAATGGGGAAGAAGACCCCCTTTTATAGGAGCTCCCGAATCCAACCGTTATGTGCTCAGTCCGCGCACGAGCGGTACTACCGCTCAGGGGAGCGGTACTACCGCCGGGGTGGTAGAACACAGAGAGCGGAGCAAAATAGAGGGAGCGGCAGAGTCGTATGAGTGGCACTACCGCTGGAGCCAGCAGTACTACCGTTGGCTACAGCAGTACTGCCGCTTGGCCCAGCGGTACTATCGCTGGACCACGCACAACGCCTACAACGAGAATAGGGAGAAGGGACAGGGAGGAGAGCCATTGAGGGGCACTACCGCACACGAGCGATACTACCACTCCTACTGCCGCTACTACTGCCGCTGAACCCGACACGAGAAAACCACGTCTCGAGTCGAGGCGGTACCAGCGCGGAACCGAAGCCGTACTACCGCTTATGGCCATGGGGGGTACTATCGCTGTGAGACAGCGGTACTACCTGCTACCTCTTGAGCACTGCGTTGGTTTTCCCTTGAAGAGGAAATGGTGATGCAGCAAAGTAGCGTAAGTATTTCCCTCAGTTTTGAGAACCAAGGTATCAATCCAGTAGGAGACCACGCTCAAGTCCCACGCACCTACACAAACAAATAAGGACCTTGCAACCAACGCGATAAAAGGGGTTGTCAATCCCTTCACGGCCACTTGCAAAAGTGAGATCTGATAGAAATGATAAGATAATATTTTTGGTATTTTTATGATAAAGATAAAAAGTAAAGATTGCAAAGTAAATGGTAATAGAAATAGGTTGTTGACGGAAGATTAATATGATGGAAAATAGATCTGGGGGCCATAGGTTTCACTAGTGGCTTCTCTCAAGATAGCATAAGTATTACGGTGGGTGAACAAATTACTGTCGAGCAATTGATAGAATTGAGCATAGTTATGAGAATATCTAGGTATGATCATGTATATAGGCATCACGTCCGTAACAAGTAGACCGACTCCTGCCTGCATCTACTACTATTACTCCACACATTGACCACTATCCAGCATGCATCTAGAGTACTAAGTTCATAAGAACGGAGTAACGCTTTAAGCAAGATAACATGATGTAGAGGGATAAACTCATGCAATATGATATAAACCCCATCTTTTTATCCTTGATGGCAACAATACAATACGTGTCGTTTCCCCTACTGTCACTGGGACCGAGCACCGCAAGATTGAACCCAAAGCTAAGCACTTCTCCCATTGCAAGAAAGATCAATCTAGTAGGCCAAACCAAACTGATAATTCGAAGAGACTTGCAAAGATAACCAATCATACATAAAAGAATTCAGAGAAGATTCAAATATTGTTCATAGATAATCTTGATCATAAACCCACAATTCATCGGATCTCGACAAACACACCGCAAAAGAAGATTACATTGAATAGATCTCCAAGAGAAACAAGGAGAACTTTGTATTGAGATCCAAAGAGAGAGAAGAAGCCATCTAGCTAATAACTATGGACCCGAAGGTCTGAGGTAAACTACTCACACATCATCAGAGAGGCTATGGTGTTGATGTAGAAGCCATCCGTGATCAATGCCCCCTCCGGCGGAGCGCCAGAACAGGCCCCAAGATGGGATCTCATGGGTACAGAAGGTTGCGGCGGTGGAAATAGGGTTTTGGCTCCTCTGCTGATGGTTTGGGGGTACGTAGGTATATATAGGAGGAAGAAGTAGGTCGATGGAGCCACGAGGGGCCCGCGAGGGTGGAGGGCGCACCCAGGGGGTAGGCGCGCTCCCCTGCCTCGTGGCTTCCTCATTGGTTGCTTGACGTCCACTCCAAGTCCACTGGATCACGTTTGTACCGAAAATCACGTTCCCGAAGGTTTCATTCTGTTTGGACTTCCGTTTGATATTCTTTTTCTGCCAAACACTGAAATAGGCAAAAAACAGCAATTTGGGCCGGGCCTCCGGTTAATAGGTTAGTCCCAAAAATAATACAAAAGTGTATAATAAAACCCATTAAACATCCAAAACAGAATATATAATAGCATGGAACAATAAAAAATTATAGATACGTTGGAGACGTATCACTACCGCTTGTGGTGATACGCGGTACTGCCGCTCCAACCCAGCCGTACTACCGCTGGCGCCATCCTTATGCCTCTTACATGAAAACAAGTACACCCCAAGGAAAACCAAAACTGCCACAACTTCTGCAAATGAGCTCCGAATAGAGCAAACTCAAGCTTGTTGGATAGATGACGACAAGTAGCATCCAACAGCGACTGGTTATAGAAAGAAGTGGAAAGGGAGGTATTCCTAACAAAAAGAGGAGAGAAACTTCCAACAGAGAAGAACCGGCATATCCTCCAACATCGAAAACATCATAGAAGATGCATGTGAACTCCGTTTTCAATGAACTTGAGCTTGTCATCAAGATGACCATAAGCTCTGAGACTCACAAAGAGAACCAAACAAGAACCAAGAAAGATGATGCAATGATGCAATGGTTTGAGCTCTCTAGAATGATATGATCAAGCTACTCATGGAGAGCCCCCCTTGATAGTACAGCAACCGATCCTATAACCCGGTCTCCCAGCTACCACCATGAGACCGGTAAAATAGAAAATCTATCAAGGGCAAACCTTTGCCTTGCACATGGTCCACTTGAGCTAGATGATGATGATCTTGACTCCCTCAAGTTGGACCACCTTTCTTGATTGAGTTGGCTCGATGAAGACTAGTTGATTGCTCCCCCACACTCCACTATGGATGAGCCACTCTTCCGTACGTCTTCGCAAGTCCATTATCACCACAATGGACGGCAAGCTTCAAGCATTTGATCTCTTCGTGATGCTCCACTTGAACTTACACACCGCAATCTAACCCCACAAAGAACTCTCACTAATACCATGGGTTAGTACACAAAGCGTAATTGAGAATGCTTACCATACCATGGGATCACTTGATCCCTCTCGGTACATCTTCTACGCTTTGTGTGCTGATCAACTTGATTCACTCTTTCACTTAGTCTTGATCAACCTCTCAGATGACCAATCTTTAGGTAATTCCTTGAATAGCACCTTAGTCATCACAAACTTTCCTTGAAACCAACAAATGGACTCCAAGAAAAGCCTATGGACAAATCCTTCAAATATAATTCAAGGAAACCATTAGTCCATAGAGATTGTCATCAATTACCAAAACCACACATGGGGGAACCGCATGTCCTTTCACCCGATGTATTGTACCATCAATGTGCGTCCATCATTCCTATTTCTAAGTAACACATGATGCCCGACACTTGCTGATTTAACACCACCTCCGGGTTCCAAAATGATACGTCGCTAAGAGGGTTACACCCCCCAAGGATTTCTAATGGCTCTCATAACCATAAGAATGAATTGTATTTCGCGTCGGCTCGTCAAGCCTATCACAATCCTCCTTCATTTGCCCTGACTAGGGACCAATTGTCTTTAGAAGTACATAGGCGGAGTTACAATCAAATTTCTAATATTTCACATAATTGTTGCCATTATTCTTGATAGAGCAATGTTGCCTTATTCTATCAATCTATCACAAATTCATAATCCACCATAACAATGTACAAATAGGAAATTATGACCTAAACATCAATAGTTGAACAAGATCATGTCATCTTAACATAAGTAGTTGAACAAGATTGTCTCAAAAGAGCTTTAAAAGATGTAAAGATCTTGCAATCCATACATCAGTGCTGACACCAAATTGAATTGAGTACCATCCTTTTTTTTGCGAATGGAATTGAGTACCATCCTCAGGAATAGATCTGTTGCGTACATACACATTGTGCCAAGTGCTAACACAAAGGCTTATTGCGTGCATACACCTTACATAAAAAAATATTTGAACCAAAATTTTGCACAACATTGTGCTCACCATATATTGAAATTCAAAATCATTTAAGCTCTCGCCCATATATAACATAGGTAAATTTTGCTCTCCCTGCTGAAATGGCACATCTATGCCTCTATACGGGCTTCGGTGTTAATGACAAATGATTAAGAGACTAAAAACTTGCATTGATCTATGCCTAAAATGACAACTTGTAGGAACCGGGGTGTAAGCGTGTGACTCTCGTCCATGGTGCTGCAAACTTAATTCCTGAGCATACATATGTTCGTCATAAACATTCAATTAGCTGTAATTTAATTACACCTACATGATCTTTGTATAAATCTTTAGGCGTAGCCACATAGATCTACAGAAAATGTGGCATATTACTCTATTAATTATGCAAGTGATGTACGGCCCATGGTTTGTAGTTTTGCACCTTGTCCTCTGTGCAGAAAATTCAATCCACATTACTTAATTACCTTGTCACACGATCTTGGGGTTGAGGGTGGATAAGCTAACCACTAGCTAGTCACGTAAGTTACGGCGCTAGAGATGCCTTGAGACACACTACAACCTTGTTCTTTGTCATTCCACCCCCCTGGAGACCGGCAAACAACGCAAAGCAGTAACACCCGTCACATCATTATGCACAACCAATGTCTCAAGCATGTAAGCACAAACTAAACTAGATTAACGTGCGCTGCTCTAGTGGAATCCATGGGGCAATGGAACCGGGAGGAGTTCAGGAGTTTTGTACTATATTGCACCAAGGTCAGTCTCCTGGCTAGTGATTATACTATTATGGGCTCTCATGATGCAAGGGGCCTAGGGATTGAGGACAGAGGTGATATGAAACGTCTTCGTTTGTACATGATCGAGAGTTGAGAATAGTTTATGGCTGCTACTAACGGTCAAAATTGCTTCTACCTAGTACGTACTACTATATTACTACTAGCAAATTAAAGCTAGCCAGATTAGGTATACTTGGCTACATGTACGACATGTTTCTCCCGTGTGATTTCCGATGTGCAACCACAGTGTGGGTGTTAATTGGCGGTAAACCAACACAGTACACAGTACAATATTACTAGTATTTCCTCCCTTTCTTTTTACTCCGCATATTATACTTATTTCAAGTCAAACATTACAAAGTTTGACCGAATTTATATTAAAAATATCAACATTTATAATGCCAAATACATATACTATCAAACTACATTTCATAAGAGCATCTCCAACAACCGCGCTATATAAGCGCCGCGCTGAAAAATCAGTGTTTTGTGCGCGCGCTACCGCCCCGGGCGCTCCAACGGAGACGCAAAAACCGCGCGGGGGGCATATCTAGTTCAGCGCGCGGGCCGAAATGCCATCGCGCTCCGCTTATTTGCTGCGCCCGCTCCTGCGCGCAGAACTCTCGAGCGCTCGCTCGCAACTCCACCCACCCCATCCAGCAGCGGCGCCGCCGCCGCCCGCGCCACCCGGCGACCATTCCGGCGCTTTCCCGGCCTATCCCCGCGCCGCGGCGGCTTCCTCCGTCTCCCTCTAGTCACCGCCGCCCCTCGCGCGCGGCAGTCCTCCGAAGAAAAGCGCCCGGGCGCTCGCTGCCGCTCGACACCCGCAAGGTGTTCGACAAAACACCCACAAGGTATGTATTGCTCAAACTTCATGAATTTGGTGCATGTTGATTGTAGTTTTTATAGCCTAGTATTGAACATTGTAGATGAGTTCGTCGTATGATTCTTTCGAAGAAGAATTTGATATGGAAGAGGAGGAGGATCTTGCAATGATCCTAGCTATGCACATCAATAAAAAACCGAAGCACGGTGATTCGGTTATGGGTCGGCAGAAAATTTGGAGGGATAGGATCGATGCCCACAACAGATTGATCAGGCATTATCTTGCGGAGAATCCCACATACCCCGAGTCGTACTTTCGTCACCGGTTTAGGATGAGCACCGAGTTGTTCAGGCGCATTGCAGAGAAACTAGCAAGCCATGACCGGTTTTTTCAGCAAAGGAGGAATGCCGCCGGAGAGCTCGGGCATAGCACCTTTCAGAAGGTGACAGCCGCTTTGCGTATGTTGGCATACGGTATCCCGGCTGATCTAGTTGATGATCACTTGGCTATGGGTAAGAGCCAAGCAATCATGTGTGTCAAGCGCTTCGCAGTCGGAATTGTCCAAGTGTTTGGCCAGGAGTATTTGAGATCTCCCAATGCCGAAGATGCCGCAAGGCTATTGGAGATGAACAAAGCTCACGACTTCCCATGTATGCTTGGCTCAATAGATTGTATGCATTGGAGTTGGAAGAATTGTCCAAAGGCATGGCATGGGCAATTCCACGGCCAAAAAAAGGGTTCCACTATAATCCTTGAAGCGGTGGCCGATCAAGAGACTTGGATTTTTGAATGACATCAACGTTGTCAACCGGTCACCACTGATGAATAAGATTGCAAATGGTGATTTGCCAGCGGTGCAGTTTGTAGCAAATGGTCGTACATACAACTATGGCTACTATCTTGCGGATGACATCTACCCAAAGTGGCAAACATTTGTGAAGCCGTTGAAAAAAACGGAAGGTAAGAAAAATCTTGATTTCCACAATGCTCAGGCGGCGGCTAGAAAAGATGTGGAGAAAAATCTTGATTTCCACAATGCTTAGGCGGCGGCTAGAAAAGATGTGGAGAGAGCTTTTGGGATTTTGCAATCCCAATTTACTATTGCGAGAGGACTGGTTAGATTTTGGGATCAAAAGATGCTTTGATACATCATGCACGCTTGTGTGTTCATGCACAACATGATCATCGAGAATGAGCGTGACCAAGATGTAGACTACTCTCAGTATGACCCCTTGGGACATCCCGTGCGAGTGCGACGGAGGGCCGAAAGGGTGGCCCGTTTTGTTGCCTCCTATCATGCCATTCGACGTTCCGCAGCGCAAGATGATCTTCAGAAGGATCTCATTGAGGAGTGGTGGGCTTGGAATGGCCGACAATGAGCATCATGATTTGTGCGTTTGATGTTGATTGTTGAACTATTTGTTGTATTGAACGATAAACTATTTGTTTGGGTTGTAATAACGAAATTAAACTATTTATTGTTGATTTATTTTGTTTGTGTTTGACCTTTTTGCTTGTGTTCGGAATGCATATGGTGTTTGTGCGAGAGTCGCTGCTGCTGTATTTTTTTGCGCTCTTTGAGCTACTGCTGCGCTGCATTTTAGCGCTTGATTCTTTGGAGTCGGTATTACGCCGCCGCGTCAAACCAGGCGATGAGCGCGCGGTAAAGTAGTTTTTAGCGCGTGGCGTGTTGAGCGGCTGTTGGAGATGCTCTAACGAATCTATCAGTATTGATTCGATATTGTGAATGTTGGTATTTTTTTTATAAGTTTGGTCAAAATAGATACTCTGATTCGGACAAAATTTATATGCAGACTAAAAAAGGACAGGAGAGAGAGAGTACTACGCTACCGCAACAGTGAACTTTTCCAAGATCACACGGGACCTGCCTGAATTTACTGTCCTCCAAGCTACACTTTTGTGTCAAAAGTGCAAAAGACATGCAGCACTAGCCAGCTCGACATCCTCGCACAGCAGAACTCATGTGAATGAAGGAATTCTTGAGCGGTGCCCGGTAGCATTAAGGCTGCAGGCATGCATGCCTGCATGCGGGTTGGATTTGATTTGAAGGTGCACCTTCTTGGATCCCTACCGCCGTCGACAACGGAGGCAGGCACGGTTCATCTGGTGCCGAATTTGGGTTGAATGATTCATGAGAGATCGAGCGAGATCCCTGTCTCGCTCGCTGGATAGCTCATCCCTGACCGATGCACCGCCATGATGGGCGTCAGGGGCAAGCTGAGCTGAGTTGCCCTTGTCGATCGATCTCCTCTGCCACCTTTCGATCTCCCAATCTCCCCAAGGCTATGATGTCATGATGAAAGTTGGCGGGAAAGAATCAGGGGCCGATCAACGCTTCGGCAGTACGCCCATGTGGTGCTCGAACACGAAAGGGGGCTGCTGCTTGCTAGCTCCTTTTCCTTTCTCTCTGCTCGCCGTCCAGTGGAGCAGAAAAGGGTCTGAAACTGAACCCTAGCCTCCGAGTAGTTTACCTGCAAATCGCTGCCGAATTTTGTAACCTTGACACGGACGTATCGATTCAGGGTAGTAATCCAAAATGACTCGATCATGGACTCGATCAAATCTTGACCAGTGACATGGGATCTTATGCCGAGCTGACATGACAACAGCTTCATGGAAGGTGATCTGCTGACGTGCGTGCAGCCGGACAACGCCGATTAGTCAATTACTTGCCGCATTCTCCAGAACAACACGTACACACGCAAAACAAATACATAGGGAATGCACGTGCTTTTACTACTCAGAAATTAACAAATTATACGGTCGTAATCGAAGAAGCATTTGCATTGGAGTTTACTAGCACTGCCGGTGCAGGTTAATTCATTGGAAAAGATAGGGTAGGTACAAAACAAATCTAGGTGATGTCTCACGCGACCTAATTCTCCATGGCATCGATCATTGCCCGGATGCCGCCACCTGAGCACGAGCTTTCGTCCGTTTGGACTCGCGTGGAAAATTCGGGGCCGGCGGTTGACTAGACCTGTTCTGCTCCAAGTAGCAGGCGAAAGCGAAAAGAGTCAAGACATGTTGCTCACCAAGAACATGCCCATCCTAATCCGATCGAAAGGGCAAAGCGCGAGCCGACTTCTTTTCCCGTGCTTCTTCTTCTTCTTTAACAAATGGAAGGAAAGCAGGCAGAGATGCGCGTCGGCGGTAAAACATGGGCGATCGGCGTTACGCAAGGCTGGGGCAAAAGGAGTCAGCGTTTGTTTCGCTTTGCCTTTTCGTTCCTTCTTTTATTTTATTTTTGCTTTGTGCCGTGGATGCCAAGCTTAATGGAGGCTTATGCGAGAATGTTGTTGTTCGATGGGGCTGACTTTTGCACTTCAAAATTTACCGTGGAATGTAATGGAAGATACAACCTAGGAGATACACAAGAGTATAAATAGCTAAGCACCACTACAAAGACATCAAAATCAGAGTGGCGCAGCGGAAGCGTGGTGGGCCCATAACCCACAGGTCCCAGGATCGAAACCTGGCTCTGATACTTATTTTTGTTTTTTCTCACTTTTTTCTGACAGAATTAGTTTGTTCTTTCATGGAAGGACTAATCTGTAGTCTGAAGATTGTATTATGGAGTATACAGAACTATAGAAGATTGGCAATGTCAAGTACTGTACACAGATGAATGGTCCAAAGGCTGGAGGGCTCCAATTTGGGGTGGGGGATCCTGAAACAGATGCCTTTTCTTGACAGAGAATTGGGTTCCAGTTGCTTGTCTAAATGGTTGTCATCAGAGATGAATCAGGAGAGGCCATGGATGTCTTACATTTCAGAAGATGTCAGCTGGGTTGCCACAAAGTTTTTGTTTGAAACCGATTCTGCACAACCGAAGATTGTGGTGACCTCTGAAGATTACGATCTGCCGGCTTTAGGAGCTAATATTCAGAAATATAAAGTTTCAGTTGTGTGTAGGTTTTACTGATGTGTGTGTTGTGTCTTGCCCACAGCTTGGAATTTAGCTGCGCATAGTGCTAATTTGGGAGCTGGAACCAGTGAGACAATGCACTTTACTGACCTGTATCTCATTTTACCTACTGTTAGAAAATACTTATGCTTTCAGTGTTGCAAACAGTTAATTGAGGGTTCACAGCTTACGAGAGAGAGGAACAACTAGCATTTACCTGTAACTTGTAAAGTGACTGAACATTCACATGTTCCTGAAACTGTACTATCAAATTGACTCATTAGTGTCTAGTGTTTTGGCATTTACTGAAATTTGGATACCCAAACAGGTTGATGTGGTGGGGGTTCTGAATTCAGATAGGGAGAGGATTGTGGTGACCTCTGAAGATTACGATCTGCCGGCTTTAGGAGCTAATATTCAGAGATATAAAGTTTCAGTTGTGTGTAGGTTTTACTGATGTGTGTGTTGTGTCTTGCCCACAGCTTGGAATTTAGCTGCGCATAGTGCTAATTTGGGAGCTGGAACCAGTGAGACAATGCACTTTACTAACCTGTATCTCATTTTACCTACTGCTAGAAAATACTTATGCTTTCAGTGTTGCAAACAGTTAATTGAGGGTTCACAGCTTACGAGAGAGAGGAACAACTAGCATTTACCTGTAACTTGTAAAGTGACTGAACATTCACATGTTCCTGAAACTGTACTATCAATTGACTCATTAGTGTCTAGTGTTTTGGCATTTACTGAAATTTGGATACCCAAACAGGTTGATGTGGTGGGGGTTCTGAATTCAGATAGGGAGAGGAAATGCCACAATTCCTTGTTTTGGTGTGTATACTTACAAGGTTGTTTTCTCAGAATTGAGTAAATTTTAATACTCCTACTAAAAGCTTATGTGTTAAATACAAAGAGATGGCTAGTACATCTAACTCAACAATGTCTGAATGAGTTCAAACCTTCATATATGTACTCTGAGCAAATATACAATTAGAGCAAAATTAATTGGACCATAAAATCTTTTCCAAATGGTTGCTCAAAGAAAAAATCTTGTGTGAGTAAAAATAACTATATGGCTTAAGTAGCGGATAGGTTATCTATTTGACATCTGAGTTTTCAACTAAACCACAACTGCATTTCAGGGAGTGACTTACATACCTAATTTTATTTTACTCATTAGATACCTTGCCTTAGCATGTATGGACCTGCTTGTTTTGTTGAGCCTGACAGGAGGCCTAGGTGACATTGACACTCTATTTAAATCAGATTTCAAAATAATGACTTAGAAAGTCGGTGCTAAGAATGAAGAAATTTTAACTAATGGGATTAAGTCTCAAACTAGCTGGGCCTACAGACTTCCTTAAGATTGTTCTGATATGTGTTCACTGCACTAAATTTGATTATGTGATAATGGTAGGTTTGGAGGTTGGATAGTTAAATACACTTTCTAGGAATGAAGAAACTGAGGGAAGAGATTTGATAGTGGAGGGTTTGGAGGATTGGATGGTCAGGTAGTTCCTGGCAATGAAGAAACTAAAGCAATAGATTTGCTCAATGTGCATTAAAACCAACTGAATTTATCTATGTTCATTTCGCGACACTCTCCAAAAACATTTTTCGGCCTATATTCAATCTACACTCTGGCAAAGATGGCTATACAAATCCTGTTCTTTCATGGATCTACTAATCTGTAGTCTGAAGACTGTCTTATGCAGTATATATAACTAGAAGTTTAGCAAGCGCACATGAATGGTCCAAAGGCTGGAGGGGCTCCATTTTTGGGGGGCTGTGCTGAAACAGAGAACCTTTTCTTGGGAGAGAATTAAATTCCAGTTGCTTATCTAAACTTCTAAACTGGTAAACACACAAGAATTCATCAACCTTTCGCGGTTTACATCCCATGTTGAACCCCATGACAATCTCCATGGCCTCTGTTTATCAAGCCCAATTCATGGGGCCCAGTGCCACTTTGCTTAAGCCTACATTTCGAAATTTTGGGCTCCTCCAAAATGTAAGTTCTTCGCTTGGCTCATCGTTCAAAATGGACAGCACCGTCTTGCCAGGCATGGATGGCCGAGTTGCGGGCTTTGCCCCCTTGTGTAATAGGGGCCCGGAGACAGCTGCGTGTTTGCCTTATGAGTCGCTTCTCGCTACACATTTGGAATATGGTGAAGGAATGGCTTGGGGACTTGGCCTTCTGGACTATGAAGAATTTCTTAATTTTTGTGAAATGCTATAAAGATTTTTTTAAACAAAATACTATAATAGCATCGCAAACATATGTCTCCTATTTTTGCACTAGTATGTATTGAGATAATTGTGTACTTTAAGATAATTGTTCCTGACTATCAAAAAGAATGTTCATGTATTGCAAAAGGATGTTCATCTATTGCAGAATAAATATACATGTATATGAAAAAATAAATGTTCATGCATCCCAGAAAAAAGCATGTATTTAGCACAAAAGGACATACAAAAAATATTTAAAATAAAAGGAAAACAAAAGTGAAAATAGATAGACAAAGCAAAAATGAAGTAAAAGTATAAAAAATAGAATCAAAACAAAAAAGAAAAGAAAAGAAAGTCAAATGAAAATGAAAATGAATTAAAAAAAAGAAAAGAAACACCCAAGAAAAACAAATAGTACTCCCTCCGTAAACAAATATAAGAGCGTTCAGATCACTACTTTAGTGATCTAAACGCTCTTATATTTCTTTACAGAGGGAGTAGTTGCAAGCAAATAAAAAAAATCAAATAAACTCATAGTGGGCCCTGCACAAGAAAACGAAGTTGCCTTACTCCCTACAATGGACGCTGAAGAAGAAATGCAAAGAATGACCCCTGAAAAAAGGAAATGCCAAGGACTACACATTTTTTTTGTCTTTTGGCTCAGTTCTATATAGTTTGATTTTTAGAAAGGCTTCGTAAGACTCCCTGCTAAACACTTTTCCTGCAGTCGATTTTGCATGCTACCTGCCAAAACAGCAGGCATACACATTTATCAAGAGATTTTATGCGAGCCATATCTCGAACGTGAAATGCAGATGTCGCTAACTACTCCCTCCGTTCACAAATAATTGTCTTTCTAGCCATCTCAAATGGACTACAACATACGGATGTATGTGGACATGTTTTAGAACGTATATTCACTCATTTTGCTCCGTATGTAGTCACTTGTTGAAATCTCTAGAAAGACAATTAAATGAGTGAATCTACACTTTAAAACATGTCTACATACATCCGTATGTAGTCCATTTGAGATGGCTAGAAAGACAAATATTTGGGAACGGAGGGAGTATTTAGGAACGGAGGGAGTACATGGATACAGATAGCAAATGACTCAATTCTTCTGTAATGAAAAACTGGAAATTTTCCTTTTTACATCACACACTCAACACATCAGGTTGTCAAAATTGTCAGAGAAAGATATTCCCAACCATGAAGACTGGGCTTATACATGCAGCTACACTGTAACAGATATTACATCATGACAAGATTACATCCCCCAAATTTCGTTGGCGCTGTAGAATTGAATGTATAAACCATAAGAAAATGTCCTTCGAAGCAGCAACATTGATTGCCCAATGCATCAGTCAAGGGGGTGAGTCATCAAACTTTGTCTCGGCTGATGGGTTAGAAAGAGTGTGCTGGTACTGATCACTGAAGATCATATCAAGTGTGCCTAATAATCCAAGATAGTTGCCATATCCATGAGTACATCATTCCGATGCCACAGTACATTGAAACTATCATGAGAGGTAGGAACGGAAGTCTATCCCCAAATACATGGTGATGGAATAGTCGAGACCAGAATTCTATAGCAAACATTCCTAGAAGATAGCCCAAACTGATCCATCCAGTGAATTTTTTCTCGACTATGCTGTCTGATGCATCTAATTTCTTCCCTCCCGGAGCAGGGTTTGCAGCGAAATGGGATGAAAAACCTACCCACATGAGAGCACTGTAGGTCAACAGCAGCAGCACTTTTATTGGGTATTCTTGGTCCTCAAACAACAATGGGAACAGAGAGTAGCATGAAACTGCAAATAAAATTTGTTTAAACAAGTGAACATTACAGAAAACAAACAACAATATCATCAGTGCACAAGTCAGTGTTTAAACCAAAACATTTAGCAATTGTTCAGAGGGCTCAAGCGCTTCATATTGTGGTGATGCTGGCAGACAACACTTTGCCAAAGGTGTTGACATAGAGAAACAACAATGTCACTGCAGCAATCAGAACTGCGCAGCCATTGAGCAAGATTAAACTGTGGCAGAAACATACCTATTGACAATAAGAAGTAATGCCTGACGTCGTCCAAGCTATCCATGGCAATTAGGGCAAGAGGGATAGTGAAATGAAGTGATGCCTTCTCATGTACATGCCATCCAAACATAAACCCACATGAACAAGCATATGCCACCCATCTAATTATGTGTTTTGATTGGGGGTTAGCGAATGCTTTGACAAGACAAGGAGTCATAGCAAGTATAACCAATAAGAAGGTAGTTATTGGGGTGACCTGCAATCCATAAGGTTCAAATAACAAAGTTTATCAAACTATATTAGTTCCAAATTCTTCCCTTGGGTAAAAAGGGGACAGTAGACGAGACAAAACCTTTGGAAGAACAGAAAAAGGAGATGAATCACCAACAAGCCCCCTGGTAAATGATGCTTCAGGTATCTCGATACTGAATCCTAGTCTTCTAAGAAGAAATGCAAGGATCTTGTCAAGTACTATATAGAATACCCAAAAGTTTGGAGCCCAGTAAGCATGAAATAGGCCCCGGCCAAAAGGAAACAATCGGCTTAAGAGTTGTTGCATCTGCAAAATTGCCAAAGCAATAAATGTGGTAACCATGGTGTCAACAGTACAACTAAATTCATTAGAGCATATTGGTATGACTGTTATGTGGCAAATTTCAAAAATTTACGTTAGTGGATATCTTCATGAAACCAAAATTAGTATGATGTACAAAGAATAATGCCTATTGTTAAATACTTGCAGGAAAAAAAATCACTTGAAATACTTGCAGGAAATTGACCTAGATTAAGCAAACCCAATTACATTTAAGAGTGTAAGTTCCGAAACAAAAGTTACAAGGCATTGTAATCAGCTGCTATTCCTTTTGTATTTGTGCAAACCAGCACCAACATAAGTATTATTTGATTATTATAAATTCACCATTTCTACCGAATTCAGTGCTAAATGACTAGAATTATGATGAAATTCATGAGAACACATTGACAATTACTGTTGACACATAAAATGGAAAATGACAAAATGGTATAGACAAACTCACATTAGGGCAAATGCCTTTATGCAACTTAAACTTAGCAATATACAGACAGAAAATATTTCTTGTTAAATACCTGTACTAAATTCACGTTGCTGAACTTTAGCCAACATAATTGTGTCTAAGAATGCAGAGTTCTGGACATACTTATGTGCATGAGAAATCTATATTTGTTTAAGAGAATGAATAGACAATATATGTGTTCCACATACAGCAAAATCTAGTCAAAGAGATATTGCATAGCCTTGACTACAGAGATACCATTTCGTTCAGCGATTGTAAGTGGATCAAGATGAGAGCATCTTCAGTTATACGCCATAGCAATTACCAGAACTGAAACAAAAGTTACGAGAAACTTGCACAAGTCTATCAGCTTCTGTTCCATATTTTTTTTCTGTTGCAAACCAGCACGGACACAGTAATTACTCGAAACTTTACAGATTTCTACCAAATTCAATGTTGACCGACTAGAATTTAACTCTAGAACACTTCTCATTCTCATGAATTCACAATGCCTCCTAAACTTGATTTCTAACTTGTGTTGAAAACTATGATTGTGACAACAATGACCAAATGATCATGAAGAAACATCCAATTCCAAACTGAATTAACGGACCAACTCACCTGCCCATAGTACACGAAGGGCGCAAATGCCATGGCAAAAACAGAAACCACGCCAGCACCCATGAGAACCAGCCTCCCGAGGCCCCTCGCTAGACCCCGGCCACAGCAATAATGCCGGAACAAGTACACGAAATAGACCGGCGCAGCCACGAGAAACAGGTGCTTCGAGCACAGCAATGCTGCAAACACAACTCCCCCGGCAAGATCCTTCCCCTGCTCTAGAAAATGCAGGGAAAGCAACAGCAGCCCCATCAGGAACCCGTTGTACTGAAAGTGAATGTGGTCCACGATGAGCAGCGCCGGTGACCACAGGACGAGCAAGAGAGCGAGGAACGGACGTTGCCTCCGGCGAGCGTCCCTCGCTAGGAGGAGGATGGATGCGAGGAGGAGGAGGTCCGAGAAGGCGACTGTGAGGCGGAGGTAGAGGATGTAGGCTGAGGAGGGCGGCGCGGCAGGGACCGGGATGTCGACGAGGGAGGCGTCGACGAAGGGGGCGGGGAGAGAGAGGAGGCGGGAGAAGTAGGCGAAGAAGGGTGGGTAGTCGAGCGTCCACTCGGAGGAGGCGTCGGTGTACCACTGCCGGGCGGGGAGGGCGTGGGTGAGGGCGAGCCAGTAGCGGTGGACGTCGAAATCGGTGGAGCGGTAGGTGGGGACGAGCAGAAGCTTGACGCAAGCGGCGGCGGCGAAGGCCCACATCGCCGCCGCCGCCGTCGACGGCGAGCTGGTGGCGGCCATAGGGGCGGTGGTCCAGTTGGAGATCTGGAGGGGTCGCACCGGGTGAGGGGTGGTTTGGGCTCGTTGCGGCCTGTGGGCTGTCAGCCGTGGATCTAGGGGCGTCTGCGTCATCCTTGCATCCTTGCAATAGAATAAAGAGTAAAATTCATCAACAGTCACTAAGCTCGTTCGACGCGTGCAAAAAAGTCACTGAATTCAGAAACTGTAATTTTTGGGTGAGTAAAATGCATCACTGGTCATTGTACTTGTGTTGAAAGTTCATTTTAGTCACTGTACTTAAGAATACGATCAATACGGTCACTAAATACAACATGAGGTGATTATATGGTCATTAGCTCACAGTATAGGTTCGTATTTTGCCTACTTTGACCAGTCAAACTGCCTATGTGGCAAATAAGCAGCCTAGTCAGCCAGCGTTCTATCTCTACCTTTATGCCGGTCCCATCTGTCAGTGAGTTGAATGAAAAAAGGCATAGTAAAAACTATATTAGCCAGTGGGGATTCGGACCAGGGACTTGTCGCTAGCGCCCAAACGAGCTAGCCAACTGAACCAGCTGAACATTGTGCTAAATATGTAGAGCGCGTCCTTATTATTACAACATGCACCACGCATGCACACACACGCAGAGACGCACACAACACGTATGTGCACACTCGCTAGCAGCCTAGCACACACAGCATGCACGCATGACATACCGGAGGCTGCCGGATCGTGCTCCGACAGCCGTGCCGCCATGGTGCGTGCACACGACGACGAGAGCGACCGGTGTAGATGTCGCCGCTGTTGTCCATGTGGCCATCTGACATAGACAGAGAGTTGGTATACGTTGCACCGCCTACTCTTGCATCTGCGGCGAGCGCTCACTTGGATGCCGCAGCAAGACGTACATCCCGGCACTATCCACTCGTGCTAGCCATGACAGGCGGCAGCTGCTTGTTGTGCGTGCGTATTGAGCTGTGTTTATGCTTATGCTTGTGTTTGTGTTTGTACGTGCATGTTGTGAATGGTGAGAAGTTGCACGAGCGCGCCAAGCGGCGACAAGCTGCATGCAAACCAGCAGACGCTGAAGGCCGGAAGATGCATGGTCGTGGTGACGACCTGGAAGACATGGCGCGAGGGGTCTGACCTCAGGGACGACAGACAAAACGTGTGCTTGTTGCGTGCACTCTGCTAGCGCGTAGTGTGAGTGTGGGTAGTGTGTGCTGCACACTTATATAAAAGTATGTCGCTATGCACGTGAACACTCAAATGGTTTTGTTGAGATGGCTTTTGATCGGTTTCCTTCCGGAGATCTCCAGTTCGCTCCACGCCGCTCCACTCTATTTTATTTTATTTCTTTCAACCCACTGACTGGTGGGACCTGCATAAAGGTAGAGGGAACACTGGCTGACTAGGCTTTTGACTGATCAAAGTAGGAAAAATACAAACCTATACGGTGAATCAGTGACCGTATAATCACCTTATGTCGTATTTAGTGACCATATTGATCGTATTCCTGAGTACAGTGACCAAAGTGAACTTCTAACACAAATACAATGACCAGTGATGCATTTTACTCTTTTTGGGTTGACAAACTTGTTCCGCGTGCGCACATACGGTCACCGCGCCCGTTTTCGTGTGTATTTTGCTCGTGTGGCACCGTCTCACTCGCCGTACGTTGCCACCTCATCGTTCGAGGGGCCGCAGGAGCAAAATGTCGCTACTGGAGGGCCTTATCGCAAAAACGCTGCCACGTTCGTACTGCAGTTTACAAGAAAACCCTCGATCCCACCTCAACACCGTCGACGACGCTTCGAAACCAGTTGATTCAGGGAAAGAGAAGAGAAAGGAGGGAAGGAAAGAGGAGGCGATGCTGATCTCCTAGGGTTTTCGATCTGACGCACGCAACCCTCGGCGGCGGCGCCTACGCCTGTGAGTTCGCCGTCGATTCGAAGCATGGCACTGCGACTGCGACCTGATGGAGAGCCACCCACCGTCTACGGTGAGTGACCTCCACCCCCGCCGCTCATGTCCCTGTTCATGTTCATCTGTCCCTGTTCCTCGTGTTCATGTCCGTGTTGCTCCTCGTTTTGAATGTGATGCATTGCTTGGTCAGGTACAGGAGGTAGGGTTTTGAGGGGGTTAAGCCCGGCTCTGCTATGTTCCCTGATAGCTATGAAAGTATGATTTTTAGGGGGGTTAAGCCTGGCTCTGTTTTAGGCCTCTTTCCTAGGGTTTGAAGGTAGCACTTGGCACATGCTAATCATGCAGAAATTAAGGTTTAGGTTATGTTTCTCTGTTAGTCATGCAGAAATTAAGCCCGACTATGTTTCTCTGTTGGGACTGAATGGCACATGTTAGTGTTAACTGAACTTGCCTACAGTAAGGTGTTTACTAACTGAATCTATGTACTAACTGAATCTATATGCTAACTGAATCTATATGAACTGAATTTATTAGCCAAGTGGTAAACTGAATTAGTGAGCTATTTGAATTAACTAAACTGAATGTATATGCTAACTGAATTTGTGAGCTATTTGAATTAACTAAACTGAATGTAGATGCTAACTGA
This sequence comes from Aegilops longissima, assembly GCA_021605205.1. Lineage (NCBI taxonomy): Eukaryota > Viridiplantae > Streptophyta > Magnoliopsida > Poales > Poaceae > Aegilops > Aegilops longissima. Next base: position 484,811,516 of record CM038681.1, on the reverse strand, counting down.
ATGTATGTGCTAACTGAATTTATTTGCTATACATATAGGTGCTGATCTAGAGGATATGTTTACTGTGGCTGTGAATTATGGTGAGTTTTTCATTGGAGAAGGCACAAATAGGTATTACACCAATGGACAAATGGCATGGTTTGATTACTGTGATAGAGGGTATTGGTGGTTGAGCGGTATCCAAGACATGCTATGGAAATTATCCTTTGATATTTTTGGATCTGCAAGGGTCTTCTGGTGTCTGTCTGGATTTGAGATGATGCCCAATGGCTTGGCAGAAATCAGGTCAGTGAAGACACAAAAAACATGTCATGTGCAGTAGCACTTGGCAACAAGTTACTGTGCTTCTGTGTCGATACTAGCAATAGTATTGAGCAGAGCCAGGAAGCAGGTCAGGTTCATGATGATGTAGTCAGGTTCCCTAAAGCTGAGCTGCCACCTGTCATCAGTCCAATGAAGTCAGAGTTACACAACTCAAACAATATTGCAGATTGGGCTAACAGATAGAAAAGGAGGTCATCATTAGATGAAGATTATGACAAAGATTCAGAGTCAGATGATGAGGACTATGTTCCAGAGCTTATGGACAGTGACTACCACATATCAGAGGATGATGATGATTTGTATGATGATTAAGTTGCAGGCCTACATGATTTGAAAGGGAAGAAAGTTGCAGAGACTAGTGAGGATTCAGAATAAAAGGACCTGCAGTTGCCTGATTTAGATGATGAGGAATTAAGGTTGAAGTTCAAAACATTTGCATTAGAGGACATGTTGAATCCAACCTTCAAAGTAGGGCAAGTGTTTGACTCTGTTAAATTGTTGAGAAGGGCTATCAAAGAGTATGGCTGCAAAAATAGAGTGTCTATACACATGCCAACAAATGACCAGCAGATACTTCTGCTAGGTGTGAGGAAGGTTGCCCCTGGTACATGTGGGCTTCTTATGACAATAGAAGCAAGTGCTTCATGATAAAAGATTAGTTGATGTGCACACTTGTGCAAAGAAGTGGAAAATCAGGGGTTTTAGTTACAGATTCATTGCAGATAAGTACATTAAGACTGTTAGAGCAGATGAGAACATCAGTTTGATGAATTTAGGAAGGCTAGTGCAGAAGCATTGGTGCATGAAGGTCTCTAGATCAAAGCTTGACAAAGCAAGGAAGTTAGCTCAGAACTTAATATATGGAGATGAAGATGCACAATACAACAAGTTGTGGTACTTTGCAAGTGAGTTTGGGAGAGCAAATCCAGGAAGTACTTTCTATCTTGGTGTCAATGAACAGGGTAGGTTTGAGCATTGCTGTTTTAGCTTTGATGCAGTCAAAAGGGGCTTCATGGAAGGGTGCAGGCCAGTGATTTTTCTGGATGGATGTGAAAGCACAAGTGCTCCCTGGGTGATTTTGGTAATTAATGTCAACATATATCTGGTTGGACTAATGCTTTTATCTAGTGTATTTCAGACAAGTTCAACAATGGCGTGAAAAGGACAAGAGGAGGTGGAACCCCTTCAAGGTGTCAAGAACACATATTGGCAAAAGCTCAAGACTATTCATCTTTGTTTTAGTGATCCAAGATCACATTGAGTCCATAGGAAAGCCAATACTATTAAAAGGGGATGAGGTGTTGCTTAATGGCTTGCTTGCTCAAAGTGCTTAGTGATATTGCTCCAAAACCCTCAGCCACTTTCTCATCCTATCCGGCGCCACCGAGTTCATATGACATAGCCACTTCAAGAAACCCTAACAGCTCGATCACACCGATACGGATCTCGGTCTCACAGAGATGGCCTTGCCAACTCCCTGTTATCTATTGCAATTATTTCGGTCTCACCGAAACTGCAATCGATCTCACCGAGACGGCTTGACCAATTCTCTGTTGCCCTATTGCTTCACTTCGGTCTCACCGAGTTCATGCGATCGGCGCCACCGAGATGAAGTTTGCCCTAAGCCCTAGCACATCGGTCCCACCGAGTTGTTCCAGTCGGTCCCACCGAGATTCCTAACTTTCACATTTTGAACTAATCAGTCCCACCAAGTTTAGCTATTCGGTCTCACCGAGATGGGTCAAATGTGCGTAACGGTTGGATTTTGTGTGGAGGCTATATATACCCCTCCACCCCCGTCTCCATTTGTGAGAGAGCCATCAAAATGTGCCTACACTTCCACCATACATTTTCTGAGAGAGAACCACCTACTCATGTGTCGAGATCAAGATATTCCAATCCTACTGATACGTCTCCAACGTATCTATAATTTATGAAGTATTCATGCTGATATATTATCATTATTAGATGTTTTACAATCATTTTATAGCAACTTTATATCATTTTTTGGGACTAACCTATTGACATAGTGCCCAGTGACAGTTGTTGTTTTTTTGCTTGTTTCTTACATCGCAGAAAATCAATACCAAACGGAGTCCAAACGCAGCGAGACTTTTTGGAGATTCTTTTGGACCAGAAGACCACCAATGGGTGAAGGAAGTACCAAAGGGGTGCCCTGAGGAGGGCACAACCCACCTTGGCATGCCTGGGGGGCAGGCGCGCCCTGGTGGGTTGTGCCCACCTCAGTGGCCTCCCGCGCCGCCTCTTCGCCCTATAAATTCCCAAAATTCCAAAAACTCTCAGGGTAACCCTAGATCAGAAGTTCCGCCGCCGTAAGTCTCTGTAGCCACGAGAAACCAATCTAGACCCCGTTCCGGCACTCCGCCGAAAGGGGGAATCATCACCAGTGGCCATCATGATGAGGAGTGAGTAGTCCACCCTCGGGCTAAGGGTTTGTACCAACAACTATGTGTTTAATCTCTCTCTCTCTCTCTCTCTTGTGTTATTGAGATGTCACGATTTTGATGTATCGCGGGCTTTGTTAATATAGTCAGATCATATGGTGTTTTCCCCTCTCTATCTTGTAGAATATGTAGGATCCAATATGAGCATCCATTTTCCGCTATTGGTTATTGACCGGAGATGTGTCTCTGTCATGTCTACATAGTTCTCAAACCCGTATGGTCCGCACGCTTAACGTTCGATGATGATTTGTATTATGAGTTATGTGATTTGATATACCAAAGTTTGTTCGGAGTCCCGGATGAGATCACGGACATGACGAGGAGTCTCGAAATGGTCGAGACATAAAGATTGATATATTGGAAGGTTGTGTTTGGACACCAGAATGGTTTCGGAAAGGTTTAGACATTTTCCAAACCGAATTGGACTACGGTTTGGGGGGGGGGGGGGGGCGGTCCCCTTTCCTTCGTCCTCCTCCTCCTTCCCTCCTTCTCCTAGTGGGAATAGGAAAAAGGAGGGGTGTCGGTGTCAAAACCGGCAGATCTCGGGTAGGGGTCCTGAACTGTCCGTCTGAGGATCTAAGGTAACAGGAGACAGGGACACAATGTTTACCCAGGTTCGGGCCCTCTTAATGGAGGTAATACCCTACTTCCTGCTTGATTGACTTTGATGAATATAGGGGTTACAAGAGTTGATCTACCTCGAGTCGTAATGGCTAAACCCTAGATGTCTAGCCTGTATGATTTTGATTGCCTCTATGGACTAAACCCTCTGGTTTATATAGACACTGGAGGGGCCTAGGCTTGTACAGAGTCGGTTTACAGAGAGGGGAATCTTCATATCTGAACGCCAAGCTTGCCATCCACGCAAAGGAGAGTCTCGTCTGGACACGGGGGAAAGTCTTCTATCTTGTGTCTTCACGGCCCATCAGTCCAGCCCATGTCACATAGCCCGGACGCCCGGGGACCCCCTAATCCAGGACTCCCTCAGTAGCCCCCGAACCAGACTTCAATGACGATGTGTCCGGCGAGCAGATTGTCTTCGGCATTGCAAGGCGGGTTCCTCCTTCGAATACTTCAAAGCATCTAAACCAAATGGCTGTATTCGGCTTTTACATCTTCGTCCTTGGTAAGGTGAGTTCTTTGAACAACTTGGCTTTACATTAAATGTTATATCCTTCGGCTTCCGTGCCATCGTCGCCTCGGCTTCCATGTGTCAGACGAATACGAAGGGTCCAAGTATTTTACACATAACACCCGGGCCATGAAGGGAAGGCGTCTATTTAAGGAGATTGAATCTCAGATGCCATTCCACACCTGGCGGAAAATCCTTAGAGCTTGCTACAAGAAACCACGCAAACATGGCTAGCGCTCCCAGTTCTTCCTCCCGCCCCCACGGCCCTGAAAAAGGCGATTGGGAGAGCTGCTCAGTATCCCACGCCCAGCTAACCAAGCTTTAGACGCAGGGATATCTCCCTCCCGCGGATCTAGTCCCCATTCGGGCGGGGTTAACTTCCATCAATAGCGAAGCCTTGGCGGAAAACTTCCCCAATCCTACCGAGAGGGAGCGAGTGTGCTTTGTTTCCTTCCTGTTAAGAGGCGTTGGATTTCCAATCCATCCTTTCCTCCGAGGTCTCCTGGAGTACTATGGCCTCCAACTGCACAATCTTACGCCGGGCTCCATTCTGCATATCGCGGGCTTCGTCGCTCTTTGCGAGCTGTTCCTAGGCTGCGAGGCCCATTTTGAGTTATGGAGGAAACTTTTCTGCCTCGTCCCTCGCTCCCAAAAGGGATCCATATTCGAGGTGGGCGGTGTCGAAGTATGGCGCATAGCCGGGACAGGATACCTGTCCGACACTCCGAAGAAGGCATCCGAAGAGTGGCCCTCAGAGTGGTTTTGTATTGAAGACGTTGTTCTCCCAGACCCAATCAAACGGGGCCTCCCTGAATTTTCCAATGCTCCGTTAAAGAAGCGCCAAAGCTGGCGCCCCCGGAGCCTCGAGGAGGAAGACAGTGCGGCGGTCAAAAAGTTAATGGGCAAGATAAAGACACTTGCCCAATCCAGACTATCTATAATCGAGGTAATGGTGATTTCAATAACGCGAGGTGTCCAGCCACTCCAATCTACAGGGATCCCCATGTGGCACTACAACGGGGAAGACGACGCATCACGCTGTGGGCGTGATACGTCTCCAACGTATCTATAATGTTTTATTGTTCCATGCTGTTTTATTATCAATCTTGGATATTTTATAATCATTTTATAGGCATTTTATATCATTTTTTGGTACTAACCTATTGGCATAGTGCCAAGTGCCAGTTGCTGTTTTCTGCATGTTTTTTACATCGCAGGAAATCGATATCGAACGGAGTCCAAATGCCCCGAAACTAATTTTGTGATTTTTTATGGGCCAGAAAAAAGAAGATGGGCCCTGGTGGCACCTGGGGGGAGTCCCAAGGAGGGGACAACCCACCAGGAGGCCCAGGCGCGCGTTGGTGGGTTGTGCCCACCTCGGGTGCCCCCCGGACCACCTCTTTGCTCTATAAATACCCCAAAATTCCAGAAACCCTAGGGGAGTCGACGAAATATTCATCCAGCCGCCGCAGAGTCCAGAACCACCAGATACAATCTAGACACCATCACGGAGGGGTTCACCACTTCCATTGGTGCCTCTCCGATGATGCATGAGTAGTTCTTTGTAGACCTTCGGGTCCGTAGTTAGTAGCTAGATGGATTTCTCTCTCTCTCGCTGAATTCTCAATACAATGGTCTCTTGGAGATCCATACGATGTAACTCTTTTTGCGGTGTGTTTGTTGGGATCTGATGAACTTCGAGTTTATGATCAGTTATATCTTTTTATATCCATGAAAGTTATTTGAGTTTCTTTGATCTCTTATATGCATGATCTCTTATAGCCTCGTATTTCTTCTCTGATATTTGGGTTTTGTTTGGCCAACTTGATATATTTATCTTGCAATGGGAAGAGGTGCCCGGTAGTGGGTTCGGTCTTACGGTGCTTGATCCCAGTGACCGAAGGGGAACCGACACGTATGTATCGTTGCCACTAAGGATAAAAAGACGAGATCTATATCTATCACCATATAGATAAACGGATCTTGTCTACATCATGTCATCGTTCTTATTGCATTACTCTGTTTTTCCATGAACTTAATACACTAGATGCAAGCTGGACAGCGGTCGATGTGTGGAGTAATAGTAGTAGATGCAGGTAGGAGTCGGTCTACTAATCTTGGACATGATGCCTATGTAATGATAATTGCCTGGATATCGTCATGATTATTTGAAGTTCTATCAATTGCCCAACAGTAATTTGTTTACCCACTGTTTGCTATTTTTCTCGAGAGAAGCCACTAGTGAAACCTACGGCCCCCGGGTCTTCCTTTTCATATATTTGCCTTGCGATCTAATTTTCCTTTGCATTTTTATTCAGATCTATTAAACCAAAAATACAAAAATACTTTGCTGCACTTTATTTTATTTGCGATCTAATATTTCAATCTATCACAATTTTCTCCCGTCTCCTTGCCAATTTCTGGCGCCGTACCCCGGAAGGGATTGACAACCCCTTTAACACGTCGGGTTGCGAGGTGTTGTTGTTTGTGTGCAGGTGCTGCTTACGTTGTGTTGCTTGGTTCTCCTACTGGTTCGATACCTTGGTTTCATAACTGAGGGAAATACTCTACCGTCGATGTGCTACATCATCCCTTCCTCTCTGGGGAAATACCGACGTAGTTCCAGCTACCATCAGGGCGCTAGGGGCCGGACAATTTTGCCGCCTTGGCTGCCATGTTGGCTAATCTTTACAAAGGGGATAAAGAAGACTTTACTCGCCTTAAATGTCAAGTAACCAGGTTCCTAATCACAAATCTCATCTCCAGGGGAGGATCTTCAACATAACCAGGTTCCTAATCACAAAGCTGATCTCCTCGCAATTTACATTATTTGCCATTTTCCTCTCGTTTTCCTCTCCCCCACTTCACAAAAATTTGTCGTTTTATTCGCCCTCTCTTTTTCCGTTCGCCGTTTTCTTGTGAGATCTGTTCTCTGCTTGCAATCATGAGTGATTTCGGTATGGCACCAACAGATGATGGCCTGACTCCTAAGATTGGAAGTACAGGCAATCTGGATGCTAAAACTTTTATCTTGGGGCAAGGGAACATTATGGGAAAAGAACGCATCCAAGAATTTTTCAATTGTGTTGGAAATCTGAGTCTTGATGATGCTCCTATACTTAAAACTACTAGATCTTATGCGGATGCTATTTCAGCACTAGTTCTGAAACTTGAAAGCAAATTTATCCGCACTCATCCTACTTTGCAAAGATTGTTTTTTGAGCTTCCCGAAATAAAGAATCCTAGAGCCAAAAAGTTGGCCACTCTTGTTCTTATGAATGAGTTTGACTACATAATTCGGGAAGCTAGGGAAATCTTTGATTTTTATGGTATGAATTGTGAAAAACCCGTCTTACAATAGTGACTATGCACTAAGGCATTTACTTGGGGATAATAAGATCTTTGATGAGAATCTTAAAAAGGAGGTTCCCGTTCTAGAAATAATCCAACAAGTTTTTAATAATTTTAATCAACACTATTCTGGGATTGTTGTGGGAAATCAAAGGGGTTATGATGAAAACCAACTGAGGAATGCTAAAGTTTCTATGGATAATATGTTTTATGTTGTGTTTACAAAACCTCCTGATAAAAATACCCCCAAGAAAATTAAGAAGAACAAGGATGACAAAACTTAGATCCTTGCTATACGCCTAGCTAAGGGCGTAAAACTATAACGCTTGTTGGGAGGCAACCCAATGAATAAATTTATTTTTGCTTTTTGCTTTCTGTTCCTGAGTGTTTACACAATTATGCTACTGGTATGATTGTTCTTTTTAAGTTTTAATTAGTGTTTGTGCCAAGTAAAGCCTATAGGATCTTCTTTGTTGATAGTTGTTTAATCTTGCTGAAAAAGATAGAAACTTTGTGCTCACGAAAATAATTTTCATAAATCACAGAAAAGAGCTTTTGCCCTGATTCTTTTTGAAAAAGATTAGTCTACAAATTACCTTGGTCTTCCTATTTTGGTAGAATTTTTGGAGTTACAGATGTATTCGCCAAAGTCAAACTACTACAGACTATTCTGTTTTGACAGATTCTGTTTTCTTTGTGTTGTGTGCTTATTTGATGGCTCTATGGTTTTCTTTGATGAGTTTTTGCCATAGAAAAGTTGGAATACAGTAGATATAATACAAAAAAAATATGAACTGGTTTGATACAACACTTATAGTAGTGGTTTGCTTTCTTATACTAACGGATCTCACGAAGGTTTCGCTGAGTTTTGTGTGATTGAAGTTTTCAAGTTTTGGGTTATCTTACGATGGATGAAGGAAGGATTTAAGAGCCTAAGCTTGGGGATGCCCCGGCATCCCAAGCTATTATCCAAGAATGAGCAACCAACTAAGCTTGGGGATGCCCCCGAGTGGCTTCCCCGCTTTCTTCCAACAACTATCGGTATTTTACTCGAGACTATATTTTTATTCATCACATGATATGTGTTTTGCTTGGAGCGTCTTGTATGATATGTGTATTTGCTTGTTTTATTTTGGTGTTTTAATTCATCAATCCTTGCTGGGCACACCAATTTGAGAGAGCCAAAATTAGGTCATGACTTGTTAGAATTGCTCTCTATGCTTCACTTAAATCTTTTATGAGCTAGGACTTGCTCTACTGCTTCACTTATATCTTTTTGAGCACGGTGTGCTTAGTATTTTTGAAGAAATGCTCTCTTGCTTCACTTAGATTTATTTGAGAGTTAGTAAAATTTTGAAGAAATTCTCTCTTGCTTCACTTAAATTATTTTGAGAGAAAGAAAATTTGTTATGCTCATGATCTTCACTTATATTTGTTTGAGCTTATGAAAAGCAACACATGAAAATTAGTCCCAAAGTGATAGATATCCAAGAAGGATAAAGTAAAAAATGTCATGAAGATCATTGGACAAAATAAACTTGATTCTTAGTAATAGTTTTGAGATATGATGATGTGATATGTGAGTTATGTTGATGAGTAATTGTGCTCTGGTAAGAATATTAGTGCTAAGGTTTGTGATTCCCTAGGCATGCACGAAAGTCAATAATCATGCAATGAAAATTATATCCTACTTGTGGTGCATTATTTTGTGTTACTTATGCTTAATGCTTGCTTTACGAAATTATTCGTTTCTTGGTTGGTCGCTTCTCAATCTTTTTGCTAGCCTTCATTTTGCACCAAGTATGATCTCTACTTGTGCATCTAAAATCCTTTAAACCAGTTTTTCTACATGAGTCCACTATATCTACCTATATGTAGTATTCTTTTGCCGTTCTAAGCAAATTTGTATGTGCCATCTCTAATTTTCAAAATAAACTTCTCTTTTGTGTGTTTGTTTCGCTCGCGGAACGGTAACGGGTGGCTAATATTGCTGGATGTGTTATTCTCACGATGAGTGTTTATTCACTTGTCATTGCATGAGAGTAAGGCAAAGGTCTTAGGGATGCCCAGTCCCGAAATGCAAAAATGAATTTACTTTATGTTGTCAAATAATAAATTCCTTCAAAAGTATTGGTATGGAAGGCACCCGTGGATACGGCTAGCAATGGAAAGAGAAAGTATGGTGGAAAAAGGAATAAACTTTATTTTCTGTTTGGGAACCGCCTATGGCATATCTAGCATGGAAAGTGTTCGTAGCTACGTCGTTTTCGTTGGTGGGATGGATACACCTCGCAAAATGATTTTATCTCAAACTTTTTCGCTTTGAGCTCTGGCACCTCTACAAATCCCTACTTCCCTCTGCGAAGGGCCTTTCCTTTACTTGATGCAATTTTTATTTTGAGTCTCCATCTTCTCTTACAAACGCACCAACTAAGAGGCAATACGATCGTGAGTGATTATTGGGTATAGCTAGTATTCGAATGTGTTTCATGAATGGATCAATGTTTGAGCATGATGGTCTAGGGATAACTTGTTTTAGCATTTATATTTTGAAGGACATGGTTGCTTGTTGATGTGCTTGAGTATCTAAATTATTATGTCAAAACTAGACTATTGCTTTGAATCACATAAAAGTCCAATTGTCCATGCTATAAAGAAAAGAATATGATATGACTTGATGAACAACACTCCACATCAAAAATTCTATTTTTCACTTACCTACTCGAGGACGAGTAGGAGTTAAGCTTGGGGATGCTGATATGTCTCCAACGTATCTATAATTTTTGATTGTTCCATGTTGTTTTATTATCAATCTTGGATGTTTTATAATCATTTTATATCATTTTTGGTACTAACCTATTGACATAGTGCCAAGTGCCAGATGCTGTTTTCTGCATGTTTTTTACATCGCAGGAAATCGATATCAAACGGAGTCCAAATGCCCCAAAACTATTTTCGTGATTTTTTATGGGCCAGAAGGAAGAAGATGGGCCGTAGTGGCACTGGGAGTCGGGGAGGGACAACCACCGAGGCGCACAGAGCCCCCTCTGGCGCGCACTGGTGGGTTGTGCCCACCTCGGTGCCCCGGACCGCCTCTTTGCTCTATAAATACCCCAATATTCCGAAACCCTAGGGAAGTCGTGAAGTATTCATCCAGCCGCAGAGTCCGAACCACAGATCCAATCTAGACACCATCACGGAGGGTTCACCACTTCCATTGGTGCCTATCCGATGATGCGTGAGTAGTTCTTTGTAGACCTTCGGGTCCGTAGTTAGTAGCTAGATGGCTTTCTCTCTCTCGCTGAATTCTCAATACAATGGTCTCTTGGAGATCCATATGATGTAACTCTTTTTGCGGTGTGTTTGTTGGGATCTGATGAACTTCAAGTTTATGATCAGTTATATCTTTTTATACCCATGATAGTTATTTGAGTTTCTTTGATCTCTTATATGCATGACCTCTTATAGCCTCATATTTCTTCTCCGATATTTGGGTTTTGTTTGGCCAACTTGATCTATTTATCTTGCAATGGGAAGAGGTGCCCGGTAGTGGGCTCGATCTTACGGTGCTTGATCCCAGTGACCGAAGGGGAACCGACACGATGTATCGTTGCTACTAAGGATAAAAAGACTAGACCTATATCTACCGCCATATAGATAAACGGATCTTGTCTACATCATGTCATCGTTCTTATTGCATTACTCCATTTTTCCATGAACTTAATACACTAGATGCATGCTGGATAGCAGTGGATGTGTGGAGTAATAGTAGTAGATGCAGGTAGGAGTCGGTCTACTAATCTTGGATGTGATGCATATGTAATGATCATTGCCTGGATATCGTCATGATTATTCGAAGTTCTATCAATTGGCCAACAGTAATTTGTTTACCCACCGTTTGTTATTTTTCTCGAGAGAAGCCACTAGTGAAACCTACGGCCCCCGGGTCTTCCTTTTCATATATTTGCCTTGCGATCTAATTTTCCTTTGCATTTTTATTCAGATGTATTAAACCAAAAAACAAAAATACTTTGTTGCACTTTAGTTTATTTGCGATCTACTATTTCAATCTATCACAGTTTTCTCCCGTCTCCTTACCAATTTCTGGCGCCGTACCCAAGGAAGGGATTGACAACCCCTTTAATATATCGGGTTGTGAGGTGTTGTTGTTTGTGTGCAGGTGCTGCTTACGTTGTGTTGCTTGGTTCTCCTACTGGTTCGATACCTTGGTTTCATAACTGAGGGAAATACTCTACCGTAGCTGTGCTACATCATCCCTTCATCTCCGGGGAAATACCGACGTAGTTCCAGCTACCATCAGGGCGCTAGGGGCCGGACAATTTTGCCGCCTTGGCTGCCATGTTGGCTGATCTTTACAAAGGGGAGAAAGAAGACTTTACTCACCTTAAATGTCGAGAGGGCTTTTCCATGTACAACCCTCCTAGCTGGGTGAGCTTTCGCTCCGTAACTTTGTTCAATCCTCTTGCTGAGTCGTACCTAGTTGAACTTAATCCGACTATTTTTTTACAAGAATGGAGAAAGGTTGTCGCGGGGATCTATAGCCCTGCTCCACAGCCAGAGGACCATATTCGAGACCTAGATCCCAGATTTGAAGAGGATCCGGATATATTTATAGAGCTCAAGGAGGGGCTCTTCTATTAGGCGAGCTACGACGACACAGAAGTGGACATTGTAGCCGATTACCCCGGCCTTCTTCCCTCCTCCCACGTAAGTACACAGGAGACGTCTCCTCCAAAAGAGTTTCCTCATTGCGCCTCACCCATCGCACTGTCTCGTGCTCCAAAGGGGCGGCGCTCGTCTCGCTACGCCGTATCAGAGGCGTCCCTTAAGAGGGCGGAGCCTGCGCAGGGCGGGTCTTCGAAGAGAAAGGCGGATGGCAATACCACCGCGCCTTCATCAAAGAGGTATGATTGTTAATATGCCCCATTGCAGTCATACCGAATTTTTACTTTTCCTGTTGTGCCTTATTTCAGGAAGAGCGTCCGCCGGACTGTGTCCGGAGACCTCCCCGGACATGCCTCAACCAATCCGACCCCGGACCCTGCCTCCAGGGGTAGAGTTGATACGGGTGCAAAGCCGGATTGTCCTTTCTCTAAAGATTCGGATAATGTATCGGTCACCAACTCCGAAGTGGAGAGTGCAATGAACCATCGGCGCCGGAGGGCAGCTATGCGTGACCCCAACTTCACTGAAGAGGCATTCAATGCTTTTAGCTCAGTGGATGCATACCTCCGAGCTGCTCGGGATGGACTTGCTGGAGCCACTCACCAGCTTTCAAAGGATATGCGGGTAAGGACTATTGTGTAGATTTAATAATCTTATGCCAGTAGCCCCCGAGACTTAGAACAGTTGACGCAACTGATTTAAGGATCGTTGTATAATTAGGTACTCATGGAGAAGAACAACATGTTGTCGCAGGAGCTGGAAAAATGTCGGACCCAACTAACTGTTGTCACCGCCGAACTGGAGAAATCCAAGGAGGCACAGACTGGTAATGTCCAGGACTGTCCGGAGAATATAATCATATACCAGTAATGTTTTTGGAATAAACACTGTTGTATTTATGATGCAGGATCGCCTGATCAGCTGCAAGAGAGACTGAAGGCCGCACAAGCGGATAAACAGCATGCCGAAAGCCAAGAAGTCACTGGTCAGCGTATACTGACACGGACCAGGGATGAGAAGAACAAGCTACAAGATGCCAACATCAAGCTAGCTGAAGAGCTGAAGGATATACGAGCCCAACTGGCGGATGCCTTGAAGGAGAACAGAAAGCTAAAAGGCGGCATATTCAGTATGCTCCTAAACCTTACTTCCGTATGGTCCCCTGGTGGAAAGTTCTAACAAGTTTGTCTTTGTAGGTGTGCTGACCGGTCGGCTCAAAGGAGAAGTGTCTGGATTTCAAGGCGATCTGCTAGAAGAGCTGTCCAAAGTGCATGACCGAGCTCGGAAAGAAATGCGGAGCATTGCTAAGGCCTTATGGCCATCCGATTCTCCTCCAGGAAGTATGGAGGAGCTCGTGAATTTATTCAAGGGAGCTCGTCGCCCTTTTGGGCTATGGAAGATATCGGCATGCCGAGAAGGCGCCCAAGAGGCTTGGTCCATGGTGAAAAGCGGTATACCGGACTTGATCTGAATCATATGGCCCGGGTCGGGCCTCGGGGACCAGATGGACAAGAAATTCTGGTTAGCTTGGTATATGACCAAGTGATGATAGCCGCCAAGTTTCCACAACATGATTGTAAACTAGATAACGTGTTAGATGGTCTAGAGGAAGAAGAAGTTTTTGAGTCCAAGTAGCAATATACTTTTATCGACAAATTTATCTCTAGCTGAATTATAAAACGATTGTCATGGCAGACCTTTTGCTTCAACCTCCGAAACCAAAGGTTCAGAGTGTTTCTGAATACTATGTCGGCGGTAAACACCAAAGTATGCATGGAAACCAGGCAGAGGGCTCATAGTTGCTTGAACAGACAAGTTGTATTCGGCGAGTTATGTTATATTACATTTAATCGTAAGAAACATCTTCCAGGGAGAATAGTTCCGTTAAGGGTTCCTTTCCCTGGGCTTAGCATGCGGTGTTGTGCATGCCTAGGCTGTGATGCTAGAAATCACAGTTCACTTTTATATTTTGGGGGCTTATGTTGCAACAAAGGTAGTCCGTCTTTCGGCTTCACCCGTCTGAGGTACACGTCCGGATGACCCGGCGGTAACAATCACAGAGGTGCTCCCTTTATGCCCTAGCCAAACAATCGGGAACATAGGGCATAAGCAGAGGAGCCAGGCAACCCAGCTTCGCAAAAATTTAAGTCATAAAGGTGCATATAATGGCGAAGGAAAGACATATATGAGAAGGTGACACATATATATAGTGAGCTTGATGCTCGAATAATAATAATAATAAGCTTCTGTAGAAAGAAGCCCCCAGGTATTGTGGAGTATGTTCATTTAAGGATGTATACCCCTTCAGTGTGCGGTTTATACGGACACGAGCTAGAAATCGTGTAGAAACGAAAAGAAGAAAGAGAAAAAAGGGAAAAAGGTAACGAACAATGAGTCCGGACTTAGGCGTAGAATCTTCGGAGTCTGGCAGCGTTCCATGGGTTTGGCTCTAAGCGATTGTCCAATGCATTACGAAGGCGATAGGCTCCTCCAGTGAGAACTTCATCTATAATGAAGGGACCCTCCCATTTGGGCATGAGCTTGTCCTTTTTCTTCTCTAGTAGGCGTAGAACGAGTTCACCGACATTATAAGTCTTGGCCCGCACTTCTCTGATTTGGTATCTTCGAGCTTGTTGTTGGTAGAATGCTGAACGAGCTTTTGCGACATCGCGGTCCTCCTCCAGGCCATCTAAGTCGTCCTGCCAATCGAGCTCGGCCTCTCTCTCTTCATACATGCGCACTCAAGGTGAGTCATGAATAAGGTGTGTATCCGGTCGTGCGATTGGGTGTGGTACGCAGCCCCCAGAGTACGGAGTCGAGCTCCTCAACCCAGTGTTTATATGACTCCTTTAAGGATCGCACTAGCCTGGGTTTAATGCCACTCATTATCAGGCCGTTAGCCCGTTGGACCTGACCGTTTGTTTGAGGGTGATATACGGAGGCATAATCGAGCTTTAATGCCTAGATTAGCACACCAAGTTTTCACCTCGTCGGCCGTAAAATTAGAGCCGTTGTCAGTAATAATACTGTGCGGGACACCATAACGGTGTATGACACCGGATATAAAGTCTATCACCGGTCCGGCTTCAGCCGTTTTGACTGGTTTGGCTTCTATCCACTTAGTGAACTTGTCAACCATAACCATCAAATATTTCTTCTTCTGGCTTCCCCCTTTAAGGGGCCCGACCATGTCTAGCCCCCAGACTGCAAAAGGCCAAGTAATGGGGATAGTTCGTAGGGTAGTAGGCGGCATATGGCTTTGATTGGCAAAAAGCTGGCATCCTACACAACATTGGACGTGGTCTTGTGCATCTGCTCGGGCCGCAGAGCCAGAAAAAACCAGTATGGAAGGCCTTACTTACAAGGACCCTGGCTGCGGCGTGATGGCTTCCAACACCAGCATGGATTCCGGCCAAGAGCTGCCGCCCCTCTTCCTCGGAGATACATCTTTGAAGGACTCCGGTAGTACTTTTCTTGTAGAGCTCTCCTTCGTGAACCATGTAGGCCTTTGATCCTCGAACGATGCAACGAGCCTCATTCTGGTCCTCAGGGAGCTCCTGCCTATTAAGGTAGGCCAGGAAGGGTTCGGTCCACGGGGCGATTACAGCCATGATTACATGGGCAGAAGGTGTTGGTTCTGTGCCCGAGCCCCCAATGATATCTGAATCGTGTTCGGCATCTGCGGGCGTGCTTGGCGCCGGACTGGTGGTTCCACTCTCGTCCTGCCATACTACGGATGGCTTGAATAGCCGCTCCACAAAGGTGTTAGGCAGAACAGGGTCGCGTTTAGCGCCCATTCGAGCAAGGATGTCCGCTGCTTGATTAGTGTCTCGGGCCACATGATAGAACTCAAGCCCCTCGAACCGAGCTGATATTTTGAGCACGGCATTGCGGTAAGCTGCCATCTTTGGATCTTTTGCATCAAATTCGCCGTTTATTTGTGATATTGCAAGGTTCGAGTCCCCGCGCACTTCGAGGCATTGTATGACCATAGAGACGGCCATCTGGAGACCGTGCAATAGGGCCTCGTATTCGGCTGCATTGTTAGAGTCTGTATACAATATTTGGAGCACATAACGGACTGCGTCTCCTGTGGGGGATGTCAAGACGACACCAGCTCCTAGTCCGACTAGCATTTAGAGCCATTGAAGTGCATCATCCAGTTGGAGTATGTGCCGTACTCTTTAGGGAGTTCGGCTTCTGTCCAATCGGTGATGAAGTCAGCCAACACCTGAGATTTAATGGCTTGGCGTGGCTTGTATGTTATTTCAAATGGTAAGAGCTCAATGGCCCATTTGGCAATCCGGCCGGTGGCGCCCCGGTTGTTTATAATATCATTGAGTGGTACTTCGGAAGCCAACGTTATCGAGCAATCTTGAAAGTAGTGCCGCAACTTCCGGGATGCCAGAAAGACTGCATATGCTATCTTTTGGTAATGTGGGTATCAGGATTTGCATGGTGTAAGGACCGTCGATACGTAGTATACTGGTTTTTGAAGTGGGAATTTGTGGCCCTCTTCTTCTCGTTCGACGACGAGCACCGCACTCACGACCTGGTGAGTTGCGGATGTGTAGAGCAATTCGCCGACGTTTGGCGCAGCCAGGATTGGGTTACTTGCTAACAAAGTTTTTTATTTCTTCCAATCCGGCTGTTGCAGCATCCATCCATGCAAAGTGGTCGGTGCGTCGGAGCAGGCGATACAGTGGCAATGCCTTTTGATGTCTACTACGCAACCTTCTTCTTGTAGACGTTGTTGGGCCTCCAAGTGCAGAGGTTTGTAGGACAGTAGCAAATTTCCCTCAAGCGGATGACCTAAGGTTTATCAATCCATGGGAGGCATAGGATGAAGATGGTCCCTCTCAAGCAACCCTGCAACCAAATAACAAAGAGTCTCTTGTGTCCCCAACACACCCAATACAATGGTAAATTGTATAGGTGCACTAGTTCGGCGAAGAGATGGTTATACAAGTGCAATATGGATGGTAGATATAGGTTTTTGTAATCTGAAAATATAAAAACAGCAAGGTAACTAATGATAAAAGTGAGCGTAAACGGTATTGCAATGCTAGGAAACAAGGCCTAGGGTTCATATTTTCACTAGTGCAAGTTCTCTCAACAATAATAACATAATTGGATCATATAACTATCCCTCAACATGCAACAAAGAGTCACTCCAAAGTCACTAATAGCGGAGAACGAACGAAGAGATTATGGTAGGGTACGAAACCACCTCAAAGTTATTCTTTCCAATCAATCCGTTGGGCTATTCCTATAAGTGTCACAAACAGCCCTAGAGTTCGTACTAGATAACACCTTAAGACACAAATCAACCAAAACCCTAATGTCACCTAGATACTCCAATGTCACCTCAAGTATCTGTGGGTATGATTATACGATATGCATCACACAATCTCAGATTCATCTATTCAACCAACACATAGAACCTCAAAGAGTGCCCCAAAGTTTCTACCGGAGAATCAAAGGAAAACGTGTGCCAACCCCTATGCATAGGTTCATGGGCGGAACCATAAGTTGATCACCAATACATACATCAAGTGAATCATGTGATATCCCATTGTCACCACAGATACGCACAACAAGACATACATCAAGTGTTCTCAAATCATTAAAGACTCAATCCGGTAAGATAACTTCAAAGGGAAAACTCAATCCATTACAAGAGAGTAGAGGGGGAGAAGCAACATAAGATCCAACTATAATAGCAAAGCTCTCGATACATCAAGATCTTGCCAAATCAAGAACGAGAGAGAGAGAGAGAGAGAGAGAGAGAGAGAGAGATCAAACACATAGCTACTGATACATACCCTCAGCCCCAAGGGTGAACTACTCCCTCCTCGTCATGGAGAGCGCCGGGATGATGAAGATGGCCACGGTGAGGTCCCCCCTCGGCAGGTGCGAACAGGTCCGATTGGTTTTGGTGGCTCAGAGGCTTGCGGCGGCGGAACTCCCGATCTATTATGTTCCCTGAAGTTTTTAGGGTATATGGAGATATATAGGCGGAAGAAGTACGTTAGGGGAGCCAGAAGGGGCCCACGAGGGTGGAGGGTGCGCCCCCCTACCTCGTGGCTCCCTTATTTCTTTCCTGACGTGCACTCCAAGTCTATCAGGTAGCTTTCCTTCCAAAAATAACTTCTCCAGAAGGTTTCATTCCGTTTCGACTCCGTTTGATATTCCTTTTCTTCGAAACACTGAAACAAGGGAAAAATAGGAACTGGAACTGGGCTCTGGGTCAATAGGTTAGTCCTAAAAATAATATAAAATTGTTTAATAAAGCCCATAAACATCCAAGATGGATAATATAATAGCATGGAACAATAAAAAATTATAGATACGTTGGGTACGTATCACCTTTTCTCCTAATCTAGAGATAAAACGGCTTAAAGCTGCTACGCATCCGGCTAGTTTTTGGACCTGCTTGAGGTCTAGTGGTGTAGCCAATTGTGACAGGGCTCGGATTTTGGCTGGGTTCACTTTGATTCCTCTGTTGGAAACAATAAACCCAAGCAGTTTTCCGGCGGGGACGCCGAAAACACACTTTTCCGGATTGAGCCGTATGTCGTATGTTCGGAGGTTGTCGAATGTAAGGCGCAAGTCGTCCACCAATGACTCGACATGCTTAGTTTTGATTATTACATCATCTACATATGCTTCGACGGTTTTGCAGATTTGCTTTTCCAGGCATGTTTGAATCATGCATTGGTAAGTGTTTACCCCGGCGTTCTTGAGCCCGAAAGGCATAGTGTTGAAGCAGAAAGGCCCATACGGGGTGATGAATGCGTTGCGGCCTGGTCGGATTCCTTCATCTTGATTTGATGGTATCCGGAGTATGCATCGAGGAAACACAGTGAATCGTGTCCTGCAATTTCATCAATAATCTGGTCAATGCGAGGAAGTGGGAAGGGATCCTTGGGCCAGGCCTTATTAAGGTATTTGAAATCGACACACATGCGCCAAGATTTATCCTTCTTTGGCACCATGACCAGGTTTGCTAGCCTTCCGGATGTTTGATCTCTCTGATAAACCCGGCTTCAAGTAGCTTGGCCAGCTCCTCTCCCATGGCTTGTCGTTTGGGTTCGGAAAATCGCCGCAGTGTTTGCTTGACTGGTTTGTACCCGTTTAGTATATTGAGACTATGTTTGGCTAGCCTGCGTGGGATTCCTGGCATATCCGAAGGGTGCCAGGAGAAGATGTCCCAATTTTCGCACAGGAACGCGCGTAATGCAACATCGACCGTCAGATCCAGCTGTGCCCCGATGGAAGCTGTCTTTTTGGGGTCCTTCGGGTGGACCTGAAATTTGACTATTTCGTCTGCTAGTTTGAAAGAACTGGACTTAGGCCTCTTATCGAGGATTACGTCGTCCCTATCCACTGTGGAACGTAGGGTGGTTAATTCCTCGGCCGCAAGGGCCTCGGATAATGCCTCGAGGGCCAAAGATGCGGTTTTGTTTTCGGCGCGGAGTGCTATGTCCGGATCACTGGTGATAGTGATAACTCCGTTGGGCTCGGGCATTTTGAGCTTCATATACCTATAATGGGGTATGGCCTGAAAGCGTATGAATGCGTCTCGCCCCAACAGGGCGTGATATCCGCTGTTGAAAGGTGCCACATGGAAGAGCAACTCTTCGGACCTATAGTTCTCCGGCGTGCCGAATACCATGTCGAGCTTAATTTTCCCCATGCATCTTGCTTCTCGACTGGGGATAATGCCTCGAAAGGTTGTATTACTTTGCTCAATGTGGCTCCTGTCCATTTGCATTTTACTGAGCGTGTCTTCGTAAACGAGGTTCAATCCGTTGCCGCCGTCCATGAGCACTTTAGTGAGCCGAAAGCCGTCCACAATTGGGTTTAGGACCAAAGCGGCTGGTGCCCGGATAGATCGGGATCTTGGTTCGTCATTGGCATTGAAAGTTATTGCCGTATCATTCCAAGGATTTATTGCTGCTACTTGGCAGACTTCGACGAGGTCGCGGAGTGCCCGTTTACGCTGATTATTTGAAGAAAAGGTCTCGAAGACCGTAAATGCTTTGAGGTCGTCATCCTCCGAATAGTACTTCTATAAGGTAGTGTTGATGAGGATACCCTCACCGCTCTTGGTCACTTGCCGGAGTATCCAGCATGCTCGGAGGCTGTGGGTTGGTTCGGTATTCGACGTCATGTGTGTTTGACATGGCCTATCGAGCCATTCCTCGAGGACAGTTCTATGCCCCGTAAAGGGCTTGATTTTCTTGTCCACGGGATGGTGATCGGGTGCCCCGCGATGGTGCATCCTTTTTGCCTGACCGGGAGATGGCTTAAAGGCCTGAGGTTCCCAGCAGGCAATCTGGGTTTTCCAGACGCTTTCCATTGCGCAGTACTTCTGTACTATGTTTTCCAAGTCTGCGAAGTGTAGTACGCGACGGCGGTTGAGGGCATTAAGGATTTCCTCATCCATACAGTTGTTGCAAAATACTGAAATTGCGTCATTGTCGTAGCAGTCTTTGATCTTGTTTTTTAACAAGGAGGAATTTGGCCCAAAAGTGATGGACTATTTCCTGAGGCTGCTACCGCACATACATTAGGTCGCATATATCTGGAGGACCGGAATTGCTTTGGAAGTATTGCTTGTGGTGGGTGGGCGGGATTAAATCCGGACCCTCACCCAATGTGGAGTTCGGAGTTTGAAGAATTCCCGAGTTTACCAGCCCGGGCTCCGGAGCATCCAGTGAGTTTTCAGGCTGGACGCCCGATTCTATGTTCGGAGGGCAGGGAGTGTCCCCCAGGAGATGGGCATCCGGCTCTCCGAGCTCGGAAATCTAGACATAGTTTGTTCTCAACATAGGAGAAGAGTTGCTGTCGGTTTGTTCCTCCACAACCGCTACCTGGTGGGTGATCGGTGGAGATTTGATTTCTCTCTGATCGGGTTTAAGCCCAATCCGATCATAGTCAGTTGCGACCCCCAGGGCGGCGATGCGATCTAGCAGCTCGTTCAAAGACGATACATCTGCCGGATCCATCTTGTCGGAGTATTCAGGGCCGATACGGAGATGATTTTTGGTGACTTGGGAGGCAGCCTTTGGCTTAATGGCCGAACGGGCGCCCATGGTGAAGCTGCCAACCCGGAGGGTCTGCCCTGAAACTAGGGCTCCTCTAGAAGTGATGCTGTCATTGATGACAAGGCGAGCCATCAATCCTTCTATTGACGACACAGAGGAACTCTCAATGAAAGCACCAATGTCGGTGTCAAAACCGGCAGATCTCGGGTAGGGGGTCCTGAACTGTGCGTCTGAGGATCGAAGGTAACAGGAGACAGGGACATGATGTTTACCCAGGTTCGGGCCCTCTTAATGGAGGTAATACCCTACTTCCTGCTTGATTGACTTTGATGAATATAGGGGTTACAAGAGTTGATCTACCTCAAGATCGTAATGGCTAAACCCTAGATGTCTAGCCTGTATGATTATGATTGCCTCTACAGACTAAACCCTCCGGTTTATATAGACATGGAGGGGCCTAGGGTTGTACAGAGAGGGGAGTCTTCATATCCGAACGCCAAGCTTGCCATCCACGCAAAGGAGAGTCCCGTCCGACACGGGAAAG